>CM053580.1:499836247-499875694 GCA_028627135.1 Pseudochirops cupreus | reverse complement strand
TAATCAGTCTCTCACAATATGCCCACTGTGGAGATGTTCTGCATAATCACACATGTACAGCCTGTATTTAATTGCTTGTCCTTCCAGTAGGGGTGGGTGATGAAGGAGCAAGGGAAAGAATCTAGAATTTAAAGTTTTATAATCAAATGTTAAAAATATATGTGTATATATCTATATATCTATCTATCTATCTATCTATCTATCTATATATATATATATATATATATATATAATTATTATTATTAACTACATCCAACTGGGAATTAAGACATACAGGCACTGTGGTAGGGAGATCCATCCTGCCATACTGGAAAGTCAGAGGGGCAAGGGGGAGGACATAGGAGAGAGGAGATTGGGGGAGGAGTTATACAGTGGGATGGCTGTCTTGAGGTGTTGGGTAGGTGAAAGATGGGGAGAAAATATTTAACTCAAAAATCTCGTGGAAATGAATGATGGAAAGAAGAAAATAAATAAATAATTTTTTTTTTTAAAAAAAAGATTGTTGGTTTTTTCTCTTACATCAAACATAAATTTGTTTCTTTGTAACTTCTACTCATTGCCTCTGGTTCTGACTTCTGGAGTCAAACAGGATCAGTCTAATTCCTCTTCTACATTACCTCTATCACCTTTATCATCTTATTCCCATTGTCATCAACACTTTTCTTCCCTGAGCTAAACATCTCCAGGCAAATGAATCTTCATACGACAGGCTCTTATGGTGTTTAATAATTCTGACAATGTGCTTTCATGGCTAGTGTCATTCCCAATCCTATTTCTTCTACTGTGTATAAGCCCCTTTAGGGAGAGGGTAAAGGAAAAGGTGAAGAAAGACTTGCTAGACTGAAAAGGGGAAAGTAATCTTATTCACCAGTTATTTACATCTCCTAAAGAGGCACGCATGCTCATCAATGACACTAGACAGTCTAAAAAGTCATTTTTAGTACTAATATTCCACATTTCTGTTTCCCTATGATTCTTTGACTATTGGATAGTGCTAATGAGATCAAGGAGAGTTCTCTCCATTCATCTGGTGATTTATTGTTACCAAAGATATAGTTAGGGGTAGCTAGGTGGTACAGTGAACAGACCACCAGCCCTGAAGTCAGGAGGACCTGAGTTCAAATTTGACCTGAGACATTTGACACACTTACTAACTATGGGACCTTGGGCAAGTCACTTGACCCCAATTGTCTTGCCTTCCCCCCTCCAAAAAAAAGCAAAGATATAGATAGATAGAAATATTCATTTATTCCTCACAACTGTCCTATGAAGTAAGTAGTATAACTATTATCATCTCCATTTTGCAGATGAGGAATTTCACTCAGATTAGTGAAATCACTTGTCCAAGGCAGTAGAAGCTCTGATTGTAAACAGACTTTACAATCTTGGTCAAAAACTAGGAGGAGAGCTAGAACTTGAAACAAGTCTCTTGATTCCAAGTTCAATGCCATTTTTATTAATACTAGTCTCTTAAGTTCCTGTTTCCCTACCTACCCAGTTCTCCATTCTCATATCCATTCAGGAAATCACCTTCAGGAAGGGAAGCCAGAGGTTATCTCAAGTGTGACCTGATTCTAATCAGCTCTACTAGACAGAGTCTGCTCTTAATATTCTTGTCCTTTTTTGATACAAACTGGTACATATTGTGCAGGGGTACTAGCCACAAACTCTGAGTGATATAAAATCTGTGAAAACACTCCCACATGCCAAATGACAATCTGCACAAAAGATATCTAAAGGAAGCATGGGACAGCATCTCCCCTCACCTTCCAAACTCTCTGTTCTGCATTTATCCAATCCTCACCCCAAGAAAAGCACAACTCACCACCACCACCCTCCATTCTCCTAATACCCTCTGTACATAGGCTTAGTCTCACAGCCATCACATCTCACCCAACACCAGAAGCCCAAATGTTCCCCAGAAGACTGAATACCATAAAGGGAATATTCTCACATAGACATCAACACCTGTGCTTTTATTGCTTTGCTCTCAAATCTTCAGTCTTCCTACTGTCTACCAAGTAAAATTTTAACTATTTTGCCTTGGCATTGAAGATCTTCTACAATCTGGACCCAAAATACCTTCCTAGATTTATCTTGTGTTCTCTATGACCTCTATACCCCAGCCAAATTAGTCAGTTCTGTCCAATGAATTATGCATTATTTTCCCAATTCTGTAGTTAGGATCAGATACTGAACTCTCTGGGGGCCTCAGAAGATATCTAGTCCAACTCCTTTATTTTACACAAGAGAAGATTTAGGCCCAGAAAAATTAAATTATTTATCCAGAGGTACTAGCAATCAAATATCAACCAATCAGATTATCATCAAACATTTATTGGGCATCTATTACATTTTCTCCATCATTTCCTTAAGTTTAGATAATCAACAAAACAATTAATAAAGTCCTGATTTGTTGTATTTATGAACTTTCAATTTTCACATCAAAAATTTAATTATCTCTTTTGAACCAGTGTGAGGTGGCTCCCTGTCCGAAAAATATATAAATCAGATACAAGATATCTTTTGAAATACAACACTAAGAATTGGGTAGACCAGGAAACTTCTCACGAAGAAATTGTCACTTGAGTTAAGTCTTGAAAGAAAGTAAGGATTTGAAAAGGGGGTGATGAGGAGGAAGAGAATGACAGCTGGGCTACCTATAACAATGGCAGGAAGACAGGAGATAAATGTCATGTGTGAAGAACAGCAAGTTGGCCAGTATGACCTGACCATAGATTTTATGGAGAGGGGTAGAGTAATAAGGCCCAAAAGGTAAAAGAGGACAGTTTTTTGAGCACTTTAAATGCTGTAATTTTCACCACTGGAATTTGAGGAGTAAGAGGGTGACATGGTTAGCCCTGTGATGAACAACAATCAATTTGAGCCCAATCTGAGACCTACAGTTGAGTGACTGCTGTTCTAATCCTTCTAAACCTGAAAGTCCTTCCAGTTAGCTGAAAAATTATCATGGGACTACTGAAACTCCAACCAGAAACAAGTCTATAGTTGTATCATCCAGGTCAGGCACTTGCAAAGTTCAGCAAAGCAGGGCAGCAATCAGACTTTGCTCTAAATCAGGCCACTTTTGACTCACTTAAAAGCTTCCTTTCCCCTGGCCTGAGCAGTCCCCGACATCCTTTAACACAGCACTCCACACCTGGAGAAAGCAGCAGCAGGACCCCAGAGAATACAAAGCAGGATCAAATGAGGTCCAGACATTCTCTTCAGAAGGGTAGAGTCTGGCCCTAACTCAGCCTCAATTTGAAAAGTAGAGCTAGAAAAATTAATAGACAAAAAGCTCCCACCATAAAGAGTTATTATGGTGACAGAGACATAAAACAAAAACCCAGAAGAGAAAGATTACAAAATATCTATAAACTAAGCCTCAAAGAAAAAGATAATTTTGACACAAGTTTAACTAGAATTTCTTGAAGATAAGCTCTGTGTCATGCCTTATCTATTCTTTGTATATGCCTCAGGATCTATAAAACTGCTTTGTATAAAATGGGTAAATAATCCTATTGAATAAATAAATGAAAGAAATATTAATTGGGATTATGTTTGCACTTTTCAATAAGAAATTCAAAACATTTATTATTATAGCCTTGTCACAAAATTTAATCATCCACTTATTTTTTTTATTTTTGACCATAGCTAAAGTCAATAGCACCTAACAGTAAAGTAGGATTTGCTCTCATTTCCTCAAGGACAGCACTTTGATGCCATATTAGTATTTTCAAAATTCCAGCTAGACTCAAGAAAGGTTCCAGATATATTGGATATTTCTTCCTTCCCATAAGCTCTCTGCTTTCAAGGAGCTCACAGCCTAATGGGGGAGATAACAAACAAGACAGATAATAGATAGACAGATAGATAGATAGATAGATAGATGATATACACACATACACACACATGCCTGTGTATACATATATAAGTGTTGTTGTTGTTTTTTGGTTGTTTTAGTAGTTTATGACTCTTCATGACCCTGTTTGGAGTTTTCTTGGCAAATACTGGAGTGGTTTGCTTTTTCCTTCATGTATGATAAATTAGAGATAATCAACAGAGGGTAAGCATTAAAATTAAGGAAGATTTAGAAGGGCTTCTTGTAGTAGGTAGGATTTTATTGGGACCTTGAAAGAAACCTGGGTAATCAGGGGGCAGAAGTGAGGAAGAAAAAAATTTGTCAAGATACTAAGAGACATCCTATTTTCCAGATCTCAGATCCAGTAAACAAGCTGTGCCCTGAGCTTGGCATAACAACATTCCTTTGAGCCCACCCTATGGATGATCTCATCCTCTGGCAAAATCCCACATAATTATCGTATTACTTTGACCAGCACCAAGTCTTCTCTGAGCTCAGACATCAATGTTCCAGTTGTGAAGGCCTGCTATGAATCAAACTTGTCTCATTGTTGGTGTTACCTCTCATTGTCATGGTTACAGCTCACTACATAGACATTGGTATAAGTATTGAGATCTCTCCACACTGCCTCAGGTCCCACTACTAAATATGGGGCCCTAGCATACATGTCCTTGCTTGCAAGTCACTTCCCTCACTTTGAAATTAAACTTCTGCTTGATTCCTCATTTTTCTGTCTCTAACCTGCTTTGTTTGGCTCCAGCCAACCACAGGTTAGAGGCCAGTTCTGTCCAGTTTACATTAATTGTTGGAGGATCAGGGATTGGACGTGGAACCAGGTCATTGGACTCTCTGGTACGAGTGGGAGTCAACTAGGTGCCACTGGAGATTTATTTCTTTAGAATCTGACACACACCACTTCTCATCTGGTGAGTACTGTGCCCTTCTCTTTGCTCCAGTGCCTTGAGCTCCCACCTTGGTCAAACTTGCCATTCTTTGTGAGGAAAACTCCAGAGACCCTCTGGTGACCCTATGCATCTTAGATCACTCTGGTAAAAATGCCCTTTCTTAAACTACACATCTCTGTTAATTGGTCTTTCTGCCTGCCTCTGCTGTTTTTAGACTGCAAACCTAGAACTGTGCCTCTGTAAAATTAGAATTGTAATTGCACACCTTGTTAGAATTGTTTGTGTCTGTTTGTATTTGTCTTTTCATTTTGTCTGCATTTCTGTCTTTATAAAATGTAAAATATCTGTGTTATATTTGTGTTGTGAGCAAGAATCTGTTACCTTGAAAGATTTAAAATGCAGCCATCCAGAAAAACTAAGGGCTACATGTAGGCAGAGTGTTTAGAACACTAGGAAAGATTAATGAGTTTTCATAGTTGAAGTAATTGTCCCAGTAAGCGGGACTAAGTCACACTTTAGGCTTTCCATAGGAGATTAGGTAATAAGAAAAAAGTCAGATAAGCAATGTTTGTAGACCTAAAAAAATCTTAGCATATTTTGGAGGTTTTAACTAATCATTTTTATATTACAGAACTCCTAGGATTTGGGGTAATTTCAGGAATTTACTCCCTTCTGAAATATCTTAGTAAGTTTTGGGTCACCACTCTGTAGAATTTGTATTAAGGAAAAACAAGAATTAAATTCAAAAAGTTTTAAAAGTAAATGGCAAGATAAATAGCCTTATTGTTTTAGGGCAATGAAGGAAGGCAGTTAGTTTGGAAGTAATCCCAGAGTGAAGAAAGGAAAAAAATAGGTAAACAGTTTACACTTCTTGTTAACCCTTCCTTTACTCCCCTAGATCAGAGACTCTCTCTCTCTTATTCTGTCAACCCCCTCTCATCTTAGATCAGATTCCCAAATAAAGGTGTTGAAAAATGCTAGAAAAATGTAGGGAAACTTGAATTACACTCAGGTTGCAAAAAATTATTAAATATGTAATCTTAGGTAAGTTACTTTATGTCTGCTTATTACTGTTTCCTGATTTATAAAGAGGAAAATAATAATAGTACCCACTTCCCAGGGTTGTTGTGAGATCAAAATAATATGATTGTAAAGTGTTTAATGCAGTGACTAGTATATGCTGAGCAATATATTATTATTTTTAATTGAGTGTAATTTTTCCATACTTGATAATTCTACAGTGGTTTTAAAATGTCAAAGATAATAAGATCACTGATTCTTAAATGTGTTAATTTAGAAATGCAATTAATGTCATCTGAAGGCTATTGTTTGTGTTATTATTTTATTTCTAAATTATTTCATATGGTGAAATATGAGAGAATACTGACACAAATGCTGCTAGAGAAAACAAATGTTTAATCTGGATGTTGTTACACATGTATTGGACTTTTAAAAGGATGCAATAAAAATAGATACTTGAAAACCACTAAATATTTAATCAAGTGTAATTTGTTATAAAACAGATAATAATATATAATAGCAATTTTTCATTTGAAATTCTTGGCTATTATGAAAGTGTATATATTGATTTAAAAATGTAACTTCAACATATAAATGATGAGTGAGCTATCAGGTATTTGCTGTATGTCTAAAACTCCAGAATATGGGTATTTTTAATGTATAAGTAAAAGCTTAATGTTAATGACTATTAACTCATTGGCTAATGGTACAACTCTCTTCACTGTACATAAGTTTGCGTCTCCTCCAAAAGAGTGGAAATGTAACTTGTCAAAAAATGCAAAGACCTAGATTACATGACACATAGAAAGTCATAGTGAGAAAAAAAAAAGAGAAAACAAAACATTTGCATTTAGGATCATTGGGCCACAGATTTATAGCTGGTGGTATAGTGAAAAGAACATTGAACCTGGAGTCTGAGAGCTTGGGTTCCAAACTCATCTCTGATACTTACTGTTTATGTGACTTTGGATAAGTCACTAAATCACCCCAGGTCTCAGTTTGTCCACTTTAAAGTGAATGAACTGAACTAGATGTCTTATAAGTTCCCTTTTAGCTCTAGATGTGATACTATGATCCCAAAGCACCTTAGAAGCCCTCCTCATTTTACAGATAAGTCACCTCTAAATTCTATAATTCAAAATGAAATGTTAACTGTTAGGGAAACATCGGGGAAGATATTCAAGCCCTAAATTGTGATTAGTAAAATTTTTCTATTTAAGGTTTTTTGAAATTTTTTCCATGTAAATTTTGCTATGTAATTTGCTTAATGATTCTTGAGACTATAATTTATTATTGTTTTGAACCTTGATTATAGCAATAGTTGTCTGAATTGTCATGAAGCCAATAGTAGAAAATGGCATGTGCTGCAATTTAAGAGCTATTAATGGTGGATGACTGTGTCTGGGAAAAGTTTTGGGGATGACTTTGGCACAGCCTAGATAGGATCATGACAACTCTATTTCACTATTGTGCTTCTTCCTTTCTGAAAAGTAAAATTTCCAACTAGTTAATCCTGAGCCTTGCTTTTAACACCCTACTAACACATGATTGGCTGTCAGATATTATTCATACATACACTCAAACAAAGCTAAGAGAATTTTCCTTCTGTTATGATATGTGACATTATTATAACTATATCTCTCTTTTTTCTTTCATAGTAAATATCTATAATCAAAAAGTTTTGTAAGTACAATACTATATGAAACAATAGGTTGATACTGGAACATCTCTGAGTTACTATAATATGATGCAAGTATGAATATCTTACAATTTTAAACTGTATTTGTGGTCAAACTTTAACATAGGAATGATGAAAGTTTTTTAAATAAATAGAACAGCAAATTTTGAGAAAGCAACAGGATTAATTTTTTTTTTCTCTAAGAGTTATATACACATGTATATGATTGGCTTCCAAATTTGTCTATCATGGAAATTCAGTCTTTGAGTGTGTTTTAGTAATAAATTCTCAAAATTGAATTAAGGACTTTACACAGAAAATGCATTAATAATTATAAAGGAAGCCAGAGAAAATGGACAAAGTCCAGACACAGATTGTCTTGTGTGAGGGATAGGAAGAAGGCCAGTGCAACTGTATCAAAGACCAAATGGAGGTCAAAAAGGGAAACATAGAATTCTCCCCTAAGTGTACACGAGAACTGAAATCCTTCTCAGGAATAGCCATCATCTTCATCCTTGTGTCTGCCTACATTTTGGGGGGCAGGAAGAGGAGGTCAGCAGTGATATCTGAATTTCTGGTACAACTCCAGCCCTCTGCTATTATTTAAGGCCTGCTGGCTGAGCTCAGAGAAATGCTGGGGTTGAGGGCATTACAGCAGACACTTCCCAAGGCACCAAGATTTCTCTACAGTTTGTTCATAGTTTATTCACCAATTGGACGAATAGCCAAACATCAGAAATTCTCTCTGAAGTCATTCCCCTTGGAAGAAAGACTATGTCAGGATAAAAGATCTGAGTTTCTTGGTATGAAGTATGCATAACAATCCAGGAAGAAAAACTGATCTATGGAAGGTTATTGCTTAGAAAACAAGCAAGCATTTCAAATCAAAAGCAACAACAGTGGGAGAGATAATAAAGGAAGAGATTTTCATTTTAGGATGCTGTTTCTCTGCCCCTTAGCAAATGCATGCAGTAATACCTCCCTGTTCCAGTGTCCTAAGGCAGTCCCATCACAAGAATAACTCACTAGCAGAAGCATATAATGTCCAGGTTGGAAGGCACCTATAGGCCTTCTAGTCTAACCACTACCTCATCAAGTATCCCCTTCATAAGAGCACTTACCAGTGATCATTTAGTCTTAAATGTTCTCTTACTTTGTGGTAGTTCTTTACCTCAGTCTGTTGCAGATGCTGTATGGAGATTAAGATTTCTATGGGAAAAAATTATAATAATGCTAAAAGCAATAGACCTTTTATGAGTTGTGCATTTTGCTTTACAAAAAGGAAGGCTAGAGGAAACAAGGAAACAGTGGGATTGTTTGAAATTAAAGTTCCTTTGAGGAGAGAGATTGCTTTTCATATCCATAGTACCTTGCATGGTGCCTGGCAATACATCAAAAAAATTATTACTATGTGCCAGGCATTGCACTTAATAAATGTTTATTGATTCGTCGATCAATTGATTGAATCATAGAACGTAGATAATAGCTCATTAAGAGGGAAAAAAATGTACTATATAGAGATCCTGGAGCCAAAAAGAACTGGTTCATGTCCCATCTGTGACACATGCTAACTGTATTAAGTAACTGGGCAAGTAAGTAGCTTCTCAGTGCCCCAGAAACCTTTCAAAGACTAAAAATTGCTGAGAAATTGCAGCTCTCCATTGGCAGAGGAGGTTCTTTACTGGGATGTCCTTATGCTGTGACTTGAAAGAAGCCTTGGAAAAGAAGAGACAAAGATAAGAAGGAAGAGAGTTCCAAGCACAGAGCAAGGCCAGTGAAAAAGGTTATAGATGGAGACTCACAAAAGAGATAAGCCTCAGTACCATGGGGAAACCTTTGAAATAACATGACATTGCATGTAGGAAATGTTTATCCATTCACTCAATGAACATATATAACTTACTATATTCAAGGCCCTGTGAAAAACATGAGGAAAGATGCAAAGATGTATAAGGCATGATTATTGCCCTCAAGAATGTAAGATAAAATAGAGGAATGAGACATGTACACAGATAATATAACACTAGCAGGATAATAGGATGCTATTGGTCTGGCAAGAGGGGAGAGAGTGCAGTTGTCATTCCTCCTCCAATTGCTAAATGTAACCTCCCACCTGCTGGTGAGATCAGTTGAATCAAATATGGGTGATGAACAGGGAAGTTCTTCATCTAGACCAAAAGAATGATAGAGAGTAGGAAGGGGTGTAGTGTATCAGTGGTTTCCTAATGCAAAGACTGACTTTGACAGCAAGTAAGTATAGTGACATTCTTTATTAACTGGAGATATTCTTAAGTGTGAAAACTGGACAAAGAATATACAAATGCTAGGACAAAGAGACTTGGAGGAGCAGAGAACATGTTGACCCCACAGTGATTGGTCTGAGGTCTCCATTTGTGTCATCATTAAAGTATGGGTATGCATGTGCTTGTGTTTCTTATGTATGGAGGAAGTAGAGGTCTAGGTATAAGTGATAGTCAGGCATGTGGACTCTAAGTCTTTCAATACCAACAGTGATGAGGAGAACCCAGCCAAGCACTATCTGTCCAAAGAACAGCAGATAAGTTTTCTTTCAGTTTCCTTTCCCCTATGCATGAAATGCTCTCTTTTCATTCTAAATTGCTTACCTGGCCATCTTTGAGTCTTGACTAAAATCCTATCTTCCACAAGGAAGGCCTTCCCAAAGCTTCTTCTACTGCTTTCCCTCTGTTGATTATTTCTAGTTTATCCTGTATATAACTTGTTTATATGTAGTTCTTTGCCTGTTTTCTTCCATTAGACTGTGAAATCCCTAAGGGCAGGGACTGTCTTGTGCCTTTCTTTGTATTTCCAATGCTTAGCATTGTGCCTGGGACACAGTAGATGCTTCATAAATGTTTATTGACTAACTGGTCTTTCTTCAAGGAGCTTACATTCTGAGGTATATTATTTTATTTGAGCAAGTAAAACATAAAAATACCCTACTCAGAACTAAGCGTAATATGAGGTTTAGAGTGGAAGACCTCTGGGGTCCCTTCCAGATCTAGAATTCTAATTATACAATCCTATTATTTCATAGGTAAAGAGATTAAGTCTCAGAGATACCAGGTGACCTATCTTTGGTTACATGGCTAACTAATTATGGGTCTTGGATTCTGCCCAGGTCTTCTTCCTCCAAATCCAATATATGTCCTTCCAGGATGCCTCCCAATGAGTAGAGCAAGGCTACCCATAGTCTCTTTTCTTTCTTATTTGTAAAAGAATTTTATTTCCATATTTAAAGGAGTTGTTATTTTCCCAGTATGAGTAGTCCTTCCACCAAAAGAGGTCACAACCCTTCTTTGCCTTAGTGGATAGCTTTTAAGAATTGTTATTGTTGAAATTTCATCACCCTGGAGTCAACATGGTAATGAGCCTCTCTAAATGAGCTGAGATGATCTTTAGCCTACAAACATGCAATCCAGGCTCATTTTCAAAGCCTTTCTAGGTAGGTATCACCTTGTCAGAGTTTCTTCCATTTTCATAGTCTTTGCAGACCATAGAATTACCTCCATATCATGATGAAATTTCACCATAGGAATTTAATGGAAGTACAACTGTTATGACTCCCATTTCACAGATTAGGAAACTGAGGCCCAGAGAATCTACCTGTGTACAAATCCGATTAGATGATTCTCAGGTCCTCTTTAAAGTTAGGAATTTGTCTAAATGCATTCCTCTTAGAGCCAAGGCCACAGCCAGCACATCATCTTCATCCTCAAAATGAAATATCAATATTTTACCATTTGCCTGGGCTCCACAATCCATTACTGAGGTAGGGAAGCTGAACCATGAGAGTAGGAAGGCAGCTGCTGCTGATAGTAACTAGAGAAAGGGCATCAATTTCTCTTCCATTTTGAAGCTCCGTGTAGGGACAGATAAAATCAGGCACATCCTAAACCTCTGAGGTAGTGTTCTCAAATTGGCCCTTACAGTGAAGCTGTAGCACTGATGGCATTAGAAGGAGGTAACTCAAGCAAGTCACATGGAGATCTTTGTAGCAAGGCTATGGGAACTTTGGTTCCCTTAGTGTCTTTTATGTATGTCTGTGCTCATAATCTCATAGAATTAGGCCTAGAACGGACTTTAGAGATACTAGAATTATTAGATTTGGAATTGGAATTGGAATTGATTTAGAATTTACCTTAATTTAGAGGTCCTTCCTTTATAGATAAGGAAAGAGAGGCTTAGAGAGGTTATGGTATCACAGATTTAGAAACAGAAGGAAACTTTAAGGTCATCTAGCCCAATCTCTTAGAATTGAGGAAACCCAGCTTGATTAAGGAAGGTTCCTAGGTCCTTTGACCCCAGATCAATACTCTTCTCACTGTACCTCACTGCCTTCCTATGTTGCATGTCTAAGTATCATATTGTGTATCCCTGGAGAAAGTCTTATGAATAGCACTGCTCTCTTGGCTTCTTGAGCTCTTCCCCACAGAATACACAAAAGGGTTTGGCAGTGATGGCTCTGTCATGAAACCTATGGCAATCACATCTCTCCAGTACCTTCTGATCCCTTCTAAGTCTCTCACGTAGACTAGTGTTAGAGATCAGAGGATCCAGGCAGGCAATGGTCAGGGCACCTTTGCACTAGCTCACCCCACTAGAAACTTTTCAGTACAGCTGGCAAGAGCTCCAGCGTAGTCTCCTGCAATCCCCAAGCCAGAGCCCAAAGTGTCCTTTTTTGCTATCTTCTCCCATTTGGTTACCTGAGTGGGCTTGCCTAAATCAAACCTGTTCAAAATGCAATTACACGCACCAGCGGAGATGATCTATTTTGGTCTCCTCCTCGTTTCAGAAAACATATTCCCAGCCCCGTTCAGGAAGATGCTTTTGGAAATGTATGTGAGAAAATGTAGAAAGAATAGGTACTCCCTCCCCTTGAAGATTAGTGTTCCTTCCCCAAGGGATCAATTTGTTTTATGCCAGATAAATTGGTATCACCTTCTTCCTTAATATGTCCTTATGACATGCAGAAGCCACCTGATGAGGATGTCATTATGATGTGGTGAGGCAGAGGGAGCAATATTGGGCTGAGGTAATGGCAGGGTCTCTACATTTGACTTTCAAATCTCCTATGATAACTTTGTAGGGAGGGATGGGCCGCCTCAGTCTGACAAGAGGGAAAGGTGGGGAAATGCATTATTGATGCTCTGGAACATTCTCAATCCCCTCTCCGATGAATGTCATACCAGACATCTCCCACACTGTCATTTCCACATAAAGATGACTGACTGGCTCACGGAAGTCTAACTTGCTTCTCTTAGACTAATGAAGGGATCAGAAGTGAAGCCACATCTCACTGGAAAGTCATGAGCCTCTCTATGACCAGAGGGTATCAAGGGCATCCTTGTGTCCATGAATACAGAGCTGTGAAAGGAGCTGTTGAATCAAATGGGCATTGAAAACTAGCAGTTCATCTTGGTGTCAAATCTATGAAAGGAAAAGCAAGCCTATCAGTCTAAAACTTTCACCACAATGAATTCAGAGAAGCAGGATTTTAAGAAAGCTGTTTCACTTCTCTGGGCCTCAGTTTCCTTATACATAGGATTAGAGGTAGTGGATAGAGAGATGGATGACCTTGGAATCAGGAAGACCTGGGATCAAGTCTTGCTTCTGACACTTACTGTATGTGCAAAGCTGAGTTGTCACAACCTTTCAGTGCCCTGGGGTTGTTGTTGTTGTTCAGTTGTTTCAGTTGTGTTTGACCCTTTGTGACCTCATTTGGGGTCTTCTTTGAAAAGACAGTGGAGTAATTTGCTATTTTCTTCTCTAGCTCATTTGACAGATGAGGAAATTCAGGAAAACAGGGTTAAGTGACTTGTCCAAGGTCATGCAGCTAATAGGTATCTGAGGCCAGATTTGAACTCAGGAAGATTTGTCTTCCTGACTCTAGACCCAGCACTCTATCCACTGCACCACCTAGTTGTCCAAGCTCCATGGTACTCTCCACAATTATAAGCTGCAGAACACAGGCTAATTTCACTGAGAGAAGAAATTACTTACTGGTAGCTTCTCTGGTAATAAAATCACAGATCTGGTAAAAAGAAAAAACAGCTATCCTGAAAAGTACCATGACTGTCCCTTTGGATAATTCAAAGCACATGACTCTAATTTGCTCAGAAGATATTAGACACCTTCTGTATGTGACACACTACTCTAGGAACTACAGGAGCTGACAAAGATAAAAGCAACATGCCCCTTACTCTTAAAGGGTTTGCAAAAATGGCAATTCATCCACTATAGTATTTTCTTCATATGGGATAGCAAATATGAGGCCATTGTAGAAATGAGGAAGCTAAGACTCAGGGAAATTGGCTAGTTTGTCATAATCACATAGCTAGAAAGGGTCAGAGATGAATATTATATTGTATATCCCTAAAGAAAGTCTCATGAATAGGGCTGCTCTCATAACTTCTTGAGCTCTTCCCCACAGAATACATGAAAGGGCTTGGCAGTGATGGCTCTGTTATGAAACCTATGACAATCACATCTCAGCACTTTCTGAGCCCTTCTAAGTCTCTCAGGAAAACAGGGTTAAGTGACTTTTCTAGGGTCATGCAGCTAGTAGGTATCTGGGCCAGATTTGAACTCAGGAAGATTTGTCTAGTTGCTTGAGCTCTGTGGTACTCTCCACAATTATAAGGTGCAGAACATAGGCTAATTTCATTGAGAGAAGAAATTACTTACTGGTAGCTTCAATCTCTAAATCCAGTGTTCTTCACATTATGGCAGGCCAATTCTAAGGGTACCGACAGCTTTAATAAGAAAAGGTTGGTGTTCTCCCAGGCAGCCCTCTAAGTGGCAAACCTGATTTTGATCTGCTTTGATAGAGGGGATTTCCTCACCAGAAAACTCACTAAACTGATTAAATCACAAGTCTGAACGAAAAACAACAATAACAGGATAGAATCAAAGAAGCAATGTGAGTTGCGTCTCTGTGCAAAGCTTTGAATGCCAAGGTAAGGCACTTGGACTTTATTTAGCAGACAATGTGAAACCATTGAGAGATTTTGAGTATGGGAATGATATGATCAGAATTTGTGCTTTAAAAAGATTTATCTAACATTTATATAAAAAATGGGAAGGGGGGAGGAAATAAGCCTTTATATAACACTTAGTATGTGCCAGACACTGTGCTAAGTGCTTTTCAAATATCTCATTTGATCCTCATGATGACCCTTTGGAGTAGGTGCCATTATTATCCCTATTTTTGTAGTTTAGAAAACTGCAGTGATTTGCCCAGTGTCACACAACTATTAAATATCTAAGGCCAGATTTGAACTCAGATTTAGTACTATTCAACTCCAGATTTAGCACTACCCATTACACAACTAGCTGCCTCTGGCTGGACCAGAAAGAGAGGAAATATGATGCAAGGAAACATATTAAGGGTCTATTACAATCTACCTTCCCATACCAAACCCTACTCTTTATTCCTCCCTTATGTCCAATTCATTGACTTCTCAGTTTTCTTACCTGTACTCTCTCCTTTTTTCTCCATCTTGACCCTCTGGTGAATTAGTTCAACTCTATACAGTCCTCTTTTTGAGTCTCTGAACCCTTTATCATATTACCGACTATGTCTTGTTAAGCCTCAGACTTAAATCACTCCCACCATTCAAAGCCTTCATCCCTACACACATGTGGCTGAATGAAAGCAGAGAAAACCACACAACCACAATGACTGGGTCCATTACAACCTTACCTGGGCCCTCACTGCTGATAATTCTTTTACACTTCTCTTAACAACTTAATGTCTCACTCTCCACAATGGTTCTTTGAGACTTTTTCATCCCTCCTGCGACTTTCCATGGCTTCACTGTCTATACCTTCTCAACTAAGAATCTTACCTCATTTTAACAGAAAACAAATTAAGCCATTTACCAAGAGCTCCCTCTTCTCTCCTCCTCCTCATTCCATGTCACTCAGATGCCTTCAGTCACTATTTCCTTCTTTACTCTTCTCTCACACAGAGAGATGGCCCTACTCTTTCCTAAGGCAAACTCCTCCATCCACATAAGTAACCCCATTCTATCCCATCTCCTCCAACAGATGGTCCCTTTTGTTATCCCACTCTCACACTTACCTTGAAACTCTCTCTGTCTAACAGTTCCTTCTCTACTACCTACAAGCATGGCCATGTCCTCAAAAAAAATAAACTCACTTCATTTTCTGTCCCTACTAATTATCATCCTATATTTCTTCTACCCTTCCTGGAAAAATTCCTTGATAAGGCCATCTAAATAGATGCCTTTGCTTCCTTTCCTCTCACCCTCTTCTTAATCATCTGCAATCTGGTTTCTTATCCCATCATCCTACCAAAATTGCTCTCTCCACATTAACAGCAGTCTCTTAATTGGAAAATCCAATGGCCTTTTCTCAATCCTCATTTTTCTTGACCTCTCTGTAACCTTTGACAGTGTCAATCACCTTCATCTCCTTCCCCTTCTTTTCTCTAGGTTTCCAGGACATTACTCTCTCCTAGTTCTCCTCCTATCTATCTGACCATCCCTCAGTATTCTTTGCTAGCTCCTCATGCAAGCCATGCCTACTAACAGCCCCCTGGGATCTGTCTTGGGCCCTCTATTCCTCTCCACCTATACTACTTCACTTGGTGATCTCATCTCCCATAGATTTAATTATCATCTTTATGTTGTTAATTCTCAAATACACTTATACAGCCCTAACCTCTTTGTCGACTTCCATTCTCATGTCACCAACTTCCTTTCAGACATATCAAAATGGATATCAGGTAGATATCTGAAACTGAACAAGTCATAAATTGAACTCATTACCATTCCCCCTTAAATCTTCCCCTTCCAAACTTCTTGACTACCATGAAGATCACCACCATACATCCAGTCCCAGTAGCTCCATATCATCTCTAGTTTCAAATACAAAATCTTTGGTTTGGTATTCGAAACCCTTCATAAATTATCCCCCTCCTCCCTGTTCAGCTTCCTTACAACTAGGTTGTGCAGTAGATAGAGCAGTGGGCCTAAAGTTAGGAAGAAGCAAGTTCAAATCTGGCCTCAGACAACTACTAGTTATGTGACCCTGAGCAAGTCATTTAAGCTCCATCTCAGTTTCCTCAACTATAAAATGGAGGTAATACCTACCTCCAAGAACTGTTGTAAAGATCAAATGAGATAATAATTTTAAAGCGCTCAGCATAGTGCCTGGTACACAGAAAGCCTTATATGAATGTTGGCTATCATCATCAACATCATTGTCATCATCACACCTTACGCCATCCCACATACTCTTCATTCTAGGACACTGGCCTCTTTGCTGTTCCACAAAGAAGACACTTCATCTCTTGGCTCCAGACATTTTCTCCCACTATCTTCCATGCCTGAAATGCTCTCATGCCTCATCTCTTTCCCTTGGCTTTCCCGGTTTCCTTCAAGTCCCAGCTAAAATCCTGACTGCTACAGGAAGTCTTTCCCAATCCTTCTTAATTCTAGTGCCTCCTTTCTTTTAATTATTTCGTATTTATCATGCATAGACCATGTTTGTATATACTTGTTTGCTTGTTTTCTCCATCAGACTGTGAGCTCCTTGAGGGCAGGACTATCTTTTGCCTAAGCACTTAGCAGAGTGCACAGCACATGGTAGACACTTGATAAGTGTTTATTGACTGACTAAAATGAGCAAGCAGAGGATGACTATGAGCAGGATAAGAGAAAAATAGTTTCAAGAGACTTTGCAGAGATAGTATCCATAAGACTTGGTTCCATGGGATTATTCAATTATCTATGTATCAAGGAAAAAAAAATAAAGATGACTTGTCTTTCTAGTCATCCAAACAAATGTCATTAATAATTGATTTCCTAAGCCAGGGGCCTTCATTTGAGGTTCAGCCACAGTACATTGAAAGAATATTGGATTTAGAGACAAAGGACCCAATTTTGAAGCCATCCCTACCTCTGATGCTATGATCCCAGGGTCCTTCCTAGGCTTCAGTTTTCATAGCTATAAAATGAGGAGGTTGGACAAGATGATGCTGAAAATCCATTTCAGCTTTAAACCTATAAATCAACCACTAAGTGTGCAATTGGCCACTTGAATATGTCACCTGACCCCTTACCCATCTCACCTAATAGGCCTGTAAAATTCAGTCCCTCTATTGCTTTGCAGACCTCTTTGATGACATGAAGCCCATCTGTGGAATTCTTCCACAGAAGGCAGCAATAAAAACAATCAGATGCTCCTTTTATTTTTAAAAAGAAAAGCATCTGCCCCTTACTTGATCTGTTTCTGTATCTAAAACACAAAATGAGAATACCTTGCTATGTTTTTAAGGTCTCAGGAGTGTCTATTTGCTGCAAGGACTATCAGATATAAAAAGTAATTCTTCTCACTTTCCTCCCCAAAAATTAAAGGGACCAGAATTGCTTGAGGTTCCTTGATGGAATGGTGGAATCTTAGAAGAAATCTCAGTTCATCAGACAATATCAATCCACGTTTATGAATGCCTACTGTGTGCAGATCACTATGCTAGGTAAGCCAACAAAATGTAACTTCCTGGAGAGAAAGACTGTTTGTATTTGTTTTGTCCCAGGGCATATCTGGTATGGCTCCTTGCTCAGATTCAGGGCTTAATAAATGATACTGAATTTGCTAACTCTCATTCAAGTTATACTTGAATGGGAATCCCTGATAATAGAAAAGGAAACAAGCATCTATTAATACCTACTGTGTGTTAGACATTGTGCTTTGTTTTATAAATATCCTCACAATAACCTGGGGAAGTAGGTACTATTATTTTCCTCATTTTACAATTGAGGAAACTGACACAGAGAGAGGTTAAGTGACTTTCCCGGGGTCACAGAGATAGTGTGCCTAATATTGGATTTGAACTCGGGTCTGCCTGACTGCAGGCCCTGAGTTCTATCCACTATATAACAAAGCTGCTTCCGCTAGAGTGGGCATGTAGCCTGAGTTTGAAGCTCTTATGTGATGGGGAGGTTACTACCTTTTAAAACAATTCTTTCTACTTTGGAAAGCTCTAATTCTTATCACAAAGTCTTTTTTTTCCTTTACACCAAGTCACAATATGCCAGACAGCAATTAAATACTTAGATCTGCAGAAGACTTCATCCACAAAGATCATTTCTTAATGTAAAATCCTTTTTTTCCATCTAGACTGAATTTATTGGTCTCATTCAAAGAGCTCGTCAATTCAACCTCACACAGAATACTTAATCTAATTGACTGAATTAATGCTTTGTTTGTTTGTACTCAATTGCCTGGTCCATTGTGTCAAATGGTCAATCTGGGGGCTTCAGAAGAGACAAACAGAGAAAGGAGAAATGAGTAGTTTGGTTTCCATAAAAGGATCTTAAAGATATTTAAATAATTTCCATCCCGCTTGAGCTGTCCTTGATAACATAAAGGTATTAAATCCTAAGAGATTTGTCTATTGCTTATCTGTGCGATGTAATCATAATAACAACCATAGCTAGCATTTATCTGTGTGTTTAATGTTTGCAAGGGCAGCTAGGTAGCGTAGTGGACAGAGTACTGGATCTAGAGTCACAAGGCTCATCTTCCTGAACTCAAATCCATCTGCAGACCCTTACTAGCTGTGTGACTCTGGGTGAGTCACTTAATCCTGTTTGCCTGAGTTTCCTCATCTATAAAATAAGCTGGAGAGGGAAATGGCAAAGCAATATAGTATCTCTACTGAGAAAGCCCCAAATGGGGTTGCAAGGAGTCAGATATGACTGAAATTACTGAGCAACAATGAGGTTTACAAAACACTTTACATATGCTATCTCCTTCAGTCCTTACAGTAACCCTAGGTGTTATTATTATCTCCATTTCACAGCTGAGAAAATTAGGGCTGAACAAAGTAAAGTGATTTGTCTAGCATCACATAGCTAAGAAATGGTTGACTCTAGATCCAAACTCCGGTTTTCCTGACTCCAGGCCCATCACTCTATCTGCAGCACCACCTAGCTGCCCAAGTGTATGGAATCCCCCCTGGCCTTAACTACATTGTCTTTTTTCTCATGAGAACACAGTAACAGTACCTCTGGGGGCCTGTCTCATCCTTGTATCACTTTGTTTGCTTACCTCCTTTATCCCAAGTATTGGATTGGAAGTTGTTAAGGGCAAACACTGTCATTTTTCATCTTTATCTCCAGCACCCAGAACCTTGACTTTCATATAGTGATGTTCAGCAAATGCTGGTCCATTGAATAGTTCAGATTCTCACTGATCATTTGTAATCAGAGGGGAGCAGCATGGCTGCTATTCTGGGCCACAGCACAGAGTTCCCAAAGGCAATTCCTCTTGTAGATGTGTATAGCATCCTAGTCAGAATGCCAGGCTGTGCCAAGTATATTTTTCAGCAGAGGTGCTGACAGATTCATTCCTTCATCCCAAGAATCATAAAGTGGACCAAGGCCCCCAACTATCTGAGCAAGAAAAGACTGAGTTATCTCTGCTGCCTTCTAGACTAATTTTTATCTGTGGGTCAAGATGTCGTCCCTGTCAATGGAGGATGACATAATGATCGTAATTAAACTTTTACATAAATTATCTCCTTTGATCTTCACAACAAACCTGAAGTAGGCATTAGCATTATCTAGAGTGTAATCAGTGAGGAAATTGAAGCTGACGGACTTTTATTGGCTTGCCCAGGATTACATGGCTGGTAAACATCTATAGAAGGATTCTAACTCAAGTCTTCCTATACATCCAGTGTTCTATCTATATGTTATATCACCTATGTACGAGTGAGATACCTGTCAAAGTGCCACAAAGAGATTAAGTGCTAACCCAAGGTGGTACGGGGTGGACATTGTCATTGTTATCATTGTTATCCAGTCAGCTGGTCCTATCTAATTAAATGTCATCATGTTCACAAGGCAGCTGGGTGGCACAATGGATAGAGTGTTGGGGCCTAGAGTCAGGGAGACTCATCTTCCTGAGTTCAAATCCAGCCTCAGACACTAACTAGCTGTGTGACCCTGGACCAGGGGTGGGGAACCTGTAGCCTCAAGGCCACATATGGCCTTCTAGATCCTCTAGTGCAGCCCTTTGACTAAATCCAAACTTCATAGAACAAAAAGGACCTAGAAGGTCACAAGTGGCCTCAAGGCTTCAAGTTGCCCACCCCTGCCCTGGACAGGTCACTTAACCCTGTTTGCCTCGGTTTCCTCACCTGTAAAATGATCTAGAGAAGGAAATGGAAAGCTTCTCCAGTATCTTTGCCAAGAAAACCCCAAATGGGATCATGAAGAATTACTCACGACTAAAAGCGATCAAACAAAAACAAGAATGTCATGTTCATATTGATACTTAAGATATTAAAGTAGCATCCTCTCAGGGTGTCAAAGTTAAAAGGGATGTCAGAGACCATTTGGTTTAATCCATCCTAAAGCTAGACTCCCCTCTGTAATACTGACATCTGACCTATAATTTGTCAGTGATGGGAAATTCACCATCTCCCAAGACTATAGAGTCTGTTCCACTGGAGAATCACTGTAAATTTTAGGGGTTTTTTTTTTCTCTTTCTGTTAATTTGAAACCTTCCTCTCTACAACTTCTAACCACTGCTTCTAGTTCTACCCTCTGGGGTCAAGAATAGTCTATAGCCCCTTCACAGGTTCCACTCTTATGGTTTCTCACCAGTTCGCCAGAGTCTTTTATAATTCGCGGTACCCAGAACTATACACAACTCTCCAGATATGGTCTGACAAGGACTGAGTGCAGCAGGACTGACCTCATTAGATTTTAGTACTGTGTTTCTCTGAAAGAGGACATTAGCTACTTCAGCCATCATGTTACATTATTTGATGTTGAGTTTACAACACAATAAAATCCCTAGATCTTTTCCTCTCTTTTGTGTCTATCACAATCAGAGTTACCAATGAAAGCACAGGAAGATGCTTGGACAAGCAGCTTGGTATTATAGAAAGGTTGATGAATTTGGAGTCAGTTCTCTTGGGTTCATATCCTCACTATGCCACTCTCTGTATGACCTTGGGCATGTCACTTATGTTCTCTTCCATAAAATCAAAGACTTCTGGCCTTCAGAATCACTTCTAGCTCTAAATTTATGACCCCATGACTTCACTCTAGGAAGCTAACATTCTGGTTGAGGGGACAAGATAGTTGATATAAATTCATGAAGCAATTAGAGAACAATCTAAGACACATTATAATCTAGCCTTAAGTGGTATAGTAGTAACTTTGAATATGGGAGTAATATGGAATGTTATGAAATGCATTTGGTGGAACGGGGTAAATTGATCCTACTCAATTATTGGGGAAGAAAGGTGAAAACATGTTTATAACACTGTTTTCCAGTGCAATTTTTGATCATAGGACATGAATTAATTTTGAGAGGCAGTGTTACCCCTAGCAGTAGTAGAAAATATTTGACCTTAGAGTCAGGCAGATCTAAGTTCAAATCACATACATAATACATACTGCTTATGTAACCCTAGGCAAGTCATTTACCCTCTCAGTGTTCCCCCACAGACAACTCTTTAAGATCTTAAGTAGCAGAGAGCAGTTAGGTGGCACAGTGGTTAGAGTGCTGGGTCCGAAGTCAAGAAAATTTGAGGTCAAATGTGGCTCCAGACACTTACTAGCTATGCAACCCTGAGCAAGTCAGTTAACCTCTGTTTGCTTAATTTCCTCCACAGGAAAAAATAACACCTACCTCCCAGGGTTGTTGTGATGATAAAATGAGATAATAGTTGTAAAAAGTCTTAGCACAGTGCCTGGCATATGAGGAGGTGCTATATAAATGCTTATTCCCTTCCCCTTCCCAAATCTGGACTCAGACACTTACTGGCTATGTGACCCTGAGCAACTCACTTAACATTCCAAGACTGTTATGGAGATTAAATTAGATAATATTTGGAAAGCTCTTCATAAACCTTAGACTGCTTTATATAAATTTAAATTACTTATTCATCATCACTATCATCATCATTAAGGAAATTCCTCACAAAAGGCCCCCCACACCAATAAAACTACAGATCCAGCCACACACAAAAAAGTGGGGTGGGAATCAGATTGTCTTTAGGATACATACCCGGTAGGGAGAGGTCAAAACATGTAGGAATAGTTCATTTAAAGCTAAAAAAGAAAAAAGTGATTAGATGCCTCCCGTAGACTAAGAAAAGACATCCATCATCTAATTGTCTGAGAGTAAGTCTGTCACATCTACTAGTCAAATGAGCAGAACCATAAAAAGCTACAAAGTAAGAACAACTCAACAAGTTTGTCTGAGAGGAGAAGCAAGAGAGCCAATTTTCAGAGGCACCAAACTGGAGGCCCACAAAGCTCCCCAGTACTAGAACCAGATTAAAATACAACTGGCAAATGCTTCACAAAATGAATAACAATACAACATGGATAATGTTAATTTTGTGGTTTCCTAAGTCAATATGGATCCATCAAGGACCCATTTTTATTTGAACTTTATACCACTGGCTTAGACCTCAGAATCTAAAGTCACTGTAGGCCATAGTTAGAAAACTATTTGACTATGAAGAATTAAAGCAGACAGAATAATGTAGCTGGTAGGATTTTCTTCAAGTAAAGTAGCCAGAATGCGAAGGGGAGGGAGAGGGAGGGGGAAGGGGAGAAGAAGGGGAAGAGGGAAGGGAAAAGAAAGAGTATCTTCAAGGCACCAAAGAAGAGGGAAACATTAAGGACTACAGTGCATAGTTGAAGTCTTTTAATGGGAGTCAAAAAGACAAAGGTATATTTATAGGAGTTTACTAAACCAAATCTAGTGGAACTAAGGAATATATAGTATATCCACAAGGACTAAGCTAGAGTGCTACAGAAGGCAAGCGTCAGCCTCGGCCTTTGATTTCCAGGACCATATGTGATTGTTATATATTTTTTCAATTATCAAACATTTCTTTTTCTCTCCCATCTCTCCTCCCATTGGGGAGGGAAAACAAAATACAAAATACTTGTATAATATCAATCAATAAACATTTTTAAGCACCTAGTATGTGCTCGGGCACATGTACTAGTACTGGAATATAATGATAATCAAGCAAAACAAACTCTCACATTGGCCGTATCCAAAAATGTACTTCTTATTGTGTCTATTAGTCCATCACCCTTCTCTCAAGAGGTAAATAGTATCTGCAATTGTCAGTCCTCTGGACTCTACAATGATCAAAGTCTCTGACTAAAGATCATATTCTTGTGCCAGAGTCTCTCTTCTTACCTCTAGAAAATTTTTACTAATCTGACTGATTGTCCCTACCTATGTAGAGCCTAGAAGCATTAGTATATGGCACTTCCTCAGGGGTGGCCACTAGCTCCACTTATAAGTACTAAGTTGCACAAGGTTTCAAAATTTGGAACAGCTTTGTTTTGTTACACAAAATAGAACTATCATTGCAGCCTATAGAGGGTCAAAATCCATGTCCTTTACCTTCCAGTGAAACAATTTTCCAGAAGAATTCTAAGAGTAAATCAAGTGGCTGTCAATCTGTGCATAGAGCTAGGATAAAACTGTATGAATTTGAAAAGCACAAAACTTCTACCAATGACTTAATCCAGTGGTTCTCAACCTTCCTAATACCGAAACCTTTAATACTCGTATGTGGGCATATCTGCATGTGGGTGGACCTGCCTGGAGAAGGATAGAGGAGCGGTATCTC
This sequence comes from Pseudochirops cupreus, assembly GCA_028627135.1. NCBI lineage: Eukaryota > Metazoa > Chordata > Mammalia > Diprotodontia > Pseudocheiridae > Pseudochirops > Pseudochirops cupreus. Next base: position 499,851,556 of record CM053580.1, on the reverse strand, counting down.
AGTTCCTAAGACCATCGGAAATATGTGTTTTCCAATGGTCTTAGGTGATCCCTGTGGCCCCTGTGAAAGGGTCGTTTAACCCCCAACAGGGTCACAACCCACAGGTTGAAAACTGCTGACTTAATCTATTATTATATTCCCAGTCCACCATGGGTGTCCTTTAATATTTTCCATTAAGTCCAATTTTTAAATCTAAAAGTGTTATTTGTTGTTTTTATAGATTAGAGGAAAAAGGGCAAGGCAATAAACTTGCTTGTCTTCTTCCAAAAGCCTTAATGGTAAAAGGAAAAATTAGGAAAGATATTGATTGTGCTAGGAGAAAAAAAAATCCCACAGAAAGTATTATCAGGCTATCTCCTAGGTTGGCTGCAGTAAAAATTAACTATACCTTGAACCTAAGCTGTAATTGGATTTGGCTTTCCAGTCTAAGACTGCATGATATCATGCAGAGGTAGGTTATAAAAGGCCTTGAATGCCAGTATGAGGATTCTAAATTATTCCCTTTGGTCCAGTTTTTGAATGGCTTAGAAGCAAGTGTCCCAGTGGAATGAAAGAATTAATACACTTTTCAATAGCTTAGCTTGCACTCAGGGAGTAACCTATTCGCCCAGCAGTACCTGGCCTAAAGTGTCTTACTAAAGGTCATACAGCAAATTAGTGGCAGACCATAAAGCAGAATATATGAATCCTTAAGCAGTTTAGCCTAGAGAGACATTCCCTGCTACCATTTTTATTTAATCCTGTTTAATGCTTTCAGTTATGTGGATTCACTTAGTAAATTTAAGGAAGATAATTTCATTCCTTTCTCTCCTTTTTCTTACTGAAAGTTAAAAGCCCTTCACAAGGTATTATTTAATTACTTCTCATACCTTCCTAGGAATTGCGAATGTGTAGAACATTCAAATAATAATAGTATCTTCAAGAAGGGGAATGGAGCATAAGAGATCATAGAATCACAGAGCTGGAAGGCATCTCAGAGGCCATTTAACTCAACACATACCTAAGCAAGAATCTTTTATATAACATCCATTTACAAAATATCATCCAGGATCTGGTTGAAGGTGTCCAGTAATGAGAAATTGACTATCTTCCAAAGGCAACCTATTCTACTTATAGAAAGTTTAACTTGGAAGGGGGGATATTTTTCCTTTACATGGAACAAAAATTTATCTCTATGTATCTTCAATGGATTGTTTCAGAGTGTTATAGTTGGAAGAATCCAGGATTTCAAGTCAGATAACCTAGGATCATATCTGTGCTCTTCTGCCTATGTACCTGTATTGACTCAGAGCAAGTATATCACTAGGCCTCAGTTTCCTTAGCTGTAAAATAAGAGAGTTATTTTAGATTACCTCAAACATCCCTTCTAGATCTACATCTATGAACTTGTCTAATCCTTCCTTCACAGAAGACCTCTTCAAATTCTTAAAAACAGAGACTTTATCCCTCCTAACTTTTTTTTTGTTTCATTAGACTTAACATCCCCAAGTTATTCACATAGAATGATTTCAAAGTTCCTCACCAGTCTGTTGACTGCCTCTAAATGTGCTATAGCTTCTCAGTGTTTTCCAGAAAACATAGCCCCTGGTCTTATCAGGGCAAAATAGAACAGTACTAACAAGCTAAATTTCTCTACTATAAAACACACTAAATGGCTTTTTCATCTCATGGAATCTTTGATGATGTCAAAGTTCCATGTACTCAAAAAATATAAAATTCTTAAGATACACCTAAAAAGATATAGACTGAATGTTTCAAACTTGAACCTAGAAGTCACAAGGAGTCAGTGGATGAAGGAAAGGTACCTTAGTCTCCTCAAGGCAAGATATGTCAGAGCATAAAGATGTCAAATAGAAGGCATTGATTGGATATTTCAAAATACTTACTGGCATTCAGAAAACAAAGCTGAATGGGAGAGACATGTCTAAAGAAATTAACAGCTATTCAACATCAGTCTCAATGTGAACTTTTGGAATTGTAAAATGGATCCTAATAAATTTGGAAAAATCCTACCAAAAAACTCACATAATATGAATGAGACAGAACTCATTGCTAAATCAGCTATATAAATATTAACACTTCTTTGACAAAGAGAAGGAAGCTTAACATGACTGTGTGTACAAGTCAAAAAAAATTTTAAAGTATTTTTGGAACAAATAGGGGTCACTTCACCATAAAGGCCAATAACCGGTACTCAGCATTGAATTTGTTTAATGTGACTGAATATGATTTACCTCTGATGAAGCAAAAAAAAAAAGTCTAAGATACAAGAAAGGAATCCAAAGACCGTCCACAGGCAATGTTTTTATAACTTCAGACAACAATGTGTCAACAAAGAAGCATTGAACATATGACTGTGTCATGCAAATTTGTTTGTTGAAATGAAGGAATTTATGATGATAACTCAGGACCAGGTCATGGCCATCAGAAATCATAGAAAGATTATCTTTTAAAAGTCCAGAATTAGGGACCAAAGCAAATTATACAAGGAAGATATGGAAACTGGACAAACCAGCAATACAGGCTATAAAAAGTGTGTAGCTATCAAAATCTACCCAGATACAACCTGGTGGATAGAATTATAGATCAGAACTCACTCTCTTCCATAGACTAAAAGATAACAAATCAGCATGCCACAAATACAGACTTTAAATATTCTAAAGAATTCAACCAACAAATTGTACCAGAATCAGACCTTTATCACAAACTCAAAATGTTACCTGTAGTTGTCTGGACATAGCATTGACCCATCAAGATTGAACAGTGTTTTAAAATAGATGTCACCAAACCAAATATTCACCATACCCAAGCTACATGGAATAAAAGGGTTTCAAAATAAAAGATCTAGCAGAAAAGGTTAAAATTATCAGTGAGCAGCATGAGATGCATAACATCTTTATTGTCCTTTTTGCCCCTTTAAGTGTCCCCATAGAAGAGAAGCTTATATACCAACATTTTACTCATAAAAAAACAGTCACTTTATCTACCAATGCAAAAGTTTTCAGGGCATTATTTATAAAAGAGGAAAAGAAGAAAAATTCCTTGTCCCAGAACTGTTTCAATCTGAGCACCACTGGGTAGAAGACAAAAATCAGAAAAAAAATAACAGTAATAACTATATATGGTATATTATATATACTATGTACATATAATAACTATATATAGCACATTACATACATTTTATACTTTGATCCTCATAACCAGATAGTGTGACTGATACCACAGGTATTATTATCCCCATTTTATGGATGGGAATATTGAGCCTCAGAGAGGCTAAATAACTCACCTGAGACCACAAAATAATAAGTATAGAATCTGGATTTGAACCCAGATATTTTTGACTCTAAGTTCAGTATTCTTTCCACTATACCACTAGGGTCACACTCAGATAGAAATAGGGGACCAGTCTCTAACCCATATATAAGGATCACTGTGGGTCATATAGTGCCCTAGTTTCAAAACATGATTATATCTATACTTTATTATATTTTTATTTATTTTATTAAATATTTTCTAATTACATTTTAACATAGTTTTGGTCACACCAGGAAGTGTTGACCCACAGGTCGTGTGTTTGACACCTCTGTACTAGATCATGCTTCTTCTCGCCATACTCTACCTGGGTTATGTAAGCATATGAGTTCAGGGCACACCTGCAATAATTCAAAGTTTCAAGATGCCACCTTGACTGTTACAATAAATGGTTTAAATCTCCCTCTTTGCAAATGGAGTCCCTTGGGCTGGCGTACTTAGTTCCAAATGTTGACTATGAACATGACTAGTTCTGAGATCTTGGGCAAGGCATTTAACCTCTCTAAGACTCAATTTCCTCTACTGAAATATGGGCATAATAATGTTTGTACAACCTAACTCATAATGTTGATATGAGAAAAGTACTTTTTGAACCTATAGAAACACAAGCTAATATTGCCAGCAGGTTTGATAAAAATTCTTTGCAAAGATGACTCAAGAAACACAATATGCCATAAATTGTGTGATATTGGATTCTTTCATTATTGTAGTCAATAAAAAGTGTTTTTTATTACCTGTGAGATTAAGTATTATCTATATATTACCTATGCTAGGTAGGTAAATTAAGCTATTTTTCATTGTATCAGTTTGCTATCAAATTGGATAGTTGTCTCTCCCTGCTTTTAGTTCCCTGCAAACTTGATAAGTATGCCGTCTATTCCCTCATCCATATCATTTGGAAAAGTGTTGAGCAACTTTTTGTGATGGTAAAGAACTGGAAACTGAGTTGGCACCTAGCAACTGGGGAATGACTGAACTAGATATGTCATACATATGCAATAGAATACTATCTTTCTGTAAGAAAGGATGAGAGGATGGTGCCAGAAAAACCTGGGGAAACTTGCATGAACTGATACAGAGTAAGGTGAGAGAACAAGGAGAATAATTAATACAATAAAAACAACTTAATAAAGAAAAACAACTTTGAAACACTCTAATCAATAGAGTAACTAACCACAATTCTAGAGTACTCATGAAACATGCTGCCTACTTCTTCATAGAGAGGTGATTTTTAATTTAGGCAAACGTTGGGAGGGGGAGAAGTTAGAGTTTCATTTACTGGAACAAACATAATTAAAAATACTTTAATCAACACAAGGGAAAGGACAAATTCTCTGGGCATCATACTGGAAGTTACCCTATAAATCAAAGGTTTTTAAGTTTTTCTGAGTCACAGACCCCTGTGGTAGTCTGATTAAGTCAATGATAACATTGACTTAACATAACATAACATAACATACTTAGCTTAACTTAACATTAACATAACATACATAACTCATAGTAACATTTTCAAATAATTGAAAGAAATGTTCAATTTAAGTCAATGGTTAGTGAAAATAAATATATATGTATGTATGTATGTATACATATGTTTGTGTATGTATATATATATGTATATGTATATGTGTGTGTGTGTATATATATGTGTGTGTATATATATATATATATATATATATATGTTATATGTGGCATCCTCCCAGCCTCACCCCTTCTACACTTTGTAGTATACCTGATCTATGGTTTGTTGAAGTCACTTTAGAAATCTGTGTGAACACAGCAATGTTGATAAATCTTGATCAAATAAAAGAAATCTTGATTTAAAAAAAGGAAAGAAAAGGTGTAATTTCTCCCATCCAAGTTCCCTGAAATCTGTTCATTAGGGGCACATGGACCCCAGGTTAAGAACCCCTACTCTAGGATGAAATAGACCCATAAATGTCTAAATTTGGCTTCATTCTTCCATGCAAAGCTAAAATCACTTGACATTATTTTCATCTAACCCATATTTCTCTATCGTGTATCAGGATACTGTAAAAGATTTTGTAAAACAACTTGCTAGCATATATTAAAATCAAGGATATGACATTCCTGTGCATGATCTATGCTTGATGAACCCAAGCTGGATCTCTTTCATTACTCTTTCCCTTCATGAATGTTTACACACTTTTCTTTTATCAATAAGATCTAGGTTGCCAGGAATCAAAGTCAAACCATAGTTCAAAGATTCTACTCTCTTTCATGAAAACTAGGATACCATTCACCCTGCTTTAGCCCTCTGGTAATTGCACTATCCCCATGATATTTCAAAGTTCATTGACAGTAGATCAACAATCACACCTCCCAGTTCTTTCTCTTCCCTGAGAAGTACAAGTAGCCCTTCCACATCATAGGGGTTAGGAATGCTGTACCCCTGTGATCTAGAAAATTCACACATAATTTTTTGGCCCTCCCTTCATAAAAGAGAAGAAGTCTGAATTACTATGATATTAAGAGAGAAACTATCAGGCAGCTAGGTGGCACAGTGAACAGAGCACCAGCCCTGGAGTCAGGAGGACCTGAGTTCAAATCTGGCCTCAGACACTTAACACTTACTAGCCTTGTGACCTTGGACAAGTCATTTAACCCCAATTACCTTGCCTTCCTCCCTCCAAAAAGCAAAAAATAAAAAAAAGGTAAACTACATTGATATTATACTATATAAATATTTTATGCATTTCTGAGTTTCAAACCTGTTTCTGTGTCATCTGCTGGCCTTTGTGTGTCATCTATGGCTTCCACAAAACTCCCAGAAAATTCCTACTTATTTCTTATGCTGGCCCATGGTATATCAAGACCACAATGGGGAAAATCATGGAGTGGAAGAGATAACTGTAGTTAATCTGGGCCCTGTGAGTTAACATGCTTCTATTCTACCTTTATATACCCTATTATCTCTATATCTCATCCCCCTTAGCATCTTTTTAAAACTTTTTTTTCTCATGTCTCACCTACAATTGCACCACCTCCCCCACCTGCCCACTTTTTCCACACATTTATGGCAGGTGGCTGAGACTCCTATATCTGAGTGGCTTAAGGCCATCTAACATAACTTCCTTTAGTCTCTATTGGAATTCTTCAAATCTTCTCAGTGCCATTACCCATTGCCTTCTCCTTCCTTCTAATCAGAGAAGAGGAGTAGTCTTCACTTGATGTGCCCTTGAACCCATCCCCTCCCACCTTGCTTCAAGAGTTATCTTTATTCATCCATGTATCATCAGTTTTTCCTTCTTCCCATCTACCTACAAGCATGCTCAGATATCCCCAAAACTAAAAAATTCATCTAAAACCCATCTCTTTCCTTTTCACTTATAGCAATCTTAAAAAAATTGTCAGCACCTGTTGTCTCCATAGCCTCGCTATACATTCTCACCTCAAGCCTTTATAATTTCATTTCTTCTGCACCACTCCACTAAAACTATTATTTTTGTCTCTGCCACACGCAGGGCAGGCATGACATCATCACTGAATCAGCAAAGCACCCTGAGGAAGAGACAGAAGGTAGCATGTCCCAGGCAAGTCACAAGACAAATATCACTTTGACTACCATCTTTCCTCAGACCCTGATGGAGACAGCTGGACCTAAGACTATTGTGAGTAGCAATGCCTCTCTCCCCAAATAATACCTGTTTCTAACCCAGCCTCTATAATCATCATTGAGGGGAATAATCATTATAGATAAGATGGATCACCTTTCTTATTACCACCACCAACAGCTACTGATAAATTGCCAGTAATGGGCAGATAGGCATGAGAGCCGTAGAAGTGAAAGCTCCTCCCAAACCTCTGGTCTTGCTTCCAGCCCAGTTCTACAGCCATCATCTGGGGAAGCAATTTGTGTGGAGGAGACAATCATCTGTACCATCTGCAAGCCAACTGACACATGCAGCATACACAAACCAGCCTAGCTAAAGAAGAAAGATACTTGGAGGGAAAGGAAGAAAGAAGCGTATGCCAGGCAAGTTACACTAACTATTGCCAGCTTGACCACCATCTTTCCCTACGCCTTGATGGAGAAAGTCCAGGACCCTAAGCCTGAAAACCTTGGGAATAGCAATGTTTTCAGCCCAATGCTTTACATCTCCACCTTGGGAACCACACCTGTAGAAATACAACCTGGTAATTGCTCCTGCAGGTAATATAGTCACCTCTACTAAAGACCCAGAAAAAAAGTTCTTTCCACCAAAGTGCTTAGCACTACCAAATGATTCAACCATTCAATGTGATTTTATCTGTGAAAATGACATTAAAGAAGAGGCATTACCATCCAATTAGCCCCTACCCTCTAAAGACCATGGGCCCCTTCCTTCTGACTTGTGGCCAAAAATTTCCATATGTTTTGTCTTTCCCCTTTGACAGCAAGGGCTGTGTCTCCTATTTTTATCCAGCACAGTATTTTACATATAATAAGTGCTTAGTAAAGCTTCTTTCCTTCCTTTCTTCCTTCCTTCCTTCCTTCCTTCCTTCTTTCCTTCCTTCCTTCTTTTCTTCCTTCCTTCTTTCCTTTCTTCCTTCCTTCCTTCCTTCCTTCTTCCCTTTCTTTCTTCCTTCCCTTACTTCTTGTTTTCCTTCCTTTCATCTTTCCTTACATCTCTTTTTCTCTCTATCCCTTTCCCATAAGCAATGAACTCCCAGTCATCAAATGCAATGCCATTCTTTCAGTCATTATCTTTGACCTATAGTTTTATTGACACTATTGACCACCTCCTTTTACTAGGATCATAATTATGCATTTTTTCATCTAGGAAAAGCATCAAAAACCACATCTAAGACAAATGGCATATATTATAAGTTGGGGGTTTTTTGAGGGGACGTCACTCCCTTGGTAAAGGCAAAAACTCCGGATACAATAGAATTGCCTACCTATTCGCCCCTAGAGACTTCAAGGTATTTGATAGCTCCCTGTTTAAAGTCATTACTAATAACTAGGCACTGAAGTCTATTATTTCTTCATGCTTAACATTCAAGAAGCCTGATTATTGGTTGTCGGGACAGAGTAACCCTGACAACAAATAAATGGATTTCTAGAGCTAAAGGGTTGAAAGAATGTTTGAAGATGATCCCCTTCCACCTATGCCACCCAAAAAAAAAATACACTCGAACTGTCATGTTAGATCTGCAAGGGACCTTATGGATAATCTACTCAAGCATTGAATTATACAGAAGAACCCAAAGAAGAAAAGTGACTTGACTAAGGTGAAAAGTAAAAGTTCATTCAGCTTTTCCTGACATTGCAGCTTAGCTGAGATAGTCAAATGCAGACACCTCTTAAAAACTCCCACCTTTCAAGCTAGTTGAAACCTCAGAGACCACCTTGTCCAACTGAGCGAAGGGCATAGAACTTATGCCTGGTCACACATTTGTGTCAGGTAATTCACATTTTACCTTAACAGTGATAAAGAAACAATAATACTCCAAGATCAGCAGCCCCTACTTTCATGACTTCAGACAAGCATGGATGGAAGCCCTTAGGTCTTTCTAGGTATATTCTGTCTCCAAGTCCATTCTCTGCCCCCATCTTCTCCACACCCTATTCCCCAAAGTTTAAGCCATTTGATAAGATAAATTTTATCGAGGAAGAGAAGTCCATGGGTTGATGAAATCAGGAGCTGATTCCCCACTCTGGCTTTATTACCCTTACCTTCACCACCCCTTTTCAAAAGCAGACTATTCTAAGAAAAGGATAATTCCTTGGCCCACTGTGCTCTTCCCTAATCAAGCCACATGCAGACCATCATTATTCAGGTCTGGATGCCACATTTTAAGAATGCTGATAAGTTAAGAGTCTCCAGAGAAGTGTGACCTTTATGGTAAAGCTTATTGAGACCATATGGTGAAGGAATGGGGAACGTAAAGCATAGACAAGCTTAGGTAGGCAGCTATGTGGTGCAGAGGATAGAGCTCTGGGCCTGGCTTCAGGAAGACCCAAATTCAAATCCAGCCTCAGACATTTACTAGCTGTGTGATGCTGGACAAGTCACTGTACCCTGTTTGCCTCAGTTTTCTCATCTGTAAAATGAGTTAGAGAAGGACATGAAAAGTCACTCTGGTATCTTTGCCAAGAAAACCTCAATGAAGTAATGAAGAGTCAGATACAATTGAACCACAAAAGCCAAGAGAATATTTATTAGCTATATCTCTGGAAGTACATTCTAATTTTTTTTCCCTGGGACGGATGTTTAGCTCTCTGGCCTATATTTCACAGGCACCATCCAATGCCATTTTTTTTTTGCTTTTTTTGGGGCAGGGGGGGAAGGGCAGGGCAATTAGAGTTAAGTGACTTGCCCAAGGTCACATGGCTAGTAAGTGTTAAGTCTCTGAGGCTAGATTTGAACTCAGGTCCTCCTGACTCCAGGGCTGGTGCTCTACTCACTGTGCCACCTAATCACCCTTACTCTTCTCCAATTCTATAGAACCTCTCCCATTCTGTAGCCTCTTTCAAAGATCTGACAGTGGTTTGGAAATTACATCTACCCAATCTTCCAGCAGTTTTGAGTGTAGTTCATCTGGGTTAGAGTATATTGCCTCTCAGGTTCCTTCCAATACTAAGATTCTAGGATTCTGATTACTGAATTACTAAAAGTGAAAGTTTCAGGTACTCCATTTATCCCTTTGCTTCTACCTTTTATCTTAGGATGTAGGCTCTGCTCCCTGATCACCCTCCTTGGTTTATGTCATGAAATTACTCATGACTAAGGTTTCTATGGCATTAGAGCTGTACTCTAATAGAAAGAGCGTGTAGAAATCTCCCTTGCCTATAAGTCACTCTTCACAGCTTCATATTTCACTGCCCAATTCATATAAAGAATTCAAGTTCATGTGCTACTTTCATTAGCCCATTCATTGTTATCCAAAGATGAAGTTAGGATTTTGCTTTACCACCCACCTCTTGAAGATGGATAGTCTTTAAAAATGAGAACTATATGTGGAGTGGTCTAGGAGTAAAAGTGGGTTTGACAAAGAGAACATTAGATTCAGACCCAACTCCAGTTATTTACTAGCTGTAGAATATTAGGCAAGTAAATTGACCTCTTTGGGATTCAGGATTTTTATCTGTACAGTAGGAGAGGTAGTGTGGCATAGTAGACAGAGAGCATACCTCAGAATCAGGATACATCTGGATTTGTCTTACCTCTGAATTCTAGTGCCTAGTTGATTTTCTTCAATTTATCCTGTGTTTAGCTTATTTTGTATATTAATATCTGCATATTGTTTCCTCCATTAGACAGTGCTGCTCAAAAGCAAGAACTATCTATTTTCCTTTCTTTATATCCCCAGAGCTTTGCACCCCACAGTGCCTAGCTAAGTGCCTACTTAATGTTTGGTGACTGACCAGCATTATCTGACTTTGTGACCTTTGGCAAATCATTTAACTCCTCATTGCTCCAGGCAACTGTCTAAGACTGTAAGTTGCTGAGCAGGTGATGAAAATCTACATTTGTAGAAAGATATTTCTGTACCAATGAAATCACAATTCTGTTCCAACCCTCTTCCAAAATGACGAAAACGGACATAATAAGAAACATTATGTGAGGGAAATAGCACTTCTGACTATTTGCAGAAGACCTAATCCTGGTTTGAATCCTTGTTCTGCCACCTGTGTAAGCTTAGGAAAGTCATCTCATCTCTTAAGGGCTAAGTTATCTATTCTATAAAATTGACTAGAAGATCCCCAAGCTTCCTTCCAACTCTAAAATTCCCTGATCCTTAAATTGGCAGGCTTTTGTGAGGAAGTAATTTTTTCAAATGTATGAAATATTTGTAACGGGCAGTTACCCCATGAAGCCATGGCCTGAGTACTAGCTCCTTCCACTGAGTCATTTGTGCTCTGGACCCTTTCTAGGGGGAAAGGGAGTTCATTGGAAGACCTTGAGATATAAACCCATCCCAATGCCTGTACCTTGAGATGACTCCTAGTATGTGCTAAAAACTAAAATTCTATTAAATAGAACAGCTTGTGAGCTTTTGCATCAATAACTCATGTAAGTTTTCAGAGCCTTATTATTTCCAAGTGCTCCATTTATACTCATTAATAGGTGTGCCGAAAGCTTGGCTTAGTGGCATGAAAAATGTGTCAGCTGGGTGTTTGCAGCAATGGCAAAGCAAGGAAATTTTGTCAACAAGATGTCAACAAAGACACCAGAGGACGAAAGTCTTCCCAAATGGGGTGTAAGGAAACACTTGGGGTATAGAATGGGAGCAGAGCAGCTGAGAGGAAATCAAGAGCCAAAGAAGAGTCATATGAGAAACAGGGAAAGGCAAAGAGCTAGAGATTAGTCCTAAAGAATGAGCAGCATAATATCATAGAGCTAAAACAGATGGAATCCAGTCAAACCTCGTCATTCTACATATAGGGCACTGAAGCCCATGACATGAGTAATAAGTTACCAAACTGGAACTTGAACTCAGTTCCTGGGACTCCTAGTTCATCTCACTTTTAACTGTGCCCAGTGAGAAGCTGATCAAAAATATGATGAATCTCATTGCACCAAGCTCAATGCAGTTGATCATGGAGGGAACTGGAGGGATTAATCTAGGAACCATGGCAAACCACTTCAATACCTTTGCCAAGAAAACCCCAAATGAGGCCTTGAAGTGTCAGACACGACTGAAACAACTGAACAGCCACAACAATATGTCCTTTGAGGTTCATAATTAGCTATTCACGGATCTTTATTCTCTCATTTCCACACTTTTGTTTGTCCTGAAATATACCCCTGATTTTTCTTGGCCAAATGAGTCCTGTGAGGGCCTTCCCCCTGATGTACAATATAGAGATTTTCCCCTGAAGTCAGATGATGGTGGGAGGGCAAATTCTTAATCAGGGAGCAAAAATATCCCCTGAACATGATCTTTCCCCTTCAAGTTGAACCACTGGTGGTTAGGCACCACATGAGCTACATATATAAGATAAATTCATTGACTTTTTGAGCATTAACCCTCCACAAAATGATAAAGTGAATTGAGATCTGACCTCAAAGTTAGGAAAACCTGTGTTCAAGCCTCTTTTCTGATGTGTTCTGATTGGGTCCAGAACCTATTCCTATTCTTCAATATCTCCAAAACCCATATATTCTGTACCCTTGATCTCTGCCTGAGGTCAAACTATATATGTGGAACTGGATGTCTGCTTTGATGTCTTTCAAACAACTTCAAATCCAACCTGTCTAAAAGGATATTCATATTTCCACATTACTCCCTTTCATACATTTTCCATTCTAATCAAATTCTCACTGTTTCCTACCCACAACATTACATTTCTAGAATCTCTGTGCCTTTACACAAGTGTTTCTTCCAAATTTAGAATGTACCAATTCCTCACTCTGCTTCTCAGAATCCTTAGCTTCCTTCAGGTGCCATCTCCTTCACAAGGCCCTTCTTGATTTTTTCAGTTGTCTGTGTTCCACCCTACCCCTGAAAACCATTTTGTGTCATTTTTAACATACAAGTTGTCCCATAAGTCATAATTAACCTTTAAGCTTCGATAGACTTTTGGACACTGCATGCTTTGTATTTACTTACATGTATGTATGTTATATGAAGTATGTAATACCCTTGGGGGTAAGGACTGCTTCATTTTTGTTTATGTATACCCAGAACCTCGCACGGTGCCCTGGAGATATTCCGTGCTCTGTTAATATTTGTGGGATTGAGTTCTTCACAAAACCCACATGCCCTCCCCACCCCATTTCTTTTGCAGGCATTACAATCAAGAGACTTCTCCCAAGCACCCAAACTCAAAACTTCCTTGCCTTGTCATTGTTACACACATCCTGCTGACATCTTGTTGTGATGCCCAGACAAGCTTTTGGCACATGCATTCCTGATTCACTCACCCTTCACTCTTTTTCTCATTTTCTCCTTTGAATCTGTTATACTAAATACTTTCAAATTTACCTTTACAAAGTAATACCAATCAATCCCTTCTTTCTACAATGATTGCCAAGTATGTGTACTCTTATAATAGCCTCCTAACTTGTTTCCCTGACTCTCCAGTTCATCTCTGCCTTAGTTCACTCCTCATAGAGCTGTAGGTGAGTTTCCTAGTGTCCTGATGTTATCATGGCATTCTCCAGTTGAGGAACCCACAATTGCTCCCCATTTCCTACTAATAAATTCTAAGAAGATTCTGATACTAAAAGACCACTAGAAACTAAATTGCAACTCCTTTATATCTATCTAAGAGTCATGGAATCTCAAGATCAGAAGGGACCTTAGACCTGCTGATCCTAACCCACACCTGAACAGAAATCAACTAATCAATCAACAAGAATTTCCTAAGCCCGCACTATGTGTCAGACATGGGACTAAACACTGAGGAGACAAAGGAGAAGGGGGGAAAAGACACAAGGGTAAAACCCGTATTACATCACATTCAAGTGTCATAATTTGGTCACTGTAATACCCAAGTGATACTTGAAGACCCATTGCCCATCCCTTTCAACTAGTGATGGAAAATCATTACCTCTCAATGCAACTGATTCTACTTTCAAAAAAATCAAATTGGAAAAAAAATCAAATTGTCAGAAAGTCTTTTTTTTCCTCTTTGTAATAGATTACCCCCACACAAATGCAACAGGGAATTTACCTACTGTTATCTCAAACCAATTTTGGGTTCCTTTTACCTTCTACCAGCACTTCCTTCTCATTTTTTAAAATTAATCAATCAATAAACATTTATTAGGCACCCACTATGTGCCAGGCACTATGCTAAGCACTGATGAATTGCTTACAAATCTTGTTGATTCTCCCTGAATGTCTCTTACATATATTCTCTTCTCTCTACTCACCCTACAACCACCATCTCATCACCTCTCACACAGACAATTGCAAAAGTCTACAGATGGGTTTCCCTGCATCTCTATGTAATCAGTCCTTAACAGAGCTGCCAAATTGCTATTCCTAAATCACAGTGTCATTCCCCTGATCAAGAAACTTCCATTGTCTCCTTCCTATTACTATTCCTAAAATAAAGTGGTAAGTTCTTAGTTTGTCATTTAAAGTCCTTTACATTCTGGCTTGCTTATCTTTCTAGACTAATAACACATTCCTCCCTTTCACATATTCCACAATCCAACCAAACTGGATTTCATGCTATTCCAAACATATTCCATCTCTTGCCTCTTTGCCTTCACACAAGTTTTACTGCATGCCAGGAATGCCCTCCCTTCTCTACTCTTTTTCTTGGAAGCTCAGTTTACTTCAAAGTTCCCCTCTACTTCTCCCTCCTTCAAGAAACCTTTTTTTGATTTCCCCAATTGTTTGTACCCTCTTCAATCATTTTATATGTATTTTGTTTATGGGTTGTATTCTCTTATCTATGAACATGTTATATTTCCTCCTAGTAGATTGCAAGGGCAGAGATTGTACAAATTTAAGGGTAATCAAGGTATCTCAATTAAGGACAGAGGTTGTATAAATTTAGGGGTAAGTGCAGAGATTGTATAAATTTAAGGGTAATCAAGGTATCTCCGCATCATCCTTTTCAGTCCCCTTCACTGGCTTAACAGTGCCAGAGGAAGTCATATAATGTTATTGATACAATGGCCGATTTTCCTCTCTCTCTCTCTCTCTCTCTCTCTCTCTCTCTCGCTCTGTCTCTCTCTGTTTCTCTGTCTCTGTCTCTCTCTCTGTCTCTGTCTCTCTCCCCCACCTTCTAGGAAAAATGTCTACATTTGCCTCCACTTCTTACTCACTTCTCAACCCTTGCAGTTTCTTACTTTTTATTCCATCATTTCACTCAATGTATTCCTTTCAAAGTTATGAATGATCTTTTAATTGCCAAATAATGGAGTCTTATAAAGTGCTTAGCAGAGTGTCTGGCTGTAACGATACTGGGATTTGAAGATCTTCCATGCCCCTTGAGCTTGCTGACGTAACAGGAAGGGGTGGAGCAAGAGAATGCCGGAACCAAGCTAGTCTCCGTGCGGTGCTGACTGGAAGCGGCGTCAGAGGCAGTGG
>CM053580.1:499814062-499827012 GCA_028627135.1 Pseudochirops cupreus | reverse complement strand
GACCCTATAGCCACTAAGGGTAGGGGGAGAGAAATAAGCATTTAGTGCCAACTATAAGTCAGACACTGTACTAAATAATTTTACATTATTTCATGATCTTTTTAACAACCTTGCAAGTTAAGAGCGATTATTATCCCCATTTCATAGTTAAGAAAACTGAGGCAAAAGAAGTTAAATAATTTGCCTAGAGTCAAGTGAGTGTCAGAGGCTGGATCTGAACTCAGGACTTCCTGACTCTAGGCACAGTGCTCTGTGAACTATTGCGCCACCCAGCTGCACTAAACCATGTGGCATTTCATATGCCCACATACACAGATCCAGATAAAGACATAGCTATAGATAGAGACATCTTATTTTCAGTGCATCCCAGCATCTAATAATGTCACCACTAATTCCTTATTATGAACACTCCTTTTTTCTTATTTCAACAAATTGTCATATAGTTTTTCCCCGCAAAGTTTTGATGTATTCGATGTCTGCAAAAGCCACCAAGATCCCAAAATAATCAAGCCAGCTGGGTTTTGCCCTTAGGAAAGCTGTTCTATCATTTTCTCAGTCCTCTGCTTTACACACACAGCTCTGATGCCAGTATGTGCATTTTTAACTGATGAGAACTTTTTCAACTCTTTAATTTTTAAAGAGCTGCTACCATCACCACTCCTCCAGAGAAGACATTACCTATTATATATTTGGCACATTTGGAGGTTTCTCTTTCCTCTTCTTGTTGCTTAAAAACAATAATTTGCATTAAAATGAGATCCTTGCAACTTCAGCATTTATTTGCCCTTGTTGCATGATTCTCTCCCAGGAGCCATAAACATCTATTCATGAGCCTACTGTGTAATTACAAACAGTTAAAGACTTGTGATGTCACCTCAAAGCCAAAAAGACTGTTGAGGAATGGATGAGGGAGTTATAGGGGCAGAGATCCTACAGCCAGGAGCCCATCCTGCAGGGCAGGAACATCACCCGCTAAGCCAGAGGTTCTTACCCTCGATTCTGAGAACTTGGATTTTTAATTATTTTGGTAAATGTATTTTAATATAATTGTTTATACATATAATATTAATATATTAATATAATTGGTATTTTATTTTATGCACTTCAAACATCATTTTGATAAGGGGTCCACAGGTTTCACCAGACTGCCAAAAGGGTCCTATACACACACAAACATGCGCGCGTGTGCACACACACACACACATACACACACACACGCTGCAACACCTCTCTTATTTCTCATAATGGACAGTCACTGTGATAGTTTATTGTCGTGAACCTAATCTATACAGAACAGTTTTTCCCACAATATTGTTATTAATTCTAGTTAGTAATAACAATAACATCTTACATTTAAACAGAGCTTTGTGACTACAAATTTCTTTCACACATTATCATATTCAATTCTCTCCATGAGGCAGTGTGGTACAATGGAAAACTCCAGATGGGGTTCTCAGTCTGATATTTATGATCTCCATGGCTCTGAAAAAGTCTCTGAAATTCCATTTCCTTCTCCATAAAATGAGAGGATAGGATGAAATGAGCATTTAGCTGCAAATTGATGAATCTATGATCTTTATATTAGATCATATTTATCTATATTCCTTTCATATCCTAGTTTCTAACCATCCCCTTCACATATACCCTCGAGAGAATGTAGGATCTTTGAAGGCTGGATTTAGGTCATTTTTCATCTTTGTGTCTCTAGACTCTAGCCATTACTTACATGCATTAAATAGGAAGGAAGGAAGGAAGGAAGGAAGGAAGGAAGGAGAGAAAATTTTGAGACCGGGAAAGTATGATGGGCTGCCTTTTAAACTGGTTACAAGTTCTCTGATGCTAGAATCAGTTAGTCAATCAATAAGCACTGATTAGCTTCTTCCTATATGATAACACTAAACTAAAGGGGTAAGGTTATCTAAGACCCATTAGATTCAGCTTTCTCCCTCCTAAACTAAGAAGGAACATGAATAACCATGTACCAGAAATACTTTTGAACTATTGCTGAATGAAGGCTGTTGGTCTACATGGTCTTGTAGGTGCCTCCATTCTTAGAGATTCTATTGTTCTCTAATTCTAGTTTCTGGGAAGACTGGGTGCTGGATTTGAAGTCAGCAAGTCCTTAGTTCAAGTTCCCTTTGAGAAACTTATTAGCTGTAAGACCCTGGGAAAATGAATTAAACTCTTAGCTTCTATTTCTTTATTAGTAAAATGACAATAATGGTAGTCCATACTTCACTGAGTTGTTGTAAGAATTAAAATGAAATAATATATGTGGCTTCATGAACCTTAAAGTACTTCATAAATGTTAGCTATTAGTGTTACCACTTTCATTAATATATTATGCATGACTGAAATGTATATCAACACAGAGGTAAATACTATATAATTGCTACAAGAGAAGGCTTTCTCAAGGGAAATTAATGTCTTTGTAAAATATAATACTTGTGCTAAATGATTATGCTTAATTATTCTACCATTATCATCACCACCACTTAGCCCAGTTTAGTATAGGGAATTCAGGCAAAAAAAAATTGTTCATTGTTCCCTAAAAATTATTTTAACAGCTCTGTAAAGGATCAGCCCAAACCTGTTTTTCTCACTAATGTTCGCTCCGGTGGCCTTTTATAAATGTGTGAAAAGAGGAGAAGAAAGAGAAGGAGGGGGAAGAGGAAAAAGATGAAGAGAAGGAAGGAGAAGAGAGAAAGAGAAAAAGAAGGAAAAGGAAGAGGAGGAGGAGGAGGAAAATTAGGAGGAAAAGAAAGAGAAGGAAGAAGAACAAATCTAATAGACTTTTAAAATCTTGTCAATGTACTTATTGAGTATAATCATGTACATTAAAATTACACTGCAGATATCTTAACCCCTTGTACTATAAACTCCATGAAGAAAAGAGCCTTTGATTTTCCTTGAACTTTATCTCTCCTCCAACACCTAGCACTGTATTCTGCCACAGTAGGCATTTAATAAATGTGTATTGATTTACCTGACAGGAAAGGGTTGAACCAGGGGCAAAGGATGGAAATGAAAGGCAGTAAGATTTCTTGAGCAGAGATTTTTATAGAGGGGATTCCTGCACAGGTGCAAATTATATTAGAGAACTTTTGAGATCTCTCCTGCAATTTACAGTCTCTAATTCTATGCTTCTTGCCTTAAGTTGTTCTGCCCTTCTTGCATTCCTTTCCTCACTTCTGAAAATTGGGAAAGGTGTACAAGCATCCTTCTTCACCAATTCTAGTTTGAGCAAAGATCAGAAGGACCAGATCAGGACCAGGATCAGAAGATACTGATATCACTATTATGCTCACAACACAAAAAAAGACAAGGCAGAGACTTCAGGGAAGTATTTGTTTACCCTCCCCCCATCAGTGAGGTGATGTTAATCATAGGAACTAAGAGACAGAGAGAAGCAGAGCCAAGATGGCAGAGCATTAGGAAGAAGTAGATCCAAACTCTACCACAGGTCTTCCGCACACATCTAGAAAACACACTACACCAAGTCTTAATTGAGAAAGCAAAAAATATCCCAAAGTCATATTTTCTAGCCCAGGTCAGGATAGGAAGACAGAGAAGTATTCAAATAACAATAATAACCATGTCCAAAAATGTGTCTTATTAGTCCATCCTTTCTCTGTCAGGAGGTGAGGTAGTATTCTTCATCACCGGTCCTCTGGAATTTTGGTTGATCATTTCACTGATCAGTTTGTGGGATTCAATAATAGAATTCTCATTTACTTTCCTCAATATTTTTATGAAAAGAAAATTGCATTTGTTTCTTACTCAAACAAAAACTAAAGTACAATTTTAATGTCATTCATTAACCCCTCCCCAAAAGAGATAGAAAAAGTGAAAACTAAATTTTAATCACTGATATTAAGCTGCCAGCCAATGAGAGTCAGTTACCAACAGCCTAGTCAATGCATGCATGGTCTATTACAGCAGAATGTATCACCACTCAGTGGAATTCTAGCCATAGAATTCTGTAAACACATTCTGATATAAACCACTGTGAAAATTACGTTTCTGAATGAGCCAACTGGGCCCACAACATCATCAGAAGTAGTAATTTATTATTCAGTTTAATAATTAGAAGTAATTAACATGTAGAAGCAATTAGAAATAGCAATTTATTTCTTAATGTAATGGGATGCTTTTTCAATGTGTGTTTGGATATTTAGCAGCCAATAATTACTTTTTTTAAGAGGGGGGAGAATAAAGAAAAGTTACTATTTATTCACACTCTAATAGGTGCCTTGGAAATAAATCCAGCCTTGCAGCCCACCCACTAGTAGTAACTGAGGTTTTTCACATACCGCCTAAATGGAATGATGCTAAAGACCGATGCAAATTCACATGCTTGGACAGGAGTTGTGTTAGAATTCTAGATGCTGTATGGAATTATTATTTGGGGAGGTGTGGGGGGAGGAAATCCTACTAGCTGACTGCTTGTCATGATATGTGCAACGGTGGCCCCTGCTGGCCACAGAGAATCTCATTTTTAGAAAACCTGATTCCCTAAGCCTGGAGAGGAAGTTGTTTTGTGTGTAGCAGAAAGGATAGTGGGCCTGTAGTTCAAAAAAAAAACGAGAGAGAGAGAGAGAGAGAGTTCAATTCTTTCCTACAACCCTTTCTAGACTGTTCCTATAGAAGTTACTTCATCTCTCTCAGTATCAATTCTTTCCTTTCTAAATTCAGGAGAATAATACTGGTGTAACATGTTGTTAAACAAATGCTAAGCAGCTCCTGGTTCTTTTAGGCTGCCCATGTGTGCTCCAGTCCTGGGTATTGGGAGATTATAAAGCAGTCTTCTTATTGGTCACCTGGTGTTATGATAGGGGAAAAAGATACCTTCATCAAGAGGATGGGCTACCAAGGTAGGAGGACTAGCCCATTCATTGGACCTTAAAGGGAATGAACCTCTCCCCCCCTGATAACTATATAAGGAGTCTTCATGAATATTTCTGTGAGGGGTGGGGAAGATACCACCCTTCACTCCACCCTAGCAACATAGTACTTTCAAGCACGTGGCAGAGGGCACATGTCCTGGCTAGTTAAGCCTGAACTTAGACCTTGGGCTGCCTCCTATTCTGAATAGAAGTAACTGAATTACAATCCTGAGATGGATGTTTCCAGCATTAGAGGTAACATTGTCAATTTGAGAGGTGGGAAGTTCCTGGGGCCTCAGTCAATGCCAGTAAAACCTAAGGATCCCCAAAACTACTTCAGTGATTTTAGGAGAATATGACCATCAGTAAGATGAAACTACTCTCAGCCTGGCTTGCTAGAGTGACAACTGGAAAGTCAATGAATTAAATGTAGGTCAGGATTTCAAAAGAGAAACAACTGCAAGTGTACTACTTCAGGGAAAGAAATGTCTATTCCCTTCTTTCCTATTCTATCTTTTCTTTTACTGGCCCCTGAGTTCACACTTTAACTCTTCCAGTGCTTGTATTCTCCTCCAAACTCTTTGGGCAAATGTACCAGCAAAGAATTTTGAGGTGAGAGGACATGAGTTTCCAGATAATGGGAGGAAAACCTGCTTCCCAGGATAAAAACCCTTGGATATTTGACCCCTGGATGTTGGTACCTAAGGAAAAGTTCTAGCCACAGCTTCCTGGTTTTTGCTCTGGCTAGGCTGGAGTTAAAGATCCAAAACCTAAAAGGGGAGAGACAGAGAACAGGTGGGGGAGGTCAAGGCAATAATGTTAGTGCAGTGGCTGTCAATGTGTGATCCAGGGTGTAGTTAGTGAAAAGCATCCATTCACTAAATAACCGAATAATTTTCAAAAAGAGTTCTGGAGACAATAAATACCCAGCAATATGTGAATTGCACTTTCCAATTGTATCATAACACTTTTATTATTAAGAAAATTCAACTTTGCTTAAAGATGTTAATTCAAAGTAGCTTTTCATCATTATATGTTCTCAAACTATTATAAGAGTAAAACTACTATCATGCTGGGATCCATATAATTGTTTTAAGTTAAAAAGAGGTCCTCAAACTTGAAAAGCTAGGAGCCAGCACTTGGTACAGCGTACTGAAGAGAGCAGCAATAAAGATATAAAGAATTAAGGTTTGTTTTTTCACAGCATTACCGCCAGGGCACAGACCCGTGAAGGGTACCCCATTTGATTCTGGAAGTTTGACAAAGGCGATAGATCTAAGATCAATGGATAGAAACTTCAGAAAGTCATGACAATCCTATTTTCTATTAGTATAAAGAAAAACAAAATAGAACTTGAAATGTCGTGGTGTCACAATTAAAAATGTCCAACAATGTTAAAATGGACTGCTGTATGAAGTCACTGAAAATGTTTTTGCCAAAGCTGGATGACCACCTGTCAAATATATTAGTGAAAGGATTCTTGTACTGGGTGGGAGGTTGAACTACGTGACCTGCAATGTCCATTATCATCATCATCAACAACAACAACAACATCAACAACATGTATATAGTATTTTAAGAATTATGAGTTATTACCACTTCTGGGGTTGTATCCCAAAGAGATCATAGAAGCAGGAGGAAGACCCATACGTACAAAAATATTTATTGCAGCTCTCTTCGTGGTGGCAAAAAAACTGGAAATTAAGGGGATGCCCATCAATTGGGGAATGGCTAAACAAGTTGTGGTATATGAATGTCACGGAATACTATGGTGCTATAAGAAATGGGGAGGAGACGGTCTTCATATTCACCTGGAGAGGCTTATACAAATTGATGCTGAGTGAGAAGAGCAGAACCAGGAAAAACTCGTACACAATCACAGACACATTGGATGTGTAATGACCAGCCTTGATAAACTGGACTCTTCTCAGCAATGCACAGCTATAAGACAACTCTACAAGTCTCAGGATGGAAGGAGATACCTACATTCAGAAAAAGATCTAGAAAAAACAGAGGTTAAATGGAGACTGAAGCAATCTACATGCTATTGCTCTTTTCCATGTTTGGCTTTGTTTCCTTTTTCCCATTTTCCATTCCATTGGTTACAACCCTTCTATACAACCAGACTAACGTCCAATATGAAAGTATTTGCAGATTCTATACTTGACTGCATGCCGCCATTGGTGGGGGAGAGAGAGGGAAAAGGAAGGGGAGAAAACCTGAAACTCAAGGGACTCTGGAACTGAATCTTATAAACTAAAAGTAAATAAACAAATCAATTTTAATAAACAAATAAGAAGAATTGTGAGTTATTTCTATAAATTCTGGGTAGTTAGGTGGTGCAGTGGATAGAGTTCTGGGCCTGGAGTCAGCAAGACCTCAGTATCCTCCATTCAAATCTGACCTCAGACACTTACTAGTTTTGTAATCCTGGGCAAAACATTCAACCCTGTTTGCTTCAGTACCCCATCTGTAAAAATGAGCTGGAGAAAGAAATGGCAAACCACTCCAGTATCTCTGCCAAGAAAACCCAAAATGGGGTCATGAAGAGTCAGACATGATTGAAATGACTGAACAACAAATTTTTTATATATTCTAATGCCACTCACACTTCATAGACCTTTAAAGTTTGCAAAGCACTTTCCGTAGAATACCTTATTTGACCCTCACAATTATACCATGAGGCTGGGGTTCTTACTCTCTTTTTATAGCTGTAGAAAATGAAGATCAGAAAGACTAAGAGACTTTTTGCAAGTAAGCACCTGAACCGATTATTCAAGCTAAAATCTTCCTGACTTCAAGTCTAGCCACTAAACCAGGATATTGTTGTGGTTTCAGGATTCTGGAACTCCAGGAATACTCACAGAACTTATGGTACACACCATACGTAGAAGCATTTGGTTGAATTTCATCATTTTATTCTTGTACATTGTTATATAATTGTTTCACAAGTGTTTTTAATGTCTCCACAACAAAACTGTAAGCTCCAAAAGGTCAAGGGTATATCACAGACTTCCTAGCATACTCTAGAGCAATGGTTCTCAACCTTCCTAATGCCATGACCCTTTAATATAGTTCCTCATGCTGTGGTGAGACCCAACCATAAAATTATCTTCGTTGCTACTTCATAACTGTAATTTTGCTACTGTTATGAATCTATCTGAAATGCAGGGTGTATTTTCATTGTTACAAATTGAACATAACCCACAGGTTGAGAACCGCTGCTCTAGAGGGTCTGACCTTAAATGGGATACATAGTAGGTACTCGAGAAATACTTACTAAATTAAGGATGTATACATAAGCTAGACCTACAGAAGCATGGAAAAACTTGGAAATATTCAGCAAGACAAATTCATATAAATAATCACATCTAACTTATGAATGACAGGTTTTTAAAATTCTTTTAATAAATAATATATATTAAAAATTAACATTTCCTCATAAAGAGTGAAACAAAAAGATTCCATATGAAATCATGAATATTACACACAGCTTTCTTTTTTAAACATAAATATAATTTGAGTACATTATTTTGAAAGTTGTCCTGCTTTCTTGTTTTTTCTTCTGAATGTTTTATTCTTTTTTAATCTTTTAAAAATACTGCAATTATCTTTTTCTTCTTCATCTTCCTTCATGTTATTCTTATCCTTTTTCTTTTTGTTCTTCTGTAACACTATCAGTATTTCCTGTCTCTCTTCACTTCCCCTCAATGAAAAGGGAAAACCAATCTTTATAACAAATAAATGTAGTCAGGCAAAACAAATCCACATATTTGTCAGGTCCAAAAAGGTATGTTCCATTGTATACACTGAGTCTGTCACCTATCGGTGAGAAGCTGAGTAATGTGATTTTTCATCATATTAAGGAATGGTCTATTATTTCTATGCTTTTTTAGTGCTTTTGATAGAAATGAGTTGTATTTTATCAAAAGATTTTTCTGCATCAACTTCAGAAATAGATCACATGACTTTGTTTTTATTTTAATATAATCTATTGCTAGTAGTTTTCCTAATACTGAACAAATCTTGCATTCCTAGTATAACTCTTACCTAGACATTTTATAATCTTTGTGATATGTAGCTATATTTTCCTTGCAAATATTTTATTTAAACTTTTTTGTTTATATTCTTTAGGATATCAGTCTGTTTTTCTTTGTTTTATCTCTACCTAGCTTAAGGATCAAGACTATACTGGAATTATAGAATGGATTTTGCAGGACTCTTTCTTTTCCTATTTTCACAATTTCTGTAATGCTAGAATTGACTGTTCTTTGAATGATAAAATCCACTTGTAAATGTATTTAGTCCTAGATTTTCTTTTTTCTTTGATAGTTCATTTACTATTTTCTCAATTTCTTCTTCTAGGATTGGGTTACTTAAATTCTCAATTTCTTGTAATGTTCATCTAAATATTTTTTATTTTTGTTAATATTCATCTCTTCCATTTAATTGTCAGAGTTGTTATCATATAACGGCAAAATATTTTCTAGTAATTTCCTTTATCTATTTTTATCTATTATAAATTCTTTTTTTCATTTTGAATTCTAACAATTTGATTTTTCTCCCTCTTTTTAAATTAGACTGGTTACTGGTTAATTTATTTTAATATCCAAAAAAAAAGTGTTTCTAGGTTTGTTTATCAACTCCTTTTTTTTCAAATGTGATCATCTCTTCTTTGATTTTTCTGCTCAGTTTGATTTTTATTTGTTGACTTTATAGTTTTTTAGTTGCACGTCCAACTCATTTATATGAATTATTTCCTTCATATTTACTGAGGACATTACTTAGAGATATAAAATTTTTTCCCTCGGGTCTCCCTTGGCTCTATCCTAAAAGTTTAAGTATATTTTCTCAATGCAATGGGGGGGAAGGGGAAATCTCCTCTTGTTTCTATGATTTGTACTTTGATATTTCAATTCCTTAGGATTAAATCATTTAGTATTGACTTAATTTTAATTGTTTCTTCAAATGCCCTTTGTTGGATATAATTTATTGTATTGTGGTCAATAAAGGTTGTGTTTAATATTTCTGCATTTTTGTGAGGTTTTTATTCCCTAGTAGATAATCAAAGGTGACACATAGAAAAAACATGTGTATATGTATGTATATGTGTATATATGTATATATTTATGTGTGTATATAAATATGCATATATGTATATATTTCTACCCCAAGTCACTAATGGCCACAGAATTATCATATCTAAATTTTCTAAAATTCTATACAGGTTCTTATTTCCTATTTATCAGTTCCTTTGTATTTACTTTTTTAGCTAGATTGATTTAATTCTGAGAATAATACATTGAAATCTCCAACTATTATACTTTTATTTATTTCTTCCCATAAATTGATTAATTTTTGGTTTAGGTGTTATAGCATTTAGTAGATAGATAGATACATAGATAGATACATAGATAGATAGATAGATATGTGATACTAAGTTTGCCTTTTTAAAAGCATATGATACATCAAACATGTTATTTTCAAACTTGAACTCCTTGGTGGTGTTATCTTCTGAATGACCTTCTGCTCTCTTTGTGCATTTTAAATGCTTCAATTGATCTTTTTAAATTTTTTTTTGGGGGGGGGTAGGGGCTATACTACCTCTATTGCCTCTCCACCTGCAAAGGAGAAAAAAAAGCAATGCATAATCCTCTTTTTAAAATAAGCATAATCAAGCAGAACCAATCCACACATTTGTTACATCAGAAACTTTATAAGCCATTTCTCTGCCTTGTAGCATGATTCCTCATTCTGTAGCACCCTGGTTTCCTTTATAATATAAAATTTTAATATGTCGATTTCTTTTCTTCCAGGAATTCCAATAGAGTTGGAGGCATATCTGTGATTGGGATTTTCTTTGAATCTTTGCTTGTAGATAATGTGGAATTATTCCTTTTTTCTTTATTTGTGTTATGAGTTTTCCTGGTTCCATAAAATAAAAATAATATAGATGTTTTCTTCTTTTTTGTTCATTTTTCCATCCTTACTTCCTAAATTTGTACTTTGTATCAAGGCCAACATTTGCACACTTCTGGAAAGAAAATTTGGATCTTATTTGGTCTTGACCTATATTATATGTGATCTGGATAATGAATGCTATATTTTTCTAAGACCTCAGGAGAAGTTCTGATCAGTGAACTACAATGGTATGGTCTTTATTGTGGAGGTCTGAGCCAGGGTTGTCTTCAATGGGGCAGTCTGATATGATTACTGAACACCTTCTTTGTTGAGAGAGTCATTACAGCCCCCTTCCTGTCCAATCACTCCTCAAGGTTTTGTTTTTTTTTTAAAAACCAAGAGCCTTAATGAAGGAGTTAAGAGATTTTAAAGCACTGAAAGATGCATGAGCTGGAACCATTCCTCAAAAGTTATAAAACTATGCATACCTTTTGACCCAGCAATACCACTACTAGGTCTATACCCCAAAGAAATCAATGAAAAAAGAAAAGGACTTATATGTACAAAAATATTTATAGCAGCTCTTTTGGTGGTAGCTAAGAATTGTTAACTGAAGAGATAACCAACAACTGGGGAATGACTGAACAAGTTATGATATAAGAATGTGATGAAATACTATTGTGCTTTAAACAATCAGTAAAAGAAAAACCTGGGAAGATTTCAGAAAAGCCTGGGAAGACTTATATTAAGTAATACAAAGTAAAGTGAGCAGAACTGAGAGAACAGTTTGCAAAGTAACAGCAACATTGTAAGGATAATAAATTGTAGAAGGGTTAGTAACTAAGCAATACAATGACTCATCACCATTCCAAAGGACTCATAATGAAAAATATCCACTTCTATATAGAGAACTGATAGCCTCAGAGGTCAGAGTGAAGCATATTTTTCTCTTTATTTTTGTGTTCTTTTTTTCAGAACATGGCTAATGCAAAAATATGTTTTGCATGCCTTCATATATGTAATGAATATTACATCTCTTGCCACAATTAATGGGGAAAGGGTGAAGTGAGGAAAGGAATTGGGAACTGAAAATAAAATTAAGCTTTTTCAAGATGTATGAGCCTCTGTTTACAGTCAGAGAGACCCATACACAGTCTCCTTTATCTGGGCTCCTGCATCTCTGTCCTCTGGTTCTCTGACTTTCCTCTGATACCTGAGTGGAAGGCTTCCATGCATTGCACTGTGGGCCTCACTGGATCTCTTCACTAGTGCCTAAAAGCTTATGTTGCCATTTTGTGGACTTGGGTTAACCGAATGCACTGACCCTAGTTTCTTCTTGGATTTCTTATTTTTTTTTAATTTTATTTTAGTTTGCATCATTCATTTCCACAAGATTTTGAGTTACATATTTTCTCCCCATCTTTCCCCTACCCACCACCCCAAAACAGCCATCCCAGTGTATCCCCCCTCCCCCAGTCGATTCTCTCCTATGTCTTCCCCCCTCACCCCTCTGACTTTTCAGTTGGGCAGGATGGATCTCCCAAACACAGTGCCTGTGTATCTCAAGTTCCAGTTGGATGAAGTTAATAACAATAATAATTGCATATCTATAGCTAGATAGATATTTATAACATTTGATTATAGAACTTTAGATTCTAGATTCTTTCTCTTCCTCCCTCATCACCCACCCCCACTGGAAGGACAAGCAATCAAATACAGGCTGAACATGTGAAATTACGCAGAACCTCTCCACAGTGGGCACACTGTGAGAGTCTGATTACATGTCCCTTCTTCCTATCCTGCCCCCCACCAGACACTCTCCACCCTATCCCTGTCCCTCTACAGAAATGTGAACATTCATCAGCCCTCCCCACCACTCTGACCTCCCCTCCATTGTCCTACCTCTCATCCCCCCTCCCCCTACTCTTCTATGTGGCAAGATGCCCAGTTTAGAGTTTATGTCATTCCTTCCCTAAGCCAAATTCCATGAGAGTAAGGTTGACTCTTTCCCTTTTGCCTTCCTGTTCTCTCCCTTTATTGTAACAATTATCTCTTGCCTCTTCCATGAGATGCTCAACCCCATTCTGACTCTCCCTGTCTCCTCTCAATCTAATCCTCTCTCACCTCAGAATTTCACCATTTAGAATATTATCCCTTCCTATT
>CM053580.1:499791189-499813562 GCA_028627135.1 Pseudochirops cupreus | reverse complement strand
TTTATGGGAATGGGAGGAGAGGGGATGGATGGGGGGGTGGATAGGCAAGTAATAGGAGGGCAAGGTAGTGAGTAGAAGTAAAGTTGAGGAGCCAGGAGGGATAGGAAACAAGAGATATGCACAAACATATAAACAAAGATCAGGAGTAGAATAGGTTTGGGAAAGTATATGTTCATACATGTATGTATATATCTATAGCTATGGAGAAATATATCTAAACTTTATTGTAGCCTTTGGGGAGGGGGGAGGAAAAAAAAAGAACAAAGAAAAAATGCACAGCAGAGAACAAAAGAAAACTCACAAGGGAGTAAAGAAAAGATGGTCAATTCTCAACACAATGTGTATTATTTATCATACAGGCTTTCTTAAAATGAAATTATTACATACAATCCTCTCTTATGTTCTTCTACGCACATATCATGCTTTTTTTTTCCTTCCTAAGTTTGTATTTAAGGTCCAATATTTAAGTTTATGATGTGTTTTTGTTTCTTTTCTCTATTCTGTATTTGTGTTCTGGCATTTGAGGCTAAAGTAAAATTTAAAAAAAAAAAGAAAAATATTACCTCAGCCCAGGACAGGATATCTGGATTCATGTGGCTTCCCCTCCCAATACAGATGGAAAGCCTAAAAAATAGATATCACTAATAAAATTCACAAAGCCCTGAGAAGCTGCCAGGTGATTCTTTTTATCACCAAAAGGAAGAGAATTTCCCCAGCCGGATGAATTTCGTGTCAGTTATTCACAAGCCCAATCTCACTCTCTATAGGAAAAACAAGATGCAATTAAAATTATCTTACCTTTTTCTAGAAAACCATCATTTAAAAATTACAAATAATGAGTAAGTGAAATTTAAAGTAGCTGAAAAACACTTAGTGAAGAACCATACTGCCTGCTGTTTTTGGCAATAAAACAGAGAAAAGAAACAGAGTGGAGTAAGTTCACCATTGTTTCAACAGTTTATCAGAGGGGGCATAATTCAGTCATTCTCTTCTAGATTATCTCAATAAGTTAAGAAGAGACAAGAAAATGAAAATATCCCAGTTATTAGAATACTTAGAGTCAATCTCCTGGAAAGCTTCCTCTAGATATCTTTTGCTGCTGATTCTCAATGAAGCTCCAGCTGTTGATACTGCTGCTGATGCCACAACTCTCTCCCTCTAGTCATCTCCAAAAAGATTTAAAACTTGTTGCAGCAGGAAAAAAAATCTACCTTTTAGTTCCAGTGCTGCTATAGATTTATTTATTCCCAAGTTTGAAGAAATACAAGTCTAAGGATCTTTAATGACAGCCTCACTCACAAAGCAGCTAATCCAAGCCTTCCTTGAATCACTGTTAGGTTTCCCCCCAGGGTTTAGAATTTTGCAGATATTTGCAAAATCAGTTGCAGTTAAGTTGGCATCTGAATTTTTACAGCATAACATCAAAACATCTACTATCCTTAAGAAGAACAAGAATGATTAACCTAGGTAACCACCTTAGAGTGCCAGCAACAGTCTAAGCAATTGATATAACACAAAGGGCCAAAGCAGTAGAAACCACAGGCTTTCAATGTTACTTCTGGAACCCTCATAATGGAAAACACTTAGCCACCCTCTGAGGATACCAACCTGTTATTGCAAGTGTTCAGTCAGAGGACAGTACTCAGAGAGAGGGCAAAACACTCTGAGAACTTTGTCTACTATAAATTTGAATGCCTTTTATGTTTTACAGGGGACTGTTGGAAAGATCCTCTACCTGGGACAATAATTCTTGGGTACCTTAGGGTTTTCAGGGATCAACTAGGGAAAATGAGCATTTTTATATTATTGTAGATTGTAATGGAAGAGTCTTTTCTGGTGAGATTTTTGAATGCCCACCGGATCAGCCAAGATGAGCCCAGAAGGAAAAAAAATGACTCCAACACATCTATAAGCAAAGTCTCAATGGTAAATGTACCCTGTGAACAAATTCAACTAGAATCCTTGAAGGAAATGAAGCAAGAGTTTTTTTTTTTAAAGTTAAACTGGCTTTATAAAAGAAATACAATCACTAGGGGAAAGAATTGGAAAAGAAATGAAAGCTATGAAGTAAAGATTTGGAAAGAGTATGAAGAGCTTAGCAGAAAATAAATAGAGCTACCTAAGCAACAGACTCCTGAAAAACAAGAATTGGCCAAATAGAAGCTGATGGCTTATTATGGTAATTATTATGGTAATAAGAAATATTAAATCAAGGTAAAAAGAATGAAAAATAATCCGAAAATTTAAAGTTTCTCATATAAAAAAACAATTGACCTGAAAAATAGATGAAGGAAAAATAATTTAAGGCTAATTGTACTATTTGAAAGCTATGAGCAAAAAGAAATCACATTTCAAGAAATTAAAAAATTCTCCAAATCTGTTAGAATCAGACAGCAAACTGAAAATAGAATCTATTAGTTTTCTTTTGAAAGAAATACCTAAATGAAAATTCTTAGGAATATAACAAGCAAAATCCAGAGCTTCCAGGTCAAAAAACAAACAATGCAAGCAGTCAGAAATAATTCAAGTACTGAGTACTTCAAGTCAGGATCACACAAGATTTAGCAGCCCACAATATAAAGAAGGGAAGAACATGTAATGTGATACTGTACTTCAAAAAACAAAAGTTATAGGCTTAGAACAAGAAATATAATCTTACCCAGAAAAGTTAGATATGGGGATGGCTATGTGGTACAGTAAATAGAGCACCGGTCCTGGAGTCAGGAGGACCTGAGTTCAAATGTGACCTGAGACACTTCACATTTACATGCTGCGTGACCTTGGGCAAGTCACTTTACCCCAATTGCCCTGCTTTCCCCCCTCCAAAAAAATAAGTTGGTCTTACTGTCAAGGGTCTTACAGTCTCTTTGTGGAAACAACACATACACATATAAAATAATTATGCAAGTGCAATCATACCTTTTTATTGTGCTTCACTTTATTGAACTTTATAATATTGTGGGTTTTTTTGTTTTGTTTTTACAAATGGAAGGTTTGTGGCAACCCTGTGTTGAGCAAGTCTGTCAGCTCCATTTTGACAACAGCATGTGCTCAGCACATTGTGTTTCTTTGTCACATTTTGGTAATCCTTACAATATTTCAAATGTTTTTATTATTATTATATCTGTTATGGCAGCAGTTCTCAACCTGTAGATTGAGACCCCTTTGGGGGTCAAACGACCCTTTCGCAGGGGTCACAGGGGTCACCTAAGACCACTGGAAAACACACATGGTCTTAGGAACTGAGACACTGCTCCGCTATCCATCTCCACGCAGGTACGCCCACATACGAGTATTAAAGGGTTGCAACATTAGGAAGGTTGAGAACCACTGTGTTATGGTGATCTGTGATCAGCGATCTTTCATATTACTATTGTAATTGTGTTGTATTGTAATTGGGGAACCACAAACTGTGCCCATAGAAGATGGTGAACTTAATTGATAAATGTTGTGTGTTCTAATTCCTCCAATGACTGGCCATTTCCAATCTCTCTCCCTATCCTTAGGCCTCTCCATGCCCTGAGACCTGACAATAATGAAGAATATTACATAAACTTAGTTGATAAAGCAGAGGCACGATTTAACAGTATTGACTACAATTTTGAAAGAAGTTCTACTGTGTGTAATATGCTATTAAACAGCATCACAAGCTACAGAGAAATCTATCATGGAAGGAAAAGTCAATCAATATGGCAAACTTCATTGTTGTCTTATTTTAGGAAACTACCATAATCACCCTAACTCAGCAACCACTACCGCAATCAATCAGTAGCTATCAACACTGAGCTCCCTCCATCAGCAAAAAGATTATGACTCACTAAAGGCTCAAATAATGGTTAAAATATTTTTTAGCTATAAAGTAGTTTTAATTAAATTATTTGTTTTTAGACATAATATTATTGCACACTTTACAATATAGTTTTTTTATATAGGGAATTAAAATAATTTGTGTGACTCACTTTATTGTGATGGTCTAGAACTGAACCAATAATATCTTTGAAGTATGCCTGCATAGAAAGCACCCCTGCCTAAGTTTTCCTATGATGCCTCATCATGATGTGGAGATGATCCTGGGATTTCAAAGACCCTGCACATAATCCAGAAGATTTTGCTGGTCCTACCAATCTGATTGAAACTTCACATACAGGAGATGTGACAGACCATAATTCTAATGTCTGAAGACCAGTCTGATGCAGTTTGAAAAACATCATTACAGGGATGGCTATGGGGTCATATGTTCTTCAGTCATGGCACACTTGAAGCCCATCTACTAAGATGCACAGTGGTTAGGTAACATGTTGGTAGAATAAATATCCATACCAACAAAATTATGGATTTTTGAAGAGTAAGGTGAAAGCAGTTATCTATTAATCATTTTTGGCAGGAAGAAAGATTAGAATTGTTTTGCTTGCCCCATACTTGTTTCTGTTAAGTGTTGAAGAGAGTGATATAGATGATAATGGCTTAAGCCATTTGGGAAAAGCTGATGGAAGGAGTGTTGTGGACTGGGGTAATTGTTAAATGGGCACTGAATGACTGGTGGGTTATTGGGAATGATTGTGTGAATAAGGGTTAGATATATTGCTTATATTTTTTTCTTCTGTTCATCCTATCACATTCCCTGTTGGTGGCTCTGCTTCTAGCCTCTCCCTGATCCCATCAACTTCAGGTCAATTCAAGATGCATTTACTAAGTGCATTATATGTGCAAAGAAATATGCTAGGTGCTAGAGATATAAAGATAAGTTTTTTTTTTTTAAAAGTAGTCCTTGCTTTTCAGATGAGACTCAGTAAAAGGATTTAAGGATAGATTTTGGATCATGCTGCTGCTACTTACTCCCTTCATATCCTTAGAAGGAAGCAAGTAATCACTTATTAATTGCCTACTAAGTGACTGCTACTGTGCTAAGAGCACTTTATAAATATCTCATTTGATCCTCATAACGACCCTTTATGGTAGGTTTCATTATTATCTCCATCTTACAGTTGAGGAAACTGAGGCAGCAGAAGGTTGACTTGTTTAGGGTCATGCACCTAGTAATTGTCTGTGGCAGAATTTGCATTTGGGTCTTCCCATTTCTAGGCCTTGTTTTCTACCTTGTTTTCTATACACTGTATCATTTAGCTACCTTACCTAACTTATGTGGACCTCTGTCTCCTTGTCTTCCGAGGAGATTGGATTAAATGACCCACTAGACTTAAATTTATGATGCTAGGATATTCTTTGAGGAATAACATAATGTGTGAAAAATAAAAGTAGCTCTTTATTAGCTTCAATCTAAATCCCTCAGCCTGGCATTCAAGGTTCCTCATCACTTCATTCTCTTTCCTAGTCTCTTCAATGTCTATCTGGCATCATTTTTATGTTATTTATAATATTGTCCTTGCCTCCAGATGGACTTAACCTCTTGTCATCTTGAACATATACAATTTTCTTTGTTTCTTCACTTCTTTGTTATTATTTTTCCCCTACCTAGAATATCTCACTACCTTTTCCCTGTTAAGCCATTTTTAAAATTCAAGATATTGCAGGCAGTAAAGATCATGCCTTGGGGACAATTGTATTGGTAGGAGCTACATTGGTGGCTGAGAGGGAGGGGAATTAGAAAAGTGGTTGGAAGGAGATTGAAGGGCATCTTTTTGTGGTGCTGGGTTTAGGACCTTGTTGCATTACCCACATAAAGTTCCAGGTTACATTCCCAGGACCAAAAGGAAAAAAATTACATTTTCAACTGCAGGAGTCATGGTTCCAGGGCAGAGGGGAGTGCTTATGGTCATTCATGTGGGAGAGACCCTGGTCTTAATTCCAAGATAAAGGGGAGCACTATCAATTGTAGATGCAGGAGAGCAGGGTCACACTGCCAGAGCAATAAGGAGTGCTAGTGGTAGTAGATACTGGGAAATACAGACCATTCCAAGATAAAGAACACAGGACAGGCAAGTAGTGACCATGCATCTTCTCAGATCATTCCTGAAGCACTGGAAACAGCAGCAAGAAAAACATGAAGCTTGGGACAGTGCCTCCTCAAGGAGCAGAATTCAACTTTAACATAAAGTTAAAAGAGTTCAACTTTGACATATAGTTAAAAGTCAAGAAATAGGCTAGAAAAATGAGCAAACAACAACAAAAGAACCTGCCCATAACAAGTTACTATTGTGATAGGGAAGATAACAACACACACCCAAAAGAAGACAATGGTGTCAAAGCAGCTACAAACAAAGCCTCAAAGAAAAATGTGACTGGGATACAAACCCAACAAGAATTCTTGTAAGTGCTCAAAAGGGATTTTAAAAAAATCAAATAATCGAGGTAGAGTAAAAACTGGGGAAAGAAATGAGCAATGCAAAAAAATATGTAAAGAGTCAACAGCTTGGTAAAAGAAGCACAAAACTATACTGAAGAAAATAACAGCTTAAAAACAGAATTGAGAAAATAGTAAAAGAGGCACAAAATCTATTGAAGAGAATATCTTAAAAAGAAGAATTGGACAAATGAAAAAGTGGTACAAAAGCTCAATTAATAAAATAATTGCTTCAAAATGAGAATCAGGCAAGTGGAATCTAATAACTTCATAAGACACCAATAAACAATAAAATAAAATCAAAATAATAAAAAAAAGTTGGAAGAAACTTTGAAATATCTAATTGGAAAAATAACTGATCTGGAAACAGATTGAAGAGAGATGATTTAAGAATTATTGGACTATCTTAAAAAACATGATTAAAATAAAAAGAGCTTAGACACCATATATCAAGAAGCTATCAAGGAAAACTGCCCTGACATCCTAGAGCCAAAGGGTAAAATAGAAGTTAAAAGAATCTATTGATCATGTCCTGAAAGAGATCCCAAAATGAAAACTCCTATGAAAATTATGATCAAATTCTAGAGTTTCCAGATTAAGGAGAAAATATTACAAGCAGGCAGAAAGAAATCATTCAGTATTGTGGATCCATAGACAAGATCACACAAGATTTATCAGCTTCCACACTGAAGGATCAGAGGTCTTGGAATATGATATTCCAGAAGACAAAGGTGCTAAAATTAGAACCAAGAATCACATACACTGAAAAAGTGAGTATAGTCCTTTAGGGAAAACTGAATATTTAATGAAATAGATGACTTTAAAGCATTTCTGAGGAAAATACAGGAGCTAGAGAATTTGACTTTACAATACTCAAGTGAAGCATGAAAAAGTAAATGTGAAAGATAAATCGTAAGGGAATCGATAAGGTTAAAATGTTTACATTCTTATGTGGAAAGATGATAATTGTTACTCTTAAGAACATCATTATTAGGGCAGTTAGAAGACATGAATGTAAGATGACTATAGTGGAATGACTTAAAAAGATAAAAATTAAGGGATGAGAAAGAGGAGGGGAGAGGAAGAACCAGAAAAATTATCTTACATAAAAGAGGTACAAAATATAAAACTTTTACTATGGAAGGGAAGATGGGGTTGGGGAGGTGGTG
Organism: Pseudochirops cupreus; assembly: GCA_028627135.1. Lineage (NCBI taxonomy): Eukaryota > Metazoa > Chordata > Mammalia > Diprotodontia > Pseudocheiridae > Pseudochirops > Pseudochirops cupreus. The sequence continues at coordinate 499,806,092 of CM053580.1, read as the reverse complement.
GGTAATGTTTGAAACTTACTCTAATTAGAATTGACTAAAAGAGGAAATAAACATACACACTCAGTTGGACATAGAAATCTGTCTTACCCTACAGGGAAGTAGGAGGAGAAGGAAAAAAGAGAAGAGTGGGGGTGCAGATAGAAGTGATAGTGGATTAAGGGAGCTAGTAGTCAGAAGCAGAGAGGGAGGGAGGGAGGGGGAGGGAGAGGGAGAATGAGAAGGAGAGGGAGAGGGGGAGAGAGAGAAAGAGACAGACAGACAGACACAGAGACAGAGAAGGACAGAGAGAGAGACAGAGAGACAGAGAGAGACAGAGAGAGAGAATAGGGAAAATAAGATGGAGGGAAATACACAGTTAATAACCATAATTATGAATGTGAATGGGATAAACTCACCTATAAAACAAAAGTGTATACTAGAATTGATAAAAAACCAGAATTCAACAATATGTTGCTTATAAGAAGCACACCTGAAACAGAGAGACATACACAGATTAAAAATAAGGGCTGGAGCAGAATCTATTATGCTTCAACTGGGATTAACAAAAAAAACCCCCAACCCCCCCCCCCCAAAACAAAACAGTCATGATCTCAGAAATAGCAAGAGCAAAAAATGTTGTGGTTCAGTCATGTACAACTCTTTGTGACCCTATAAGGGGCTTTCTCGGCAAATGCATTGGCATGATTTGCCATTTCCTTCTTCAGTGAATTAATATCAAACTTATTCTTGCCTAAAAGACTATTTTATGGGAAAACTCACACAGGGCAGGCACTCACATGGTGGTCAAAAGAAGGATTATAAGGACACTCTCAAGGTCTCTCTTAAGAGCTTTGGAATTGATTGTGTAACATGGAAGACACTGGCACAGGACCACCCAGTCCACTACCTTGCCCTCATCAGAGAAGGTGCCATGCTCTATGAAGAATTGAAATAGTAGCTCAGAAGAAATGTGAGACATACAAATTTCAAGAATCCATCCCAAATGTTCACATGAATTGTTTGTGCCTGACCTATGGTAGAGCATTCCAAGTTTATATTGGTCTGATCAATCATAGTCAGACTTATTGTAACTAGACTCTAACATAATGATGTCATTTTGATCCTCTTAGAGAATGAAGGACAACAACCAACCAACCAACCAACCAACCAAGGCAAATGGTTTAAGTGACTTGCCAAGAGTCACACTGCTAGTCTGTGTCTGAGGTCAGATTTGAATTTGGATCTTCCTGACTCCTAAGAATAAGTGTGTCAAAGAACAAATCATAGAAACAATCAATAATTTCAACAAAGAGAATCATAGCAATGAGACAACATACCAAAATTATTAGATTTAGCCAAAAAAGTACTTGTGGGAAATTTATTTCTCTAAATGTTTATATCAATAAAATAAAGCACATTTCAATGATTTGGGCATGCAACTAAAAAAGTTAGAAAAAGAACAAATTAAAAATCTCCCATTAAAAACAAAATTGGAAATTGAAGGAGATATTAATAAAATTGAAAGTAAGAAAACCATTGAACTAATACATAAAATTAGGAATTGCTTTTATGAAAAAAAAAACCACTAAAAACTAATAATAATGAACCATTGGTTAATTTGACTTGTAAAAGGAATAATGAAGAAAACAAAATTACCACTATCAAAAGTGAAAAGGATGAACTAACCAGAAATGAAAATGAAATTGTATTAATTATTCGATTCTATTTTGCTCTATTATATGCCAATAAATCTGAAAATCTAAGTCAAATGGATGAATACTTACAAATTATAAATGGCCCAGGTTAATAGAACAGAAAATCAAATGCTTAAATAACCCCATCTTAGAAAAATAAAACAAATAAACTATAAAGGAGCTCCCTAAAACACTTTCCCAGGACGAGATGGATTCACAAGTGAATTCTACCAAACATTTAAAGAATAATTTATCTCAATACCATATAAACTATTTGGTAAAATGGACAAAGGAGTCCTACCAAATTCCTTTTATGAAACTAATATAGTGCTGATAACTAAATAGGAAGAACAAAAACAAAGAAAGAAAACTATAGACCAATTTCCCTAACGAATATTGATGCAAAATTTTAAAATATTATACTACTAAGGAAATTTCAGCAATATATCACAAAGATCATACATTATGCCTGGTTGGAATTTCTATCAGGAAATCAGGGATTGTTCAGTATTAGGAAAACTATCAGCATAATTGACCATACAGATATTAAAAAAAAAATCATATGATTTCATCAATAGATGTAGAAAAAGCTTTTGACAAAATTCAGCAATAATCTCTCTTAAAACACCAGAAAACATAAGAACAAGTGGAACTCTCCTTAAAATAAACTGTCAGCAAGCATTATCTATAAGAGGGATAAACTAGAAGCCTTTCCAGTAAAATCAAAGGTGAAGAAAGGATGCCCATTATCATCACTATTATTCATTATTGTTTTAGAAATGCTAACTATAGCAATATGATAAGTAAAAGAACTTGAAAGAATTTGAAGAGGCAAATGAAAAACAAATCATTCTTTGTAAATAATATGATGATATACTTAAAGAATCCTAGATACTAAAAAAAACAAACAAACAAACCTCAAACCCATTGGAACAATTAACAACTTCAGCAAAATTGAAGGATATAAAACAAACCCCCACAAATCATGCACGGTTTTGTATATTTCCAGCAAGTTGCTGATAGTTAGTGAGAGTTACTGTTGAAGGAAAATAGTCATTATTCTTCATTTGAACTGGGCTACTGATCCTCAGATAACTGATATATTCCATATCTAAGGTTATACTTACAGTCTATTTAGTAGGATCTAGCTCAGCTTGTGCCATATTAAGCAGGGCCATTTCAATGGCTAATAAAACACTGTTAAAGTCTTATGAATAAGTTATTTAAGAAGTGAAACTTTTTCTTTATACAAGCAAGAAAAATTCAGCCTCAAATTGCATTGTTTCCAAAGAATGCTAGGGCTTGTAATCATGTGTACATGGATGGCACAGGGTCTGGCACTCTACAGGCCCATAGGAGCATGATCTTCACCTGGAAACACTATTGGAAGCCCTGGCAGCTTTCACATACTCTCCACTCACTATCCATCTGAGATTCAGCCACCTGAAGAATGAATGCCAATCAGCTGTACTTCAATAAACCCTGCTGGAGAATGCCATGATGGATTTTACTATCACTTTTTAATGGCACAGAAATACTATTTGTAACACATCTACCAATTTGGGGAACATTTATGTGAAAGTTTCAGGATGAAAAGAAGAAACTGATGACCTCATTAACACTTGGAATTAACTCTTTGAATTTAGAACGAGGATTCAGATTTCTAAGGGAGAACACTGCGGGTGAAATAATGGTAAGGGACTTGAAGAAAAAGGAGAAGAAGATTGAGGAACTTGACATTATGAGGAAAATGAAAAGCAAATTTAGCAGAACAGAGATGGTAGGAGGAATAGAAGGGCAGGAAATTGTGCTCAATAACAAGAATTTTAAAATTCAAGATCTTGAAGATGGAATAACCTAGGGTCATAGTAGTTTAGTGTAATAGTCAAAACAATTAGGATTTATGTAGTCCTCAATGTTTGGATATATGTTATCTCATTTGATCCTCACAAAAATCCTGGGAGGTAGATACATTGATTATCCCATTTTACATAGAAGGTAACTGAGACAGATTAAGGTTAAGAGACTTTCCCAGGGTCACATAGCCAATGAGTTATTGAGTGTGGATTTAAACTTAGGTCTTCCTGGCTCTAGGTCCAACATTCTATATATAATGTGCCACCTAGTGGCTAAGGTAAAGAGGAAGCAGAAATTGAGTAGGTTGATGAATTGGTAGTCCACAATGTTTGAAGGGGTTATCAGAATGACTTTCAAAGTCAACTAGGATAGGAGTTGGTGGAGAGAAACAGAACCAAATACTGAACTAATTGAAGGATCAAGGAGTGCCCTGAAGATTGGTAGTATGGCAGCACAAAGGATTTGGATAAGGTGATATAGTTGAATAGCATAAACTTCAAAAGGGGAATAGTTGTTGAATGCAAGTACTACATGGATAGCGAGGAAGTGGTAAGCAGAACAGGAAATAGTTGACTCTTCCTCTTGGTTCTGTTGTGCAGGATTGGGGAGAAGCTAAAGTGAGTATTAAGGAAGAAGCTGAGAATAGAGAAGGTGGAGAGGGATGAAGTTTCTTCGTGTTTCAGTGAACAACACAATATAGAAATAGCATGAAGGGAAAAGATCTAGAATGAAAGGGAGCTTGTTAAGAAGAAAGCAGTAGTTCTAGATGGCACAGAGTAAAGGGAAGGCAGAAGATGATAGGAACTGGGGAGGGGTAGATTGAATCAGATAAGGCTAAGAGGTTGGGAACAGAAATTTCATCTTGGTGGACATTGATTCTGGTTCAAGTTAGAAAGGCAAGAGGTAGGACATGTTTATCCATAGAGAAGGGTGAAGAAATATGAATATAAGATTAACCCCAAAGTACAAATAAGAATGTTAAGGGGAATTATACTTTACTGATGTTATCTCCTAGGTAGAACCCATCAGTTGACGAAAGTTAAGAAGGGAAAAGCCAAGGCTCATGGAAACTGTGAAGGTCTTAAAGCTTACTATATGCCTAAGTTATAATCATCTAGTCTCCATTTAAATGCTGGTAGCAATGGGGAACTCACCATCTTCTAAGAATGCCTATTCTCCTTTAGGACATATGTATTTGCTAAGAGGTTGTTCTTTCTGTTGAGACAGATATATCTCCCAATAAATTCCAGATACTGATCCTAGTTCTTCACTATGGTGCCAATCAGAACAATCAGTCTAATCCCTGTTCCACATGACAATCCTTTAAATAGTGAAAAATGATTTTTGTGTTCCTGTCAAGTCATTTGCAACCCCTCTCCCCACCTAGCTTAAAAAAAATTGTGGTACCTTCAAATGACCTTTGTATGATATAGTGTTTAGGTTTGTTCAATATCCTTGGCACTCACTAACTGTTCTCTCCCTTCCTTTTCCTTCCTTCCTTCCTTTGTTCCTTCCTTCCTTCCTTTGTTCCTTCCTTCCTTTGTTCATTCCTTCCTTCCTTCCTTTGTTCCTTCCTTCCTTCCTTTGTTCCTTCCTTCCTTTGTTCATTCCTTCCTTCCTTCCTTTTTTCCTTCCTTCCTTCCTTCTTTCCTTCCTTCCTTCCTTTCCTTCCTTCCTTCCTTTCCTTTAGCTTTTTAATATCTTTCCTAATAAATGGCATGCTGAGCCATACAAAATACTGTAGGTATGGTTCGACTAGGAAAGAACTATGATGTCCTTTGTCTTGGACACTTTGTTTTTATTCATATAATATTCATACAATATTATTCATACAATATAAATCTGAATTAGTTTTTTTGACTGCCACTTTAACTTATTGATTCATATTGAAATTGCTTTCTACTAAAATGCCCAGGTCTTTTAAGAAAATTGACTCATTTTAATTTTTAAATAATAAAATATTATTATATTATCCTGAGATAGGCGTACCAAGAGGACTGGAGAGGTCAGGAGATCCATCAAAATCATTTAAGGTCCCACTAATAATGACAATCCTGGAGCCAGTTGTAGCAATATCTGACTCTGGTGAGATCATGCAACAGCTTTGAGGAATGATGTGCTTGATCTAGCAAGAATGCAGTGCAGCAGAGCTAGGAGTGACTTGTCCATGGGCTATGCCATGCCCAGCAGTGAACTTGATGAGGAGACTATGAGAAAGGAGAAAAGGTCTCCCAGGAATAACCAGTTGGGAGTGGGGAATGTTTTGTAGTAGCAATTAAATTTGAGTGTACTCTCCCTAGGAACTGAGTAGGTATGTAGAGGGGAGAATGCATCTCCCAATTTGGGTCTCCTCAAAATGGTTTCTGCACTTCAATTATTGACAGTCCTTCTCAGTAAATATATTTTTGTAATAGTTTACAGTATGCATTAAGGTACACCATGCCAGGAAGTGGAATTGATTCCATTTGAATTGTCTTAGGAAGATTCTGAAGATCACCTGACAGAATATGGTACCAGACACTGAGATCCTCACTTAAACTAAACGGCCAAGCATTCAGACTCTGCTTCTGAGAGTGCATCTGTGATGGGTTGGCCACATTGTTTGAAAGCAAAGTGCATGTTTGCCAGAAAGACTGTTTTATGGAGAACTCACACAGGGTAAGTGTTCACATGGTGGTCAAAAGAAGCAGTACAAGGACATTCTCAAGGTCTCTCTTTAAGCACTTTGTAATTGATTTTGTGACATGGGAGACAGGCACAGGATCATTCAGCATGGTGTGCCCACATCAGGGAAGGTGCTGTGCTCTATGAGCTAAGCAGAACTGAAACAGCTCAAAGGAAATGCGGGATGCCCAAATTTGGAGAATCCTCACCAAACGTTCATGTGAATTATTTGTGCCTGACCCGTGGTAGAGCATCCCGAGCTCATATGGGTCTGATCAGCCACTGAAACTTGACTCTAGCACAGTGATGTCATTTTGGTCCTCTTTGAGAATGAAGGACAACAATCACTGCCATTGGTTAATTGATATTGGGAAATGTTAAGTTATTAAATGCTATTGGGATGACATGCTAAAAGGGAATTCATGAGCAGTATTAGAAATCAACTCTAAACCCTCAGGGCTGTACCTGATTAGATGCTATATATCCAACCAGATAATGCCAGTGAGTGGGGATTAGAATTGTGAGCCCAGAGTGGGTGTTACACATATAAAAGTTTTTTTGGGGGGGAATGCATTGTCACTTTTCAGGCTTCTTCTACTTTTGTAATTCCAAAGCTCTGACTTTAGTTCTCTTTTTAGATTAGGGCCCATTCTTTTGCATTTGTAATTCTTCTTAAGTAGAGATTCTCACTGAACATGCTTTCTCCTTTTCTATTATTTATAGCTTATAAAAATCCCCATTTTCCACTGGGTGTAGAACTAAAGATTTAACCTCAGAGTATTTAGGTCTCTTGCATTATCTTCTGTGGATCCAGCAAGTCCTTCAGTTAAAGAAACATGTCCCATTCTCTATATTTAGCAGTGACAGAGTTACAACAAATGTCTCTCGAATTTAGCTGAAGGGAGCCACTGAAGACCTCTAATGATTAGCTCTGGAGTATACAGCCACCCAAAACAACAGATTAAAAATCTTTACAGAGTCAGCTCAACACTTCCTTCTGCTCCAGTGCCACTGAGCACAGTTTATATCTTTTTTGCTGCTACTAGTTTATAATTTTAACAAAACAGACAAACTGGTCGGGCACAAAAAAGAGAAGCATGTGGTAAGTGAAGATTACAGGTGAGACTCATGTCAGGAATCAGCTTCAGATTTTGGTCTTGGACCAGACCAAATAAGCACTTTTATCAGGCTTGTCTGCCAGAAAACCAAATAGCTGCTACCTTTCTTCTGAATCTGTTCTCATTGGTTCTTAAGCCTTATGTTCAGTCTCAAGTCTAGTACAGTGTCCTTGAAAGATCAGTAGCCCCCTCTCAGTCTCTGTTTCTAACCAAATGCACATGTAACCACCACTCTGGGATACTCTCCCAATATGTACTTTGGGATTGGGTCCCCAGAGGATGGCTACTGCTTTGCTACCACACGTTCTAAGGTACACTATAGGTCTGTCCTTCTAAACACTAGAGATCTCAAGTCTGTATACTTCTTATTAATCATTGGCCAGTTGACACAATTAACTCTTGTCAAAGAATAAGCCTAAATCTTCCAAAAGTAAGATGACATGTGAGTGAGAAAGAGAGAAAGGAAGGGTGAGCCCTACAATCAGAGAGGGGCCTACATATGGTGAGTATGGCTTAAAGGGAGACAGAATAACCATCTTTACACTAATCCAAGAGAGACTTTCATTCCTGCTGGGAGGGGAAGCAGGAAGTTGGGGGCTGGAGATCACCTTTACTCTCTTCAGAGAGGTGGAGTACCAGGCTAGAATTTTATCTATCTGTTCCCCTAAATACTGTCATCTAAAGGGTATGATCAGATTTCATCTAACTTTGTATCATTTTGTAATTTTGGGAGTAAAGGACTTATATCCAAAACTGGACCCCATTCACATCAAATATCATTTCTGTAGGTAATATGTATAGAGAAGAGCAAAGAAACCATTTCATTTTTTCAAAATAAAAATCAGAAAAGTATACATAAGAGAATACACACATGCACACATGTATAACACACACATATACACACATACATACACATATACATATATGTGTGTATATAATGCATAGGTACATATATGTATGTATACACACATATCTACAGAACATATGTAGCCATGCTAACTCAAAATTTTATCCTCTCTCTCAAGAGGTGAAGAGCTGGGTTCTTCATAGACTCTATCGGCTCTCTTCATCTTCTCTAAACTCTTACATTCCTTAATTGTCTCTGGGCTTAGCTATTCACCTACTTTCTACCCTCAAGGCCAGCCACTTCTAGTCATCCTGATCCACATCTTGCAACTTGGGTAAGTTATACCCCAAAGAGTAGTCTATTCCTTTGGAAAAAAAACAAACAAACCAGAAATGTGTTCACACTTTCTAAATGATTACCAGGTGTTAACACCTTGTAAAGACATCAACACCTCTTTAGCTGTGACTTTATCACAGATTGTACTATTACATTAGAGACTGGAGTTGTGGGACTTGTAGTTGAATCCCAGATAATGGCATGGTATGTTTATAAGCAACTGGATGGTATAGTAGATAGAGTGCTACAGCTGCAGTCAGGAAGACTTATGTTCAAATTCTGATACAGACATTTATTGTATGACCCTGAGTAAATCACTTAACCTCTTTTAGGCTCAGTTTCTCATATGTTAAATGGGGACAATGATAGCGCTATGTTCAGATAGTTGTGAAGATCATATATGATAGCATATGTAAGGTGCTTTGCAAGCCTTAAAGCACTATACAATGATGATGATGATAACGATGATGATGATGAGGAGGAGGAGGAGGAGGAGGGGGAAGAAGAGGAGGGAAGGATGTTTGGATGTTAATAGTGATGTAGAAGCAGAACCATATAGGAGATCCCCGACTGCTGAAGCTGGAGACCTGGTATGCTTCCTGGCTTTGGTACGCTCTAGCTATGTGATATTGGGCAAATTATTTTGATCTCTTTGAGATGGAATAAAATGAGGAGAACAATAATTGTATTATCAACCTCCCAGAGTTGTAAGAATCTAACGAGTTTGTGTATGCAACATAGCTGGTAAATGTTAATGCTCTAGAAAGCTGCTATTATTAAGAAGAAGATTTATGTTGCAATGTGTTAAATTTGTAGCATCTCTTCCAGAGACAAATTACCCAGAAGTCAGAAGTATAAATGCAGGGAATTCAGCTGAATTATGCTGGGCTCTGAGAGGGCTCCTTTTTGTTAGGAAGGAAGAAAGGTGGGTCCCCTACTGGTCTCACCATCAGAATCAATACTTCTCTCTACCAAATAGCTGCTTACACTATTGAACTTGAATTTGCAGAACTAATGGGGTAGGAAAAGTCTGTGGGAAACTGTGGGGGTGTGCTTTTATGGTAGTGGGCTGGAAAGGTTCATGCATTGATTTAAATATCAGAACACCTGTTGTGTTTTTCTTTTAGCCCATCGTTAAGCTCTGGCTGCATAATTGGAAAGGAATTTGCTCATATCTTCCAGCTGAATTCTGACCCAGTCTCCTCAGACATGCCCCTGTTGTTTTCAGTTCAATGCTTTTGCACATCAGATGGTCATGTCTGAATCTCTCTGCTTCTACACATTTTATATTCTTAATAGCCCCTCCATTTTCTCACCATCCTTTGCTCTAATTTTTTTTTTTCTGTTTTCTCCTTAGTGTGACCCCTGGGGCTCACAGATATGGTCCAGAAGGGACAGAGCAGAATCTCAGATAATTATAAGATTAGATTGACACACACCTGAAATTATATGAAATGTTTTATGATTACGGACTCATCCTTACCAATAAAGGCCTGTGATCCCTTACTCTGGAGAAATACCAAGGACAGCTACAGCACACATAGTACCTAAGGGAAAGAAATGCAGGTATTGCTACCCAATCACTCTCCCTAGCTACCTATTCACAAAACAGTTCACTAAGTAGGAAATACAGGTAAAGCAAAATCCCAGGAAATGAGGACCATGTAGCTTCATACTTTCTGAACCACAGAAGCTCAGTTAGCTCTGATTCTTTTTCTATTAATAGCCAAATCAAGTCAAAGATTACAGAGCTGTATTCCCCGCCCCCCCCCCCCTCCAAATAATCTACTTGCAACAGCAATTACTTTTCTTTTGTCTTAAGTGTCCTGGATAAATCTCCCTTGCTCCACCTCCCCAAGAAATAATGGTGAGGTAATTATTAGTTACCTAATTTACCAGTTCCTGTCCCAATTCATTCCCCTAGTTATTGTGCTAACACCTACTCACCTACTTATCTCATCCTAGTAGCACCATGATTTATAAAGTAACAATGATTCAAGGTGCTCTGAGAAACTCAGTTGTTTCAAAACTGTTTTTTAAGATGCTACTGTACCATGCTTCCAATAATTTTGTAATGATCTGTACTTATGTTGGGGAGAAGATGAATTATGATGAATCACTTCTCAATCTCATGTATTTAACTTTTGGGATGTAAACAGAGATGCAGGAATTCACACATTAAATAAACATACACAAAGAGATACATCAACACCCTACTTTGTTCCTAAGTACAATATATCCAGCTTGAGTCATTCAATTCAATTAAGCAAATATTCATTAGCGTCTTATTATTTGAAAGATATTGCTTTGGCACAGGGAACACAAGACAAAAAGGAGAGTCCCTGTCATCAAGGAATTAATTTTCTATTGGGAGGATACAATAGGTGATAAGTAATTACAATGTATATACAGAATGGCACAGAATAATTTCAAAAGGGACAGAGTGCTAAAAACTTGGAGTGGGGGGAGTAGGAAAGAGTTCATACAGGGAGTATCACTTGAACACTTGAAGCATTAAATGAAGCTAGAAATTCTATAAGGTAGAAATAAAAATGAAGGAAGTAAATATGGAACAGAGGAAGGAAGAAGGAAAGGAAGGAAGGCAGGAAGGAATGGAACGGAAAAATGAATGAAAAAAGGGAAGAAAGGAAAAGAAAAGAAGGAAAGAAAGGAGCAGGAGAGCAAGGGAGAGAGGGATAAAGAACATTTATTAAATGCTTACTATGCATTAAGTATAGGAAATTTAAATACAAAAGCATTATTGTTCTTGCCATCAAGGAGCTTATATTCTCATAGGGAAATACAACACATATAGAGGAATAATAACTAGGGAAAGATGTTTTAGTTTGGGAAGTCATAGTGATAGTGAGTGAAACAATAGGGCAGTCCATTGTCATACCTTTTCTCCACTCCACGTAATATAGTTTTTATTTGGTTAAATATTTTCCAATTACAAGTACAATTTTTTAAAGCATTCATTTAAGTTTTTTTGGGAACTCCAAATTCTCTTCCTATCTTCTTCCCCTTCCCCTTCCTTAAGAAGGCAAGCAATTTGATATAAATTATACATGTGAAGTCATGTCATGGAAAACGTCTTTCCGTATTAGCCATGTTGCTAAAGAAAACAGACAAAAAAGGAAAAAAAAATAAAGTAAAAAATTGTGCTTTAATATGTTTTTGGCTTCATCAGTTCTCTCTCTGGAGATGGATAGTATTTTTCATCATGAGTCCTTTGGAATTGTCTTGGATTATTGTCTTGATCAAAGTAACTGTCTTTCACAATTGATCATCAATACAACATTGCGGCTACTGTATATAATGTTCTCCTCATTCGGCTCACTTTATTTTGAATGAGTTCATATAATCTTCCCAGGTTTTTCTGAAACCATCCTGTTTGTCATTTCTTATAGTACAATAGAATTCCATCACAATCATAAACTGCAACTTGTTCAATCATTCCCCAGTTGATGGTCATTCCCTTAATTCCCAATTCTTTGTGGCTGCAAAGAGCTAATATAAACATTTTTGTACAAATAAGTCCTTTCCCCTTTTCTCTTATCTCTTTGGGATACAGCCTAATAGTGGTATTGTTGGGTCAAGAGGTATGCGGTTTTATAACTCTTTGGGTGTACTTCCAAATTGTTCTATAGAATAGTTGGACTAGTTCACAACTCCACCAACAATGCATTGGTGTCATAATTTTTCCACATCCTCCCCAATGTTTGTCTTTTTCTGTAATGTTAGCCAATCTGATAAGTATGAGATGATATCTCAGAATTATTTTAATTTCCATTTCTCTAATCAATAGTGATATAGAGCAATTTTTCATGTGACTTTTGATAACTTTGATTTTTTTTTTCTGAAAAACACCTTTCATATCTGCTAACCATTTATCAACTGAGGGATGGCTCTTATTTGTATTCATTTGGCTCCATTCCCTGAAAATTTGAGAAATGAAGCCTCTATCAGAGAAACTTGAAGGAAAAATTTCTCTCAATTTTTTTTTGTGTTTTCATTCTAATTTTGGCCACAATAATTTTGTTTGTGGAAAAAACTTTTTAATTTCGTGTAATCAAAATGTACCATTTTTATCTCTCACACTTTTCTCTATCTCTTATTTGGTCATAAAGTTTCTCCTTAGGCATAGATGTGACAGATAAAATATTCCATGCTTTCCTAATTTACTTATGATATCACACTTTATGTCTAAATCATTTATTCATTTTGACTTTATCTTCATATACAGTGTGAGATGTTGGTCCATGCCTATTTTCTATCAAATTGCTTTCCAGTTTTCTCGATTATTTTTGTCAAGTGGTGAATTCTTCCCCCAAAGGCTTGGATCTTTGCCTTTGTCAAACGCTACATTATTGTAGTCATTTAGTGCTGTGTTTATGTACCTAAACTATTCTACAGATCTACCAATCTGTTTCTGAGCCAGTATCAGATTGTTTTGGTGATTATAACTTTGTAATATAGTTCAAAATCTGGTACTGGCTTTCTTCACAGTTTTTTCATTGATTTCCTTGTTATTCTTGATGTTTTCCTCTTCCAGATGAACTTTGTCATTATTTTATCTAGCTCTATAAAATAATTCTGTGGTAATTTGATTGACATGGGCCTGAATAAGTATATTAACTTAAGCTAAATTATCATTTTTATTATATGGATTCAGCCTACCCATGAGCAATTCATATTTCTCAAACTGTTTAATTTTGACTTTTTCATGTGAAAAATGTTTTGTAATTGTGCTTATATAGTCCTTAGGTTTGTTTTGGCAGGTAAACTCCAGAGTCTTTTATATTGTCTGTAGTAACTTTAAATAGATTTTATTTTTCTATTTATTCTTTCTGAATTTTTTTGGGGGTAGTATATACAAATGCTAATGATTTATATGGATTTATTTCACATCTTACAACTTTGCTAAAGTTAATTCTTTCAACTAGTGTTTCACTTGATTTTCTATTGTCCTCTGAGTATACCATCATATTATCTGCAAACAGCAATAGTTCTGTTTACTCATTGTCTATTTTCATTACTTCAATTTGTTTTTCTTGCTGTATTGCTATAGCTAGCATTTCTAGTATGATATTGAAAATAATGTAGATAATGGACATCTTTGCTTTGCCCCTGATCTTATTGGACAGGCTTCAAATTTATCCCATTTACAGATAATTCTTGCTCTTGGTACTAGATAGATAATACCTGTCATAATAAAGGTTCAATTTATTCTTAAACTTTCTCATGTTTTTAATAGGCATGAGTGATGAATTTTGTCAAAGGCTTTTTCTGAACATATTGATATAATCATACGATTTTTGATATTGATATGGTCAATTACGCTGATGTTTTTACTACTACTATTTAACTAGCCAAACGTTACTAGTTTAAATCCCACTTGGTCATAGTACATAGTCTTTCGGAATATTGTTGTAATCTTCTCAGTAATATTTCATTTATTTTTTTCCATTGATATTCATTAGGAAAACTGGTCTCTAATTTTCTTTCTCTGTTATTACTTTTCTTGGTCAGGTATCAAAACCTTATTTGTGTTATAAAGAGAATTTGGTAGTATTTTTTTCAAATGGTTTATTTAGTAGTGGAATAAACTGTTTCTTAAATGTTTGTTACTATTCACTTGTAATTCCATCTGATTCTGAGGACTTTTTTTTTGTGAGCTCATTGATGACTTGTTTGATTTCTTTTTCTAAGATAGGGTTATTTAAGCATTCTGTTTCATTTTATATTAATCCAAGTAGTTTATATTTTTGTAAATATTCATACACTTCAGTTAGATCATCAATTTTACTGGCATATAATTGAGCAAAATAACTTAATATTTGCTTTAATTTCATTTTCATTTGGTGGTACATTCACCCTTTTTACCCTTGATCCAGGTGATTTGGTTTTCTTCCTTTTTTAAAAAAATCAAATTATCCAATACTTTATTTTCTTGGTTTTCTCTTAAAACCAGCTCCTAGTTTTATTTATTATTATATACTTATAATATACTTATTTATGTATATATATATGTATATATATACTTTCAATTTTATTAATCTCTCCTTTGATTTTCAGGATTTTTAATTTTGTTTTCAATTAAAGAAATTTAGTTTGTTCTTTTGCTAGGATTTTTTTGTTTTTGTTTCATACCCAGTTCATTGATCTGTTCTTTTAGAGATACAAATCTTCCCCATGGTATTACTTTGACGCCACTGCCCAAATTTTGGAATGTTGTCTCGTTGTCATTCTCCTTAATGAAATTACTAATTATTTCTATTATTTATCTTTTGACCCTCTGTAACAGCAAGCACCCTGGCATATCTAGGATGGCTGCTAGCACAGGTTCTTTGATTTGCCTTTCTAAAGGAAAAAAAAATCTCAAAAAGGGTTAACAATCTTTTTTTT
>CM053580.1:499766682-499790689 GCA_028627135.1 Pseudochirops cupreus | reverse complement strand
CAAGAGAATAGAGCCCCAGATCCAGGCTCCACACTGACTTCATACCAAGCCAGATATGTCTCAGTCACACACACTCAGTCTCAGTCTGGTAGAATGGTCTAAGGCTTAGACTCTAAGCCATCAAGGTAATATTTGGTCCAGTTCCCTTACCTTGATCTGTTCGCAGTTTGCCTGATTGCTCTAGGTACCTACTCACTTTCTTTCTCCCCTTACGTTTTTTTCTTTCTTCACAGTGGCTTCTTTAATTAATCTGATCCTGAGATTCTTAACATCTTCAAGCAAGAGTGTGGAAGCATGAGAACCATTTAAAATTAATGGGACATGTCTTTCTCGTCCTTCAGCACTTTTTGGTCAAGATGATTTCAGACGCTGGAAGGAGCCTCCAAATTCCACCTGGCCATGAGTGAATTTAGAAAAAAAATTTTTAATTTAGTTCACATCAGATGACTGGTGACTTGGCCTTCTTTACCCCCTGTGGAAGGCTCAAGCACTCTAAGATAGTTAACAACAGCCCTTTTTCTAATCCTCCTGATTCAAATTTCCCATCTTGCTCTCCATGCGACCTCCTGAACCTCCCACTTCATGTTCTCCTCCCTGATAGGTTCCCCCTCAAACTGCTCCTTAAGCATGACCTTTTACCTGATCAGAAGCCTGGGTCTGCTTTCTCATTAGAACCAGGTACCTCTGGTTTTTGCTATCACTCAAAATTGGGAGGAGCTTTAATCCTTAGAAACAGAATTCCTTTTGTCATTTCCCACCACAGAGATCATGATAAATAAACAACTGAAAAATGAACATGGAAACTATGTGTGGCTGGGAGGTACCATAGAAAATTAATTGATATCAGTATTAAGCATATATGTACCAAATAGCATAGCATCTAGATATTTAAAGGAAAAGTTAAATGAGTTAAAAATCAGAATTTAATGATGTTTTACCCTCAATAAGCTCATATTCTAATGAGAGAAAACAATATATAAAAGAAAGCTGTAAAGTGGAGGTGAGGGAGAACGGAGAGTGGAGAATCCGAGGAATGTAGAGAAAGTCCAGAGTAAAGTCAGGAGAGGAGAAATGCAGACATGACTGACCTGGACTCCCTCCCTAAATGGATATTCAAGAACAGCAGCTTCACTGATGTAGCAAACTCCTTGATAATGAAATTCCCTTTACGGAGGTAGGTTGGTACATTCTCTGCAAATTATAGTCTTAGAGAATTGCCTAGAGCTATGAGAACTTAAGTGATTTGCCTAGGGTCACACAGTCATTACATACTAGAAGATGGAATTGAGCTTAGAGAGAGAGAGAAAGAGAATGAATATATTTCTACATACATATATATTACATATGTGTATACATATGTGTGTGCAGCTAGGTGGTGCATTAGATAGAGTATCAAGGCCTACAATCACGAAGATTCATTTTCCTGGGTTCAAATGTGGCCTGAGACTCTTACTAGTTGTGTGACTCTGGGAAAACACTTAACCTTGTTTGCCTCAGTTTCCTCATCTGTAAAATGGGATGGAGAAGGAAATGGCAAAGCAATCCCATGTCTTTGCTAAGAAAACCCCAAATAGGGTCACTAAGAGTCAGACACAACTGAAATGTTTTAACAACATACTATATAAATACAAGGTAATTTTAGTACAGAGGCATCAGAAGCTAGGAGGTCTCATTTAAGCTGGCTGTTGAAGGAAACTAAGTGTTCTAAAAGGCAGAGTCAAGAAGGAAGGAGTAGGCATGGAGGCATTTTTTTTTAGGCATTCTAGGCATGGAGGATGGAATATACTATGTGAGTAATTATAAAGCCAAATTATAGGGTGTCTTAAGGGAAATCATATATAATAAACATAGAAAAGCACTCAGAAATACTTCTTTATTACTTTATTACATCAGAGATTTATTATTTCAACAGTAAAAGGAGACCTTCCATCCAAATGGTCATCTGTCAACAACTTAGTCATCTGTCCTAGACAGTTTCAGTGGTTGAAAAATTCATCAGCCTGCTACCATTCTGATGGTGAGACTCTGGGACTTTAGCTAGACTGGCATTCAGATATAGAAGCACAGTCTGTCACCATGCTAGCACCATATATTTCCCTGTTTCGTGATTTGTTTGATATTAATAATGTCATCAAACAAGTTCATATATACCATTGCATATTCCAAGTAATCTTATATAATTTTGTTGTGCTTGAAATTCATAGCCACTCAAGAGAGCTTAACTTAGCTATCCACACAAGAAAAACCAAGTGGATTAATAATGCCTGTTTTTGAGACTATGATATTCATTTGGATAAACAGCTTATAGAGTTGGCACACATACCTTAAATAGTTACTTCCATTGGTCAATGATTGAGGTTCCAAACTGAACAGGAAGAGAGAGAAATCTGAATTTCCCTGAAGGAATTTGACGACACTTGACTCTAAATTTCTCTCCAAAAAGAAAAAAAAAAAGATCTATATTTTAAGCATTGAAATTCTTCCAGTATCAGACCTATCTCTGACATATACTGGCTATGGGACTCAGGATGGGTCATTTAATTTCACAGTACCTTAAGCAATTCTCTAAGGTCTGATCTGCATTGGTTAAAGGACTTTCCTCACCATGGAGTGTGCTTCTTTGGTACCTCCACAACATCAAGGAATCTATAGGAAGGTCCCTAACATATTGCATAAATACTCATACATGAGCACATGCATACACACACACACACACACACTGCACACATGGATGCACATATCCCTTAAAGAGTGCTTTTTAGAAGATGTAGATAAGAATTGCATAGAATGAGAACATATTGCAACCTCAACTCTGGGAGGGATGGCCCACATTAATGAGATCACACATCAAGGAGTCCGCTCTACTTTAAAAAGAAAAAAATGACAACAAAAGAGACAAATTAACTACTTTTAACAATTTTTAATTTAACAAACTCAATTATTTCTTTGAAATCTTCAGAGCTTTCCTTTCTTTTCTTTTTTGTTTTTGTTTTTTTTTTTCTTACATCATTAAGCTCAGAACCCTGCTGATTTTTACCTTTTCTTGTCTCCAAATGTACCTGATTAGTGGTAAAAGTTTTCTGGTGCAGAGGCTGGGTACTTAGGAGTCAAACAAAGACGAAAAGCTATTGAGGTTTCCATGAAATACCTTTTCTATGAGATGTGTATTTTAACTTGCTTGACGGAGAGTATCATTAGAGTAATTTTAATGGGCTAACACAGGGTGCCAATTGAATGGAATCCATCAGGCAAATGGCTTGCAGTAAATGGTATAAAGACACCATACTTAGCCTGCTGTGCTGATTTCAATGCTAATCTCCAGTAAACGACATCTGTATTGCTCCTCTGTGAGGCCCCATGCATAGGGAGCTCATTTGTGTCCATGTGTAGCTTTCCTGAAAACCAGTCCCTTAAAGGCTTTCCACCTAAACAGCCAATTCATTTTGTGGGCTGCAAACAAAGGGGGCATCTAGGGAAGGCTCAAATGCTCCACCTGCTCCATGTCGGCAGGATTTATCAGGCACACTGGACATCTTTTCATAGGAGGTCCAAAAAGCAAGTTTTAATGACCAAGACAGCCCCCTCATAAGCTCCAGGGAGACAAAGGAGCCTAACCAGAATCAACGTGGAGACGGGCTATTTCATTCCACTTCTGTCTGTACTTATTTAATGATACAACTGCATTGTTTAAGCAATCCTCAGCCTTTCCAAATTCAGAGGACCACTTCAAAACGCAGGATGGCTTCCCAACTGAGAGCCAAAGTACCAGAGGCTGGCTCTTTAGGTGGGAATGCCCATTTGAGGAGTGGCAGGAAGAGAATTAAAGGGGAGTGGAGGGACAGGGCTACCTGGAGTCTTAAACCCATTAGACTGGCTTCCCAGTAAGCGGAGAAGAGGAGGAGCCATCTCCATAAAGGGAATTCACAAGATAAATCAGACATCATGTTTTCACTTTTAAATGCAAGAAGATGGTAGAATACTCAAGGTTGTACTACTGTCCATCATTACAGATAGGTGGAATACGACACTAACTACAGGGGTACACTGAAGGCCTTACTATGTCCAAATACTTACCTGTTGAGGAAACAGTCTCCTTAAAGTCCTACTCCTTGACACTGTTGAATGGTTCAGCATCAGAAACTGAAATTATTTGATCAGTGGAAATGACGTTAGTGATGAGGCATTAGCATCTGCTTTGTTGCTGCACCCTAAGGACCATCAGACCTTTTCAACTGCTTCACAGCTAGAACCTTTATATGTATTGTTTCCCCTATTAGAATGTGGGCTCCTGAAGAGCAGGAATTCTTACTTTACCATTTGTGTGCTTAAGGTTTAGTATCACGCTTTGCATATGGCAGGCACTAAATACGTGCCTTCTTCATTGATTCACTCATTCTGTTCAAAAACAGCATTCCCCAAAAAGGCCCTCCTGATCCATCCCAGTTAGAATTCTGAGACTATTTCTTGTGCCTCTTTTCTGCCTTTTCACACTCTATTAACTCTGTGTATGTGTGTGTGTGTGTGTGTGTGTGTGTGTGTGTGTGTGTCTGAATGTGTGTGCACATGTGCCTCATCTCCTTAGAGGAGTCAGTGAACTTCATGAGGGCAAAGGACTTTATGCTCCAATGCATGGTAGAGGGCCAAAGGATTTATAGTATAAAAGAAGCTAAGTGATTATCTAGTCAATAACCTGCATTTTATAGATGAGAAAACTGAGGCCTCCAAGAGAAGTGACTTATCCAAGGTCACACAGGTGGTGACCCTAGGCAAATGACAACCTTTCTCAAGCCTCAGTCTCTTCATTTGTAAAATGGAAACAGCGCTATGTGAAATACCACCCTTGCAAGCTTGTTTTGAGGTTCAAATAGGATATATACAGAGAGAGAGAGAGAGAGAGAGAGAGAGAGAGAGAGAGAGAGAGAGAGAGAGAAAAGAAGAAGAAGAAGAAGAAGAAGAAGAAGAAGAAGAAGAAGAAGAAGAAGAAGAAGAAGAAGAAGAAGGAGAAGGAGAAGGAGGAGGAGGAGGAGGAGGAGGAGGAGAAGGAAGGAAGGAAGGAAGGAAGGAAAGAAGGAAGGAAACAAAGAAGGAAAGGAAGGAAGGAAACAAAGAAGGAAGGAAGGAAACAAAGAAGGAAGGAAGGAACAAATGAATGAATGAATGAATGAATGAACAAATGAAGAAAGAGACACAGAGACAGGGACAGAGACAGAGAGAGACAGAGCCAAATAGAGAGAAAGAGAAACAGAGAAAGACTGAAAAAGAGAAAGACTAAGACAGAGAGAAACAGAAACAGAGACAAAGAGGAAGAGAGAGTTCTGCAAACTTTTAAGTGCTAACTACTGCCAGTTATAGGATGATAGTGGTGGTGGGGTTAGTGGGAGTGATGGTGAAAGTTACTGTGGCAATGATGGTTGACATTTAGAAAGGCACAATTCAAAGTAAGAGATTGTAGCTCTGAATCCCCTGTTCTTTCACTATCTGTCAATCAAGAAATCAGTAAGTATTTAAGTGCCTCCTATGAGCTGTGCATTATGCCAGGCACTGAGGATACAAAGATAAAAAGAAAACAGTCCTTGTCCTCAATGAGATTACAATCTAGCCAGTGGAAATCATAAGTTCATAAAGAGAGAAAAAGATGCAAAATATATGAAAGATATTTCCAAAATAATTTCAATGGGAATTAACTAGCATCTGGAAGAACATGGGATGAGCCTTAAAGGAAACCAGTGATTCTAAGAGGCAGAGGTGAGAAGGAAGCCTATTCCCGTCATTGAGAAAACTCAAAGCAAAATCACGAAGGTGGAAGACAGAGTATTGTATACAAGAAGCAATGAGAAGGGCATTTGGGCTAGACAGTGGGGGAGTTGGGTAGCATGGATGTGTGTGTGTGTGAGAAAGAGAGACAGAGACAGAGAGACAGAGAGAGAAAGAGAAAGAGAGACAGAGAAAGAGAGAGAGAGAGAGAGAGAGAGAGAGAGAGAGAGAGAATGCTTCAGTCTGTATTCAGACCCCATCAGTTCCTTTTGGAGGCCAATAGCATTTTTCCTCATGAGTTCTTTCATCATGATTGTCTTGGATCATTGCATTGCTGAGAATAGCTAAGTCATCCGCAGTTCTTCACTGTATAGTATTGCTGTTACTGTGTACCCTGTTCTCTGGATTCTGCTCACTTCACTTCATATCAGTTCGTGTAAGTCTTTCCAGGTTTGTTTTTTTTCAATGATCCTGCTTGGCATTTCTCATAACACAATACTATTTCATTATAGTCACATACCACAACTTGTTCAGCCATTATTCAATTGATGGACATTCCCTCAATTTCCAATTCTTAGCCACCACAAAAAAAAAGAGCTTCTATAAATATTTTTGTATGAATAGGTTCTTTTCTCTTTTTTTATCTCTTTGAGATATGACACAAGTAGTGGTAAATAATTATATTTTTAAAAGAAATATCCAGACATTAGAAACAAGAACATTAAAAGAAAGGGATAAAGTCTGTGGCACACTTGCTGTTTAAAAAAATAATATTTTCTCCAATTACATGCAAAAAAAATTGTTTAACATTCATTTTTTTCAAATGTTGAGTTCCAAATTTTCTTACTTCCTCTCCCTTTGATATTAAACAATTGGATAGTAAGCAATTTGATATAGGTTATGCATGTGCGATCATGGAAAACATTTCCATACTGGTCATGTTGTGAAAGAAGGTACAGATATGTCACACTCATGTAAGAATACAGATATGTTTAAGCATAGAATGGGCAGAGGCTTTTGAGAACAGGTAAGGATAACAAAACAGAGTGAGCAGATGGCATAATGGCTAGAGTGTCAAGCCTGGACTCAAGAAGATCTGAGTTCAAATGTGACCTCAGACCCTTACTAACTTTGTGACCCTAGGCAGAGGTTAAGTGACTTACCCAAAGACACGTAACTAACTAATACATGCTTGAGAATGAATTTGTGCTCCAGTCTTCCTGACTCCTTGGCCTAGCGCTCTAACACTACCGAATTATGTTCTTTGAATTACTTTTGTATTTTTAACCCTACTTTTCTGTAGTTTTCACATGTTTTTAATGACTACTCTTTCACAATACAGTCTGAAATTTGGAATTGCTATTCCATTTGATCTGATTTGGTATCTGATTTGGCAGATTGGATCTGATAGGTATCACTAAGATTTATTAGGACATGATTCTTGACTATAATATGGTTTTAGGTGACAAATCAAATAGATAAAAGGATTGGGTAGATGGGTGGGCTATGTGGGTAGCATTTTATATTAATATACTAATATGTGGAAATATTCCAATATGAGAAAATGCAGGACCCAGATTGGGGTAAGTGAGGAGGAGAGAACATGGATACAGGTCAATGGAAACAGAAATAGGAAAAATTTTGTCATTGCCATATACCATAAAGCACCTGGACCAAAAAAAAAAAAAGGAAACATATGAGTTCAGGAAAGGAATTATAAGACCAGCACAGAGGCATGATATACTTGTTATGAGAGAATTCAATTATCTGGACATCTGCTAGAATTATCTCTCTGCCAAAAGCAGAACAGCTAATAATTTCTTTACTTGTTTTGATCATAATTTCATCCAACAAGGAGAAATTCTATTCTTGTTCTGATTATCATCAGCACTTAAGGAATTGCTTGCTGAAATAGAAAGGATGGGAATTTTGGTTGATGGGGAATTACAACTTCATCTTGGAGTTTTCATTAATAGAGGGGGTGGGGATGATAATCTTAACTGATGAATTCCTCCATATTGGAATTTTCTCTTTCTGTCTTCAGAATCTCATTCTTGATTATCCATTTTCCCTCCTGGATTGATTTCACCTTAAGAATTTTAGTCCCTATTATCCTAAATCCTTTAAAGTCTTTTCTCAAAATCTGGAATGTATATCAAACTATGCCCAGATTATTCGTCTATTATAAATTCTAAAGTACAGCAGTCACTTCCCCTCCCCCAAGATTCCTATAAATTTGACCCCAGAAGCCCTTTTAATGAGAATGCAATCCAAAACATAATTTTCCCTTTTTAGTTTATTCCTCCACATTTTAAAGGATGGATTTATCACTAAGGAAAACTGAGGTATTATTAGCCGTCCTGCTTTTGACAGGGGATGATTGAAATCCAGTATCACCACTCTATCATGCCACTGCACCAGAATTATAATGTTTCCCACAGTCTTCATCTATTTTTTCTTTCTGTCTTGGTGGCTTAAAGTAAGCTCCAATGACAAAATAATTTCTATTTTTCCCTCCATTGACTTTCACCTAAATATTGTCCATTGCGTATCTCATTCCCCTACCTCACCCTGATTCTCCGATCTCCTCAAATAAGCATGCATTCTTAATATATAATGCTGCTGTATCCATTCCCTTTTGCCTTTCCTATTGTTTTTTTTTTAACAAGGTATACACATGCAGAGTCATAGTACTGTCATAAATTTCACTCCACTAAGTCTCAGGAATAACTAAGAGGTCTAATTTGTACCTTTTGAGATAATACCTTTATTTGATTTTGCTTATTGCCTAAACTTTAGGAAATTTTGTATAGACATTTAAAGTTATGAATTTTGCCTCTGAATCCTTCATTGGATTTTGGATTTCTGGACATTTGTAATTGTCTCACCTGTTATTCTTCTTCCTTCTTTATGGCTATTCATTATAATATCTAACTTAAGTGATTATATGTATATAATATATATTTATACATATTATATAATATACATTATATATTTTATATTTAATATATGTATATACAATATATATATATATATATATATAAACAGTCTTCTCCCTCCCCTATCTTTTATTTTTTTTTAATTTAAAGTTCTTTTGATTACATTTTCAAGACCTCTGGAAAATAACCAACTTCCTTACCAGCTTTTGTTAGGTAAACTCCATCTTTGACCATGAAGCCATCAACTCTATATTGAGAACTATGATATAGAAATCTAAATTTGATTCTCAGACACCAATTTTTTAGCCAAATTTTCACTTCCCATATTAATTATTTTCTTCTACATACCTTGCCTTTCATGGACAATGGTGAAGAAAATACAATATGTGACCCTATAGTCTTCAGTTTTTTTAACCAAGACATCTTAATCCTTGGCAATATTTTTAATGTTTCTCCTGTAAGTGTCATTTGTGTCCACATGAGTCATTAGGATAAGGTAATGTCATTAATTTCAATGTCTACCATACACATCCCAGAAAGATAAAGACTTCTTTTTCCCTCTTTTCTCTATTTTGTCTTTTAAAATACTATTATTATATGGAATGATTCTCTGAGAAGGCAGGAGGATGGGTTCTGATGGAAATTATAGGGATATAGAAACTCAAAATATATCAATAAGAGAAATGTTAAGGTATTTGATTTTTAAAAATAAGTGCATAAAATCCCACTTTCTACAGAAAGTTTTTCTCAGGCCTCTTAATGGTAATGATTTCTCTCTGTTGAATATTTGTTATTTATTCTTTCTACAAAGTTGTTTGAGTGTTGGGTCCTCTATTAGACTGTGAGTTACTTAGGAGAAGAGGCTGGTTTTTGTTTTGTTTTTGCCTTTCTTGGTATACCTGGAAATTAGCACCATATTGGCCTAAGGTGATCACTTAGTAAATGCTTTTTTGCTTGACCTGACATCTTGGGAGGACAAGAAGTTTTCAGGGTTTTTTTTCCCCTCTTCAAAGTATCCAACTCTCTCCTCTTAAGGCAGAACCTCAAATCTGTTTTTGAACTCTAATTTCACAACTGACCTTTTCCTTCCCTTTCTCTTCTGTGCAATACTCTTCCATCCTCCATCATCCTAAAAGATGAAGTCTCCTTTCCTCAATCTCAACTCTTATTTCCCACTGAAACCTTCCTTCAGAAAAACTCAATTCAACATGCAGCATGGAAAAGCATTTTCAAATCCCTTGACCTTCTCCCCCAGGAAGGAGAGCAGTTTATCCTTGGAACACAGATAATAGTCACTTGTCTGCAACAGAATGAAAATATCACACGTAATTCAAATCACTGAACAATTTATACTTTTGTCAATAGCTGAGATTTTTAGCCTTGTTTCTTCATACCACTTTTAGGTGTTTCTATCTCAACCATAGGTACCTGGTTAAAACATTTTATGACAACATAATTCAAATTCCTTTTCTTTGTATTAACAAATCCACAGTCACAGCCATAACCACCTCCCCCAAAGCCTTATATCAACCTACCATCCTTTTCAGCAATTTTTTACCCATTATCCTTTCAATTTGCTTAATAGCTGAATTGTTGCTCTTAACTTTTCTAACATACCTTGCCCTTGTCTTGCTTACTTCTTTCTCCTTATCCAAATTATCTCTCAACCCCTTGACCACAGCTCCATAGCCTGCTTCTTCTGCCTATCTATGCCACTGTTATGCCTGCTTGATGAATTGTCTATATCATTCCACTTTTTAAATCTCTCTTCTCAATATACTTCATCTATCAGAGTCCTTACCTAGTGATGTCACCAAATTGCAAAGTCATTCATAGACCAGGCATTGTAGAGATGTATTGTGAAGATGTACTGTGGACAATTTCTTCTGAATGATTTTGACTTTAAACACTATAGGAAATGAACTCCTAGGATGCTTTCTTTATGTATACATTGGGGTTTATGAAACATTCTAGAAAAACTGTCACCCATGCTATCATCTTCAAACACAAAAGAGGTTGGCAAAGTTGGCATAAAGGGAAGTCAATGACTTAAATAAAAACAGCCAAACTTATGCATCAATGTTATGGTCACTTCGGAAATACATATATTTCAATAAAGTCACTCTTGCACAAAACATTTTAGGACTTCTAGAATTTCCTTCATACATTTATTCTTCATTCATTCTTTTAAATAGTCTCAGCAGTACATGATACGCTTGAAAGAACACTGAATTTAACATCAAAATAACCAATTTCAATCTCCACATCTGCCACTTTGATCCTGTATGATCTTGGGCAAAATACTTAACATCTGCAGGCTTCAGTTTTTTAATCTGTAAAATTATGGGTTTGAACTAGACACTGTCTAAGGCCTCTTCTAGTTCTAAATCCTGTGATCCTATGAAATATTTTCTTTTTGGGGTGGAATTGTTTTTAGGAAAGAGCCAAAAGTCATTTGGAGCCAATTCTGGTGACTATGGTATATGGCAAAACTATAAAATCCTGGTTTTGTCCAAATATGAAGACAGTTTTTAAAGAAATGAGCATGATTTTTTTCATGCAGTTCGTCCACTGAATCTAATGGTACTTCCTGGAGAAAAAAAAAACATGTCTAGTTATAGACAATACTCATTTGGGTGAGAACACTGTCATGTATTTTAAAAATCAGCTTCCTTTCTATACAGGCAGAGTTGACATACAAGGATGCTGCTATTGGCCCATCATAAGTAGTGCAAATTCTTTGTGTTATTTTCTTCCAGAAGTGTGGATAGTTTTAAAATTCCACCTCCTTCTGCCCAGTGAATTCATTTTATTTTGGGGACTGGAGATATAGCTGGAAAGAAAGGTGGGAAGTATGGGAAGTAAGTAGCATCAGCAGAAGGGGAAGATGAAGTTCACCCATGATACTAATATTCATCCTAATGAGATTTTCTGAAGGGCATTCTTTGTATCCCATAGAAGCTTCTGGAAGTCTAGATATTATAAAATGGAGGAAGTACGCTATGGTTCTTTGAGTAGCTGCCTCCAAAATCTCATCAACTTGTCAAGGTGGCAGAACCCTGGATGGCTTAAGAAGCTCCAAAGATAGCTTCCAAGTTTTTGAAAAAAGAACCCATCCTTTATGTGTCATTGTTTGACTTGTCATCTTCATTTCCCAAAGGCTGTACTCTAGGGATGTGATTGGTGGCAAGGCAAGATGTGATCTTTTTATCTCCAATCTCTGATCTCTGCTTTCAGATCTTTGAACCTTGTTCTCCTTCTTTGTTTTCACTTCCTGGCTTCCTTCAAGTCCCAGATAAAACCAAATGGAAATCGTGGGGCACCTATCCATTGGGGAATGACTGAATAAGCTGTGGTATATGATTGCGATGGAATACTACTGTGCTACAAGAAATGATGAGCTCAATGATCTTAGAAAGACACTTAAAGACTTGCATGAAATAATGAAGAGTAAAATAAGCAGAACCAAGAGAACATTGTATACAGTAGTAACAGCAACATTTTTTAAGAAAAGCTGATTGAATAAGTAATTTTGACTATTATAAACATCTAAATTAACTACAAAGTATGAAGGAAGATGTTATCTGCATCCAGAGAAGGAACTGATAGTATGTTTAGAATGATTTTACATTCATATACATTTGTTTCTAATGGTAACCATCTCTAGGGCAAGGGAAAAAGAAGAAATTTACATGATAACTTATTTATTTAAAAGGAATAAGAAGTTCTACATAATAGACTTGCAGTTTCATGTGCAATCATCTTTTTACTATACTTTGTTATGGAAATGCTTGTTTTATTCCATAAATTAAAAATTAATTAATTATTTTTCAAAATAAAATAATATATTATCTTGCACAAGAAACCTTTCCTGATGCCCTTAATGCTAGTGTCTTTCTTCTGTTGATTATCCCCAATTTATCCTGTCTATTGTTTCTCCATACATAGTTGCTCTCAGGTTGCCTCTTCCATTAGACTGTTAGCTCCTTCAGAGCACAGACTATCTTTTGCCTTTCTTTGTAACCCCAGTGCTTAACAGAGTGCCTGGCATATATTAGGTTCTTAGTAAATGCTTATTCCTACACCGCCCCCCTTTATAATAAGAACAATACTAACTGAATTGTATGATTATGTGTGTGTATGTATGTGTGTATTGCTTTCAATATTTCACTGTACTCTACATATATATTCCCCTCATTTAATCCTAACAAGGACCCTGTGAGATACTGCTTTATAGACATATTATCCCTATTTTACAAATAAGAAAATTGTTGAGAAAAACTACATTACTTTCCCAGAGTCACGTAGTTAGTAAATTTCTGAAACAAGATTTGAGCTAGAAAAATCAATTATTATTTTTCTGATATTAGTTCAGAGCAAGCCTGGTAAGTGTCCAGAGGCAGCTGAGTAGTTCAGTAGAGAGAACACTGAGATGAATCAGGAAGACCTGAGTTCAGATCTAGCTTCAGACACTTACTAGCTTGAAGGAAGTGTTTGACACTGGTAAGAGTCTTACTTTCTCTGGTTCACTTTCTTCATCTGTAAAAAGAAAGGACTGGACTCAATCTCCCCAAAGGTCCTTTCTAGCTTAAATCTGTGATTCTATGGGCATGGGTGTCACATAATGATTAATATTAAAATGTCCCTATTTCCTAAACATACACAATTCAGCTGATGCCAAGTAAATTACAAAGCAGAATTGTTGAGCAATGGAATAATTCATAAAGAATTCTGGCCGCACACGCAATATTGCTATATTAATATTTGATTCAAGGGAGTTTTGGAGAGGTGATCAATAATTCAGTTGTCACTTAATATCAAACTCTATTATCATGCAGGCAACTTGTATTAGTTTACACTTCATCTTGACTAAGATGTAGCACATTATTACTCCTGTCACCTTTGCTTATGTTACAAGATGACAGAATTGCTTGTGAGGGCTGAGATGATACACCCGGGATGCTGAAGGAACCCACAAACCAGCATTGGAGAGTGAGGTAAGGCCTTCAAAACTAATTGATCAAAATCTGCTGGCAGATCTTTAAGATCAATATCTCAGTAGGCAGGCAGACACCTTCACACCACTTACCTCCTCCCAGCTCATCTCATCTACAGCTATCAGTTACCAATACACACCCTCTGTGCCATGTTACAATCTACCATTTGCCAAGATTCCCAGTGCAGTGGAGAAAGGAGTCCATTTAGCAGCTGGAGTCCTAGCTCCTGATCCTATATTTGTTGTCCACGCTGCCTACATTTAAAGATTTACTTCTAGCATCTATTCCCCAGGGCTTTAGCAAAATGTCAAAGGGCTCCTTACAAAACAAACCAAAAAAAAAGTGAGAGCCTCCTTCAACCCATCCTGGACCCCCTCTGCCAAACCAATCTTCCTAGTCACAGCCTGTCATAGTACAAGAGCATTGGACTTGAAGTCAGGAGATCTGGCTGTGAATCTAGCCTCAATGATTTACTAGCTATGGGAGAATGGATAGGTAACTCACTCTCAGAACTTCAGTTTACTCCCCTTTAAAATGGAAACGTCAATATTTACACTAAGTCAAGGAGCTGTTTTGAAGAAAGAACTTTGCAAACCATAAAGGGTGAGACTTGATTTTTCACGCACAGTTCTGATAAGATTTTGAAGCTGTGTTTCGTAATGTATAGAGAGATGTCCTTGAATCCAGGAATACCTGGGTCTAAGACTAGCTTCTGACACACACTAGCTCTATGACCCTAAGTAAATATCTTATTGCCTACATATTAAAAACCAAAGGTTTCAAACAGGTATTTAAGCTGGCTCCATCCTCTATTACCAGTCTTCCATAATCTCACTCCCACCATGTACCCTCCAGACAAATTGGACTAATTTACATCCCAAAATATGTTATATGCTTTGTCTTTATATACTTTCATATTACATGACAAGATCTCATTCCCTAGCCTCTCCTCTTTGAAGTCCTCCATGTCTTAACAAGACTTAAGCTTTGAGAGGCAGCAGTGGGACATAGTGAAGAGAGTGCTAGCCTCAAAGACAAGAAGGTCTTGATTCAAGGCCCAGTTAGGAACATATTGTCCTCTAACCCTGAGCAACTCACTGAATCTCTCAAAACTCTAGGTAACTCTTGAAGACTGTAAATTGTATAAAAGGTGCCGACTTGCACAGGGAGAGGAATTTTCCTGTTCCAATGAAATCACAGTTAAAGTTTCCTATCCAGAAGGGAGAAATTTACAAACCAAACTGTCCCCATCCTTCTCCCAATTAGAGATGATACACCAGGTTTCTGGGATTTTTTTTGGGGGGGGGGAGAGGGTGAAGGAAGGAAGAGGACTCTGAAAACAATAAAATTTGTTCTAAGCCAAAAAAGAAAATAAAGTTCCTATCCATTCAAGGCTCAATTTAATTGTAGCCCCTCTATAATGTCATCCCTGATCTTTGCCAGATGAAAATAATTCCTGCTACCTCAGCCCCTGAAAGGACTAATTCACATCTTCCTTATGCTTTTGTCATGTTCTTTTTTGCATGCTATTTTTACGTTTTTTTCATTTTGAAAGAACAAAAGAAAGCTCAGGGGATATTTTTATTTAAATGGTGAATAAGAAAGAAGAAAAAAGAATGACTGGTAAGACATTTACAGCTACTGCTATATACACTGACTTTCTCAGTCCTATGAAATCTTTGTAAGAATGATCTCCTACCTATACTTAGAACATATTGCTTCCTCAGTTCTACCTCTTGGAATTCCTGCTTTCCTTTGAGACCTAGCTCAAATATCATCTTTCCTGGTTTTCTTACCCTCAAGTTTACCTTATATTGGTTTCATATGTATTTGGATTTATGTATTTATGAGTCTGTTATTTTTTCGCCATAGAATGGAAACTTCCTGAGGTGAAGGTCTAAAGTTTGTCTTTGTACCATTATGTGGTCTTTAACCAATAGAGAAAGAGCTGACTTCAAAGCCTGGGTTAAGTTCTCATCTCTAGCACATGATGCCTGTGTGACCCTGGGCACATTACTTAACAATGATCCTATTAACTCTAAATATTTTTTTTTGTTTTTTTCATATTACATTTTTAAAACTAAATCAATATGTTGTCTTCAGGGATCCTTTTGTACAGATTAATGTGTATGTTCAGTCATTTTCAGTTATGTCCAACTCATCATGACTCCATTTGAAGTTTTCTTGACAAAAACACTGGAATAGCTTGTCGTTTCCTTCTCTATTTCATTTTACAGATAAGGAAACTGAGGCAAACAGGGTTAAGTGACTTGTCCAGGATTACACAGTTAATAAGCTTCTGAGACCAGATTTGAACTCAGGAAGATGAATCTTCCTGACTTGTGTATGAGAGTGTGTGTGTGTGTGTGTGTGTGTGTGTGTGTGTGTGTGTGGTGCGTATATGTATATATACATATATATGTGTGTGTATGTCTATATGTCTATATATACATATAGACATACACATATACACATGTGTGCATATACATGTATATATACTAACACAAATCCATATGGCAGAGAAGGCTCGGGTTTACAGTGGTGATGGGAGTTTCCTTATGCAAGAGTTCCCTATACCAATAAAATTAGAGATCTCATCTCTGTCCCTTTTCCAAAGCCAGTGCTTCATATAATGCCTTGCACATAGTTGGCAGTTAACAGTAACTTTTACACCAATCTCCTTCTCTCTATTAACAGCCACCTTTGTTTAGATCTTCATCACTCTTCCCT
Source organism: Pseudochirops cupreus (assembly GCA_028627135.1). Classification (NCBI taxonomy): domain Eukaryota; kingdom Metazoa; phylum Chordata; class Mammalia; order Diprotodontia; family Pseudocheiridae; genus Pseudochirops; species Pseudochirops cupreus. The sequence continues at coordinate 499,774,269 of CM053580.1, read as the reverse complement.
GAATGTTGCAATAGCCTCCTACTTGATCACTCTGCCTCAAGTCTCACTCCACTCCTATCAATCTTCCATGTAGCTGCCAGTGATTTTCCTAAAATGCAGGTCACTCCTCTAATCAGTAAACTTCAACATCTCACTATTGCTTTTGGGATCAAATTCAACCCCCTGTGTTTAGTTTTTAATGTTCTTTATAGACTTGTACCAACCTTCTTTTTTGACACTGTTATATATTACTACCTTTCCTATTCCTACCACAAACTCTGGGGTCCAGCCAGACTGGCCTTTTTGCTATTCCTCACACACAACACTCCACTTCTTACTCCTCTGCCTTTGCTGTCCCCCATACCCAGTATATTCTCCTTCCTCAGCTTTCTGTCTTGAAATACCGTGTTTTCTTCAAAACTCGGCTCAAGCACCCCTTTCCACATGAAAGCTTTTATCTATTTTGTATCTACATATATTTGTATATGTTCTTCCCCACCTTACACATACCATGATAGAATAGACTCCTTAAGGATAGGAATTGCCTAATTTTTGTCTTTCTCTCCCTAGCATCTAACACAGAGTAGATGCTTAGTAAAATTTGTTGATTCACTGATTGATTGACTGATTAATAAACACTTACTAATTCATCCAGTGGCTAAAAGAATGCTCTATGAACACATCAAGAATATCATTGCTGAAAACATGTGAAGAGATAGGCTTTGGGAGACAATTTTCTATAAGAAAGCATTCCTTAAGAGTTAGAAAAATAACAGAGGAATGTAAAGTATATGTTTTCCCTGCATATTAATGATTTTGACTTAAAAGAAATAAAACGCAGACTTAGTGACTTTTTTAAAAAGTGTCCCATGTAAATGCTAAAATTCACAGAAGGTTCTATGACAAATATGACAGCAGAAATGTCTTTGTTCAGTGATCTGAGTAGCACCATCAAATGAGGAGTAAAACAGGAAGACATTAACATGATACATTTACCAGCATTATGCACGATACCTTATGTAGAATTCATATAGAAAGATTACCTAGAGAGCACAAGTTTTATCCAAATAGTACTTTTTGAAGATGATGTTACGTTAATTGCATCTAGAGCCAGAGCTAGCATGGTATGATTGGTTATAGGCCACCAAGGCAAACATCCTTTGGTAGGCATTTCCTGTTACGCACCCCCTTCCAACCACCACCATTAGCTCATTCTTTCCCAGGGTCCTATGAACCTCAGATCCCTCTTTTCAGCCACCTTCCCAAAGAGGAAGGAAATTGAGGCTGTACAAGACTCTCACTGAGCTGCCTACCCTGGGAATCTATGCCTCATGAGTGCCCAGGATCACCTGAAAGTTGAAGTAGCAAAGATCACTGCCCTCTGGGGTAAACTCAACCCAAGTTTCTCCCAGTTACTGTCTCCCTCAGTTCTCTCTTTCATTGGGCCACAACAATTCTTTCTCTGTTTCAGTGCAGTAGGAAAATCACTAGATTTCATCTTGGAGGACCTGCGTTCAAATTCTGCCTCAGCTCCTGACTGCTTATTGACAAGTAAATCAACCTCTATTTGTCTAAGTTGTGTCAATTATAAAATGGAGATAATAGTACTTATAGGCCTTGCAGGGATTTTGTGAAAATCAAATAAAATTGTAACTTAAAAAAAAAACGACTTAGCATAGTATCTGGCACATTGCAGGCAACATATAAATGCTTATTCCCTTCCTTCCCCCTCCTCCCATGTTCCCAGATGAATGAGACTAGGAGGAGGACTTGGTATACTCCACCACCATCTATGCTAACCTCCCCCCTCCATCATCATTTGATAAACCATATCTTTCTCTTTTAAAGTTCATTTCATCCTGTCCAGATACTTGTTATTGTGGATGTGGTTGTGGTTTGGCCTTTGTTCTTGAAGAGGACCACAGCATCAGGAAGGTGATGCCATGACTTGTAAATGAATTTGGTTTAAGTGAGGGAGGGTTATGCAAATTCACCAACCTCACTCTCTCCTCTGGAGCTATTTGGGTTCCTTGGCAAGATGTAGATTAAGATGACTGAAGATGGCCCCAAGATCTTGTAACTATTATCGGTGGTTAATAAGGTCACTCTCCTCCTTCCCATTGATTTCAGTACCTGGCTTGAAGTCTTCTCCATTCCAATATCTTCTTTGAATACCCCAGTCTCAACTATCCTCAACTGTCTCAACTCCCATGACCTTTGTTCCTAATATACCTTAGGGAAATCATATCTTGTCATCCCCCCCACTTTCCTCACTTTCAGCTCAATTGAACTAGAAATTCCTTGTCAGACCTCTAATAGCATCAACCACCAGTATTCAAAACGCCTTTAATGAAATACATAGTCATTCAAAAGAAACCTGCATAAGCATCCATGCTATAAAAATTAAGTAATACTTTTAGAATCATGGTGTTTGATGATCCACAGATATTGGGAGAATATTGACCTTAAATGAATTATTTTCTTATGATAATAACTAGTGTGGGGTCAAGAAAAGCACTATAAAATTCATTAAAAATCCAATCAAACTTGATCTACTTCTCTTTTTTAACTCTGAGCCCAACTCATTGTATTATCTAGCAATGCCTTTCCATCATATATAGATTGACATCAATCTGGTCAACAAACACTTTCAATCGGCTGTCTCTCTTCTCAGTGGGCTTGAGGTTATAACCTCTGCTTCCTACCAACCATAGTGGTGGTAAACACCTCTGTGCCCTATATAGGTAATCAACTATCAGGTAACCAAAAGTGAGCTATGCTTTGGTAATGGGGGAGCTTAAACACATGAAAAGTGAAATGCAAAAGATGAAAAGAGAAACTTGAAGATATATCTCCAGAACAGTGTTAGAAATTAATACCTTTGGGGCAGCTGAGTGGCCCACTGAATGGGGTGGCTAAGTGACGCAGTGAATAGACCACTGGTGCTGGAGTCAGGAGGACCTGAGTTCAAATCCAGCCTCAGACACTTAACACAAAAAACTAGCCATGTGACCTTGGGCAAGTCACTTAACCCCAGTTGTCGTACCTTCCCCTCCAAAAAAGCAAAGAAAGAAAGAAAGGAAGGAAGGAAGAAAGGAAGAAAGAAAGAAAGAAAGAAAGAGAGAAAGAGAGAAAGAGATTAATACCTTCAGATTGAAGTTGTTCCCTGGTAAGATGTGAATCCTCTTGGTGTGGATTAATACACTGAATGCTATCTAATTATTTTTCAGCCATTTCAGTTGTACCTCATTCTTCATGACCCTATTTGGGGTTTGGCAAAGATCCTGGAGTAGTTTGCCATTTCCTTCTCTAACTTATTTTAGAGATGACAGAACTGAGGCAAAGAAGATTAAGTAGCTTACCCAGAGTCACACAACTAGTACCATGTCTCAATCTGGATTTGAACTCAGATCTTCCTGACTCCAGGCCCGGCATTCTATCCATTGCTCCACTTAGCTAAATATAATAGCCATTCCCAATTTTCTTCACATTCATTTAGCAAATGTATTTCAAAGTCACGGTTGTCTAAGAAAAGACATCTGTGGGATAGAAAATAGAAGGAGTAAAAGGTTTCTATCTTAGGGGACATCATCCCAAAAAGACAGGTCAGAGTTGGGTGGGGCAGTTGAAGGCCCTGGAAATATATGAGGCTACTGAGTGCCTGAATGAAAGAGGAAGTAGGTGAGCACCAATGACAAATTGAAGATTGTAGAATTAGAGGTGGAAAGGATCTTAGAGAGCGGCTCCCTTGTTTTAAAGATAAAGAGATAGAGACCCCAAGAGATGACTTGCTCAAAGTAAGTCGACTAGTCAGTCACTAAACATTTATTAAATGCCTATTTGCTAAACACTGAAAACACAAAGAAAGGCAAAAGACAGCCCCTGCTCTCAAGGAACTCAGAGTCTAATGGGAGAGAAAACATGCAAAAGCCTATGCACGGACATGTATATACAGGATCAGGGAAGGGGAGAATTTATATTGAGTCCACTGGACACCCGGCACTGTGCTAAGTGCTTTTACAAATATTATCTCATTTGATTCTCACAACTTTTTAAAGTTTTATTTTCCCATTTTGCAGTTGAGGAAAATAAGTCAATCAGAGGCTAAGTGACTTTCCCAGGGTCACACAGCTAGTGTCTCAGGCCAGATTTTAACTCAGGTCTTTTGGACTTCAGGTACAGCTTCTATGTACTGCACTACCAACTGCCAGAGGATAAATAGGAAATAATCGACAGAGAAAGAATTAGAATTAAAGAGAATCAGGAAAGGTTTCATGTAGAAGATGGGATAACTTGTTTGAGTTTGAGTCTGTTCCCAAACTATCAAGTATTCAGATCTTCATAAAGAAGGAAGGAAGGAAGGAAGGAAGGAAGGAAGGAAGGAAGGAAGGAAAGAAGGAAGAAAAGAATGAAGGAAGGAAGGAAGGAAGGAAGGAAGGAAGGAAGGGAAGAAGGAGGAAAATTGAGATGCCATAACTGAAAGTAACCTCAAAGCCAACAGTAAGATATGTATGATGCTAAGTCACTGAACTACGGATGGAGGAGACCTTTTATCTCCCCTTTCCTTGATACAATTCTGAGCCTGTAGGTAGTAAGACTTAAGTGGAGCCAACTGTGGGAATGAGACAAGAAGGCTTTGGGGATAAATAGCCAGGATGTTGGGGTAAGGGAAGAAAGTACATTGGACTTGAAGTCAGAAAAACCAAGGTCAAGTCTTTCCTTTAGAATGAAGCATATCAACTTGACTCTGTGCAAGGCGTTTAGAAGATTGTTACAATGGTCCAGGTGTAAAGTAAACCTAGTCTCTGGTGCAGATTTGTGAGTGGAAAGAAGAAGATGCATAGGAGAGGTGTTGTGAAAATAGAAAGGAGAAGTGGCAACAGATTGGCTATATGGATGATATCAAATTCTCAAACATAGGTGACTGCTAGTGCCTTTTGGCAGCCATAGAGAAGTTCAGAAGAGATGAGAGCGTATGGAACAGGAAGAAGGTAATGAGTTCCAAGATGTCCCTGATGGATTGTATTTTGAGTAGACAGAATAGAACAAATAACCTGGATGATGAACTCACTATTTGCTAATCAGTCTGGTTCCTTTTAAGTCCCTTTTTTGTTTAACTTAGGAAGTGAGTAGTATCTCTATTTCACTTCATGCCTAAAGCTAAACCTTTAAGGCAAAGCTGGAAGTTTTAAAGACTTGAGATTATAAGTAAGATCTATAAGTAGAAAATTTTCTTCTCTCCTCATGCTTGGTGTGACCCTAAACACAGTGGGGCTTCTCACAGCCACAGAAATGTGGCTCACAGTGTGTATGCATTCCAAGTATGCATTCCAAACCTTCTTTTTCAATAATTTAACTGGTACTCCATCGGTGATTCTGCTAGAAGAAGAAGAAGCCTCCGGTGCTGAAAAACTTCGGATTTATTTTATTTTTAAGTTCCCATTTCCAGGCTCATTTCCAGCTCATCATCACACTGAGCAGATGTACTGTATTGATGGAGTGGCTACTAGACTTCTCTTTACAGCACCGAGTCTGTGTGTGTGGTTAATTATATAACCACCTGCAGTCATACAGATGGAAACATCTCCGCTCCAGCTGTAACCCTCACCAAGCCCCTAAGATCCCTGACAGGAGCAGCTGTGGGCTTGAGCAAGGAGAGAAAGAGAACAGCTGGCCTTGTTCGCACTTTATAGTCCTAAATTACTATTCAAGCAAGCTGAGGCTCCCTGCACTTTAAAGTAGACTATCAAGCAACTTACACATGTCAGCACTCAGCAAAGTTGGCATGTTTTTGTCCATTTCTGCTTCAAAGCTGTAACTGACCAGCTCAGCTCCATTCATCCCCTGCTGCAGGTATAGATTAGCTGCTCCTATAAATTGGACTTTAATCAGCAGTAAGATAACAGCAGCCAAAAAAAGTAATGCAACCTTAGGTTTCATTAAGAGAAATTCAGTGTCCGGAGAAGTGATTTTACCACTGGACAGTAACCTGGTTAGAAGATGTTTAGAGTACTGTGTTCAGTTCTAGGGGTTCCATTTTAAAAGGGACATTTATGAATGGAAGAGGAAAGCAACCAAGAAAGCCAAGAAAGACGAAAGTGATCAATAAATACTTATTAAGTATCTACTATGTGTCAGGCACTGTGCTAAGTACTGAGGTTAGAAATGCTAAAAAAAGATAGTCTGTACCCTCAGGGAGTTTACAGTCTAATAGGGGAAGACAACACACAAAAGGAAGTTGAACATTTAGGAGAGAAGAAAATACCTGGCATAGGGGCATGATGGAGAATTCCAAAGGAGTTTAGGCACCCTCATTAAATGGAGGCTTTCGGGGAGCTTTGCTCTGACCTCCCCCGCAGAGGGGTTCCGGGGCAGAAGGGACTGATGAGGTAGGTCTGAGTTCCAAGGTTGAAGAGAGCGCACAATGAAGTTTTGTGTGGAGATTGCTTGAAAGAACTATTGATGTTTAGTCTAGAGAAGAAAAGACTTGAGGTGGAACATAATAGCTGTTTTCAAGTCTTAGAATTGTCATAAATGAGAAATATATTTCTTCTGCTTGGTCCCAGAAGACAGAATTGTGAGTAGCACATGACAGTTGAGGACGCAGATCTCAACCGAGTATAACACACACACACACACACACACACACACACACACACACACACACACACACATACACATATGCATATGCATATATATATATACCTTCATAATTTTGTACCTTCATCACTTTATACCTTCATAATTTGGGAAGGATTGGGGCTAAAATGACCTGTGAGGCACTTCTAAACCAAAGCCTTTGATTCTGATTCTTGTGTTCTGCTCCCCCAAAGCAAAGAATCTATTTACCCTCTACTTGTTATTATGACTTATTAATATAAGTATTATCCTACTCAACTTTACTTATGCACTCTTTGAAGTTACTAATTATTTCTTAATTACAAATGCAATGGCCTTTCTTCAGGCTTCATTCTCCTTGACCCTGCTGCAGCCCGTGACTCTCTCCTCTTTGATATTCCCTTTTATCTAGATCTTTAGGACACCACTGTCTTCTGGTTCTTCTACTATCTGACCATTCATTCTCTGTCTCTTCTGCTGGATTCTCCTCTAATTCATACCCTCTAACCGTAGGTGTCCATCAAGGTTCCATCCTGGGCCCTCTTTTCTTCTTCCTCTATCATCAGCTCCCATGGATCTAATTACCATCTCTATGCTGCCTCAATGTCACTGCTGACCCCCAATCTCATAACTCCAACTGCCTTTCAGACATGTCCAACTGGATGTCCAGTAGATATCTAAAACTCAGTATGTCTAAAACAGAATCTTTCACCCACTATATCCAAGCTGTTGCCAAAGCCTGTCGATTTTACCTGTGTAACATCTCTCATACCCATTTCTCTTCTCTGACACTGCCATCTGTCTAGAGCAGACCCTCATCACCTCATGCCTGGATTACTGAAAGAGCTGCCAGTAGGTCTGCCTACCTCAAGTCTCTCCCCACTTCAGTACATGCTCTAGTCAGCCACTAAATTGATTCTCCTAAAGTACAGTTTCATTCATTCTCTCTCTCTCTCTCTCTCTCTCTCTCTCTCTCTCTCTCTCTCTCTC
>CM053580.1:499742552-499766582 GCA_028627135.1 Pseudochirops cupreus | reverse complement strand
ACTGAAATCCTACCTTCTACAGGAAGCCTTCTCCAACCCCTCTTAATTATAGCTCCTTCCTTCCATTAATTATTTACTATTTATCTTACATATATAGCTTGCTTTGTATGTATTGGCACATTGTCTCCTCCATTAGATTGTAAGCTCCTTGAGGGCAGGGACTATCTTTTGCCTCTTTTTTGCAACCCCAGTTCTTAGCACAGTGCCTGGCACATAGTAAGTACCTAATAAATGTTTACTGATTGATTGATTATCCTCTCTTCTTATTATGAATGAATGAGAACTAATGATGGTTTCTAGGGCCTTGAGCAACCCTCTACTTTCAAGACTCCAACCAATTCTCCAACCAAATCTATACTCATTTTCCACTAGACAAAAGGATCTCTTTATCATAACAAGAACGTGGTAGACTTGTTACTGACATGTTACCTTCACTCTCCTAGAATATTCTCCTTAACCCTTCTGCTCTCCAAATGCCTGCCACCCCACTTTAAAGGGAATATATGAAAGAGGTTGAAGTTCTGGGAACACATTTCTAGAAGAGATGTGATCAATGCAATGAAAGTGTTAGGAAAGACCTTGTAGCATGTGTATATATTCTATAACTGGCTCCTGGTCTGCTAACAATGTGGTAAATGGTAGCTTTTTTTATTAGGAGTGTCAGGTATAATTATACAGAGCTTATAATTGTGTATTTTGACATGTTGGAAAGAAATGTTTATGTTTTTTTTTCCTTACTATATCATCAAAGTAAATATCTATTTGTAAAAGCTAATTGATGTTAATTAGTTAAGTGGACCCAGGGTGCTGATCAATCACTGGTGGCTGATGGTGGGGGCACATAACCTATGGGAACTTGAGCTGATAACATTAGAGAAGAGATGCCCCAACAGGACCTCTATAACACTGAGGGGTAGACCTTGATCAGGGATAGTGAGCCATAGCCCACTCTTTACATATAGATGAGGTCACCGAGGCCCAGAGATCAACTAACTTGGCCAAAGTCACACAGAGAATGAATGGCAAAGCCATAGCTCTAACTCAGGTCTTGACCCTGACCCTGTGTACATTCTACTGTAACACACCAACTCCTGGTCCCTGAGGGGGACTTTATGACCTTATTACCCTTGTAATAAAAGCACATGAGCAGACCACAGAACTCTTACATTATCTAAGCTTTAGGGGGTCTCCTGAGGAGCTTTATGGTACTCCTTTAGAATTGTGAATATAATAAACTCAGAAGAAATAAAGCCCAGAGGAAGTTAGTTAACTTTGATGTAAAACTTCAGAAACATCTATGAATGGATTCTCTGTGTTGTCTTTCCCTGCTTTCAACTACCATCTTTGACATAATTTTAGAACATTTCCGAAAGAAAAGAGAGAAACAACCCTCCCCCAATAAAACCTTTCAGAATCTTCTGTGAAGGACAATAGTGATATTAATTTCTTAGATGTTTGTGCCTCTTCTGAGACTCTATGAGGCCTTTTGAAAAGCAGCCTGTGGTTTATCTCTACTGTTTGAACTGCTTAGTCCAATGCACAGCGAAATCTCTTATAAGATAATTAGCTCTTTTTCTCAATGTGATGAGGTTATGCATCTTAATGGACCATGCCAGGGATGGAAGTGTGAGTCATCTTGATGTCCAGAACACTTGCAGCTTCCTTAGCCCTGGACAAGCTATAGATCATTAACTTTTGGGGGAGCATTTTCAATGTGTAAAAAGCTTTGCTACCACGTTTATTAACTATTCTTTGTCACACTCCTGTGGAGAAATGGAGCAGAGCAGTGTCTCTATGAACATAATGGCTACAACTTTTTTTAAATAAATAAGTATAGCAAATGTCCAGAAAGGCAGTGTAATTTACCCCAGATCACACTGTAAGTTGTTTGCAGAACCCAAATCTGAATTCTCAGATTTAGTCATCTTTCTTTTTAAATCAAATTGAGAACTATCTATTAAATACTTATATGTCCGGTAGACCAAGTGGATGATCAAAAATCATAGACAACATAAGATTTGACTATGTGAAAAAAATTCCAAGCCCTGTAGACTATACAACAGCCTTGTAACTTTATTTCATGTGCACTTTATATAAGGGGAAAAAATGGAATATAATAGGCAAGATGAGTAGTAAATAACATCACAACCAAATGAAGTTGATAATATTTTACCAGACAGGAAAAGGTTCATTATCACTATAGGAGTTGTCCCAGAATTAACTGTCTGTGTCTACTTATTTTAGTCAGGCCACAAAATTGATAAAACAAGATAAAGATTACAAAAAAAAAAAATATAGAAGCCCAGGAAAAAATAAGAAAAAAAATTGATACAACTGAAAAATTTTAATCTTGATCTATTTAAGCAAGTAATTCATCATGAAAAATGCATACTGGTCCACATAAATTATATCAATACTAATAATTAAGATTGATGATGATGATGATGATGATGAGACTGGACTTATTATTTCATAGATGTATAGAATTCCCAGTGAGGAGATTCCTTCTATTAATGTAGATTGGCAACTTATTAGAAACATATAGCTTTAAAGAGTTGCCTGGGAAACTGGGAGATGAAGAGACTTAATAGCACAGACTCTTAGTGCTGACTTGTCTCCACAAGACCTTCTCCACTAGGCCACAGAAAACTCTCCAACCTGGAAGCTTACTCCACTCCTCCACTATTTCTCACATCAGCAGAACCTTCTTCCCCTGAGGCCTCATCTCCTAATTGGCAAGTTATTCTTAGAACTTCCAATTTAAGGAGGAGGCCTAGGCCAAAGATGTCTTCTGCCCTTTCCCAGCTGCACTGTGCTGACTCAACTCCACTGGACTTTCTCCAACATTGACTCAGGTCAGGTACTTTATTCTCCCTCACTTCCCCCCACCCCGCCTAGAACTTTACAACTCTTTTTTATTTTGTCTTTCCCCATTAGAATGTAAGCTCATTGAGAGCAGAGGTTGTCTTTATTTTTGCTTGTATTTTTATGCCTGATGCTTAGCGCTGTGCCTAGAGCATATTAAGCACTTAATAAATGTTAATAAATGACAAAATCATGTAGCTCAGAGGTAGGCTTGAACCCTTAATATTGCCTTTCTCTTTACTAGGTCATTCTCCCTCTGATATATAAACTTAATAGATATAAGTTGATTACTATAACAAGGAGACTAAACCAACCTAAAAAGGAGTTTAGTCACCTTAACCCACTTGCCAAGCAGAAGAAATGATAGTTAAAAGCAATACTAGTTTAGATATAAATATATTTGTAAGATCTGACCAAAAAAAGCGTGATTAATGATTATGAGAATCATCCTCTCATAAAGCAGAGAGAAACACTAGAGGACAAAACTAGTTTAAAGAAAGCTTATCAAGAGATCCAACTAAATAAGTTCATCACAACAATATGGGTACAAAAATGTAAAGTAGAACACAAACAGAAAAAATGGAAAAAATCTGCAAAGATTTTATAACAAATTGTTTCATTGTCAGAAATAGTATATTTAGATACTGACATCACAGGTTCCCAGATATGTTTACTGGAAACATAGAAATGGCACTAACGAAAGGAAATGTGGAAAAAGCAGCTAGATTCAAACAAATATAAGGAGAACTGTGTTCAATGTGACATAATTGTGAGGAGCACTGAGGGAATCGTGAAGCATTGGAAGAAGGTAAAAATATCAAAACATCACAAAAGGCTCAAACTTTGTTAAACAGACAACTCAGATAGCATGAGTTACCAATCTATATTGGGGCAGCTAAGTGGTATAATAGACAGAGTGCCAGGCCTGAGTTCAAATTTGGCCCCAGATACTTTCTTGCTGTATGACTCTAGACGAGTCACTTAACCTTGTCTACCTCAGTTTCTTCATCTGTAAAATGAGCTAGAGGAGGAAATGGCAAATTGTTCCAGTATCTTTGCTAAGAAAACTCCAAATTGGGTCACAAAGAGTCAGACATAACTGAAATGACTGAACAAAGAAACAATCTATATAGCTATTTTCCTATTTATAAAGATGTTTAGGAGATTCTTCCACACATGAAGCAAGAACATCCTCAATGATACTATTAGTAGGGAATAGATAGGTTTGTTCTTTTATAACTGTCTAAACGAGAAAACAGAGGATCCTGTTGATTCAGTAGAGCAAGGTATTATCTCAAATGTTCCCCTCCAACAAAATATCTCCCATCTGTTCAAAAAAGCTATTCAAGATTCTTTGAAAGATATAATGAAAATAACTCTGTTCAATGGGTGTGATTCACATAACCAGTCTATGAGATAAATAGAATTATTGAATGCTAGAACCAGAAGGACCCTCGGAGATCTTTTACCCCTACCCCTATCCAGTGCAGGAATTCTTATATACAAGCTACTCTACACTCATCCAATCTCATATAAATCACCTTCAGGAAACGCATCCCCTTACAAAGCAGACCACTCCATTGTCAGATAGTTCTAATTGTAAGGGTAACTCCAATCCCAATGTATTCTGCAGCTACCCTCCCAATTGGCATAGGAGCAGTGGGAGCTTTAAACTAGGGAAGAATAGAGAAAGTGGCCTAATGTGGCAGAGAGGATACATGCTCGAAGTTGAAAAGAATGAGAGAAGCCAAGGAAAATAAGAGATGAAGATGTTGCATCTCCTTGCTGGGGCTGGAAGTTTAACCTATTCAATATTCTACACATTATGCTAGGAGAGGCTAGAAGTCTTCTTAAGCCCTTGCCATTTGCTAGATGACCAAAATCAGGGAAAGTACCAACCTTCTTGAGTTCTAATTTTTTTTTTTTGCTTTTTTTTTTGGAGGGGGGAAGGTAGGGCAATTGGGGTTAAGTGACTTGCCCAAGGTCACATGGCTAGTTTTTTGTTAGGTGTCTAAGGCTGGATTGAGTTCTACTTTTTATAAGATCCTAAATTCCACTCCCAGAATTGAAGCAACATCTCAATTCCATTTTCAGAGCCATGAGTTCAATGATGAGAGTTCCTTTAGCTTTTTGGTCTCAGTTCTTTGCCTGCACAAAGGGGAGTAGAAGTAGGTGGGGAGTTGTAAACCAGCTTATATGGCATAAGTCCTAGAACAGCTGGGTCCAGGTCTATCCACTGCATGAATGTACTGCTGTCTGAGAGAGAGGAAAGCTCAGCATTATTTGGTATATGTTTTATATGGTTAATATTAGTGGTTCTCACTGATTTTTAGTGATTGTATACTAACAATAAACTATTTTCATAGTATCTAAGAATGCCTGTTAACTTCTTTATGTAGTTGATGCCAGTATGTCAAGGTGATATCACTAGCATTAATTAAAGTACAACTAGTTCAAAAAGTGGTAGGATTTCTCCAGCGTGAGGTGTCAAAGCTAGTCTTATTTGGGCAGGTCCACAAATCCGCATACCCTTTGATAATGAAGTACTACTCAATAGAGTAAGACAGAGATAAGGAATATGAAGTTGATGGCTCTGGTCACTCTACAGAACACTGTACTTAATCAACACTTATACACATGTACTAAATACCAGAGTGAGCTCAGGATTACCTAGAATAACATTCAGTATTACCTAGTAGTAAAATTAGAAGGTTCTTTATATTGAACCAGAAGTAGATTTGCTGTAACTTTAATCCACTGGTCCTATTTATGCCTTCTGGAGAAACACAGGACACATCTAATACTTTTTCTATGTATCAGGGACACAAAGCTTCACCACTGGGGTGGCATTGTACCTCTTACCTCTAAGTAACGAATATCCTTTTTTTGGGAGTGGCCACCAGGTCTAGCACTTCCATTTTCCTTTTTCAAGACATACCCTAGGATAATTTACATAGTGCAATTCAGCTTCCTATGACGAATATTGGAGATGAAAAAAATAAAGAGAAAGAATGTATTTCTGAATCCCAAAAGACTCAGTGGAAGGTACAGACCAAAAGGGAGCTCAAGTGTCATGGGAGGGAGAAAAATAAAGTGACTAATGGACAATGGAGAAGTAAGAAGAAATCAGAGGAGACCAAGAGAGTGATGAAAGAAAATCATAGGAGGCCAAGAAAATGAGATTCCCTTGACCACCTGGAAAGACCCTTTGTTTTGAGAGTAAGCTGAAGGATATGGGTACAAAACAAAAGAAGATATAATAGCTAAGAGGTTTTCTGATACAGGAGACATGAAAGAGCTACAGTATTGTAATTAGGACTCCTGTTTAATCCCAAGGTCCAGAACTAGAATGATCTCTTAATGAAGAATAAAGGACAATGGTAATAGTAAAAAATGAAACATGTAACCTAATAGTAACAGATGATGGGGGCAACAGACAGATAAAGCACCCATAGCTGCCAGTGAAAGAGCAATAATGCACAAGGCAAGGATATAGAAGAGAAAACCCCGAGCTTCTCTATTGCTGGGGCTCCAGCTAAGGCAGTATTGTAAATCAAAGGGCTTATACAAGGACAAGGAAACTTATTGGTGGTGATTGTATTGGGGCTGTCTCTTGACTCTATGGATTTATGCAATCCCTTATTACATTTGTTTTTTAAAAAGCCCTCTTCTATGTTTTGATCTAGAATATCTGCATAAATTTAAGGGAAGCTGGTGGCCAACCTAGAGATGTTACTATGGGTAAAAAGTCAGACAGATGAAAAGTCTCCAAAGTGTGCCCTGGGCCCTTTGTGTCCAGAGAGAGCTTTTGGCAAAGGGTTACATCCATCTGTCAGCACTACAGTCAGTTAGTAAACATTTAGTAATTATCTACTATGTGCCAAACATTGTACTGTGTTGGGAATACAAAGAAAGGCAGAAGGCATTCTCTGCCCTCAGGGAGCTTACATTCTATTGGGGGAGACAACATGCAAACAACTACATACAGGATAAATAGAAAATAATTACTAGAGGGGAGAGACTAAGATTAAGAGGGATGGGAGAGGCTTCTTGAAGAAGATGGAATTTTAATTGTGACTTGAAGGAAGCCAGGAAAGCTTAGAGGCAGAGACAATCAGGGAAAGTATTCCAGGCATGGGGGACAATCAAAGAAATTGCCCAGAGCTGAGAGATGGAGTGTCTTTTTCAGGGAATAGCCAGAAGGTCAGTGCCACCGGATCAAATGGTACATGGCAGAAGGAAGAAGGGTGCAGGGAGGAAGGGGATGTACATAAGCTATAAGAAACCTAGACAGATAGGGGAAGCTAGGTTATGAAGAACTTTAAATGCCCAATAGAAAATTTTGCATCTGATATAAGACGTAATAGGAAGCCACTGGCGTTCGTTGAATATGGCAGTGACATGGTCAGGCCAATGCTTTAAGAGGTGTCTGAATGGAGGATGAATGGGAATGGATAGAATTGTGACAGGCAAACCAACCATCAGGCTATTGTAATTGTGTAAGCTTAAGGTGATGAAGGTCTAAATTAGGCTGTGGGCAGATTCAGAGGAGAGAAGGGGACATGTAAGAGATGTTATGAAAGAAGAATTGAAAGGATTTGGCAACGAGTTAGATAGGGGTGAGAAATAGTAAGGAATTGAAGATGACATATAAGTTGTGATCCTGGGACACTGGGAGGTTGGTAGTACTCGACAGAAATAGGGAAGTGTGGGAGCAGAGAGGATTGGCAAGGGAGGGGCGGGGGGATTCAGTGAGTTCAGTTTTAGATAGTTTGGGGTTAAGATGCCTGATGGACTCTGGTTTAAGATGTCTATCACCTTTTGGTGAGTCACTAGCTCCAAATTGTCATTTTATGAGATACCCCAGCCATGCTCAAATCCCTCTCGACATCTCCTCCTTCCCACCTGGAATCATATCCTCATGCAAGTGCCCACCCCACCCCTTTCAAGCTCCCTTCCCAAGTGCTTTGTATCCCAAGCCTGGGGTGGGTGCCAGTGCCTGGCATCCAGCATATACTTAATAAATGTCTGTCTCTTATCTATCTCTATCTCTGTATCTCTATATCTTAATTATCTGTCTATACCTAGCTATTTATCTATTTATTTGTCTCAATAACTCCCAAATCTATATATCCAGCCTATAATCTACCTCATATAGATGAGAAAAATGAGGCTCAAAGAGCTTAAATCATTTGCCCAAGGTTGTGCCCAAGGCCCATGTACATAGTTTGTATATGGTATCACTGAAACAAGAACTCACACCATCTTGCTTCTTATCCAGTGATTGTTCTCCTTTGCTTTGCTGTTCTCTAACTAGGTCTATTCAGTTTTTATGCACAAGCTCCCCGACTTGTTATGATTTTCACCTTTTCCAACAAAGCTGGCAATAAATGCAGTATATAAATAATGCATGCTAATTTCTTTCTTAGTTTGAAAGTGCTTATTTGGGTGCATATTGTTCATGTTATTGGATTTTTAAGTACATTAGTTACTATAGAAATAGGTATTACAATTATATGCACAGGGATCTTTTAGATCAATAAATATATTATCTACATGATGACTTAAAATACATTGAGGGTCATTTGTAGCTATGATTCGAAATTTATTTCATGAAGGACATTGCATGACACAAACACGATATTAAACAGCACCTTCTTCATAGCTTAAAAACAGTTTAATGCATACAGTTCTGGGCACCACATTTTAGGAAGGATATTGGCAAACAGAGGCCTATTCAGAAGGGGGAGAACAGGATGGTGAGGAGACTGAGCCCATGCCAGGTGAGGATTAATTCAAGGTACTAAAGGCATTCAGCAAGGAAAAGACTATGGGGTGATGGGAGGAACATAATAGCTGTCTTCAAAGTTAGAGGGCTGTCATGAGGATGAAGGATTGCATTTATTCTATTGGACCTCAGGAGGCAGAAGTAGGACCAGTGGGTATAAGTTAAAAGGAAACAGATTTTGACTTGCTATAACGATAATTTTCCTAACAATCAAAACTTTCCCAAAATGGAATGGGTTGCCTTAGGAGATAGAGAGTTCCCTATTGGGAGAGGTCTTCAAGTAATAGTTGCCTAGATAAGTGATATAACAATTTAATTAAACACTTGCTTCATGCAAGGCATTATGCTTAGAGGTTAAGGATATAGAGACTAAGGGAAAAACAATCCTTGCCCTCAAGGGGTTTGAATTCTACCAAGGGGATGGGGGAATGCAGCAAAGGGGATTTCTGATCAGTTATCTTTTGGACTAAATGATTTCTGAGATTCATTCCAATCCCAAGATCCTGCGTCTCTGTTAATCACATAGTTTAGCAATGCATAGCAGGATTTAAAAGGCCACAGCTCTGCTCACCCTCCATAGGAAATTCCCCGAAGTAGTAATTTGTACAGCTGCAGACTTTGTGCCTGCTAAGAGATAAGTAGTTCCCCCTGAGGATTTTTAAATTGTGAGGAACTAGTCAAATGGTGATTGGGTCTAATTAACTCCCCCTCCACCTATAAAAATGCTCCCTGAACCTGTAGCCTTCCACACAAAAGCTCCAAATTACTTTTGAACCTTTGAAAACATCAGAAGAAACCCCAGGGAACTACAGCTGAGCCTAGTCTTAGCACCAGCTGCCCCTGATCAAAAGGCTGAGCAAAGAGAGAAAGAGTCAGTCCTGATGGGCAAAGGCTTTGGTGATGGTTTGATCCCTGGAGACAATCATGACAAGCTGTGAGCACCAGCAACAAAGTGCCCTCTGGGGAGAAGGGCTTCACCTCACGGAGAGGCCATTATGTAGGCACTTCGTCCCTCTGAATGTAACACACTTCAGAGAAAAATGTGGGAGATTCTTCCCTGTTTCATCACCTTTTAGGCTACTAAACCATTTAATAATTGTGTATATATAATGATTTGTATTACTAGAATATGAGAGCTAGAATGTCAAAAACAATAGAGTGACCCAAGAGAACAGTTACTAGATTACTTCCAGTTTGTCTATGCCATTAACCGCCTCTTGGACAGAGGACTCCCTGTCCAGCATGGATACCATGGTCAGCAACTTTTATGATTTTTCTCATTGATATTCCCTCACCCCCTTTTTTGCCAAGCTCTATCTCCTTAACCCTCTGAAATGTAGCATTCAATTCCACCAGTCTCTTAGAAATGCTGTCTCAAAAGTCTCCAGTAACTTTTTGGTTGCTAAATGGTGCAATGGTGCTTTCCAGGCCTCATCCTCATCCTCACTGACCTCTCTGCAGTGTTTGACACTTGAACAGTCCCGCCAGCTGTTTCCTACACACAGTATTACATTGCCTTCCTCTGCTTCACCACAGGTGATCCTCTGTGTCTGCAATGCCTTTTGAAATCCCTATCTTCCTCCAAAGCATGGTTCAGGTGCCACATCCTGTAAAAGACATTTTCCCTTAGGTGTCAGTGCTCTCTCCCTCTTGAAATTAGGTTGCATTATTTTGCATACACTTTATATAGACTTACCTGTAGCAACATGCTGGTAAATATTTAAAAATCAGAATCTAGGGAGGAAAATTTGTGTGCACACATACTTTTAAGTTTAATCTGCATTATTAACATTTTCTTAAGACTAAACAATTAGCAAAACATGAAATCAAGCTCTGATTTGTAGTGATTGCTTATTTCTAAGGTATAAATGCTCTCACTGAAAATATGACAGAATCTCCCAAGCTAGTTAGAGGTTGCTCCAGCATACCCTTCCCTGTTAGTCTGCATGTTATATCTCTCTCCACCCTATCCCCATCAGAGGTAAGCTTCTGGATGATAGTAAACACTTCATTGTTAGTCTTTCTATCCCTATCACCTAGCCCTCTAGCTACTAGACATCAGAAAAATTTCTGAAAACTTTATCATCCTCCGTTGTTACCACTACATTGCACCTGTTTCTCTTCCTACCTCTCTGATAATTCTTTTTCTGAATTCCTCAGTGGCTTCTTTTCCTTCTTTCTGTCATTGCGCAGTGATGTTGGTTGTGTCCAACTCTTTATGACCTTGGCAAAGATACTGGAGTGGTTTGCCTTTTCCTCGTCCATTTCATTTTACAGATGAGAAAACTGAGGAAACACAGCTAAGTGACTTGCCCAGGGTCACACAGCTAGTACATGTCTGAGACTGGGTTTGAACTCAGGAAGATAAGTCTTTATGGCGCCAGGCCTAGCACACTATTCGCTGTGCTGCCTAGCTGTCCTCTTTTTCTTCTACCTTCCCTTAAATGTGAATACTTTTGTTTCTCTCTATAGTGTCTCCCTTGTAATCCTATCTAATATTATGGTTCCAGCTATTGCCTTCAAAGTGGCCCTTGCCCTTGATGAGGTGCTTCAGTGCTGTACTTGGACGCCAATTCCAAAATCACATTTCTCCCTGGCCTCAAATCTCCCTAGTCTCAAAACTGGTCTCAGGCAGTTTCCCTGTAGCTCAAGGGCAACATGCCCTAGCAAAATACTTATCTCTCTTCCAGATACAGTAACCAGCTGCACCTGTAGAATTTATTAGTTTGAACCAGCTGTGAACTGACTGAACTGGCTGTGTAGTAAGTCATAAAAATATTTACTACTCACTGACCTATCATATTTATCCCAGACTTATACTATGTATACTCCCTTAAGTTTATCTTGTCTAACAAGACATTGATGGGGGCATCCTGGGTGTTTTCAGTCAGCCCTGACTGCTAGTTGACTTAGTGATGTTTCAGGTCTAAAACTACATCTCCCTACAGCCCTGTCTTGGGCTAGTTCCCAGTGAACTATGGGTAAAATACCTGCACAGTAGATACTAAAAGTGAATGTTCCTTTAAGAACTGACCACTCCCTAATCCTGCCCTGAGTCACCTAGTTAGCACATTTGACACATGTTTTACTATAGTTTATCCTATATAAACGTTAACTGTACCCCTCTAGGACTGCAGATTCCCTAAGAACTCTTGCCCGTTAAAAAGGGTAACAAACTGTTGCCACCTTGACTTAAAGAATGCTTGAGTCCATGAATTCATTCTAGGCAGCCTTGCCCTGGGAACTCTAGTCTTGGGATCTCTGTATCCCTGGGGGTTTCTCCCTCAACATTTCCGACCCCTCAATACCCTCAAGGAGTTTACACTCTAATGAGGGAGATAGCATGAGCATATATAAGTTTATGTAGAATACATAAAAAGTGAATGCAGTTATGTATTACAAATATAAATAAGTAATTATATCCAAGAAAGGGTAGGAGGGGGGGAGACATAGGAAAGATTTCATGTAGCTAAATCATAAAGGGATTGTAAGTCATCATGGTGAAGAAGACAGCCAGTGCAAATCTAGGAAAACTGACAATGGGAGCAGTCAGCATGACTGGGTCTCAGAACAAAGTGCAGTAAGGCACAAGGAAAATGGGAAGGGAGGAAGGGAGCAGTGTGTGAAGGGATGTAAATGCCAAATAGATGAGTTTATATTTGATCCTAGAAGCAAAAGAGTGTCATTGAAGTTTATGGAGTAGGAGGTCAACAGATCAACATTTAGAGACAATAACTTGAGTAGATTATGGAAAATGAATTGGAATAGGGAGAGGCTTGAAGTACTCAGATATTATAAAGGCCTCTCAATCTCAACTTAGTCAAAGTCAATATAATGATAAGGATGAGGATGATGACGACAATGACAATGACAATGATGGTGATAACTATGATGATAATCGGGATAATGGTGGTGGTGGTGGTGGTAGTGATGGAGATGTGTAGTGTCCTAATGTTTGCAAAGTACTTTATACATGTTATTTGATTCTCAAAACAACCCTATGAGGAACTTGATATGTGTGTATCATATATATCTATATCTGTATCTATATTTATCTATAGATATAAATATATATACACATACATATGTGCATCTTTGTGCTTGTATATATTATGTGTATTTATGTATATATGTATATATATGTGTGTGTATGTATATATATATTATTATTTATTTATTTATTTATTTATATAGATATATATATGAGTAATCTAAAGTTGAGAGAGGATAAGTGACTTGTCCAGGGTCACAAGGCTAGTGCTCATCTGAGACAGGAGTCAAACTCAGATCTTTCTGATTCTAAGTGAACACTACTATGCTGCTTAGCTACCTCATTATCTTCCCTCCAGGTCTTTCTCTCCTCGAAGCTATATACATACATATGTGTGTATAGGTATATATATAATGTATTTTATATATATATATATATATATATACATATATATATATACACACACACACAGGTATATATATAGGTATATATGTGTGCGTGTATATATAATATACATTATATATGTATGTATGTATGTATGTGTATATATATATATATAAGCCCAAATATTGGGAAATAGATGAGGGTATTGACCCATAAAAGTATCACACAGAGCTAATCAGAGGAGTAATATAAACCATTGCACTACAGATGCACAAGTCTGAACTTTCATCTGGGTGTATTTACTCCTAAGCCACACCCCTCTGTGCACCTTTCTCCAACTACACTCTTCAATGATTTTGATAGGAATAGTTTACATTTACATAATAGATTCAGGTTTACAAAAACTTTGCTCCCAATATTCCTGGAATGTAGGTAGCACAAGTACTATTACATTGGTTGTACAGAAGAAGAAACTGAGGTTCAAGTGCAATATTGGTCAAGTATAGCATACACAGCTGTAATGGTGAAGGGAATTTGAAGATCTTCCCTACCCCCAAATAGGCCAAATGTAATCACATGGAGCCCATGGGGGCAGGAGTTTGCTGAAAGGAGGGAATAGGAAGAGTGGAGCAGGAAGGAGCAGGGGAGAGCCAGAACAGAACTGGGAGCAAGGAGCATGGAGGCAGAAGAGCTAGTATGAGTGAGAGAGGGGCATTTTTGCTTAAGGGAGCCTGTTTTGTTTGGAAGACCTGATGGAAGGAAGGCTTGTGAATGTTGATGCTTTCTGCATTGGTTAGGTGTACCAACTTCTTGGTTGCTATGATGGATTTGGCTTTCTGGTGTTGGGACTTGGCTTTCTGATGTGTGAATAAATGTTTTGGTTCTGTCTTCCATGTGGAAAGTCTGTTACATTTTCTGATTCAGAACTACACCAGCATATTTATACCCACCGTGGGCACTGGGAATATTGCATTGGCCTTATAACAGTAAGTAACAGGTCCAGCATATGAAGAGAGGTCTTTCCATGCTCCAAGTCTAGTACTCCTTCTATTGTATTACAGTGTCTTTGGAATCTCATCCCAAGTTATTGATGTAGGATATTGGCAAACAGAGGCCTATTCAGAAGGGGGAGAACAGGATGGTGAGGAGACTGAGCCCATGCCAGGTGAGGATTAATTCAAGGTACTAAAGGCATTCAGCAAGGAAAAGACTATGGGGTGATGGGAGGAACATAATAGCTGTCTTCAATAGCTGCCCAACCCCAGAACCTATGACCATGAGAAAATCCTAAATTTACTGATTCTTCCTTACCATCACAATATCCTCTGACCACAGATGATGCTGCCTAGAGACCTTCTTAAGAGACATTTCCATTCGGCCACCATCTTCTCTTGCCACCTGGGACTGCTCTTCCCACATGTTTGACAGGAATAGTCAGCTTCCTGTCCTTGAATGTAGACTTCTTGAACCCAGGAACTATTTGTACTCCATGATAAGGCATTAGAGTAAAATTTTAAAGAAATTTATAAATATGTATGAATACATAAATATGTGTTGAATAAATAAGTAAATCAAGGAATAAAGCAAATTCTTACTAGACATATGTGATAATGTCTGTTTGGGTTGAGACAAAATTGTTCCATTGGTATGGTGGGCTTGTTCTAATTAACAAATACTTATTAAGTACCTACTGTGTGCAGAGCCCTGTCTTAAGCCCTGGAGCAGAGATAAATACCAAGAGTTTTATTTCCTGCCCTCAAGGAGTTAGAAATCTAATTTTTCTATGAATCTCTTAATCTCCCTCACATAGCTTATCTCCTCTATTAGCAAATCTTACCTTCATTGGCCCAGTGGTCTTAGGTTGTCCCACATCTAGAAAAGTATTTATATCCTTACAAATTCCTTTCCTATAAGATAAAGAAGTTGGACTAATTATTTCTAAGGTCCCCTCTTGTCATTCCAATTCTGAAATTCTGTGATTCTTGGGGAAAGCCAAAGACTTGCTTTAAAGACACTGCTCTAAATCAGTATGAGGACATAAAGCTCACTTTCAGCTGAGGGGGTCATGGAATAATACCTGAGCAGAGTCTTGAAAGAAAAGAAGAATATTGACATGGCCATACAACCTCTATTTGAATACTTTTGTCAAAAGGGAACTTACTACTGAAAATGGTCTATGATAATGTTGAACAGCTCAACTTACTGGCAAATTCATAGAACACAGATCGTAAGACTTCCAACTGAAAGATGCCTTAGAGCAGGGGTTAGGAATGAAGTGAACTTGGATGGAAAAAAACATATCTTTATTTCTACTAATCTCTAACTGAAGTTTAGCATTTCCTTCAGTTATGAAGATGGGCAAGAAATAGTATTTTAAGAACTGGTACATAGGCCACTTAAGTGGCCCTAGATTGACAAAGGGGTCCATGACACAAACAACAAAGGTTAAGAACCTCTGCCTTTGAGGATATCCAGTGATAGCCCCTTCATCTTATAGATGAGGAAACTGAGCTTCAGAGTTGTAAAGTGATTTGCCCAAATCCCATATGTAATAAATAGGAGCCCTCAGATCTGAACCTTGATTCTCTAACTCCAAATGTGGTGATTTTTCTTCAATGCTACTGAGTTGGTCATCTATTTGTAAGTAATTTTTAGTAATTTCCTCCACTTTTAAATTGCTTCATGTACGGTGTCTTCTTTGATTCTCAGGACCAACATGACTCAGTGGAAAGAATGTTACCTTTGGAGCTGGAAGAGGACCTGCATTCAAATCCCACTTCTGACAAGTGCTACTTGTGGGAACCTTGGTCAGGTATCTTAGCTTAGCTTGAACTTCCTCATTGATAATTTCTGGTACTTTGTACTTGATGAGTTCTGAGATCCCTTCTGCCTCAAGCATTATAAGCTATAAAATGGAGAGGGGAGAAGAAGGGGGAAGCTGGGTCAGATGGTCTCTGAGGTTCTTTCCAGCTCTACGTAATCCTAGGATCTATGATAGATGATACATAACAGATGATAGATAGATAGATTGATAGATAGACAGACAGACAGACTGACAGATAGACAGACAGACAGAAAGACAGACAGATAGATAAATGGGTGATGGATATAGAAGATAGATACATGATAGAAATGATAAATAATAGAGATGATAAATACATTTATAGATGACAGAGATAATAGACAATAGATAGATGTCAGAGATGAAAGATAAATGATAGTTATAGAAGATATTTAAATAGATCTGATAGAGATTATAGATAATAGATAATGATAAATACATAGATGACAGATAGATATGATAGACAAATGACAATTGATATGTTATGACTAATAGAGAAATAGTCCAAGGCTATAAACTGGTCCAGGGTTGAAGAGAACATAGCTGGTGTTGGTACTTCCTCAAATATGAACCCTATGAGCAAAATGCTCTTATACTAGTTTTAGAGATAAGGGAAATGCTTCTCAGGAAGTGATTTGTCCATAGTCCCACAGCTGATAGGTCCTAGATCCTGGATATGAGCTCAGGTCTCTCCTCACTCCAGGGGTAGATTTTATTTCACACACCCTATTTCATATCATTTCTACCCACTGATCCTAATTCTATTCTCTGGAGCAACACAGATTGCTCCCTCTGCAATGTGACAGCCCTTGAGATCAGATCAGATCAGATCAGATTATTATAATATTCTAATTCCTATTCTTTTTCCTAAGTACTTTGTCTACACAGCATGGTCCTGACTTCTGTCCCTGGTGGTGGGAGGAGGGGGGGGTTTGGATCTGACATCTTTCTAGTGTAGTAACCCTCCTTAAGAAATGTAGTACTTGTCAAAATTCAGCCATCTCATCCTTCAAAGGTGTGAAAACTACTGGCCCCTGCCTGTCCTCCCATGGTGCCTGGCTATTGCAATGTACAGTCTTTAAATTAAATCGTAAATGTCACTATTCCCTTCCAGGAGAGACTCGTAAAATGAAAATGCTGAAGTCAGAGAAAGTAGAATTGTTTGACAGCCCCAAAAAGAACATTGAGATAGAGAGGTGAAGCCCATGCATGGGAGCTCAGCGGCCCATGAAAACGCTCTTAAGGCAGAAAAAGAAAGGTTTCTGACTTCTCCTCTCCAGGACCAAATACATCATCTTCTGAAGTCTTGTCAAAGAAAGCATATTGACATACAGGAAAAATTCAAGGCATAGTCAAATAAAATACTAGTTAATTCTTCAGTACTCTTAAATTCATTCATTCAAAAAACATTGATTGTCTAAGAGTTCAAGACACTGAGGTGGGGATGTGCGTTTCTATGAATGAAGCCCCAGAGTGGATTTTGGGATATATCCACTAGGTTTCTGGAGGGAAGAGAAGTTGTGTAATAGGCTGTTGAGAAAAATCTGAGTTCAAATCTTACTTCAGATATTTAATTAGCTGTGTGACCCAGTGAAAGGCATTTAACCTATCTTAGCCTCAGTTTCCTCAACTTTAAAATGAAGTGAATGGATCTGACATCTTCTAAGATCCCTCCCAGTTTTTTCATCTAGAGTCCTATGATGCAAGAATGAGCAATGGTAATACCTTATGACACTTACACAAATCTCAACTGCAAGGCACTTTCATTTCCACTAATTCATTTGACCCTTGTAACAATCTTATTTAAAGTAAAGGAATTAGCCCCATTTTTAGAAAGAGGAAATAGAAATGAATAGATTTAGAAATAGAAATAGAAAGAGGCTCAGAGAAATGATATGATTTGCCCAAAATCACATACAGTAGCTAATAAGTGAGGAGTCATTATTCAAATCTAAGGCTTCTGACCTGAATACCTTGTATTATAATTGTGCCCATACGACCATCCCCCTCTCTTACCTTCAGTCTGTTCCTTTCTATTGGCTTATCCCTCCACTGTCTACAAACAGACTCATATCTCCCTCATCCTAAAAAAAAAAAAGTTCCCTTATCACAGCATCCCCTCTAGCTGGCATCCTTTATCTCACCTCCCCTTTGTGGCTAAACTCCTTTAGAAAACTGTCTATAATCACTATTTCCACTGCGACTCCTCTCACTCTTCTTTAAATCCTCCACAAAGTGACTTCTGACATTATCTTTCAACTAAAACTGATCTCTCCAAAGTTACCAGTGATCTCTTTTTTTTTCCAGTGATCTCTTAATTGCTAAATCTAACAACCTCCTCAATCCTTGTCCTTTTTGACTTCTCCATAGTCTTTTGACACTGTGGATAACTGGGATAGAGGACCAGTGGATAGAAGACCAAACCTGGAATCAGAAAGACCTGAGTTCAAATCTGGCCTCAGACACATTCTAGCTGTGTGACCTTAGCCAAGTCATTTTGTTCTGGTTCTTTTTCTACCTATCTGACAGTTCCTGCTCAGTCTCCTTTTCTGAGAAGGACTAGGATATTTATTGAGGGTGTCACTTAATGGTTAGTTCTGTGCCCTCTACTTTTTCCCTCTGTACCATCTCACTCAGATCTGGAAGAACAGAGTTCAAATGATCCCTCAGATAATTCCTAGCAGTGTGGGGCAAGTTACTTAACCTGTTTGTCTCAGTTTCCTCAGCTGTGAAATGGAGATAATAATAGCACATACCTCCCAAGGTTGTTGTGAGGATCAAATGAGATAATATTTGTAAAGCACTTAGCACAGTGCTTGGCACATAGTAGGCAGTGCTCTATAAATGCTAGCAATGACGATGATGATGATAATGATGACTACAAAAAAGGATATATACAAAAAAAAATTCCTGTTAGCAAAAAGCTTGCTGTCTCCTTGGGGGGATGTAATAGTAATGGGAATTGAGAGATCTTCCTTGCTACTAGGCCAAATGTAATCACATGGAGCCCATGGGGGCAGGAGCTTGCTGAAAGGAAGGAACAGGAAGAGTGGGGCAGGAAGGAGCAGGAGAGAGACAGAACAGAACTGGGAGCAAGGAGCATGGAGGCAGAAGAGCTAATATGAGTGAGTGAGGGGCAATTTTGCTTAAGGGAGCCTGTTTGGAAGGCCTAATGGAAGGAAGGCTTGTGAATGTTGATGCTTTCTGCATTGGTTAGGTGTACCAACTTCTTGGTTGCTATGATGGATTTGGCTTTCTGGTGTTGGGATTCAACTTTCAGGTATTTGAATAAATGTTTTGGTTCTGTCTTCCATGTGGAGAGTCTGTTACATTTTGTGATTCACAATTACACCAGCATATTCATAGCCACCATGGGTGCTGTGAATATTGCATTGCTCTTATAGGGGAACAGTCCATGTGTATACAGATAAGAGTCATAGGTTGCACATCGAACACATAGCACTCCCACCACCAGTACTTCTTGGGTTTTGTCAATCATCAATTATCATTCTCTTCCACTGACCCCCTCTCTATGTATGGTACACTCAGTCTGCTACTTCTCACTCAGGCCTTAAGGTCATGATTAAACAAATGACTTGTGTAGATTCTGAAATCCCGATAAAATAGAGAAGCTCAGGATACACATTAATTACAATGCAGGTTTACATTCACTTCATAGCTCCAATCCCAAATGCAAAGTGACCATTTTGCCATATTGTGTAAAGTTTTGTTGATGACTTTTGTGTTTACATCAGTTACCCCCTGATCTACCCTTCCTACCAGAAATCTTTCCCTAATAACAACAACAAAAAAGTTAATAACCAATTCCATACATCGACTGTGTGTGATGGTGTATGCTACATGTGACTTAAATGTTGTCTGCCTCCTCTCCAGTGAAAGGAAAGAGATCCATTTCCTCATCTCTTCTCCAGGGTGAAGATTGGTCATCAGAATTACAAAATGCTGTATCGTATTGTGCTTTTCCATAAAACTATCCTTTTAACTTGGAGTATTTTTTCTCCCTCTTCAGTATCCTATAACTGAGATAGAGGACCAGTACATAGAACATCAAACCTGGAGTCAGGAAGACCTGAGTTCAAATGTGGCCTCAGACATGTTCTAGTTGTGTGACCCTAGGCAAGTCATTTAACCTCTTAAGTTTCTTCATCTATAAAATTGAGCCGTGAAAGTGGTCACTTCCCAGGTTGTTAAGAATAAAATGAGATGACATTAAAGTATTTTGCAAGCCTTAAAGTGCTACATAAATGCTATTATATAATAATTATTATTATGTAACATATAAATTATATAATGTTATATATTTTACTATTAATATTATTATTAATTATTACACCAGCTAGCTCATAAATAGGCATAGCATCTTGAAGTCCCCTCTATTTCTCAATGGACAAGGTAGAGTATATGGTTTTCTATGACTTTCTTTCTTCTTTGCCAGCCTCATGCCTCCTGGTCACAATCTGTTAGGGCCACCCATCTCTGCCACTCACACCTGGACCCTATTCATGTCTGTGAACATCTGCAAGGTAATAGAATGGGGAAGCTCCCCAGCCCAGTGCTGCAGATGGAGATGAAGTAAGCATCAGTTGTAACCACATCTTTATGTGAAATCTTAAGCTCTTTGTAGTTCATTGCACTAGATAAAGAATTTCTTTCCCCAGCATAAACTCTAAGTCTGTTCACAATACAATTTTGTTTTATCTCCAGCTGAGCAAGTGATGGTCAGGATAGCATGATTAGAGAAATAAAGTAGATTATTTGCACATGCTTTGTTTTGTCTAGAAAGCCTTATCTCCCCCAGTCTTTGGCTCAATTTGCCACTTCTTGACCATTTCCATACTACCCCACCAAGCACATCAACTCTGAACCCTTTTATTGGCCATCTACCATTCCTAGAATGTTCTCCTTCCTCTGACTCCTGTCTTCCCTGACTTCCTTCAAAATTCATTTCAAAACCCGTCTTCTGCAGGAGGCCCTCCTCTACTCCTACACTATCTTGCCACTGCTATTACCTTCCTTCTGAGATTGCCTTCAACTTACAATGTATGGCTTTTGTATATGCATTTTGTAGGTTTTTCTCTCATTTGAACATGAACTTCTTTAGAGCAGGGATTACAATTTCAGCTTTTGCTGTATCTTTAACCTTTAGAATAGTGTCTGACACACAAGAAGTGCTTACTAAATGCTGTCAAGGGACTGCATTTTTCTTTTTTTTTATTCTGATAACATCATGATTATAATTCCTGCTTTTTGGAATCATATGATGCATGGTAAATGTTGTTCCAGACTCATTTTCATTCTATGTCTGCTTTTTAGACATGTTTCTTGCAACAGATTGTGGGTGTTTTTCTCATCCAATCATTTGTTTGATTGTTCGATCCATTCACATTTGAGGCTATGATAGTTTTGCAGATTCTTTCCTCCATTTGTGTATCTAATCCCATTTCTTCTGTTTCTTAGAATTCCTTTTTGTTCCTCTTCCTGTATTGTCAAAGCTTTCTTCCTATGATTAGTTTTGTTTACTCTAGTTTGATGTAACCCTTTTTCCATAGCTCTCTTCTTCCTCTCAACCCTTCCCTTCCCATGTGTCAACCCTTTCCATAATTTTGGAGTCTTATTTTTTTCTTTATTTTCTTCTCTATCTCTCTACTTGTACTGACCAGGGCTGAAAATGTCTGATTCATTGTGATTTTTTTCTTTCTTGGATTTCTTGATCAGGATTCAGTCTGGTGCATTTTCTAGATCTTTATGGAGGAGTTTTATTGGGGGAACACATGTCCTTCAATCTGTTCCACCATCTTGGCTCCAATCCAACTCGTCCCCACTGCCAGTTTAGGTAGGTCCTCTCAGCACATTTTTCTGAGGGTCCCTTTTCTTCTAGATCCTCAGAATTGTTTGAAAGTGCTTTTCTCAAATGAATATCCTTTACTGCCTGTTTTTTTTTTCAGAAATAAAATGTCTGTATATAGAAGAGACAATATCTTCCCTTACACTATGATTTTATAGCTACTCATCTAGAATTCTTTCCACTTTCCACTGTCTCTTCATGCTGGCATAGAGGGAGATGCAAAAATGAATCAGACAGTCCCTAGCTTTACAGAGCTTTTACTCTACTAAAGAAGAGAAAACAGACTGTGAAAGTATATTAAGAGAAGCCAAAACAAGTTCAGAGTTCAGAGAAGGAGTATATCATCATTTCTGTCTAGAGACACAATGAAAGGTTTCATAAAGGAGATGTCATTCGAGTCGGTAGTTAAGAATCTCAGTATAAATAAATCAGATAGACAAAGCCAGGAGGCATTCCAGAAAGTCAGTCAATCAATAAGCATTGATTAAACACTACTACGTGTCAGTTCCTATGCTAAGCACTGGACAGATGAAGAGAGACAAGAGGCAATCCCTCCCCTCAAGAAACTCACAATCTAATGAAAGAGATGACAAGTGAACAAATATGTGCAAACAAGCTATCTACATGATAAATGGGAAATAAAAGAAGGAAGGAATTAGAATTGAATAATTGTCAAAAACCTCCATACAAGATATGATTTTAAAAGGATACCAGGATATTGGCTAATATGACCAAAAAAAAAGGGAAATGTTGGATGTTGGAGGAGGCGTGGGAAAATTGGATCACTAAAGCACTGTTGGTGGAGCTGTGAGCTGCTCTAACCATTTGGGAGAGCAATTTGGTACTATGCACAAAGGCTGTAAACCTGTGCATACCCTTTGATTCAGCAATACCACTGCTAGATCTATATCCCAAAAACATCCCAAAAAAGGGGAAAGGACCTAATTATACAAAAATGTTTATAGCAGTTTTTTTTGTAGTAGCTAAGAATTGGAAATCAAAGGGATCCCCATTCACTGAGGAATGGTTAATCAGCTGTGGTATATGACTCTGATGGAATATTATTGTGCTCTAAGAAATAATAAGCAGGATGATTTCAAAAAAACCTGGAAGAATTGATGCAAAGTGAGCAGAACCAGGAGAACAGTTGTACGTAGTAAAAGCAATGTTATACAGTGAAGAACACTGAATGACTTAGCTATTCTCAGCAATACAATGATACAAGACAATCCCAAAGGACTAATGATGAAGCATTCTATCTGCCTCCAGAGAAAGAACTGATGGGGGCAGCTAGGTGGCCCAGTGAATGGAGCACCAACCCTGGAGTCAGGAGGACCTGAGTTCAAATTCGGCCTCAGACACTTAAGACTTACTAGCCATGTGACCTTGGGCAAGTCACTTAACCCCAATTGCCCTGCCTTCCCCCCTCCAAAAAAGCAAAAAACAGAGAGAGACAGAGAGAACTGATATTATTTTAATACATACTGAAGCATGCTGTTTTCTCACTTTCATTCTTTTTATTTTATTCTAGTCTTCTTATACAAAATAACTATTATGGAAATGTTCTACATGACTACATATATATACCCTATATCTGACAATATACCATCTTGGGGAGGAGCAGGGAAGGAGACAAGAATTTGGAACTCAAAACATTTTTAAATGCTTAAAATTGTTTTAACATGTAATTTGGTGGAAAATAAAATATATTTTTAAAAAAGAAAAAGAAAACAAGGATACCAAGTAGACCAGGAAGCAGAAATGAGGAGGAAGACCATTCCAGACTTGGAGGGAAAGCCATAGAATGCCAGGAGCTGAGAGATTTTGTTTTGTTTTGTTCTGGAGAATAGCAAGGAAGCCAGTGTCACTGGATCAGAGCAGAAACAATGGAGAAAAAAAAGATCTGAATGATGAGAAAGTAGATTCACACCCACTACCGCTTCTGACCCCTGACCCCTGAAAATAACTAAATAGTTCAATCATTTGAATATAAACAGAAATGTGGCATCTGTTTAGCCAAATGCTACTAACTAGTTTTCTTAACTAGTTCAGGCTTACAGCCAGTCTCATGTACATATGTAAGGCAGACAGAAAACAGAAATTGTTCATTCAAAGATAATGATCTTGCTCCCAGGGTTTAGTTTGTTCTTGAACACTTCTTAGGCTACACTCCACAATTATAGATTCCACTCATTTGGATGGGAGAGAAAATAAACTTAGAGATCAAAAAACTAAGTATCCCGGAAGGATGGTCCAGAAGGAAGGCCAGAAATTTAGCAGGTGAGTTGTATATA
>CM053580.1:499711139-499733795 GCA_028627135.1 Pseudochirops cupreus | reverse complement strand
TGTGAATGTGTAGAGAGGGAGGAGATGTTATGTTGAATCTGGAGCATAGCTAGTAGTCTCGTTTGTTTGGAACATAGAATGAGTGAAAGGGGATATATGAGAAAAAATGAACGAGACAGCTGGGAGCCAAACTCTAGAAGGCCTTAAATGTCAAGGTAAGGAGTTTGTATTTAATCCTAAAGAAGTAAAGAACTGGCTACAGCAAATGGAGAAGTTCTGAGTGCTGTGGATGAGTTCACTTACCTTGGCAGTGTACTTTCCAGGGATGTACACATTGATAATGAGGTTGACACATGTATTGCCTGAGCTAGCTCAGTGTTTGGGAGGCTCCGAAGGAAAGTATGGGAAAGAAGAGGCATTAGACTACCTACTAAACTGAAGGTCTACAGAGCCATTGTGATGACCTCATTGTTGCGTGCCTGTGAAACCTGGACAGTCTACCAGTGCCATGCCAGGAAAGTGCATTGCTCCCATTTGAATTTTCTTAAGAAGATTCTGAAGATCACCTGGCAGGATAAGGTACCAGATACTGAGGTCCTTTCTAGAACTAAACTGCCACACATTCAAGTTCTACTTCAGAGAGTGCAACTCCAATGGGCTGGCCATGTTGTTCAAATTGCCAAACATAGGCATGCCAAAAAGACTATTTTATGGAGAACTCACACAGGGCAAGTGTTAACATGGTGTTCAGAAGAAGCAATATGAGGACACTCTCAAGATCTCTCTTAAGAACTTGGGAATTGATCATTTGACATGGGAGACACCATCACAGGACCACTCAGCACAGCATGCCCACATTAGAGGAGGTGCCATGCTCTATAAGCAAAACAGAATTGAAACAACTCAAAGGAAATGCAGGATGCACAAATTTAGAGTATCCACCCAAAATGTTCATATGGACTATTTGTGCCTGACCTGTTGCCGGGGCTAGCTCATGGCGTAGTGCCTGATCCGGTGGGTATGCGGGGCCCCATGGCACTATGCCACCAGAGCCAGCCAGGGCTTCTCCTTGGGTTAGTATTTGGGCAAGGTGGAGCAGCGACAGAAGACGACTCTGCCTGCCACTTGCTCTTTGCTTTCCTCCTGTAGGTGTCCCTGAAGCAGCCCCGTGAGGACAACTCTGCCACACCCCAAAATGGTGGATTGGTGGAATGAGAAAAGGAGCCTGTTTGGGGTGTATGACAACATTGGGATCCTGGAAAACTTTAAACGCCACCCCAAAGATCTGATTAAGGGTCCCACGTGGCTGAGGGGCTGAAAAGGGAATGAATTGCCGCGATGTATCCGAAAGAAGAAAATGGTGGGTCGCGTGTTTCTGGAGGACTTACACAACCTGAACACGTGCATCAGATACCTCTACAAGCAGTTCAGTAGAAAGGGGAAGCACTGCTAGAGGAGAAGGCTCGAGGGGGTGGAAGTTCCCACCCCCCACTTGCCACCTTTCAGGAGACTTGGGTAGGGGAAACTTCTCCACGTGGAGAAAGGCCTTTGTATCGCGTTCCTAATCAAGTTGGCTGGCTAGGCAAAAAAAAAAAAAAACAGCTCGTATTGGTCTGATCAGTCACAGTTGGACCCACTGAAACTTGCCCCTAGCATAGTGATGTCATTTTGTCCTCTTCAAGAATGAAGAACAACCAACCAACCAGTAGGGAACTACTGAAAGTGTTTGAGAATGGGGGATAACATGGTCAGAACTGTGAAAGAAAAATGGAGGGAAAGGTTTATTAAGCTCCTACTATATGCCAGGCATTATATTAAGCACTTTATAAATATTATCTTTCAACATCTCAGCTAGTTAGGTGCTATTTGTATCTCCATCTTATAGATGAGAAACTGAGGCAGACAGAGGTTGAGTGACTTGCCCAGAATCACAGAGCTGGTAAATATTTGAGGTCAGATTTGGACTCAGGTCTTCCTAACTCCAGGCCCAGTGCTTTATGCATTGAACCAATAAGGAAGTTGTTGTAACAGTCTAAGTAAGAATTAATAAGGGCAGGGTGGCTAGGTGGCACACCACCAGCCCTGGAGTCAGGAGGACCTGACTTCAAATCTAGCCTCAGACACTTAACACTTACTAGCCATGTAACCTTGGGCAAGTCACTTCCCCATCTCCAAAAAAAAAAAAAAAGAATTAATAAGGGCAATAATTAGTGCTGCTACTACATAAGAAAAGAGACCTGCATGAATGGAAGAGATATCATGGACTGAAAATAAGACTTGGCAACTAACTGGCTATGGCGGGGTAAGGGGAAGGGACAAGTCAAGGATAGTTCTGAGATGAACTCCAGTGACTGAAAGATCAATGGCCTTTAAAGAAATATAAAAATTTGTAAGAGGGACTAGTTTAGGGGGAAAGATGGTCAGTTCAGTATTAGACATGTTGAGTTGGAAATGCTGATGGGATATCTATAGAAAGATGTCCCTCAAGGCAAGATGCAGGTTTGAGATTATAACTGGATTTGGGGACATTCTGCATGGCAGCTGATGAAATTGCTGAGAGATTAAATTGTGGGAAAAGAAGAAAAGAATTTACTAAATGATTACAAAAAGGATGAATTGAATGTGGAGTTGACAAAGTGTAAAGAGAGGGAGATGAAGAAAGAAAGAGAGAAAGGGATAGGAAGAAGAGGCAGAAGATGAAGAAGGAGAAGAGGGAGAAAGAAAGGGTCCAGGACAGAGTTTTGAGGGATAGCAACACTTAAGGGTAGAATAAGGAGACAGCTAGGTGAAGTAGTAAAGAGAGCACTTCACTTGGAGGCAGGAAAGACCTGAATTCCAATCCAGCCTCAGATACTGACTGTAACCCTCAACCTCTGCCTGCTTCAGGTTTCTCAACTATAAAGTAAGCAATGATAATAGTACTTACTGCAAAGTGTTGCTATGAAGATCAAAAAAGATAATATTTGTAAAGTGCTTTGTAAACCTTAAAACACCATGTAAATATTACCTAATAATAATAATAATAATCCAGCAAAGGAAACTGAGGAGCATTCAAATAGCCAGAAGGCAGCAGTGTGGCAGAGGTTGAAAGAGTATCCAGGAAGAGAATTGTCAACAGCATCAAAAGCAGCAAGAGGATGAAGACAGAAAATAACGTTGAATTAAGAGATTAAGATCTTTTAATTCATTCATAATCATGGATGTAACAGAATTAGTAGAGTGGTAAATGGGTTCAGGAGCCAGATTATAAAGGGTTCATAATTAGGGAGGAAATATAAGCAGAGAAAAATGGTTTTCACCTTAGCAATTGGCTAAAGTAATCTGTTATAGTGAAGCATACTTTTGTTACTTTATTTTTCTTGTTTGCATGTGTGTGTGTGTGTGTGTGTGTGTGTGTGTTTTACAACATAGCTAATATGGAAATAGGTCTTACGTGACTTTCCATGTATAATTGATATCATATTCCTCTAAAGGGATAGGGAAAGGAAGAAGAGAAGGAGAGAATTTGGAACTCAATTTTTTTAAAAAAAATAAATGCTAAATTTTGTAATGTAATCAGGAAATATTTAATGAAATAAATAAAAATATTTTTAAAAATAAAATAATTATCATTTTCATCACCATCACCACCATCTTGTACTTCCTAAGAAAGAAGAGTTGGGTTGCTTTTGGCAACCCAAATGGCAAAGTTATTTTAATAATCCCAAGCTTCTCTCTGAAATAACGGGCCATCTTTTAATCTTCCAATGTTATAGTCTCTGAAGAAGTCATATTACCCAGAGAACCATGGAAACGCGTATGTTATTTATGTGTGTAAACAGTCAGCAACACATTATACGGAGAGCACTATGAAAGAAAAGTGAAGTACAAGAAATCATAAAAACAAATGAATGGGTGAAAAATTAAATGGGCTAGTCATGTAATGAGAATAAGGGTTGGACAACCCATCTGCTCCATTGGGAAGAAAAAGGCAAAAAGGTCCAGCATGTTGGTTGAACCTCCTATGGTGAATTTATGGGAGAATGTGAATAAGAATCACATAAGATGGGCAGGTATGAAGGCATCTCAGTCTAAATATTGGAGGAGACCCTCTTGTGGATGAGGACACAGATGCATTTGAGTATGATGATCCAAACACCTGACTCAGATTGCAGCTTAGCTAATTGAATAAATGCTGCAGTTTCAGAAGCTGGGGGACAACATGAGGATTAATTCAGGGCCTAGTCAGTGGTAGATACAAGGTACACTGACCTGCTAAGAAAAAAGCACAATACTAAACAACATGAGGAGGATGACGCAGCTCACTATCATTTGGAACATTATACCATGGCAAATCGAACTCAATTCTACCCTCTTCTGGTGAACACAGAATACAGAATGCAGCCTTCCAAAACAATGATAATAATAATAATATAAGAAGGAGGAGCTTGTGGTCACCTTCTGGGCATGCAAAATATCTAGGTTCTCAGATCATGTGATTTGGGGCAATGAGAAAGAGAAGTGAAAGATTCTCAAAGGACACCCAGGTTCTCTGTATTGGGAGGTAGCTTCTGATGCCAGCTCTGTTAGAGATGGTAGGGACATTAGAGAAGACCCCTAACCCCCTTGTTTTACAAAAGAGGAAAGAGTAATAGCAGAAAGTTTAACTGATTTGCCTGAGGTCATGGAATAATTTCTCTTCATCTTAACAAATAGCTATTTACTCGGAGAGATCAGTTAGCTAGAACACTGATTGCCTGAGTGATTTACTTATGGTCAGCAGAAGGACATAAACACGCTGTTCAACCATGAGCAAGACACTTAGGCTCTCTGTGGCCCAGCCAATTAATATTTTTATAGCACCTGATATTCTTTGTACCATAAACATTCCCCTAAAAGCCTTAAAATCATTGGATCTGAAAAGTTTTTTAATTAAATAAACATCTTAGTATATTATTCAAATCACCAGAAGCCCTCCCTTAAATAATCCTCAATGATACATTTGCTTTTTTAAATAAACAAAATGGAAAGGGGAACAGAGGGCTGGGAGGAAGGGAACAAGAGAGACAGAAAAGAAAGAGGTAAAGAGGGGAAATAAGGCTAGAAAGGAAAGAAAGAACAGGTCATGGGGGGGGGAAGGAGAAAAATTTACATGATAACTTTATTACATATTTAAAAGGAGTAGCAAGTTCTACACAATAGATTTGCAGTTTCAAATGCAGGCTTTTTTTGTGTTCTACTATGTGATGGAAATGCTTATTTTATTCCATAAATTAAAAATGAAATAAAAAGTTTTTAGAAAATAAAATAAATTAAGGAGAAAACAAAGAAATAGGAGGCAGTGTGGCATAATGAAAAGAACATGGATCTCAAATCAGAACTGGTTTCTAATCTAACTAGTACATCTACTCAAGAGTTTTTTGTGACCTTGACCCAGTCACTTTGCTTCTCTGGGACTCAGTTACCCCAACTGTAAAATGAGTGGGTTAGGCTAGTCAGTGGGTTAGGCTAACTCAGATAAAAAAAATGGTTCCCTGTAAGCCACATGCTGGCTTAGAAAACTATAAATTAACATTATGCTCTCCCTTGTCCACTCTAACTATTAACGATCCTAGCTTCCTTTAAGTTTGAACCAAAATCCCTCTTTTCACAAGAAGCTTTACCTCTGAATTTTAGTTCTTCCCTCTGTTAAATATTTCCTATTTATCCTACTTAGTGGCAATTGGATAGAGTATCAGGCCTGAAGTCAGGAAGACTCACCTTCATGAGTTCAAATCTGACCTCAGACACTTACTAGCTATGTGACCTCGGGCAAGTCACTTATGTGCCTCACTTTCCTCATCTGTAAAATGAGCTGGAGGAGATGGGAAACCACTTCAGTATCTTTGCCAAGAAAACTCCCAATGGAATCACAAAGAGTTTGACGTGACTGAACAACAAGAACAACGACAAATTTATCCCGTATGTAGCTTGGTTTGTATGTATTTGTTTGCATGTTGTCTTCCCCATTAGATTGTAAGCTCCTTGAGGGCAGGTACTGTCTTTTGATTCATCTTAATCCCCAAAGTCTGGTGACTGACACATAGTAGGCAATTAATAAATGTTTATTGTATTTAATTGAATGTTGTAATCTGGTTTGGCTTGAGTATTTGTGATCTTGCTATACTTAATTTTATGAACTGTAAGCAATATTCAAACTACAAAGATTGCAATTTTTGAATATCAGTCACACACAGAATAGAATTAATCTGACCCAGTTGTAAAATAACAAATTTGTTCTAAATGAAGCCTGAATTATAAAGAGAATTTTCTTTGCAATAGAAGGAGTTTGGGAAACTTGAGACTATACATTTTCTGGAGGAACATTAATCAGGCAATGCACAGACTCCTCAGTGCAGTAGGAAGGGCCCTCCCTGTCTGAGGAGTCCCTAGACTTGGGTACTAGCCAAAGTTCTGTCGTTAATTAGCTATGTGCTCTTGGCCAAGTCGTGTCTTCCAACTCTACAGAATGCAATACTACAGTTACTTTATTAAGTATCCTACTATGGCAAGGACCTGTCCTAGGTACTGTGGGGAAACAAAGGAAAATAAGTCCTGTCTTCAAGGCTTACAATCTAAGACAAGATATGTACAAATATAAAGTTAACAAGCAACATGAGGCAATATACACTTAACATACAGTCAGGGCTGCAGAGAGTAAGAGCTACGGGTGTTCAGAAGGGTAGTAGGTTGTGTTGGTAGGCTTCAGAAAGGAAGTGGTATCCTATGAAACTTGTGTAAAAAATAATTAAAGTACCAGTAAAACCTCTCCCTGGAATTATAGTGAAGTAAAATTATTATTCTTAAAAAACACATACAGAAGGAAAAATTAATGACATTGAACAATTCAATAAACACCTTTAAGTACTTATGTGCAAGTCACATTATTTTGTAATAATAAAATAAAATGCATTTCACTGACAGGAAGAGTAAAACATTCATTCATTAGAACAGCTTAATATAATATTAACAATAATCATTAGTACTTGTATAGCACTTAAAAGTTTGTACAGCACTTAAGAATTATTGCAACCCTGGGAGGCAGGTGCTATTATTATCCTCACTTTACAGTTGAGGAAACTGAGGTAGACAGAGGTAGAATGACATACTCACGGTCACAGAGCTAGTAAGTGTCTGAGGCCTGATTTGAACATAGGTCTTCCTGTCCAGTGTTCCATCCGTGGGCCACCTAGGATTTAAGGGATTACAAACTATTCTCCCCACAAGAAACTGTGACATATGAAGTATAAGCTTTGCACCCCCAATATTGTAGATGAGGAATTAGGGCTCAGGAAAGTTAAAGATTTATAATTAGAATATATAACATTGATATAACACTTTGAGAAGCAGCATGAGTGTGCCTGATAGAAAGTTGGCCCCAAGGTCAGAAAGACCTGGGCTAAAGTTCCCTCCTATTCTGGTTCTGTGACTGGTTCTGTGACAAGTCATTTAATCTTTTTTTTTTTCCTCTTTGGAGAGGGGAAGGTAGGGCAATTGGGGTCAAGTGACTTGCCCAAGGTCACACAGCTAGTAAGTGTCTGAGGTCACATTTGAACTCAGGTCCTCCTGACTCCAGGGCTGGTGCTCTATTCACTGTTTATAAAATGTGTTTATATACATATGTATATTAAACTTCTATGTATGTATGTGTATATATATATATATGTTTGTATATATGTGTATATACATACGCACATGCATTTATAGGGAGAGAGAAAGAGAATGATTTACACATTTTATCTCATAATTATAAGGATTATAAGTATCAGAGCTGGGAATCCAAGCCAAGTGTGTGATTCGAATCACAACATCAAGATTTCCTTGAAGCTTATCAGTTTAAACAGTTTCCACATGGAATGACTCCTGAGGAAATAGTTCATAGGAAAAGTTTGGAATAAGTTGATCTTAGTTTGCTGCCTGAAGATGGCATATTGTCATAGAAAGAGCAATGGATTGGGAGAAAGAAGACCTGTGTTCTTGGAACAATCCCCACACAATTCATAACTAGAAAGAAAAGAGAGTTGGAGAGGGGCCAGCCACTATGTTTTTGTCCATCTATACTGAGTCAGAAGCATTTCCAACTCTGCAGCCAAAAAGCAGAGGATGATTGGAATCAGCCCCCCAAAACTGGAGGAAGTCCCAGGTCTGACCTGGAGGAACCACTGCTGATCCAACAAGGCCTTGGATTCTAAATCACTCTCTATTCTACCCAGGCATTCATGTAGTTGGACTAGGTTCAGTTCTGACAAGCCTGGCTTCTAATGAGGGGTCTCCTTGTTCTCATATTCTTTGGCTCGTTAAACCCTCCAATTCAATGCCCCGATCATGTTTTTACTTTATTGTGTTAGGGTTCATCACTGGCGTTTCCCCAAAGGGGAGCGGAAGGAAAGGCATAAAATTGGTGCTTAATTTACAATATGAATTAAGTAAGGTGCATGTAAATTGTTCTTACATACTCAAGAAATCTAACACACAAAAGACTCACAAGCATTCATTAACAGGACAAGATTCAGAGGACTTATAACTACTGATACAATCTATGGCAAGGCTGGTACTTAAACTGAATCAAACATGGAGTAGCTTTGGGGATGGCTAATTAGGCATCTTGAACAGCTAGGTAGTATAATGGATAGAGTACCAGGCCAACTGTCAGGAAGATCTGAATAAATATTCAGCCTCAAGCACTTATTTGCTGTGTGAGCTTGGGGAAGTCACTTAACTCTGTTTGCCTGAGTCCATAAAATGAGCTGGAGAAGGAAATGGCAAACCACTTCAATATCTTTGCCGAGAAAACCCCAAATGGAGTCATAAAGAGTCAGACATGACTGAAAAACCACTCAACAATTAGGCATTCTACATTTTACCTGAGCTCAGCATTGACCAGAAAATCCCAATATCTGTCTGCTGGTAAAACAAGCAAACTCCAACCAACACTCATTTTGGTGTCCACCTTCTCTGATGCAGAAATTTCTCTTGCCACAATCAGCTCCCACCTGATGGGACTCAATGCCACTGCACCTTTCAAACTCATAAGGATATGTCTAAGCCTGGCCATGTCTCTAGGAAAACTTGTTCCCTTAAGATCAGGAAGGAGCAAACATCAAAGAGCCAGCCCAAGTCCCACTTCAGGCTTGGTCACTTAATATGTGTACTTTTGATGCCATGTGTTCATAGCTGAATGGAGGCCAAGATAGGGGATGAACAGCAAAACATTCTTCTTCCCATTCTCCTTTCAAAAAATATGGCATGGTTCACAGGAGAAAGGAAGAGAGAGGCCAGTAAGTCCCTTGTATGTGTACTGTGAGCTCCCTGGTACATAGCAGGTACTTTTAAAATGTTAACTAACTTAATCCTCACCTCTTTGGTTCCACAGTGAATCAAAGGATTGCTGATCAAAAGAGAAATAGTCACTATTGACATTTACTCTGAGGGTCTTCCCCTCCCAGTTTGATTTTTTTTTTTAATTAAAGG
Source organism: Pseudochirops cupreus (assembly GCA_028627135.1). Taxonomy (NCBI): domain Eukaryota; kingdom Metazoa; phylum Chordata; class Mammalia; order Diprotodontia; family Pseudocheiridae; genus Pseudochirops; species Pseudochirops cupreus. The sequence continues at coordinate 499,724,366 of CM053580.1, read as the reverse complement.
GGCCATCCCTTGACTCACTTCTTAAAGAGGCCTATTCACTGGACATTACCTAACTCAAAGGGAGAAACTGAAAAGGCCTTAGCCTAAAAGGGCCAGGGTTTCCCATTGCATCCTGAGTCATCTCCAGTCATCCTGATGAATGTCTGGCTGCTGGACCCAGATGGTTCTAGAGGAGAAAGTGAGGCGGGTGACCTTGCACAGCCCTCCCTCAAATCCAAGTCATGTCATCATCTCCCTCAGGCCATGAAAATGAAGAACAAACAAAACAATGAATCAAGGGAATACTCCTCATCTCAGAGTGAAAGCACCACAGCAGTGCATCATATACCATGGCAAGAAGCCCTCCCAGAGCTTCTACGTGGTAGCCTGGAAGAGGAATGGCTACTGAGCATGCTCCACAGTATTGCTCTCACTGAACATGCATCATTAAGTCATAATCATGTGCATAGTAAGTATCAGAGCTGGGAATCTAAGCCAGATCTTCTCATTTCTGATCTTTCTGTTGTTTTTTCTATTATACCACAGTTTCCTCCAATCTTATCAACTTAACTGACTTCCTCGTGAAATGGCCCCTGAGGGAATAGGACACAGGATGAGTTAATTTGAGAAAGGAGAGGCAAGAAGACCCAGAACTCTGGCCCAGGACAACATTGAGATGAAAAGACAGAGAGAGAAAGAGACATAGAGAGACAAAGAGACAGAGATAGACAAAGAGAGAAAGAGACTGAGACAGAGAATGACAAAGAAAGAGACAAAGACAGAGAGAGAGAGAGAGAGAGAGAGAAGACAAAGAAAGAGAGACAGAGAAAGACACAAAGAGACAAAGAGAGACAGAGAGACATACACAGGGGGAGAGAGAAAGAAAGAAAAAGAGAGTTCTCAAGCGAGCAATCAATTTGGAATCACAGGATGTCCATTTGAATCCTCCCAAGATAAGCTTGGTCAAGTGACTCAAATCTCCTGAACCCTAGCTTTCACCTCCGAAAAATGAGGGAGTTGTAAGAAATTATTGCTAAGGCCACTCCTAGTAGCTCTAAATAATCCTATGGAACATGCGAGACCTTCAAAGGTCTGTGCAGGGCACTGGGTTCTAGAGATTCAGAGAGGAAAGCAGATATAATCATAGAACTCCTGGAAACGAGATTACAGCCAGATATAAACTAGATAATAGAAATTAGAATGGGATAAACATGAAGGCAAGATGGGGACAAAGCCCTGTGGACATTCATAGAAAAGAGAAAGCACTTCCAACTGGGGATGCATAGGGTTGGCTTTATTTGGTTTGGTTTACCTTTTACTAATTTTTATACATTTTATGTATACTTACATGTGTACTTGTATGCTCACCCACTACAGTGTAAGCTCCTTAAGAGCAGAAACGATTTTTCTCTTGTCCTTGTTTCCCTAGGTCAGTGCCTAATACATAATAGACACTTAATAAATGCTGATTTATTTTCTATTCCAAAAAGTTCTCTGCTTTTTAGCTCTACACCTTGCCGTGGGTCTTGTCTATTGTAGGTGCTCACTCCTTAAAGGTCTATGGCAGAAATGATTAGGAGGGATCAAGGAATACCATAAGTGAAAATAGTTGACCTCAGATTTGACCGATTAAAAGGTATTTATTAAACACCAACTGATTTCCATCAATGCTGCATTCTTACTAGTTACAAAGTCAGAAGAGTGAGGTACCCACTTTCCAAAAAGACTCTGAGAAGACAGATAGCTTAGACATGGGGGAAAGATGACAAATTGATGTCTTTCTCTCACCTCTCCTTGTCCCTATTCTGTCCACTTCAGAATATTCCCTCGTGTTAGAAAACACCTCTATACCTGGTGCATGAGCTGTTTATAATCTTGCCTCAAACTTAGGCTGCTGTTGCTGATTGGAGTTCTGAATTGGTATTAGAAATACTGGCTTTAAATTCCTCTTCTGCTGCTCATTAACTGTTTGACCATGAGCAATTCATTGACCTTCCGTGAGTCTAAGTTTCACCAGCTTACAAAGAAAATGACTAGATTTCAAATCAAATCACCTAGGTTTGGATGCTCTCTGTTTCTTACTGTCAGTGTGAAACTATGAAAACTATTTTGTTTCTCTGATTCTCAGTTCCTTCATCTACAAAAGAAGGGACAGGCTTGAAAGATCTCTGAATCCTATGAGCTTATGATTTTATTTTCAGGGCCACTCACAGCTTTTTTGCCCTTCTGGTCTTTGTTTTCCCTAAAGACTATGATTGAAACCCATTCCCCTACAGATAATGGATTTCAGCTAAACTGGCCTTCTTGCTAGGGATGCTAGGCAGCACCTTGGGCTAGAGCACTGGGCTTGGAATCAGGAAGATTCATCAACAACAACAATAAAAGAAGAGAAGACATAAAAAGATAACTAACTTGCAGCAAGCACTAAGTGGGATGGGGTAGAGGACTCCTCAAACAAATCACCTTCTTCACCATTTTTTCTAGGGTTGATTCTGCAAGAGTGAGGAACCCACAGAGAGATTGACTTCTTTCCAGCACAGTTGGCTTGACGGAACTAAGAAGAGTTAAGCAACGACAAATGAGAGGTGGAGACAGGATAGCACTTATAGGGACTCTGGGAGTTGCAGTTCCTATGGGCTGATATCACCAATGAGAACTTTGCTGGTGAAATGGAAACTGAGTTGGTCCTTAAATTCAATTCAATTCAACAAGCATTAATTAATTGTTCACTGGTGCTTGGGATAGGAGATACAAAGTCAAAAACAAAATCCTCCCTGCCCTCAAGAAACTTGTATTCCACTAGACACAAAGGTTCCTAAAGTTGGCAATACTGCCCCGTGGTAGGGGCACTGGAATAATCCAGGGGTGTGGTAGTAGCCTCAGGTGCAATTGGGGAGTGTTGAATAAAAATAAGGGGTCAGTGGAAGCATAAGGAAAGAAAAGAAGATTAAAAAATTTTGAAAAACCATTTGTATATGTTTTATCTGTTGTGTAATAGAGTTAAAGTCATAGTGATTACAATATTTTCAAAAAAAAACACAAAAATGTGAGTTATAACCCATTAGTGGTGAAGTCCACTGACAGGTCTTAACAATCAAGTGTTGGCAGGTGCACCTGTCCCATATTGTTGGGAATTCTAGCATGCATCAGCAGAAATATATAAATGTAATAACTTGTTTAAAATAGGATACTATATGGTTACGTGATGCAATATCACATCATCAAAATTTCAATGCAGGACAAAAACCACAAATTTGCAATAAATTATTAAATTTATGATGCATCATTTTAAAAAATATATTTTTTTGAAATTATGCAAATTTCAAAATAAAAGCCATTGAAAGGTTAAAGAAAGTAGATTTCCAGGGAGGCAGTAATTTTTTTAAGGGGTCAGTGGGCCAAATAAATTTAGGAACCTCTGTGCTAGAAAAAAAAACTTGTACACAGATAAGGAAATCCAAAAGGAATACCAAATTATTAAAGGGGAAAGCACTAAAAACTAGGATAAGCAGATGTCTTTTAGGAAGTAATAGTAGCCTTTATGGAAACTAAGAATGCTAAGAGGCAGAGCTGAGGAAGAACATACCAACTACAGAGTATACCCTATACAAATTAAAAGAGATCAAAGATGGGGAGGTGGAAGGTCATGGATAGATAACAGGGAGCAAGGTAGCTGGAGTGGAATGAACAGTACATCATATGACAAGTAATGCATAATCAGCCAGGAAAGAGAGATTGGAAGAAACTGTGCAGGGTTATAAATGCCAAACAGTAGAGATTGTATTTTATCCCAGAGGCAATAGAGAGTAACTGAAGCTTCTCAAACAGCAGTGTGTTGGAGTCAAACCTGTGTTTTAGGAAGATTGCTTTCTTTTTGGCAGCTGTATGGTGGATGGAATGAAGAAGAAAGAAGCTAGAGGCAATCAGACCAATTTGGAGGCTATTGTGATAGTCCAGGTGAGAGGTTATGAGGTTCTGAAATAGGGCAGTGAATGTATGAGTGGGTTATCAAGAAAACTTGGCAACTGATCAAATGGGGGTTGGTGAGGGAAAGTGAGGAGGAGAGCACGATTCTGGGGTTGCTCATTGGAGTGACTGCATGGATGGAAAGAAGAGGGGTCAATGTTTAGGCAGTGGGAACAAACAGTATGACACAGAGGAAAGAAGAAACATGTGCATTCAGAAGACAGAGAATAAACCAAGCCGCAGATTGTATAGAAGGATCATAATGGGAAATAGGAGAGAAAAGATAGCTGGGGAAGGGGGAGGTCATTACTGGAAGACACAGGAAGTGGGCTTCTACCCTAAGAACAATGGGGAACTACTAAAGATCCTCATAATTACTTATATTTTAACAAAAGAGAATTGAAGACTGAAAAGCCCTCAAACTCAAAGAAATTAGAGAATGCTGATGCTGCAGGCCCTCTGAGAGGCAGTGGAGGTGACATTGTTGGGTAGGGCCTCTCTCCAGATCACTTGCCTTAGACAGTTTCCTCTAGACCCAAAGAGGTAAAATTAGCCTGTAAGATCTATATCTGCACCTGGCTGACCTCTTCCACATATGCCAAGGGAGAATCAGAAAGGAGATGGAAAGGTGGAAAAGAGATGTCAAATACCTCAGGTGAGTTCCTCTTCCCCCCAAGTCTCTGGGACTTCTGATATTTACTCCTGGAACTGCAGTTGCTAGTTATGACTCTGGGGAAAAAAATCTTATTAGTGAAACAGCAGGAATCACAAACCAGGTAAAAACAAACCCAATAAATAAGTAGAGTCTACAGGGTTGTGTCAAGGACTTGGACAGAGAGGGGAAAGAAAGACATAAACTATAAGGCAAATTGAGCTAGGAGAAAATCAATCAAGCTGTTATATAACCTCAACTGGGCCCTCACTGCTGCTAGGCAATCCTATTATAGCTCCCTTATCAAATCACTATCCCTCTCTCCACAGTGGCTCTGTCAAATCTACCATGGATTCCCCTCCCCCCCCCCCACTCTCTCAGCTGTGAACTTTGCCTCATATTTTACTGAAAAAATTGAGGCCATTTACCATCTTCTCCATTCCTCCTCATCTCCTATCACTCAGGTACCTTCTGTCACCTCCTCCTCTCCTGTCTCACATGATGAAGTGGCCTTACTCCTTACTAAGGGTAACTCATCTACTTGTTTAAACAATCCCATTCCATTCCATCCCCTCTGCAAGATGGCCTCCTCCATCATCCCTCACCCCTTCACAGTCTCTCCCATTGACTGGTTCTTTTTCTACTACCTATAAATATGCTCATGTCTCCCCTATCCTGAAAAAATCCTCCACGTGCATCTCTTCTGCCCTTTGTAGCTAAACTCTTCTGTCTATAATAAATGTCTCCACTTTCTCTCCTCCTACTCTTTTATCAACTCCTTACAATCTGGCTTCTAATTTTATCCTTCCACTGAATCTCTCTCCCAAGTTATTGATGATCTCTTAGTTGTCAGATCCAGGGGCATTTTCTTAATCCTCATTCTTCTTGATTTCTCCACTGCATCTGACAGCGTGGATCACTCACTTTTCCTTGATACTTCCTTCTCTCTAGGTTTTGAGGACACCACTCTCTCCTGGTTTTCATTCTACCTATCAAATGCTTATTGTCTAGACCAGCTGTTAATCTGGGGCTCATGAACTTTTTTTTTTAACTGTATTTCAATATAATTTGTTTCCTTTGTCTTTTCTGTTCAGTTCTGTATTTTGTCTTTCGTATTTGAAAATATTCTGGGAAGGGGTCCGTAGATTTCACTAGATTTCCAAAGAGGTCAACGATCCATAAAAAGATTAAAAACCCCTAGACTAGACATAACTTTCCCCAGTGTCTCCATGCTCCAGCTATTCCTTGCTCCTCGAAGTCCATTCATTTCTCATGCATACCTCAAAGTTTAAAAGCCTCCTACCCCAACTCTGTTGAGCCTGTGAAGAAAACTTCTAGTAACAGAATTATACAACTAGAGAAAGTCAGAGTCAAAAGCAACATCACAGATCATCCAGTTTTATTCCTTTATTTTTTAATTTTATTTATTTTTTCCTGAACTTAAGAAATAAAACAAGCATTTCTATAACATAGTAGAATAGGAAAAAACATGATTGCATATGAAACTACAAATCTATTACATATAACTTGCTATTCCTTTTAAATATATAATAAAGCTATCATGTACCTTTTTTTCTTCTTTTATTTTCTCCTCCTCTGCCCTAGAGATGCCTACCTTTAGAAACTAATGTGTGTGTGTATACACACACACATGCACACATATATATACATACATGTATATTATATATGTAAAATCATTCTATACCTATGTCTGTTTATCATTTGTTTCTCTGGATATAGATAATATCTTCCTTCATAGATCCTTTGTAGTTAATTTGGGCATTCATAATAGTCAAAATGACTTATTTGCTCAAAGTTGTTCTTAAAACAATATTGCTATTATTGTAGACAATGTTCTCTTGGTTTTGCTCATTTTGCTCTTCATTATTTTATGCAAGTCTATCCATACTATTCTATAAGAAAAGGTGAGCTCAATGATTTTAGAAAAACTCCTTTGTTTTTTATGTAATAGAACTGGACACCGAGAGCCCCATCCTTGGAGCAAGCAAAGTGTTCTCTGGCTGCTGCATATCTACATGGAGGCTTGATAAGCCTGCTTTCCAGAGATGCATAATGGAGGGGCCCTTTGCATCTTTGCTTCAGAGTAGGCACAGGTATATTCTGATTCCCATCAGTTTACAGAGTAATGATGAAAAGACTTTTGATTGGCTACTGAGCTGGAACTGATTTTGAATACAAAAGGATTAGATCAATGAATTTTCTCTCTCTTCTCTGGTAGCTTTTAAGTGAGGAGGAAGAAGAAATGCGTCTTTGGGAAAAAGTAGTGGCACAGGTTGGACCTGTCATTTCTTTTCATCTCATGTTTATTCCTTCCTGCTCTTAGATGAATGAGTATCACCATCATTAGGACAGATCAAGTCACTATCTTGGGAGGTTCAAAAGATCTACAGACATCAGAGGTCCAAATTGGAGTCCATAGAAGAATTTGCTGGTGTCTCCAGCAGGCAAAGCCATTCAGGAGCTAGCCCTGAAGAACAACCTCCTTGACCCAGCAGTGAATCAATCCAGCATCCAAGACATTGTATCCTACCAACAAGAGAGCAACTCTTCCACTACCAACAAGAGAGCAACTCTTCCACTGGTTATGGCATACTCAGAAGTGACCTGGGTGGGGTGAATATTGTGTAATCCTTACTTTAAGTTTGAGCCCACACTTCCCAAAGGATCAAGGTGGTAGAGGAGAGTATATTACCAATTTGGAAAGGTTTTATACTGCAGCTCTTTCTCTTCTCAGTAAATATCCCTTTGTTAAAGCTAATAGATGTTAGCTGATGATATTGGTCAAATGGTATTGGAGAAACACACCATGAGCAATAGGATTAGGATATCCCATACCCTTTCCCCTCAGGGTTCAAAGGATGACCCTCAGGGGTATGTAGTAACTGACTTTTGGGGACCCAATCTGATAATAAACTAGGAGCTAAACCTATGTGCCACATATTTTAGGAAATAATCCCTCAAATGAGAAGTAACTTCATACCCCAAGGTCAGACAGCTATTATATGGCAGAATTAGGATTCATTGGATTTCAAACTGGAAGGGACCTTAGAGATTGTCTAGTCTAAACCCTTCCTTTTACAGATAGGTCAACAGAAATTCAGTTTAGGAAAGTTTAATTGGAATCATGGATCACAGAGGAATTTAGAGGTCATCTAATTCAGCCCTCTCATCTTACAAGTGATGGAATTGAGTCACAATGAGGTTAAGTGACTTATCCAGGGTCACAATGATATATCCAAGATCATTTTTTGTTCTTTTCACTTTGGTTCTCCTGTACCTTGAAAAGCATGGAGTCCAGGTTCCTCCTTGCCAAAAATCAGCATCCAAAAGCCTTCCACGAAGTTCTGCACTGGAAAGCTGAGAAAGGGAGAGAATTTCTAAATATAAATTAGCTTCCTACTAGGGAGAAAGGACCCAAAGCATTATGTGCACTAAACTACAGCTTTATAAAAGAGAAAAAAAGCAGTAATAAAAAGGGGGAGAGGATGTTTTCCTGGGATTTACAAAGGGGCCATAGCTACTCATGGTAGGGGGAGGAAGACAAAATTAACCTCTTAATATTTTTGTATATCTAATATATGGAACTTCTTTTGCATATTTAACAAGTTTAATTAGCACCCGCCTTGGGTTTGCTACATCCTTGTTTAATAGTTCCCTCCAGGCATTATCTCACCTTTATATTGATTTCTTGCCTTTTGCTTGGCAGGTAGACATTTCCAAGAATCTAGCCATCCTGCCCATAGGGAAAAAAAAAAATGCTTGCTTACAGAACTGGCTTGAGGCAAAATTGAGACATAGCAAAGGGTTTCTTCTGTAACTTCCTACAAGTGGGAGCTCCTCAAAACACCTGGGGCTGTTACATCATCCCCAAGTCCCTCTCCAGGTTCCTTTGGAGCATCAAGGAGAAGGCAAAACAGCAAAGAATGCTTGGTCAATGGTGGAATTGTAGGCATTAGGGTCCTTCCACTAAAGACCTCCTCCAAAATGTTGTGATGGCACAGATGGAACCCTGGGCTCTTGAAGGCTCTACAGTAGTTCTTAAACTCTGGAAGAATGGAAGCTGGAAAGGCTTGAAGGGGGAGCCAGGTGGTGGAATATGTGTCTGCTGCCTCAGCAAAAGTTCAGCAAGGTCAGGAAGGCTCATCACCAGAAGACTGACTTCTAGTTGATGTTTTTGACCATAGCAGCTCATTACATTTTAAAGAAGGAGAGCATTTCGGGCATGGAGGAGCCTATGCAAAGGCATAGAGGTAGGAGATGGGGAGGTAAGACGGTCACATACTCAGGAGACCAAGTAGACCAGTTTGGCCAGAATGGACAGTAGTGAGTGCAGAGGAGTAATGTGCAATCACCTAGGAAAGATAAGTTGGAGCCAGATTCTGAGAGGTTTTAAATTACAGAGAGTTTGGATTTTATCTGAGGAACAAAAGGGAGCCACTGAAACTCCTTAAGCAGGGGATGCGACGTGGACAAATTTATGTTTTAGGAACATTATGTCAGTAGCTTATAATGGCATCGATATCCATCAATGTTTCTCAGGCCCCTCACATTTTCCCACCCCCATTAGATGAGTTAGACCCATACCTTTCCCTTGCTACCACACTCTACCACAAAAAATGTCCCCAGGACCTGATTGGCCCCAGTGTCCCTGGTAGTTTCTGGCTATATTGACTTGATTTCCTGGCACCCAAGGGCATAAAAAGTCACACCCACATGATCTTGGGCCTCTTCTACTTGGGGGAGGTCTCAAAACCATATATCACTTATCCCTGTGAGGAGGCAGGTAGGTGGTACAGTAGGTAGAGCGTGAGGCCTAGACTCAGGAAGACCTGAGATTTAATCCAATCTCAGACAATTATTAGCCTCTGTGAAAGTCATTTAACCTCTGCTTGCCTCAGTTTCCTCATCTGTAAGAAGGAGATATTAATAGCACCTCCCTCCCAGGGTTGTTGTGAGGTTCAAAGGAGATATTATTTGTAAAACACATAGTATAGTGCCTAGTACATAGAGGACACTACATTAAAATTTAATGAGCTAGGTGGCACAGTGAATAGAGCACTTGTCCTGGAGTCAGGAGGACCTGAGTTCAAATTGAGCCTCAGACACTTAACACTAGCTGTGTGACCTTGGGCAAGTCATTTAACCCCAATTGCCCTGCCTTCCCCACTCCAAAAAGACAAAAAAAAAAATTAATGAGCAAAAAATCACCTGAAGCCAGCCTTCTGGTGATGAGTCTCTTTGAACTCACTTGACTTTTCCTGAGGCAACAGACACATAGTCCACCACCTGGCTCACCCTTCAAGCCTTTTCTAGCCTTGTTGGTTCTTGAAGAGTACAGCCTTCAAAAACCCAGGGTTCCATCTGCGCCATCGTGATACTTCAGTTAGCAATGTGACCCTGAGCAAATCACTTACCCTCCATCTGCCTCAGTTTCCTCAATAATAAAATGGAGATAATAATAGCATCTACCTCCCTGAGTGGTTGTGAAGAGCAAATGAGAAAATATGTGTAAGTGGTTGGCCTGGCACATAGTAGGCCCTTAATATATGCTAGCTTCCTTCTTTTTTGTGCTGACCAGATGACCTGCTGATCATTTGCTGCTGCTTTTCTATGTGGAAACAAGACATGCTGAGTTTGTGGAAGATAAGTGCTTGAATTATGTATGTATTTCTATAGAAGTACACAGAGATAGACAGACAGAGAGAGAAAGAGCATTTATTAACTTCTGTGTGGCAGCAGCTTGCTGAATGCACAAATACGAGCAAATAAGACAATCTCTACCCTCAAGGCAGGCACTTTGTTGTGAAGGAAGACAATATATAGGGATGCTGAAAAGGGAGAGGAAAGCTGCCTGGGAAAATACACCAGGGAAGAAGGAGGAATCCAAGACTGAGTCAGGTGAAGTATCACTGAGGTCTTTCCTGAAATGGTGGTCTCAGGGATATGGTCGCCAACAGAAGAGCAGGGCCTCAAGGCAGAGAATTCTCCAGAGACTAAGTTGGCAGATAAGGAGAAAGAAGATAAGAAAAAAAAGAAGAGAAGTCCAATGAGTGAATCCAAACATGAGTAAAATTAAGATATCTGTGAAGCATCCTGAAATGGTGGTTGGGGTAGCGGACTCATCAACCAAGAAAATGGGACTTGAGAGTATAAGTACGTGCTTGTCTTTCCCATTAGAATATAAGTTCCTTGTGATACTATATGTCCCTTTCTACATTTCTATACCCAGTTTCTACTTCAACACGCAGCATGTAATAAGTGCCTAGTAATTTATTATTAATTGATTGGTTTATTAATATGAGACAACCCCAGAATCTGAAGATGTGACACCCACTAGGCAGGCAGAAATGCAGGCAGGGAACCACCTAGTATCTCCATATTCGCCTTTGTCCTAGTTCTACAGAGTCTTCTACTGTGTTTAGATGCAGGTGGGAAAACCACAGTCTTGCCCTCTGGGAGTGAAAAACAAACACCCTCCAGTCAGCCAGCTGGGTTAGGAAGGCTGTATCTTCCATGTGCAAAGTCCTTAGCAGGTATGTGGAAAAGGAAATATAGTACAGAATCCAGGAGAAGACAGAGGACACAACAGACTGCGGTTCTCTCCACCAGGGTCAGTCCTGGGCATATTTATAAGATCCATGAAAATGTCCACACTCATCTCTTGCCCTTTTTAGGCTCTGTCTCCCATTCCCACACTCCAGACCTAGAGTCTTCTCTACTTCTATCAAAATCCACTTTCAGGGAAGGTTCTGCTATCAGATCTTTACACTTTAAGGAGAAGTTGCCCTTTTCATAGGAATCACACAATGTTAGAGTGAGACAATGATCTTCCTTCCCTCCCCCCCATTGGTATGAAGGTCTCATCCCTTGGTTGACAAGGACACATTTAAGCAAGCCTGTATCCAACTACACTGGACAGTTTACTGGCTTAGTGAATCGCCAGAGCTCAAAGATTGCCTAGAAAGAAGTTAGCCAACAAGAATTTAAGTGCCTACTATAAGCCAGGTATTGTTAAGCACTCAGGATTTAAAAAAAAATAAAAAGCAAAAGACAATACCTGCTCCCAAGTCACTCATGGTCTAGTTGGGGAGAAAACATGCAAGCAACTATATAGAAACAAAATATATACAGAATTAAATTGGATATAATTAACAGAGTGAATGAGCTATATCATTAAGGGGGATCAAAAACACTTCCTTGTCAAAGGTAGGATTTTAGCTGAAGGGAAGCCAGGAGGTGGAATTTGGACAGAAATTATTCCAGGCATGGAGAATAGCAAATGAAAATGTCCAGAGTTGGAACTGGATCATCTTGTACAAGGAGACCACTGTCACCGAATCATAGTATATATGGAGGAGAAAAAGGTTTAAGAAGACTGGAAAGGTAGGGTCAAGTTTTTAAAGATTTTTAAGATCAAACAGAGAATTTTATATTTGGTCTGGGTGGTATTAGGGAGCCAGTGGAGTTGTTTATCTGCAATAGATGCATCTTTTTCAATAGACAAGCATTTGTTAAGCCTCCATTACGCGCCAATCATTGCAACAGGCATTGGGGACACAAAGAACAATGAAGGAAACAATTCCCACCCACAATAACCCACATTCCAATGGGGACAAAAACAAGTAGGCACATAACCACACTCAAAATAAATATAAAGTGAATAAATGCAAACAATGCAAAGGAGTTAAATACATGACCTTTAAATGTAAAATGTTCATAGCTAGGCATGTGATGAAATTGCTCGGTGACTCACAAAAGCCTGACTTAAATTTTCCGTGTGAGCATTTATACCTCAGAAATCAACAAACACTATGAATAAGGGCTCAATTTGTTGTTTTGTTGGTTGTCTAAACTTAAGAAAGTGACAGAGAACATATTACTAAAGTAGATTACATTTAAAAATACGTCAAGCGTCATTTAATTCAGAGAGCCGATAGTTAAACATTTCATGATCCACCGATTCTACTAGCCCTTCCATGTCTCACATTTTTACCCTTAAGATACCAGAAAGTATTTTGGCATATTGACCCACAAAGCAAGTTTGAATGGCCTTATACCATCTAAGGGGGAACACAGGGCAAAAGAAATGGGGCAGATGAAGGACTTCTAAATATGGGACAGTGCCCTAAAATGGCCTTCCATACTCACTGGCCAAGCCGACAAGTATGAGCAGACAGGTTACGTATTAGAGTTAAACAATCAGTCTCCTCCAGGCTTTGACTCCTCACTGACTGATAAGGCAGCAGCAGGCCCATGTGAACACCAGTCACGTACATGGGTCAAAAATTAAATCAGAGATGCTAAAAGTTTAACGAGATACTAAAAATGCAAAGGTTCATCATCTATCCTTTCCTGATCAGGACTCCTCTCTCTAAAATCCCTGACAAGTGATCGTCCAACTCTCCTTGAAAATCTCTAGGGAAGGTAATCTAATTTTCTACCAACTACTAAGACTTCTCAGCTCCCAAATCTGTTGGAGACCAGGATTCCTGGTATCTTTTAGACTTTAAACATAAAATTACTAGAAGTTGAACCCAACAAAATACCAATGTGGCTCGAGAGAAATAGGTATTTGATGAGGACATCACCCTTAAGAATATAATCAAATC
>CM053580.1:499687413-499710639 GCA_028627135.1 Pseudochirops cupreus | reverse complement strand
AAGAATATAATCAAATCCTTATCTCAGTAACAAACAAATCAAGCTATCAAAACTGACTCTTGTGTAATGAAAATAAAATTATTGACATCAACTCTAAACACAGAAAATGCATAATTATTAATAGCTCAAAACCTTTCCCAAGTCCAACATGACCAGCCTGCCTGAATGTTAAACTACTTGGGCTTCTTCCCAACTCCTATTAAAGAAAGAAAAAAAATACATATAAAAATGCTAAGAAATGAACTTCTTATTGTTTTTCTACTAACCATTCTAAGCCTTCTTTCTCTTTCCACTTAACGTAAGTTTGGGGACCTTCTACTATACTCTCCCTCTTCTCCTTCCTTCATAAAAAGAGGAACCAAGAGCAGAGAGTTAGTTCAGGTTACTGCTGACACACAGCTCATTCAAAAGGGAGCACGAAAAAGCACCTGCTATTTTTACTAGTAGTACTAATAGTAGGTGCTACTACCTACTATTTCTGTTTAAACTAGGTCTCATGCTCCACCCCCATGGTTGACATAAGCTATTAGAAATCCTGCCAATAAAAAGAGTCAAGACAGAATGAAAAAAGTCTGACCCTCATCATACAAACATATCTTTTGATTCAACTCACATGACTTTGGGGACCACATTGCTGGATTACCGAGGTCCTCCATGCAATTTAACACTGGAATATCATCTCTTTTAACCCTAATCTATTTAGTGACTATTCCTAGTTAAGAGTGAGGTGGATTCTTCTATCATTCTTCTTTGCACAGTTTGAGGATATCTGTTGTCAAATATATTATCAAGGAGGGAAGAATTAAGGATATGTCATATTGGTTTCACTTTAAGACAGCTCATGTGGTTAGAGATTTTCCTTGCACAAAACCAAAGTCTACCTCTTTGTAATTTCTACCCAATTCTCCTAGTTCTGCCTTCTGGAGCAAGGAAGAACAAGTCTGATTTCTCTTCCACAGCTTTCATTCCCCAGCCTCCTACCCCTTACCAATCTTCTCCAATTTAAATGATAGCTGCCATTTATGAGAATAGTCTGCTAAACTTTTTAAAATACTTTCATATTTATTGTCTCTTTTCTGACTAATAATCCCATAAGGTCAGTAAAAAGACCATTATTATCCCCATTGGATAGAAAAGCTAAGTTATTTGCCCAAGACCACATAGCTGATTTTTGTTCCATAAAAAAGTCCTATCCTTTCACAGTTGGCTTCTTTGATCATCCAATCTCCTGTACTTGAAATGCCCGTTTCCCCTCCATTATCACCTTTTGGAATGCCACATGTTCTTCAAAGTTCACAGAATTTCAGGGTTGAAAAGGACTTAATTTTCCTAAGTCTCAGCTTCCTCCTCTGTAAATGAAGAGGTTGGATTAGGTGATCCTTAAAGAGTATAGTACTAGAGTATAGTGCTTACTCCTTAAAGTATATAGTACTATAATACCAGAATTTCTTGTAAATAAATGTCTACCCATTTCTTATAAATGAGCATTTTTAAATATTCTCATTTTTAAGCTACAAATAGAGAAAGATTTTTCTCTGACCTAGAGACCTGAACTTCATTCTCTCACTAGGCAGCATCTCTATTTCATATTGTACAAAGAACTACATATACACTTCACTGCTCATCTGCTTCCATAGCCCTTCAGAGAGTGACACAGGGATGGACCACGGTATAGTAAAAGAAGCACTGGATTTGGGCTTAGGCAACCCAGGTCCAAATGTTTAAGCCTCAATTTCTTCATCTGTAAAATAGTGCATTATAGTGAAAAAGAACTAGCCTCAGAATCAAGAAAACCCGGATTCAAGTCTAGCTCCTAACACATACCAGTTGTGAAACCCAGGCAAGTCACTGAACCTCAGAGTATTCTAGACAAGTCTCTTGAGACTCTAAGTTGCAGGGAAGGTGCCAATCTACATCGGTAGAGGGAGTTTCCTTACCTGGGAGTTCCCTATACTCATAAATTAACAAGTCCAGTCCATATGCCTACTTCTTAGAACTGTTGCAAAAACCAAGTGAGATTTAATGAGCACAAAGTACTTTGCAATTCCTAAGAATACCGTGTAAATATAAGCTATTATTATCTTCTTCAGTTTCATCTGTAAAATAAAAGGGTTGGACTAAATTATTGCTACTGTCCCTTCTAGCTATCACATTTTAGAATTTCATACTTTCATGCTCAAAAAGTAGTTGCTAACATTGTCCCTAGGTCAGGGGGGAGAATGGAAAATAACAGCTATGATGTCTAGAACGTGCTCTGCCTTCCCAGGCAAACAGTAAACTCTTTGACAACAGGGACTCTAGCTCCTGTTTCTTTGGTATCCTATTAGTAAAGTTTAGTGACTGTCTATATACAGCAGGAACTCAGTAAAAGCTGATTCCCAACACAGGTTGGGCTATATGTGACTCATGAGCTCAAACATGCCCATGTTCAGCAGTTCTGAGTTCATTCCTCTCCAGGAATCTGAGTCTTGAGCAAGAGTGAGCTCATTAGGGCAAAGGTCATATGTCAACACCTTGTGAAAATTTTTAAATCCAATGGGATGAAATGGAATTTAGGGGAAAGATCAATAGGTTGAGAGCCAGGTGAATATTTTTTACAATGTTGGAATAATCCCAGTTTTGTTAGAATATTATTAAATGGGGGTAGCTAGGTGGTGTAGTGAATAGAGCACCGGCCTGGAGTCAGGAGGACCTGAGTTCAAATCTGGCCTCAGACACTTGACACAAAAAACTAGCCGTGTGACCTTGGGCAAGTCACTTAACCCCAATTGCCCTACCTTCCCTCTGCCAAAAAGCAAAGGTTAAAAAATTAATGAATGAATGAATAAATAAATAAATGAAGGAATGAAGAGAATAAGAATATTGTTAAACGTTTGTCAGAAGGAACCTTAGAATACAATGCAGAATGTTAGAAATAGAGCTAAATGGACCTCAGTGATCATTTAGTCCAACCCCTCTCCTCATTTGTCCTCCAGAAAGAGGACACATGGGAAGAGAAATGGATTTAGTAGGAGTAGACTGAAGTAGCAAAGAGAATCCCAGGAAGTATCATATGCGAGGATATATAAGGAAATTTAGAGGACAAAAAGGAACCCAACCTGTATTAATATGACCCATTTTGTACCGTGTCCTCTCTGTGGTTGTCATTGGGTAATAGAATTTAGCTCTAGGAAGGTCCTTAAAGATGATCTGGTCCAAGGATTCTTAATCTTTTTTTTAATGTCATGGACCCCTTTGGCAGTCTGGTGAAACCTATGGGCTCCTCAAAATTATGTTTTTAAATGCACAAAATGAAACATGAAGGAAACCAATTATACTGAAATAAATTTCTCAAAAAAAATTTTTTTAACCTCACAGACT
Source organism: Pseudochirops cupreus (assembly GCA_028627135.1). Lineage (NCBI taxonomy): Eukaryota > Metazoa > Chordata > Mammalia > Diprotodontia > Pseudocheiridae > Pseudochirops > Pseudochirops cupreus. Next base: position 499,707,279 of record CM053580.1, on the reverse strand, counting down.
GCAAGTTAAAAACTCATGGTTTAGAGCAACCTTTTCATTCACCCTAATTCAATAAACATGTATTAAGTGCCTACTATGTGCCAGCCTGTGCTGAGCACTGGGGACACAACAAAAAAGGTGAAAGATTATCCCTGCCCTCAAACTGAGGTACAGAGAGGGGAAGTAATTTCTTGGAGATCATATTGCCAGTAAGTAGCAAAACCAAGATTCAAATCTTGATCTTTTAAGTCCAAATCCTACCCCAGTCAAGAAAGTCTGAGATGAAAACAACACCATCCCTGTTGATGTTCCAGCTTCCACGAAATATATAACCCTGAGCCCTATTAGGTAAAGTCAGATTTCCTCTTCCAGGTGCAATTAAAATATTGGTTTGTATCTGGCCCAGATCTCTTGGATTTGGTCCTTTGTTATTTTCCAGACCATTTTTTGGTCTCACAGTACACCTGCATGGAATTGGATATTAGCCACCAAGGCTATGAAGAATTCCAGGTTTAGGTCCAAGAGAGAATTAGAAGCTGGGAGAAGGGGCTATTACACCTGGAAGGCCACCAAGCTCTTGGGCTCCCAATTGAATGGTTCTGTGTTTCCAAACAGAATCTTTTGGCTTTGAAATGCCACTCATTTCAATGACCTTCGGGGCACAATAATAAGCCATATCCTTTACCTAATTGGCAGTAAAGAGGGCTCTTGGCACTTGGGCAATAGCTTTTGGCTTCTCCCTGTGTCTGCGTTTCAACCTGCACGCGTGCCCATGGAGAAGCTCACCCTACCCGCTGTGAATGCAGTAAACAAAACAGGAGGAAAAAAAAGAGAAGAAATGGAGAGAGCAAACAATTAGATTACAGAGCTTCAGTGGGCTCTCTCTCCACCTGGGCTTACAGGAGATTCCAAACTGAACTCTCCCTTCCCTCCCCCTCTCCTCCCCCAGCTCAATAAGAGGAAGACTAGAATCCTGGAGCAGGAAAAGGGATCTCAGAGGTTGTCTAGTCAAACAGAATCCCGCCTACAGCACCCCAAATTGGAGGCTGTCTAGCCTTTGCCTTAATTCCTATGACTTTGCAAGACAGCTCCTTCCTCTTTTGGACAGGCCTAACTCTGAGAAGGGGCAGCTAGGTGGCAAAGTGGATAGAGCTGGGGATGGAATCAGGAAGACTCCTCTTTGTGAGTTCAAATCTGGCCTCAGACACTTACTAGCTGTGTGACCCTGGGTAAGTCACTTCACCCTGTTTGCCTCAGTTTTCTCATCTGTAAAATGAGTTGGAGAAAGAAATGGCAAAACACTCCAGCATCTTTTCCAAGAAAATCCCCAGTGGAGTCCTGAAGAGTCAGACACAACTGAACAACAACTCTTCAGGATCTGACTTTTTGTGACTTCTTCCCATCGATGCTGGTTCTACCCACTGAGGCCTAGAACAAAACCTATCCTTCTACTTAACATCTCTTCAGATATTTGAAGAAATATTTCCTGACAAGTCATCTTTCATTCAAAATAAGCAGGCCCAACTCCTCCAACCATTCTTCATATGACAATTTCCAGACTTTCCACCATCCCAGTTTATCATGGGCATCGTAGATTTAGACCTTGAAACCCAACGTTCTCCCATTTTACAGATGAGGAAACTGAGGCTGAGAAATTAAATGAGCTGGCCAGGGTCAGGCATCTTGGAAGTATCTGAAGCAGAGATTTTAATTCAGGACTTTCTGACTGCAAGTGTAGCACTCTATCCACTACACTACCTAACAGGCTGGTTGTTCTGTACCCTGGTATGCAGCTTTTAATATATAGCCCTGGGGTGACCTAGAGCTACTTCATACTGGATGCAGTGTAAATATTGTTTTGTTGATTATCGAGACCAGAGATATACAGGACCCTACAAAGCTCAAAGGGCAGCTAAGAGGCCGCAGTGGATATAGCAGCAGATCTATGAGTCAGGAAGATCTGAGTTCACATCTGACCTCATGCACTTACTAGCTGTGGGACCCTGGGCAAGTCATTTAACCCTGTTTGCCTCAGTTTCTCCTCTGTTAAATGAACTGGAGAAGGAAATGGCAAAGCACTGCAGTATATTTTCCAAGAAAACCCCAAATGGGGTCATCCCTGAAACTACAACAACAATACTTAAAATGTAATTGAGAAATATTTAACAAAAAAATAAAAATACAATAGCACATAGATAATGTTAATATGTGTTTTTCTATGTCAATATAAGGCAGCAGGTTTAGTATGGAGTTCAGTGGCCCTCTTCCTATTTGAACTTGACACTACTAGTCTAGACTTAAGAAAGTGATGGAGAAAAAGTTAATAACAAAGATTACACCTTAAAATGTGTCATGATTAAATTTTCTCTTTGGAGAACTATTTGTTAAACATTTAACAGAGTACTCCTGCTATATACCTCTTAAAATATGGTGGCTAGAACTGAACTCAGTACTAGAGATGAGGTCTTACAAGAGCAGAAGACAAGGGATTCTCATTTTCCTCTTTTAAGATATTGTACTTCTATTTCTACAAACTAAGACCACATTCATTTTCCAGCTACCAAATTTTCTACAGGCAATTACAACCATCACCCACCCAAAGTTTGTTTTTTGGGTTTGTTTGTTTTGTTTTTGAGGCAGTTGGGGTTAAGTGACTTGCCCAGTCACACAGCTGGTAAGTATCTGAGGCTAGATTTGCATTCAGGTCCTCAGCTCCAGAGTGGGTGCTCTATCCACTGTACCACCTAATGGCACCAGTTTTGTTTTTGTTTTTTGGTTTGTTTGGATTTTTTTTCCCCAATAGGGGCTACTCTTAATCCAGCTCTTTCTTATCCAGTACTTTTGCTAATTTTTTTTTTAACCCAAGAGTAGGACTTTTTATCTTGTTCATTAGCACCTATCATTCCAGTTTTCTGATATCTCCCTAAGTCTCAGCTATCTCTCACAATTCTATCAATATTTAACCGCAGAACCAGAGGCAATAGGGCTTAGCGACAGCTGGCCTCTGAGGCAGGAAGAGGCCTAGCTCTGATACACACTACCCTGTGTGTAGAGGTCAAGGCCTAGCTCTGATACACATTGCCCTGTGTGACTCAAGACAAGTCCTTTAACTCGGTGACCCAGACAACTCTGCTCAGGCTGGCAAACTCACCTGCCTATTTTTGTTTGGCTCAGGGGCCAGGAGTTATTAACTTAGCAGAAACTTAGAAGAAACTTGGGTTGACGCCAAATTATAACAAACATCACAAATGGGTTGTTGCTGTTTGTCCTTCCTTTTTCAAGAGGACCAATGACATTCCAGTGTTGGGAGAATATTACAGACCAAAGAGACGTTAGACATCATCCAACTCAATCATTGATTTTCACTGATTAGGAGACTGAGGTCCAGGGAAATTTAGTATCTTGAACAAAAATTACATTCACAAAATTACATAATTTCAGAGTTAGAAGAAACCTCAGATGTTGTCTAATCCAGCTGAATTTGTCTTATGGCATAAATGTCAATTGAGTATCCAGACTTTGGTTAAAGACCTCTAGTGAGACAGACTCTCTGCATTCTGAGATCACCAATTCCACTTTTGTTTTTTAATTCCCAACTCTAAGTCCATGTTTATCCCACCACATTCCACTGACCCATTCTGCAAAGGCATGTCCACATGCCCTCCCACCACCAGCAGTAAGCAGCAGCAGAGCCAGTAAGGAGCTCAGTTGAGATAGAGAAGGAGTGAGGCTGTGATTTGCCTGTTCCAGGGCACTCCCTCTACCAATGCAGATTGGAAGCTTCTGTGTCACTTTTAGTCTAAAAAGGTTGCCTACATGACTTGATAATTCAAGTAAATTGCCCAGGGTCCCACAGCTAGCATGTGTCAGAGACAAGGGTTAAACCCAGATTTTCCAGCATCAAAAAACAACCTTTCCATCACTAAACCATGTTGCCTCTCTCAGAGATGAGAACGACTTCATTTATCACTCATCTGTCTCCACCCTGACCTATGGAACACCTCTTGCTGTCAGCCACAGTCCTCTCCAGCAGCTAGCCTTCTATAAAGGAAAGGTAGGGAGAAAACCCAACTTTTGAATCATTTTATTTTATAGAATCTTTAAGATAACAGACATTCCATATTGTATAAGGCTGTGGACCTCTCTGCCTTATTATTGTAACAATATTCAAACACCATATGCCTCTTGGAGCATAGGAGAAGCCTGAGAGTCTACTCGAGTAATTATATTTTATTATCTGACCAGAGACCTCACTGGTGTAATGGTCAAAGCTCCCAATTTGAAATCAGAGGATCTGAGTTCAAATTCTGACTCTGTTTCTTACTAACTCTGTGACCTTGGGCAAATCCCTTCCTCTCCCTGGGCCTTGGTTTTGTCTTCTCCATTTAGTTCTCAGGGCTGGTATTTGTGATCTGCTAAGGGGTTTGAGGGAGGGAGGAGTTGAGGAGGGAAAAGCCAGAAGAAAGTGTCTTGCCCATTAAGCATCCTCCCAAACTGGTTGTCACCAGGGATATAGTATGTGTGCTGTGGCCAAAAGTAGCCTGTGGACTGCTTGAAGGAAAACTAAATCTCCCACACAGAACTGTCCTTCAGAGCAAGCTGCAACCATGATGCAAACTGAGAGGTACACACAGAAAGTAATTCAATGCGTTTCCAGGTAAGATATGAAAGTGCAGCCCCTGAAATAGGAGCCCCCGACTGTTAGTGACCACTAGGAAATTAAAGTTTTTGTTGCAATGCATGCATACCGTGTATCACATCCTGTTACAGCTGGAGGGAACCTGGTCCAATTCTCATTTTGTGGTGGAAAGAATTAAGGTTTAAACTAAAGTGAAATGTCTTGCTGTTCCCAGAATTCAGTATTCTATATCCCCCATGTGTGCCTTTGCACAGGTTGTCCTGAAGCCTTTTTCTTCTCTGCTTTTTAGAATCCTCGGGTTCCTCCAAGGCTCAGCTCAGGGAACAGATCCTAGGAGAAGCCTTTCCTGAGCCTCCTAGTTTATATTGTTCTCTCCCTCTCTCCTCAAATTACCCTGTATTTTGCTGTCCTTCAGTCATTTTCAGTTGTGTCTGATTCTTTGTGATCCTATTTGGACTTGTTTTGTTTTTGACAAAGATACTGGAATGGCTTGCCATTTCTTTTTCCAGCTCATTTTACAGATGAGAAAACTGAGGCAAATAGGGTTGAGTGACTTGCCCAGGGTCACACAGCTAGTAAGGGTCTAGGGCTAGATTTGAACTCAGGAAGATGAGTTTGACTCCAGGCCTAGCACTCTAGTGATTGCACCATCTAGCACTCAATTCCATATTTACTTAATCTTATATCTATTATATTCCCATAGTAAAACATAAGCTTTTTGAAGACAGGGACCAATTTTCTTTTTCTCTCTACCACCTAGCAAGTACCCCAGTGCCTACAGTAGGTACTTAATAAATGTTTATTGTATACTGTTACATTGGATTATCCTGGACCACAGTGACTAAGTAGCCCATCTGGATCTCAAACCCAGACATTCTGATTTCAAGCCCAGGCCTCATCCCAATACACAGCATTAAGTTCATTAAGTTTAATGAGTGTAAATGTTAATTTAATTGACTTTGTCACTACTTAACATTCATAATTACCAAATTTTTAAAATAATTTTAATTAAAATAGTATTGGATTTCCAGTGAGGAGTCATAAGAAGAATTATCAATGTGGAAATCATAAAAACAGAAATTAGAACCAAGCCAAAGATTTGACTAATCTCAAAATGAATGTCATCTTATAATCATAAAGAATAGAATTTTCTTATTCTAAAAATAGATTCATTTTTAAAAAAAATAATCAGCCCACTCACAACTGCCAGAATGTTATACCCTAGGAAACTTCCTGCCTTGACCAATGTTAGTCTCTACTCACAAGCCCTGAGAAATCAATCCTGTGCAAAGAAATGTTTAGCCTATCTGTTATGAGAATCTGAAGATCTTCCCTGTCTCTAGGCCCTTTGCTAAAGTGGCTACATGACTCTGAGAACCTTTCCAGATTTGAAAGTATACTCTGTGCCCTAATAGGCTGGATGTGGTCACGTGGAGCCTGTGGTGGGAGGCTTGTTTTTCAGGAATGCCCGCGCCTTGTAGCTTTGTGATTGGGCAGTGGGTCAAAAGGGCTGTGACATTCTCTGATCCAGGAGAAGGTTATATATATGCCCTGATGTGAGGTTTTGCTTTGGGGCTCACTTTGAAAAGAGTTGTGTGATTTGGCCAGATGAGACTCTGGGAAGCTGTTGAGACCCCGGCTTTGAAAAACCCAGATGTTAGTGCTTCCCTCTCTGGTAACTGAATAGTTAACTGATGTAATGGTCAGACGCTGGAAGCCGTCTGCTGATCTGTTTTTCTGTTTGTTTGTAACTTGTGTTTGTAACTTATGTTTGCATTCTCTGAAGTTTAGGGTGCTGACTTTTCCCCCTGAACTAGGTAAATGATATATGTTGGATTAAAGTGAGCTTGTTAAGCCATTTTGAGTTGCTTTCCTTTAGAAAAGCAAATCTAAGAACCTGTGCTAGCAGCCATCCTGGGTATGCTGGGGTGCTTGCTGATACACTATCTGACTTGATAGTGCCTTAAATTTCACAACCAGTTATTCATTTCTTTGGTTTGTGATTGTTAATGTGTAAGCAATTTCTCCTACAGCAATAAAGCCATATTAATCTTTACAGTCGCACTATGAACAGATATACTGAATGTGCTACAGTGGGGGCCGGTGGGGGGGGGGGGAGGCGAGGCAGGGGACACTGAAGCTAAATCTTGACTTCTTTAATTTCTAGCAATGTGACCCTAGATGTATTACTTAACTTTTCTGAGTCCCAGTTTCCTTATGTGTAAATTATAACTATCTCATAGTGCTATGTTTGAAAATTTTAAACCTCTATGAAGCAATTTCCTAGAGCAGGCAGGCAGGATGAGGTGAAAAGGAGAAAAGAAAGGAATAGTCAGAGATGTGAAAAGAAACACAGGAAGGGTCAGGGGATGGGGCGGGGTGAGTAACCTTGATAAACTTTTTTTCTTCTTTTTTTAGCTTTTTTTTTTTGCAAATGAAACTGCAAATCTGTTACATACAACTTGTTATTCCTTTTAAATATATAATAAAGTTCTTATGTAAATTTCTTTTTTTCTCTTTTTTTCTTCCCTCATCTGCATTATTAACATTTTCTCCATCAGTTTCTTAAGTCTGGACAATCAACAAAACAGTAAATCAAGCCCTGATTTGTAGCCCTGGCTGATTTCCAAGGTGTAAAGGCTCACGATGAAAATTTAACAAGTGGCTCTCAGGAGCCAGTTTAAACTGGCCCAAGCCCACCCCTGGAGGCCATCCCTCGCTTGAAAATAAGAAAAACTTACCTCCCCTGTTTAGACGAACTTCCCTTCCTCCCTATGCTCTCACCTCCCCCTGGAGAATTGGACGCAACATTTGGTAAGAAACCACTTAAGAATCTACCCTGAAATACCATATTTCTCTCAAGTTTTTGCTTGGTTTTGGTTTTTTGTTTATATTTTCTGTTCAAGAGACAGTGTGATAAAGTAGAAAGATCACTAGACCCAGAATCAGGAGACCTGTGTTCAAATTGTATGAATAGAGACAAGTTAGTCAACATCTCTGGGTTTCTTTTTCTTGTAGAATGAGCTGAAGATAACAATGCTTCTACTTCCAGAGAATTACTTTGGAAAAACTGGGCAACTAGGTGATGAAAGAGACAGACAGACAGACAGAGACAGAGAAAGAGAAAAAGAGACAGAGAGAGAGAGAGAGAGGGAGAGAGAGGGAGAGAGAGAGAGAGAGAGAGAGAGCAAGAGAGAGAGACAGAGCGAGAGAGAGAGACAGAGCGAGAGAGAGAGACAGAGCGAGAGACAGACAGACAGAGAAAAAGAGACAGAGAGAGACAGACAGAGCGAGAGAGAGAGCAGCTGCATTTAGAATCAGGAAGTTTTTGTTTGTTGTTGAGCTGGTTCAGTCCTGTCCTACTCTTCATGACCCCAAGTTGGGGTTTTCCTGGCAAAGATACTGGAGTGCCTTGTCATTTCCTTCTCCAGTTCATTTTACATATGAGGAAACTGAGGCAAACAGGGTTACATGACTTGCCCAGGGTCACACAGATAGTAAGTGAACTGAGTTTAAATCCAGCCTCTGACATTTACTAACTGCATAACGAGGCCTTAAGTCACTTCTGCCTGACTCAAATTCCTCACCTGTAAAATGGAAATAATAATAACACTTACCTCCCAAGATTGTTGTAAGGATAAAACGAAATATTTGTAAAGTTACTTTGCAAAATTTAAGGTACTATATAAATAGTAGTCACTAACGTTATCATTAAGAGCTTTGTAAGGCTTAAAGGGCTATAGAACCAGGAATTATCACTGGCAGAAAAGTACTAGACTAGGAGGTAAGAAACCTGGGTTCCAGTCCAGACTCTTAAATCACCAGCTGTGTTTAACTGAGAGTCTCAGAAAAGTGAGTTCCCCTCATCACTAGATATGTATCTGTATCTTAAAGTGGAGACTGAAACGAGAGATAAGGATGTTGGGGGTGGAATCTATGCTCTGAGAAAGTAAGGATTGCTGCCATTGATAACAGTTAGGTCCTTTACAAGTGCCATGGCTTCCTTCACTGCAGAATGAGGCTGTTGGATTGGATGGCTTCTGAGGTCCCTTCCACCTCGAGATCTATGACCCCGTGATCTGATCCTAAGTCAGAGCCTCAGGAATAGCAAAACTTCCAGCCCAGTGCCCTCAGCCACCGTCCTGGGAGCAAACCCTTTGGAGATGAGCCTGGCGGCTGGTCCTGCAAGGGCTGCAGCTGCAATTACTGTCAAGTGGTTCAATATCAGAAATTGACATAAGCTTCTCATGGGGAAATGGCATTAAGCAAGAGACACTACTACCTGTGTTTCCATCGCATGCTAAGGACCATGGGACCTTTACATATCCCTTGTATATGTGTTGTCTCTCCTGCTTGAATATGAGCTAAGATGGTCTTACTTTTCTCTTTAATATCCTCAGCACTAAGCTTTGCATATAATAAGTGCTTAATAAATGCTTTTATAGTCACACATTAATCACCCTCTCTGGGCTTCATCTCTAAAATGAAAGGATTAGATTCAGGGATGGGGAACCAAAGGCCTCAAGGCCACATATGGCCCTCTAGGGTCTCAAGTGCAGTCATTTGAGGGAATCCAAACTTCACAAAACCCCCTTAATAAAAGTATTTGTTCTGAAAATCTGGACTCAGTCAAAAGGCCACACCCAAGGACCTCAAAGGCCACATGTGACCTGGAGTTTGTAGATTCTCCATCCATGGACTAGATGGTGTCTGAGATTTCTGCCAGTTCTAAGATACTATGATTTTAAAAGTTGACAAGCAATAATGTTAACCTCTCTTCCATTCTCTAGATTAAAGTCAGTTAAGGAACTGCCATAAATGACTTCAAAAGACTGAGATTTCCTTCAGTCTAGATTCTGCAGTCACTGATGGCGCCTTGGAAGCCACTACACCAGGCTTCAAAACAGTAAGTACTTAAGAAAAGTTTGTTTGATTGAATTGAATGAAAAGTTACAGCATTTAAAGTGCCATATAAGTGATAGCCATAATTGTTATTCCATTTTATCATGCAAAAAATTGTGTTTTTAGCTTTTATTGCTACTTTTTGTCTTCATATCACCTTTTTTTCCCAAATATATTCCTTCATTCCCTCACCAGAGAGGTTTCCCTTGTAACAAAGAATAAGAAGGAAAAAATCAGTTTGTCACAATTAACAGACATCACCCAAATCTGACAGTATATGCATTGTCTGGAAGCCTTTCCAGTTAAGGCATCAATGTCAGACCTTGTATTCTATTGGCATAACCTTGGAGAGCCCAAGAACACCACCACACATTCCAGAAGAATGTAAGCTCCTTGAGGACAGGGATTTTTTTCCATTTTTTGTCTTTTAATTTCTAGAGCCTAGCTAAGTTCTTTGCATACAGTAGGAATTTAATAAACACATGTTAAATTGAATTGAGTACTAAGACTCTTGGCAGAGGCTTAGTGAAGGAAAGTTAGATTATTAGATTACTTTCAATTATTAGTATTTTGATTTCCTGTGTTTCTAGTCTAACTGGTACTCCAACCAAGCCTGAAGTGTTTTGCATTGAAGAAGGAGATATGACTGTGGATGGTAGAGAGAATGCTGACTTGCTGGAAAGACAGTAAGCCAAATCAAGTCTATGAACATTTTTAAGCTCCTACTATGCACCAGGCATTTTGTTAAACATTGGAGATACAAAGAAAGACCAAAAAAAGGAGCTGAAATCTCATCTTGCTCACAACAAAGAGCTCATTCAACTCATATGTTTTCTGGTATAGACTAAGCTGCAGAACATCTCCAATTTCTGCTTGTGATTCGCTTGAGTAAGTGGGCTCACATCCTATTTGCTATCTGTTATGGTCTTTTATAAGACAGGTAGGTAGCATAGTGGATAGAGCCCTGGACCTAGATTCAGGAAGACCTTTGTTCAAATCTGACCTCAGATATTTGCTAGCTGTGGGAGCCTGGGCAAGTCACTTATGCTCTGTCTGCCTCAGTTTCCTCATCTATAAAATGGGAATAATAATATCATCTACCTCCCAAAGTTATTGTGAGAATCCAATGATGTAATATTTGTAAAGTGTTTTGCAAACCTAAAGCACTATATAAATGCTAACTTTTATTATATAACCAGCATTTTTTTTTTGAAAGAAAGGGACCAGGTCAATAGGTATAAGCTAAAAGCTAACCTGTCACGTAAGCATAACCAAAGAAGAGGTGCTTGGTCTGGACCCTCTCCCCTAAAAAAGCATATCCCTAGGTAAGTGATATTTGAGAGAAGTGAATAGCTATAAATCTAATATGATACCCCACTTAGAGATTGGTGAAGGAAGGAGCAAGGACCCAACCACAGTGCTCTCCTGGTTTGAAACCAAAGTTTCTTTTGGAGAAGGGATGGCCAGATTCTAGAGATATCTACCCGTGTTGCCTTATAAGCTGCACATTTATACACTTAAACAAACCAGATGGACATACATATGTTACAAAGGGACACGGACACACACACACACACACACACACACACACACACACCCTCACTTATGTGAGTGCTTCCAGAGGTTCGGAAGAATCCTATTTAGAGGATCAAAGGAGCAGGGCAGCTTTCCTGACGCGTTCTAATGTGGGAGTTCCTGGGCCTTTATTCAATCTATTCCCCCAGTCTGCTCCTGCCCACCAGCATACAAATTGGAGGAAAGGGGTTGAGGAAACTTAGAGGAAGTGTCCAACACTTAGAATGAGACCACAGACTCAAGTTCATTTGCATGGCAATAGAGTGGGGTCTGGGAACAAATGGGCCCCACTGAGTCAACAAAGGGAAGATCATAAGTCACCCTTGCTCTTCCTGCCAGTTGTCAGTTTCTAGCAGAAGGGAAAGGAACAGACACGTCATTAAACAGCAGGTGTCAACTGTCATTTCTCCACCAGGAGCAGTCAAATCAAGAAAACTGGTCATCAGTGAAAGAGAAATTTGCTAAGTAGATCAGAAGACCTTGGGTTATGGAGAGCACTGGCAAGTTAAGATTGGACCAGAGGGACAGATGTGTAGAATTGGTCAGAGGAAATGGAAGGGTTGTAACATCTTCAAATGACATAGGCCAACAAAAGACAAAATTTTTCCCAAGGTTGCAGTTATATTTTGGAAATAATTAGAGAACTTATTTTAGCAAAATGTTGACATATTTGTAACAATTTCTTTCTTTTTCCTTCTTTTTTTATTTCTTTTCTCCATCCTTCTCTCTCTTTTCTCCTTCCTTCCCTATCTTCTTTTCTTTCTTCCTTTCTTCTTTTTTCTTCCTTCTTTTCTTGCTTCCCTCTTTTCCTCCCTCTCTCATTTCTTCCTTCCTTCCTTTCTTTCTTCCTTTCTTTCCTTCCTTTCCTCCCTTCCTTCCTTCCTTCCTTCCTTCCTTTCTTTTCTCATTTCTTTGTTTCTCTGTTATTTAACCCATACAGGGAACTTCAGGTAATAAAACCCCTCTACCAATTCAGATTGACAACTGTTTTCAATTCATAGTCTTAGAGAATCAGCCAGGGCAGTGAGGGACCCTAGGTCATCCAACCAATATGTGCCAGAGGCAGAATCCTCCTAACCACAAAGCCAACTCTATCCACTATGCCTGCTGCTTTTTCTTTCTTCTAACACCTTACCATCACAGAATGTTAAAACTAGACGGTGCCTTAGAGATCAAATAACCTACTCAACTTGTTTAACACATGAGGAAACTCAAGTTAATGGAAGGGGAATAAAAATCATAATAATTCCCATTTAGTGTTACCACCACCTCATTATAGAGTCACAATCACTCTGCAAGTTAGATGCTGCCGGTACAAAAACATTTTACAGATGAGGAAACTGACTCTTAGAGAAACTAAATTATTTGCCCATGGTCACATAGCTAGTAGGTATCAGAGCCATGATTCATATTCAAGACTTCCTAACTTGGACAAGTCCAACTCTTTAGCTATTATACCAGCCTTGGGCAAGATCACAAAGCAAGACTCAGAGCCAGAGATAGAAAATCAACCTTTCCTTATCCCTCCAGGCTGTTGGTCCTCCTCACACATTGCTTAGCCTTTTGTTTGTAGCTCAGTTACTTATGTTTTGTTTTTTCTCCCATTGGCTGCTAACTATGCTAGGAAATCTTATCTACCATTTTATTTATATATTCTGTCTACCATTTTGTTCATTCCTTAATTCTTGTAACACCTGTTTGCTGAGCACCTACTATGTGTCCCCTGCTGGCTCAGGTGGTCTGGAGCTTACACTATTAAAAGTCAGTTCCTGCCCTACTGGAGTTTACATTCTAGAAGAAGAAATAAGATAATCACGCAAATCACCATAATCAAAAGGTAGAACCTGTTATACATCTAAAAGTAAGACAAAGGACAATATAAGTTCTGAGTAAGGAAAGCCTGGAAGTGGAGACCAGGGGGAAGATAAAGGAAAGTTTAATGGAGGTGGGGACATTTTAACTAAATCTTAGAGGATGTATAGGAACAGGTAGAGACTGACTGGGGGGTGGGGTGGGGTGGGGTGGGGTAGGGGTGTCAGGGAAGGCAATTGAGGGAATAAGCTCAAAAATCGCCAGTGGCTCCCTATTATCTCCAGGATCAAATAAAGCATTTTAGCATTCAAAGCCCTTCTTACTTTTCCTTTCTGGTCTTCTGTTACTTCCTTTACTCTGTTCCTGGGAAGCTCCTTACCTCTGCCTCTGCTTCTGAGTTTTCCTGGATTTCTTCAAGTCTCAGCTTCCTTTTCTGGTCCCTCTGGCTATCAGTGACTTTTCTCTGAGATTACTTGCCATTTACACTACATATTACCTATTCTAACTTTCAGAAACTGAACTTTTCATTTTCATGGAATCATTCCCATAGATTTCGAGCATAAATTAGCATAAATGAGATTTCATAGGAAGACATAGGAGATACATAGGAAATCTCATTAATTAATTAATTTAATTAATCTCATTAATATGGAAAATAGTCCCCAATAGCTAATGAAAGCTTTTATTCCATATGAAATTGTCATGGCTAAAATTTATGTTAATTAAATAAAATGTTGTTGAAAATTTCATTCATTTCATTTCTTGGAAATATGCATAGTTAATGAGATTTCCTGTGTGTCCAGACTTTAGGGATACTGTGTATATCTTGCATGAACCTAGGTATTCACATATTGTCTCCTCCTTTAGAATGTGAGCCCCATGAGGGCCGTGAATTGAGCAAAGGGCCTGGAGTCAGGAAGACTCATCACCTTGAGCTCAAATTTGGCCTCAGACACTTCCTAGCCATGTGACCCTGGGCAAGTCACTTAACCCTGTTTGCCTCAGTTCTCCCATCTGTAAAATGAGCTGAAGAAGGAAATGGCAATCTACTCTAGTATCTTTGCCAAGAAAATCCCAAATGGGGTCATGGACATAATGGAAGCAATTCAACAATTCTAATACTTAGCACAGTGCCTGACACATAGTAAGCACTTAATAAGTACTTTTTGAGTAAATAATTAAGGGAATGTCATGAATTTTTTGAGCCATAGCATACTGTATGTACTTAATTAGCACTGCAAGAATGGGGGGGGGAGCAAGAAGCTTGTTCTTGACAGATATTCATAAGAAAAGAAACCTCTTAATTCCTAGGCCTAGAGAGTATGACCATATCACACCTCCTTTACTTAGCTTTTGTTCTGGCTCAAATTTATTTTGTATGCCAAACCAGAGAGGAACTTGGTAATTTCTTATCCTAAATCAGATAGTCGGCTGGGATAGTGATGTTCAAGTCAACCCCAGGCATGAGGAGTTTAAAGACTTAATCTTGGGGCGGCTAGATGGTGCAGTGAATAGACCACTGGCCCTGGAGTCAGGAGGACCTGAGTTCAAATCCAGCCTTAGACACTGAACACAAAAACTAGCCATGTGACCTTGGACAAGTCACTTAACCCCAATTGCCCTACCTTCCCCCCTCCAAAAAAAAAAAAGACAATCTTAGCCAAGTGCACTCTTCAAGACCTTTATTTGATTGTCTCTTAGTTCTGAGTGACTCTTTTTGCTATGGCCAAAGAGCCATCGGCCTGACCTTGTCTGGGAAAGGCTTTCTAGTCAAGGTACTCTAGCCGATTAGATCTGAAATGACCAGTAGATGGCCCCAGAGAGATTAATCCCAGAAGCTAGTAGGAGGCAGCAATGTCCAACAGTGATTTGAAGACCATTGGAGCAACCAGCAGCAGTGCACCTAGGGAAGAGTGGAGACACAGTTTCCAGAAGAGAGCAGCACAGAGTAACTTGATGCCATCAGCAGAGGATATCAACATCCCTACACCACTGAAGAATGGGTTGTCTTGGTCTCATACATTTCATATATGTCTATACTGGGCACACAAGTTCCTAAAGAGTTCCTCCTCCTTATCTATGCTATCTGACCATACCTGATCCCTATATATGTGCCTTCCAAATGTGATCCTAGTAATATATGTTTCTATCATTTCCTTTCCTTGATCATATATATAAGAAGTGATCGGTTAATTCATGTGAACCGACACCACTCATAATTTAGTAACCTATGGGTAAGTTTACCTTGTGTGCATATAGAAGGAATCTTCTCTTGTAACTTTATTTGCTATACTGTTTAATTAAATGCATTTTCTTTAAATTAGCATGTCTTCTGGCCACCAGGCAAAAGTACACATATCAGTAGAAGCTCATAAATTGTGGATTTAAAGGGATGCTAACCCAGACAAGGAGGCAGAAGTAAGGAAGACCTGAATCAAATCTGACCTCAGATGCTTAGTAGCTGTGCGACTCTTGGCAAGGTATTTAACCTTAATCCTTTGCCTTAATCCATTGGAGAAGGAAATGGCAAACAATTCCAGTATCTTTGCCAAGAAAACCCCATGGACAGTATGGTCCAGAGGGTAGTGAAGAGTTGGACATGACTGATGTCTGAACAACAACCTGAACTACCTGTTTGATCATTCCTTTTCCTCGATCTGTAGGAGGTAAGTAAACTATATTAACTCTCAGACTGAGAAAAAGAAATGCAAAGACCAATGAAAACAATAAATTCAAGGTCACAAGGGTGATGAAAGTAGGACCAGGATTAGGACTGACTGCTCCTGAGCCCAGCCGAGCAATAACATGAAACAGCACGCCACCCCCGTTCCTTAACTCTTATCTGGATTTCTGTTGTTGAAAGCAGCAAGCATATGCATTTTATAAAGCCAAAAGCTTTTATTGACACTTGAAAAATGTGTGCATAAATATATGTGTATATATATAGTGTGTGTGTATATATATATATATATATATATACACACCCATACCCAGCATATATATATCCACATATATGGACTCATAGCAAAATTTAAAAATTTGCCACTAGACAGTGTTAAAAAAACTATTTGTTCTACAAAAATAGGCTATATCAGATCAAATATGTAGCCCCTATGGTATTAAAAGGATATAGCTTTAATAGCGTTCTAAGCTACCTCCTTTCCCGTCTATTCGTCTCATTTAGATAATCCTTAGCTGAGAATTCCTGCATAGCCACCCAGACTCCTGCTGGCAAATCTCTGGAGATACAATCAGCTTTGGATGAGTTAGGATGTAAGACTAGATACTGTACAGGCCACTGACCACTGTCTGACCTGCTTCACCTAATTACTATTGGAACTAAGTTTTTATAACTGTCTTTTCTACTATTGAAATTTACCTATTTTTGAAACAGTTCAAAGTAAAGTGAAAGAGGACTGACACAGGAATCAGAGGACCTGAATTCGAATTTTGTCTCTGCTATAAATGACCTGTGTGATCTTGGGTGAACTTCTGGACTTCCATTTTCCCATCTAAAAATTAGGTTAAATTAAGCAGTCTCCAAAGCTACTTTCTAGCTCTCTATGATCCTACTCCAACCCTTCTCATGTGTCAGAGGGAGAGAGAACCTGTGGCCTAGATCTGAGGGAATCTCTTCCAAGCTAATCTTATTCTCAGCTCTGGGCTGCTTAATCAAAAGCATTTTCAATCAATGGTCAGAAAAGCAGGTCTAGGTTTCCCTGCTTTGACCCTTTATCCACAGGAATAAAAATGTTCCTTTTTATTGCTGTGGATTTTGGAGCTTTCTTAAACAGTGAGATCAATTACACTCTTGAAGTTTTGCAATAAAATTATTCAGGGGCCTTCAGTCACCGTTCTTATTAATTACTGTATCAGCTGTTTTACATACCCTAATTATCTCCCCATGGCACATACAACGGTCTTTCTCATTTTTTTAAGTTAAAAAAAATTCTCTGGTAAAAATAGAAAGAATTAGAGCGTTTTCCTTTGTATGAAAAAGAAAAAAAAAGTCTTTACAGTATTAAAACAGAACCACAGCTCCCTCTGCTGGCTTTGGAGAATACAAGCTGGACTCAGGATTTCAAGGTAAACAAGAATTTGAAGTCCAACACTTTTGTGTTACAGATGGGGAAACTAAGGCCCAGAGATGTAAGTGACTTACACAAAGTCACCCAAGGAGCAAGCAGATTTTGTGCCACTTATAGAAGATCTAGGATCCAAACAAAGAGACCAACAAAAAAAATTCTCTTCTTGCCACGACTGGAGGTCTTGATAGAATTTCCAACTTGATTTGCCCAATCACAGCAGGGTGAGGAATCTCTGAACATCAGAGTTGGAACAGCTTTTAGAGATGATCTATTCCAGCCCACCTCTGAGCAGGAATCCCCTCTGAAACATCTCTAAAGAGGAGTCATTGACCTCTCTGCAACCTCATCAACTTTGGTCCAGGCACTTAACAACACTGAGTCTTATCTTCTTTATCTATATGACTATATTGGAAGAGATGACCTCAAAGGGCTGCTCCCACTCTAAGCCCTTTGACTGTCCTATGACTGTCCCAGGAATACACATTGCTGCTTGTTCCCTCCATTCAGAGAACACCACCCCTAACCTCTTCCTAGTAGATATGAGAAACCATCAGATTTTGAAAGATGCCCAGAAGGAGATTCCATCACAGGACCAGCTCTTGAGAAAACTTGTGAAATAGACCCAGTTTATCTGCAATACTCTGTGTCAACTGTTCTCTCTGTACCCTTTCCCTCCTTCTCTAGGATCTTTTCCACTCTTTTCTGCTCTCTCCCTTTCCCTACTTTCCCAACCTGTTCTCAGAAGATATGATGTCAACCATTTTGCTCAATATGGATTCCTTGCTTGTGAAAAAAAAAAGTCCCTTCCAGCTTGAACATTTATGGTTTTATGCAATATATTCCAATGGAAATACTACTCAATTAATAGTCAAAGGATTAGATTCTAATTCTAGCTTTGACATTCACTCACCTTCTCTTTGCCCCAGTTTCTTAAAATGTAAAATAAAGGTTTTTGTTTTGTTACTAATTAGCCCAAGACTTCTTCTAGCCTTGAGAGTCTATGATTTGTTCAATATTACATCAATAGCATCTCTTCCAGAAATATGTGTGGTTAAAGCATATCTCTAGTTGAAAAATGAATCTGTCCCCATTAAGTGGATTTTTAGCTGTCCTGAACAGATAGGGAAAGAATCTTAAAGCAAGGATTACCTTTCTGACACCACTGAATTCACCACATGTAGGGTACCACCTATTCTGCCTGTGAATAAGGCAGTATTTCAGTATCTTAATTTAGTGTTTAATATCCATCAATGCTTCTGTGTGTCACTTCTCCCCATTACATATATAGCCCACCTATATTCCTTTACCTACATGTCTTCTAGGGATCTGGAAAAGACCTGGTAAACGTCTTTGAATAATTTTGTTATTGTGGTTCACTAGTTCAGTCATGTCTGACTCTTCATGGCCCCATGGATTGTAGCATGCCAGGATCCTCCACTATCTCTCGAAATCTGGCCAAGTTCATGTTCATTGTTTTCCTAATAGAATCTATCCATCACATCCTCTGCCATTTCCTTTTCCTTTTGTATTCAATCTTTCCCAACATCAGGGTCTTTTCCATCTTCTCATTATGTGGCCAAAGTATTTAAGTTTCAGTTTCAGTATTTTACCTTTCAGTGAATAGCCTGAATTAATTTCTTTCAAGCATTGATTGATTTGACCTCCTTCCTGTCCAAGAAACTCTCAAAAGTCTTCTCCAGCACCACAGTTTAAAAGCATCAATTTTGTGGCATTCAAATTTCCTTATAGTCCAGCTCTCACACTCATATATTGCTACTGGAAAAACTATAGCTTTAATTATATGGACCTTTATTGGTAAGGCGATGTCTCTGCTTTTTAGTATGCTGTCCATATTTGCCATTGCTTTCCTTCCACAGAGCAAGTGTCTTTTAATTCCATGACTGCAGTCACCATCTGCAGTGATCTTTGAGCCCAAGAATATATAATCTGACACTGCTTCCATTTCTTCTTGCTCTGTTTGCCCCTTCTCCAAAGCTATTTGCCAGATTTACACTCTTTTCTTTTACCCTCATCAAGAAATTTCTTAATTCCTCTTTACTTTCTGCCATCAGGGTGGTATCATCTGCGTATCTGAGATGGTTGCTATTTTTCCTGGCAACCTTAATTCCAACTTTCAATCCAACCAATGTGAAATGTCATATGATGCACTCTGCACATAAGTTACATTTAAAAAGTGCGGTCTTACCCTTTTCCCAATCTTAATCCAATCATTTGTTCCATGTTCAGTTCTAACTATCGTTTCTTCACCTGTGTACAGGTTCCTCAGGAGACAAGTGAGAGGATCTGGTACTCTCATCTCTTTGAGGACTGGCTACACTTTGTTGTGATACATATAGTCAAAGGCTTTAGTGTAGTCAATGAAGCAGAAACAGACTTTTTTATGGAACTCTCTTGCTTACTTCAAAATCCAGCAACTGTTGCAATTTGGTCTCTAGTTCCTCTGCTTCTTCAAAAACCAGCCTATTTTCCTGGTAATTCTCAGTTCACATATTGCTGAAGCCTAGCTTGCAGAATCTTAAGCATAACCTTGCTGATATGTGAAATGATATGTGAAATGAAATAATGTGAACATTCCTTGATAATTTTCTTCTTTAGAATTGGGATATAAACTGATCTTTTCCAATCCAGTGGCCATTGTTGTGTTTTTCTTTTTTTTTTTCCTTTTTTTTTAAATTTTATTATAGTTTGCATCATTCATTTCCACAAGATTTTGAGTTACATATTTTCTCCCTGTCTTTCCCTCACCCACCACCCCAAAACAGCCATCCCAGTGTGTCCCCCCTCCCCCAGTCTATTCTCTCCTATGTCACTTTTTGGTAGGGCAGGATGGATCTCTCAACTGCAGTGCCT
>CM053580.1:499670509-499686913 GCA_028627135.1 Pseudochirops cupreus | reverse complement strand
AAAGAAAGAAAGAAAGAAAGAAAGAAAGAAAGAAAAAGAAAGAAAGAAAGGGGGTGGCCAGATGGCACAGTGAATAGAGTTCTGGCCCTGGAGTCAGGAGGATCTGAGTTTAAATCTGGCCTCAGACACTTAACACTTACTAGCCATGTGACCTTGGCCAAGTCACTTGACCCCAATTGCCCTGTCTTCCCCCCCTACAAGTAGCAAACAAAAAAATTTTAAAAATTAAAATGATAAAATTCTTTTTAAAAAAAGAAAGAAAGAAAGGAGGGAAAGAAAAAAGAAAAAGACAACTCCTGCCTTCAAAGGCTTTACATTTAAATGGGAGGAGGACGAAGAGGAGGAGGAGGAGGAGGAGGAGGAGGAGGAGGAGGAGGATGCAAGTACCACATGCCATTATTAGGCTTTCTGACTGGCTGAGTGAACCCGAGACTAGAAAATGACTTCAGTGACCAATGACTTCAATTCAGAAAGCTCAAGTGCAAATAAGTTTAGGGAAATTCTTCCAGTAAATATATCATCGCCACCATTGCCATCACCATCACCATCGTTATTATTGTGTATACTCTACTACCACCATTGCTCTTTTCTGCCACCCTTGCTCCAGTTCATTTACCCTGCTGATGAATTCAAGCCACATTTCTGCTTTGCACTAACCTGAGAAATCTGCTCAAGAGGGTTCTCGCCTTGTATGATATTTACAATTAGATTATTATTCATAGTCTTAATAGGCACTCATGAAACTGCTAATGAACCACAACAGGGTTGGAAGGTAACCTAACAAAGACTCATGCAATATTAACAAAGTATAGGACCCATCACCCAAAGATAGCTAGAGAAAAATTAATACTTCTCACCAAAAAGGAGGAAGAAGATGGATAGACATTCTCAGAGTACAGGTTAAACACACAAAAATCCTGGTGATGAGCATCTCTAAATTTAGTGAAGCTCCTCCTCACAGGACAAATGGAGAGTCTCTATCCAAGCTTGTACTTGAAGCTTGTCCAAGTTGGCAGAACCAATCCAAGAATCCTCTTCATGGGCTTAGGCTTTAAAATCCCTAGATCACCTGCTCACCATGATGAGGCCTCAGAAGAGGGTTGTAATGAAAGTTAATGGCACTAGCACTCACAAAGCCCTACCCTGTAAGCCATACTTTGCTTTACTTACAACTTTTTTGTTGCTGGTTTCTGGGTTTTTTTATAGAACAAATGTGAAGATGGGTACGATCTCATTTGTGTTTGTTTCTCTAATATTGTCCTCCTTTTCTCCAGCTGATTTACCACATCTTTCTCTCTCTTTCTGTCTCTCTCCCTGTCGTCTATAAACATATCCGAGTCTTTCTCATCCTTACAAAACCTTCACTAGATCCTCTCATCCCCACAAGTTATCAGCTTCCTCCCTTTCTCAGCCAAACTTCTTGAAAAAGTTGGCTATGCTCCTTGCCTTCACACCTTCCCTTCACAATCTCTTCTAAACATTCTACAAACCAGTTTCTCACCTGATCACTCACCTTAAACTACCCTTTCCAAAACCATCGCTTATCTTTTAATTAACAAATTTGATCATCTTTTCTTAATATTCATCCTTCTTGACTTCTTTACTGCCTTCCACCCTAGACCATCCTCTTCTCATGGAGAATATTTCATTTTCAGGTTTTGATGACACTGTTCTCTGTTAATTCTCCCTCTATCAATCTGACCTAGACCCTTTCTGGATCATCAACTGCAGCAAGCCTCCTAAATTTAGACATACAACAGTTCTCTAGTCTGAGCCCTCTTCACATCTCTGTCCATGGTACACTATGGTATACTCTTTCTTGGTTACTTTATCAACGCGTGGAGCTTTAATGATCAGCCCTATGATGATGACTCATGGATTTCTATTTCCACTCCAGTCTTTCTCCTGAACTTAATACTACATCCTGAGATAATACTTCATATCAATTGCTTCTTTTAATTATTCCCTCCTTCTGTTAATTATTTCTTCTTTACGCAGCTTCTTTCATATATGTTTGTATGTTGTCTCACAGTCTTAATAGGCACTCATGAAACTGCCAATGAACCACAACAGGGTTGGAAGGTAACCTAACAAAGACTCATGCAATATTAACAAAGTATAGGACCCATCACCCAAAGATAGCTAGAGAAAAATTAATACTTCTCATCAAAAAAAAAATACTTCCTCATCAGAGGAAGAAGATGGATAGCCGTTCTCAGAGCACATGATAAACACACAAAAATCCTGGTAATGAGCATCTCTAAATTTGTAAGCACCTTGAAGGCAGGGTCCATCTTTTGATTCTTTTTGTATCCCCAACCCTTAGCACATAGTAGGTGCTTAATAAATGTTTTTAATTCAAATGAATTAAACTGAATTTATTATTTTCCTTCTTTTTTACTCCCTCTCAAAAAAAATTGCTGATGGCTTAATGGAGGGAACTCAGGGCTGAGAATCAGGAGGTCTAGAATTTAGACATAGTCTTGCTCTAAATTAGCTGTGTTACTTTAGAAAAGTAAACTAAAATTTTTGTTTCTCAGTTTTCTCATCTAGAAAGTGGAAAAACAATCCAAGTAGCTGTTACTCAATGAGATACTACATGTAAAAGGGCTTTGAAAAGCATTTTCCAAAATGGGGGATTAACATTAGTCTAACATGTATTTCTCTTTAATTTGTTCATATGCATGAGGTCATCAAGTTTGATCCAGCAAATATTTCTGCAACTCTGAAAGCTCCTGTGATTCTCTCCCAGATCAGCTCATCTGATAATTATGGATGAAATGAAATCATTTTTGTAATATGTTTTGCATTTAAAGACCTAGTAAAATGGCAGTGATGCTGCTGCTGCTGCTGCTGCTGACGATGATGATGATGATGATGCCCAAGAAAATTCCTTTTCCTTTTCAGTCTGTCCTGTGACCTTTGAATGGTACATGTAGCAGAAAGACACATGAACTGGAAACCAGAGTCCTGGGTTCTAGTACTGGTTCTGTCACTAACTATGTGTGTGACCTTGGACAAATAATTTTACCAACCTGTGATAGAAATGTTTCGATCAGAGAAACTTCAGGGGCATTGGCAGCAGTGAAAGAAAAGATAGGTACCTAGATAGTTCAGCACTAAGGAGGAGGACAGAGCCAAGCTAATAGGAATTTTGTCACATTGTGCCTCAATTTTGGCACCATACAGGAGTGGAATTATTGGGAATTTTTAAGAAGAGAAAAGGTTGTTAGTGGAGCCAGTAAATTTTATTAGGCTGCCCTGTTTTGTGCCTTTTGATGGTCTAAAATATTCAGAATGAGAATAAAATTCAGGTAAGGCAGGATATGGAAAGGACACTGCTTCATTACCCCATTTTCTCAGGAATAAATTTCCTTGTTATTGGGCAATATGCCTTGGCTTCTTTTCCTCAGTATGCTAAATTGCAAGGAAGCAGTTGATGGGGAGTACTTATCAATTTCCCTTCCCTGGAATATCAGTGTCCTGGTGTCAATGTTTGATGCCTGTGTGGCAAGGGATCAGGGCTCTAATTTGTGATGAGAAGTTCATAGAAAATTTCAACTACGTATTTGATATGAAACTAGTTCTGAGACTCCCTCCCTCCATTTCCCTATAAGTGTGTTTTGAAAGCATCAGGCTTGATTTTAGGATTGTGGGAGCATAGATTTAGAAAAGGAAGAAACCATATACTTCAATACCTTAATTTTATAGATGATGAAACAAAATTCCAGGAGGAGACTAAGTGACTGCCTCATATTCACAAAGATTGAAAATAGCAGAGACAAGATTCAAGCCCATGTTTTCTGACTCTGTCCAATGCCCTTTCCATTTCCCAATGCTGCCTACCATCATCCTCATCCAGAAAATCAAGCAGTTACATTAAATTATCATAAGCATTCTTGTGCCCTATAATACTGTATGTACTGTGTGATTCTATCACTCCCACAGACAGAAAAAAAAAAGTATAATTATCAAAGGATGCTCTGCAATGTATACAAGTTTAACTCATAACAACAGGAGGACCTTCATCTCTCTCTTCCAGTTACCTAAATCTTCCTCTTCGATGGTCCACTTCCTCCCAAAAGCCCTCCCTGACTACTACTGCCCACATTCAATCCCTTTGATCCCTGAACAACTAACTCACTTACACTCAATACCACAGTTGAATCCTTAATGAACCTTATACTGTTTTTAAAGTGTTAGTTTTGTTACCTGGATGATATTGTATATTCTTTGATCATGTTTTATATTTCTTTGTATTTTTAGAAAGCCTAGCACAGCGTATTAAGCATATGGTGGGTGATCAGGAAACCCTTGTGAGTTAACTGGGTGATTGTCTCTAAACTACCTGCAACTTAGACTGTGGTAGTCAAGCAGTTAACAACTCAGATGGAGTAAGTCAGTCCTGGTTTCAAAGGCCCCTTTCAAATAATGAGGCTCCAGATATTCTTCCTAATGATATTCTCCTCTCAGTAAATTCAGGTTTTGCTCACAGGAGTAATGAATTAATTAGTTAATGTGGGTGAAAAGCACTTTGAAGTTGTAAAGTGCCTTGTACAAATACTGAGGGAATGGACTGTGAACAACAAAATAGGATACTCCACCTGACAGCAAGGAATTCTCATCTGTGGCTGTGCCCTGGATACATTCAGCAAATTCAGTCCAAGATCAGTTTCAGAGGGGAACCAAAGGAAGAAGAAACCCTGATTGGAAAATCTGGCTTCACAAAGTACCCAGAAGAGCAACTGACACAATATAAACAGCCAGGACCACCTGTCAGTGAAATAATAACAGCCCCAACCTATCTAACACTACCCAGTTTATGAGACATCTTCTCCCCAATTACATGAAGTAGGTAGCACAATTGTTGGAATTATTAAAGTTCTTTACATTTCTTCATCTGTCAAATTAGGGTTTGGATAGCTAGATGCCCTCTTAATCTATAGTTTTCTAATCCTTCAAATGTGAAATAAAGAAAAGCTATTATATATCCATTTTGCAGATGAGGAAACTGAGGATCATAAAGAAAAAGTAATTCCTGCCAGGTGTCGTAGCTTTTAAGTGACTTATCCAGGACTAAAATTCAGGTCATCTGATTCTAAACCTAATGCTTTTACTATACATTGAGTTATATCAGTTTGTTGACAGTGGGGTATGAATGACTCTGTCCCCTTTCCCAGAGGGATGAAGGATCGTCATGGTGAAATCTGAAGCAACATCTAACAAGTCTTGAGGATTTGGGGAGTAGGGCAAGGGAGTCTTCTGAAAGTTCCTGTAATTGTCAATGAGTGTTCACTAACTAATGAGTGTCCTTCCTTATATAATGCCAACCCTATAAAAGTACTCCAAAATATTTGAGCATAAAATGAATTGTATTTGTTTAAATCACAAATGATCCTTCATTTCAAAAAAAAATCAACAAACATGTATTAAGAACTAAAAGGTGCAAGTAGTTATGCTAATCTGGGGATACCAAAACAAAAATTAAATATTCCCTAGTATTGATATCTAACATTCTACTGGAGGGCTTAAAAATTCTGAGGTAGTATGCTAAATAAAGAGTACTAGATTTGGAGTTCAGGGAGTCGAGTTCAAATTCTGATTTGATATAGCTCTCATCGATACAGATCTCAGCTTCATCATCTCTAAAATGGGTGCAGGGAAGGGAGAATACAAAAGATGGTCTTTAATTGCTCTTCCAGCCTTAATGTTATGATCCTTACATTTTTCTTCACATTTCACAATCTATGATTCTATGAATCCTGAATTAGCTGTTTAATGTTTACTTGTAGCCTCTGTAACCTGGACCAAGGTTACCTAGGTAGCACAGTAAATAAAATGTCAGGCCTAGAGTCAGAAAAACTCATCTTCCCAAGTTCAAATCTCAGATATTGACTAATTGTGTGACCCTGGGAAAGTCATTTCACCCTATTTGCCTCAGTTTCTTCATCTGTAAAATAAGCTGGAGAAGAAAATGGCAAACTACTCCAGTATCTTTGTCAAGAAAATCTCAAATGGGAAGGAAGAGTCAGACATGACTGAAGCGACTCAACAAAAATCCCTGATCATAATCTAAACTCTCTGTGCTTCAGTTTTTTCCACTGTAACATAAGGTAAATGGTCCATATGATCTCTAATATCCCTTCTAGTTCTAATGTTATGATCCTAAATTTTTCCTTATATTTCCTAACCTGTGATTCTATGAATCCTGGTTTGGCTGCTCACTGTCTCTATAACCTTGACTAAGTTATACAACCTCTTAGGGCCTTGGTTTCCTCATCTGTAATGTACAATGGGAAATATCTATGATCTCAAATGTTCTGTCCAGCACTAACATCCTATTATAAGAGACCTTCAGGAATAATGATAATAATGGGGAGAGGGAAGAATCTTTCCATTTCAACTGCATATTGTGCTCAAATAACCTAAACTTCCTCCCACCATTATATTACCAAAGTCCTAAAATGCATGTCATCTTGTAATCTTCTGAAAATCTTCTGTACTGAAAAATGCACTGGACTAGCAAATAGAAAACCAAGATTTAAGTCCTGGGTCTGGTATTAATTAGTGGTTTAATCTTGGATGACTATCCTCTGGACTTCATTTTCTTCATTTATAAAGTTAAGATGTTGGACAAAATGATTTCTAATGGCATTCCTAGCCCAAGATTCTATGACTTCTATGACATTAAAATAAGTTTTTGTCTGTCAGAGAAAAACAAAGACGTGTTGATATGATGATGATGATGATGATGATGATGATGCCTCATTTTCTGAGTTCAAATCTGGCCTGATACATTAGCCACATGACCCTGAGCAAGTCTCCACTCCAGCATCTTTGCCAAGAAAACCCCACCTGGAAATAGTGATCAACACAAATTATATAAGGAAAAGGTCGAAGCTGTACAATACCTCAGTGCAGAATGCATAAACTTTCCTACTGAATAGCCCAGATACGAGCTGATGTCAAGAATTACATATGAAAATTTCTCTATATTCCATGGACGAAGATGGCAAATACCCAAACTACAAATATAAATCTTGGAATATCTTGGAGAAGTCAATTAATAAATTATGCTGTACCTGATGCATCATTACAAACACAGTTATTGTCCATGACCATTCATTCATAACAATGATCCAATAATAATGATGATAATAACTAATATTTATAATTTCACTAACTATTTGCCAAGCACTATTCCAAGCATTTCATAATTTTATCTTATTTGATCCTTACGACCATTCTGGAAGGTAGGTGCTATTATCCCTATTTTACAGATGTGGAAATGGAGGCAGAGATTAAATGACTTACCCAGGGTCACACAGCTAGTAAATGTTTAAGGCTAGATTTGGATTTGGTTCCTCCTGACTCCAAGCCCAGAACTTTATCCACTATGCTACTTAACCATTCCTTTAAAAAAACACATACAGGAAAAGGTTTTTTTCCAATATATGTCTCAATGCTAAACACATATACTATCCCAAGCCTCCTGAAATTAGCAGTTTTCAAAAAT
Organism: Pseudochirops cupreus; assembly: GCA_028627135.1. Lineage (NCBI taxonomy): Eukaryota > Metazoa > Chordata > Mammalia > Diprotodontia > Pseudocheiridae > Pseudochirops > Pseudochirops cupreus. The sequence continues at coordinate 499,679,397 of CM053580.1, read as the reverse complement.
AGAGGCCAAGAAGAAGTAAAGTTTCATGTGGGAACATGCCCCATCATTCTGTCTGTTACTGGAATTGTACCAATTGTGCATTCAGTGAACCGGAAAGAAATAAGCTTATATTCTAACACTTTTATTTAACTACCAAAAGCAACTATTTTATTCACTTGTCAATTCAATAGTCTATAGAAGGATAAATAGAAAAGGAATAATCCAAAGAAAGTACATGGATCCAGGGCCATTTCTATTCAAATCATAGCAAAAGAGATCATGATGAGATAATAATGCCAATAACATAGAATTGATGTAAGACCACAGTCACCAGAGATAATAGAAAAGCTACCCTTAAGGAGCCCAAATTTGTTGATCCCTGAAAGTAAATTATAAAAAAATCTGCAACATACTACTATAAGCTGCAAAAATATAATACCTACTGAATGCTTAGAGAGACACAATCAAGGGGCAAAATTTATTCACAAGAAGCTCAATAAGCTTCATAATCTAACAAACTATAAATCATTGCTAATAATAGGTTATTATATTATTATTATTATTATCATAGGTTATAATAGGTTCATAACGCTGGATTTTTCTACCATAGTCAAATGTAGTTTATCTCTGGGTAGATCCTAAGGGCCTGTATTGAAAATGTAAATATCAAATGCCTTTGCCATTCCAATAAATAACCTAGAGACAAAGCCAGAACATCCGCAGAGACAGAACTATCACTCACAATCTATCACACATAATATTGTCTCATAAAAATTTAAGAATAGTTCAAATAGATATTGCCATGCTGAATGCCCATAAATTTCCAAACCCCATGTCATGAAAATCTCTCAAAATACAGAAACCTAGCAGAAGAAATCAAAACCGTACAGGAACAGGATGAAATACATATTCCTACTATTATCTTTTCTATTTTTAAAATCATCCCAACAATGCTTTCAGTGAGTCTACAGCAAGGGAACTTGCATCCAAATTATTTTATTCTACTACCAAAACAATCACTTTATACTCCTGGCCAACAGTTCATAAACCATTAAACATGTAAGAAAAAATTTAAGATGGTGATTTGTCCCCAGAACATTTCTATTTGAATCTCAATTATTATTATTAGACTTTTTTTTAGTTTTAGTTTCTCTGTGCTTTCTCCTACCCACTCCTCTATTTCAAAGAAAGGAAGAGGCATCGGGTTAGAACATTGGGGCACCTGGAACTCCAGAACTATTTGGCAGTTAATCAAGAAAATCACCATTAACTAGTTTATAACTTAGCTTTCAGAGATGGACTTTTAGAAAATATATGGAACACATCATACACTCGGGAAAAGTCTCTTGCAAAGGGATTCAAGTCTCTGACTAGGAAGAGAAGTCCAAAGAAAATTTGAAACTCGAGAGTATTAGCTCACTGGGACTATATTTATTCTAAAGAGTTTGGTACTTATAACTGAGAATTTTCTGCTGGGAGAGGAGAAACCTCAATAGCCAAGACTCAGTACAAACAAAACAGGAGAGGTATTCCGTTGGTTGGTTGGTTGGTTGATTGGTTGGTTGGGTTTTTTGTTTTTGTTTTTGTTTTTTACTGGTTCACAAGCAAGTCTTTTCTAAGAGAACTAATTTTTTAAAAAAGTTATAAGCTAAGAAAGCACAACAGCTCTTACTCTTTCTGCAGGGAGAGGTCATCAAGGATTTCAGCTAGGTTGAAAGCTGGAGGCAGAGGAGACCACAACAGAAAGTATCTAGTGACTAACTGGAAGCAGGATAGTAACACTAACAGAAAACAGCTCGTCACTAGAAGACATTTGAGGACCCAAAGGGTCTGAAGCCTCTGCCCCCCCCCATGTATGTGTTCTGGCCATACATGTTCCTTGCACATGTACCGCCCCCCATGCATGTATCTTGCCCATATCCTAGGTATACTTCTCCATTCCTGCACAATCTTTCAAACATCGCTTACCATGGTTTAGCAATCATATCTGCCAGTTCTTTCAATCCCTGTGGATATAGTTCGCCTGAGCTGGAGACTTGAATTTATCAAAAGCAACTAGGTGTTCTCTTATTACACTCTTACTTATTTAGGCTATCAGCAACCTGGTAGCCTTTTTTTTCCTATTTCCTAAGCTAGGGTGATTCTCTTTGGCAAAGAAAACAAAAGAAAAAGAAAAATGAGGAGCTTTCCTTTTTTCCTGCTGTCTGAATCACCCATGCTGTCTACCCCAAGGAACAGGCTTATCCCTTCTTTGATCCTCCTTTTCCCTTCAGTATACATTTTTAAAAATAAGAACTTGTTGCCTTTAGCTTCCCTTGCCAGCCTCCACTCATTCTGAGGCTTAGTACTGATTATGCTGTTTTTACAGGATGCTGCCATGCTTTTATATTCATCCACTTTTACCAGTCCCTGATTGCATCTCCTGTATACATCTTTTTAAAAATCTGAGTTGTTTACTGTGTTTTCTGTCCATCCATACTAATAATAATTCTCCATGGATAAATGGATAATTCTCCATTTTCCCTCTTCATTAGAATTATTTCCCTTTGTGTCTTCAGAATTTCATTTTTAAAAGTTTCTCATTTTTCCTGGGCTGCTTTCCCCTAGAATGTTAATCCATGGAATCCTACCTATCCTTCCTCTGAATGCTCAGAAATCTGCTTCCCCCTAATCTAGAGAGGATGTAAAATGGCTTTCATCTCTTTCTCTATCACAAATTCTAGGAATGAATGGTCACTTTGCTCTGATGCTTTTATCATTTCAAACACAGCAATAAGTTTCTCCCTGTTAATAAGAATCAGTATAGGATTTCCCTTTGTTGGTTTACTTACTTGTAAAAGATGTAATTATAATTACAGCAAGTCAAGAAGTTATTAGATGCTCTGATTTTAGCAGAAAAAGAGGGAGGGAGGGACAGAGAAAGACAGAGGGAGGGAGAGAGAGAGACAAAGAGAAAGTGAGGGAGAGAAAGATAAGAGAGGGAAAGGGAGGGAGGGAGAGAGAAAGAGAGAGTGAGGTACGGAGAGACAGAGAGACAGAGAGAAAGACAGACAGAGAGACAGAGAGACAGATAGAGAGAGAGTACTCTAACAGATCCCTGGATAATTGATGCTTCCCATCACAACTATATCAAGCTTCTGTCCTAGGCTTCTGATCAGTTTCATGAACTCTTCATTTATTTCTTTCTGGTCAGGTGGTATTTCATATATTCTGATGACAAAATCACTTCTCTTTGTCCCTCCATTGAACTTTACCTAAATACTATCCATGCTTCCTCCCTCTGGCTTCTGAATTTCCTCGCATGAGTTTACCTTCTTAAAACATAATGCTACTGACTATTGCTGCCATTTTATCTATTTTGTTTCTCTTGCACACGCTATATCCTCCCATAACCAAATTCTTATCTTGAATTTCATCCTACCAAATCCTAATGATTGTTCTGGGTCTAAATTTGCCTCCTTTTATTAATTTTTCTTGCTTGTTGCCCACATACATACATACATGTTACAAATACATACCTGTGAATATACATATATTTGTTGTTGTTCAGTCATTTTCGCCTGTACCTGACTCTTTGTGATCCCATTTTGAGTTTTCTTGTCAGAGATGCTGGAGTGGTTTGCCATTTCCATCTCCAATACACACTCACACACACACACACACACACACACACACACACACACACACACACTTGATGCCATAGCCTTTATTGCTGACTCCTTTTTTGAGTTTTGACTCTATCCCTGGTGAGCTGTCTGTCATTCCTATATTTTGAACTAAAAACTAGAAGTCCAGATCCCATTCTCATGCACCACCTTCTTAGCTGTTTATTTTCCAAATCATTTCTTTTTCTTGTGCATCTCTTGTCTTCAGCAGACATTAGTGAATGAAATGTAATCTATGTCTTTATGGTTTTTAGATTCTTGTCCTTCATTATCATTGGCAATGCCTCCTTAGAGGGGGCAATACCATATACACCCATATGAGTCACCGGAAGTGGATAGTGATGGTCACTTTGATATGCGTTGGGAGGTTGCTGACTATGTATTGGATACAAAACCTAGGAATGAATGAATTAGTTAATCTTTGAATGAATGGATGGATGAAAAATCATTTATTATGTGCTTACTACATAGAAAGCACAACATATTCCTCTATTTTGTTATTAAGCTAATAAGCAGCTGTTTCAGTAACCCTGAGCAAGAATCACCAATCATAATTATTCTTCACTTCTTCCTTTGAGTTTTAGTAGAAAATCTCTCAACCAATAGCTTCTATGGCTCTAGTATATCATTGCTTAAGTCCATGCAGCCACTTCTTCCTCAGAGCATCCAGCTCCTTCTTCTTCAGGAAAAGTTTCAAGTCTCAAGTTTATATCTATCTTTTCCCTTCCCTTCTTTCTTTGTGAAATGCCATTCCATTCCCCAACCTTCTGATGAAGGTTGTCCCCCTTTCTCTACCTCACATAGCTTTTTTCCCATTGAAGTCACATTTCAATTTCCTTCCTAGAAATGCATCACTATCCCTAGAAACCAAGAATATGGAGAGGTATTCCTCAAATCCTTTCATCTTCTCTTCCAAGGGAGAAACTACCTTATATTTGAAACACAGGCAGCAGTTACTTGGCTCTGGCAGAATTACAAACTTCACACAATCAATAGAAAACAATGAAAAGATATCCCTGCACTCCATACTGATTGAGGTTTTCAGCTTTATATTTTTCAACTTTTTGTGGGTGTTCTACACCTTGCCCCAAAGACATTCCTTATGATATTTACAATGAAGTATCGCTTCTTAACAAACTGAAAGTCCTATATAGCAAGGCAGGTAGGTGACACAATGAGTTTGAGGCTAGAGTTAGAATCAGGAAGATAAGTTCAAATCCTGACACTAACTAGCTGTGTGACCTTGGGCAAGTAGTGTAATCTCAACCTCAGTTTCCTCATTTTTGGCTCCTGGAGTTTGTATGAGGACCAAAAAACACTTTGCAAAGTTTAAAGTACTGTATATACTTAACTATAATTATTGGGGTAGCTAGGTAGTACAATAAAGAGGACACTGGGCCTGGAGTCAGGAAAACTGAGTTCAAATCTAGCCTCATACATGTACTAGCTGTGTGACCTTGGGTAAGTTATTTGACCTCTGTTTGTCTCAGTCTCCTCAGCTGTAAAATGGGGATCATAATAGCATCTACCTCTCAGGGTTGTGATCAGATAAGACATGACTGTAGAGGACAACACCATGCTCCCAATCTCTCAGGCTCTAGGAGTCATTCTAGATGCCTCATTACCTTTTAGTCACCTCCCCTCCCCTTCCCATATCCAAACTGTTGCCAAGGCTTACCAATTGCACCTTTGTACTATCTTTCCAACATATCCCTTCTCTTCTCTCACCCTGCCACCACTCTAGTGTAGACCCTCAGGACCTCATGCCTGGCCTATTACAATAGCCTGCTGGTGGATCTGCCTGCCTCGAGTCTCTCTCAATGACAATCCACCCTCCATTCAGCCACTAAAGTGATTTTACTAAAGCTCGGGTCTGATGGTGTTACCCCCTATTCAATAACCCCCCCAGTGGTTGCCTTATCACCTCCGTGATCAAATACAAATTGCCCTGTTTGGCATTCAAAGCTCTTTATAGCCTAGCCCTGCTCCTACCTTTCCAGTCTTTTTATACCTTACTCCCTAAATATCCTTCAATTCAATGACACTGATTTCTAGGCTATTTCATGGACAAAACATCCGTCTCTCCATTCTGGGTATTTTCTCAAGCTATTCCTCATGCTAGAAATACTTTCTCTCATCAGCTCTGCCAACTGACCCCCCTAGCTTCCTTTCAAACCTAAATAAATCCTTTCTTTTACTGGAAGACTTACTCATCCCCTTTAATTCTCGTGTTTTCCTTCTTTTTATTAGTTCCTATTTATCTTGCATATAGCTTGCTTTGTTCATATTTCTTGGCATGTTGTCTCCCCCATTAGAATGTAAGCTCCTTGAGGGACAAGACTGTCTTTTGACTCTTTTTTGTATCCCCAAAGCTTAACACAGTGTCAGGCACATAGTAGGCACTTAATAAATGTTTGTTGATTAATTGATTTGTGAAGTGTTTAGCACAACGCCTAGCACATAGAAAATGCCACATAAATGCCTGCTATTATCATGAGCATCACTCTTATCCAACTTTCTTTCCTTAGCCTCATTGATTTTTTTAGCTATTTCCCACCTCCCCTGCATTTTCCAATACTTTTCACTAACTTGCTCTATTCATTAATCCACTCTACTGATTTGTTTTGCCCTCCAATTTGTTCCACTTGCCTTTTCTTCCTCACCTTGCTTTGTCAATTATCTTCCCCCTTTCCTTTTCCATAAGTCCTCCTTCTATTCAGAATCTTACTACTTTCTCGAGCTGAACTGCCAAGCATTCAAACTCTACTACAGAGAGTGCAACTCCAACAGGCTTGCCACATTGTTCATATGTTAAATGTACATTCGCTTAAAGGACTATTTTACAGAGAACTCATACAAGAACAATGCTCACATGGAGGCCAAAAGAAGCAATACAAGGACATTCTCAAGGTCTCTCTGAAGAACTTTGGAATTGATTGTGAGACATAGGAGGTACTGTCACAGGACCACCCAGCATGCCATGACCACTCACATCAAAAGAAGGTGTTATGCTCTATGAGTGAAATAGAATTGTACTAGCTCAAAAGAAACATGAGATGCACAAATTTAGAGACATCTCCACTATCCATGTTCATATGAACTATTTGTACTCTACTTGTGGCAGAGCCTTCTGAGTTGATATTAGGCTGATCAGTTACAGTGGGACACACTGGACCTTGACCCCAACAGAGTGATATCATTTTGGTCCTCTTCCAGAAGGAAAGATAACAACTAATCAATTCCTTAATTCTCCCTAATTTACCTTAATCCTGCTCTCCTCTTTCAAATTTTCACAGAATCAAAAAGAAGCATCTACTCAATCAGAACCATTTAACAATGTAATTCAATAAACACTAATTTGGCACCTACAGTATGCCCAGCAATGGGCCAGGAACTTGGGAAACAAATGCAAATGAGAGGCAGCTTCTATAATCTATAGCCTTATATTCTATTGAGGGGGAGGGATAATATGAATAAAAATAAATGTAAGCAAAATATATAGCGTAAACACAAAGTAATTGCCATGGGGTAGGAGTGGGGGGAGAGGGAATAAACAAAGACCTATAGGAAATAGCACCTGAGTTATCCTTTGACAGAAACTAAGGGTACTGAGAGGCATAAGTGAGGAGGAAGAGTAATCCAGATAATCTGGCAAGGGTACAGGGGTGGGAGTTGGCATATTATATAAGGATAGTACTATGTTGGCCAGTTTGTCTGAAACATAGAATGCATGAAGGGGTACGCTGGCAAAGGGATGCTCTGTGTAGCTGCCTATTTATCTGTCTATTTATAGATATATATATATATTTGTGTTTTTATTCATTCATTTATTTTCGAAAGGGGGAAGGCTGGGCAGTTGGTGTTAAGTGACCTGCCCAAGGTCACATGGCTAGTAAGTGTTAAGTATCTGAGGTCGGATTTGAACTCAGGCCCTCCTGACTCCAGGGGCTGCTGCTCTATTCACTGTACCACCTAACCACCCATGTAGATGTCTATTAAAAAGAGTAGGCATAATCATTCACTTCAGTTTTTAAAATTCCCAACCCTGGTTACTGACACAAATCACCAAGACATGCAGAGACAATCGAAGTCCAGAACACATATTTAATACTTATCTGTGTTCTGAAGCAAGCCAAATTAAGGAGCAGGATGCTGGGGGTTAGTACAAAGCAGCAACATGGCCACTCATGTGGCCTTGGTAGAGAAATCCCGTTGAGCTCACAATGTGCTCCCATCCTGGCCCCCACAGTCAGCAACAGCCAGCACCTAGTGGCTTAGCAAAATAGATGACTCACCTTGCCCTTAATGGTATGATTTTTATGATAGAGGGCAATGCTGTTTGGCAGTCTAACAAGACATTTGTGGCCCGAAACCTTTCTATATGATTGGCAAACTGTGGAAGTTTGAACATTGGGGTTAAGGTCATGAGTGGGCTTTAGAAACAGGAATATTTGGAGATCTGTGGCCCCAAGCCTGGGCAGATTGAGGCATCAATGTGCTGCTAACTGCTTAGCTTGGTTATACAGCTGCAGTTGGCTAATACAAGCTGTTAGGGCAGAGCCAAGATGGCAGCATAGCAGCAGCAACATATTGCAGCTCTCACATAGCCACCCCAAAATACCCATGGAAGAGGACTCTAAACCAATCCTAGAACTCCAAAACGCACACAAAGATACTTCCCACTAAAGTCAGCTCGGCTACAAGGCACCATACCAGCACTGCGAAACCAGCTTGACCTGAAGCCACTGCTGAGCCCCGGGGGTGGCCAGACGAGAGAAGCAGTGAGCAGATTAGCAGCAGCTGCAAGCAGTGCTGAGAACTAGGCCAGTGGAGCTTGTGAAGTTGGTAGAGTAAAGCAGTCTGGCTGAAAGGCCTCCAGAGTGGAAAAGCGAAAGGCAGAGGTTTTGCACCCACCTCCACATTGCAGCTTCCCGCCCGCAGCATGCAGACAGCAGGGGGACTAAGCAATTGTTCTGAGGCCAGTGCTCTCACGTTGAGCAGCCTGGATCCGGATCACCATCTTGGGCCTCGGTCTTGGAGTTTTCATTATCCAGTGACCTGGAAGTAAGTAGGAAGGGTCCCAGCACCTTCCTGAGAGCTACAGCAGCTGGGAGGACCCCAGTGATTTGGGACAGAGTTTTCCCTTCTGCAAGCAGAGCCCCATAGAGATTTAAAAAAAAATCGTGGACTGACCAACCATGAGTAAGAATAAGCATAAGAAGCAAAGTAAGAACAGCAACCAAA
>CM053580.1:499646102-499670009 GCA_028627135.1 Pseudochirops cupreus | reverse complement strand
AGACTGAAGCATAACATGCTATTGTTCTTTTTCATGTTTGGTTTTGCTTTTTTTTCCCAGTGATCATTCATAGGTTACAACTCTTCTATATAACCAAACTATTGTACAATGTGAAAGTATTTGCAGATCCTATTTATGATTGCACACCACCATGGAGGGGGGGGGAGAGGGGAACATCTGAAACTCAAGTGATTGTGGAACTGAATCTTGTAAACTAAAAGTAAATAAACAAGTCATTCAAAACAAATAAATGACATTGCTCAGAAAAAAAAGAAATTAAAGATATCTATAAACATATGAAAAAATGCTCTAAATCACTATTGATTCGAGAAATGCAAATCAAAACAATTTTGAGGTAGCACATCTCACCAGTCAGATTGGCTAAGATGACAAAACAGGAAAATGACAAATACTGGAGATGATGTAGAAAAATTGGAACACTAATGCATTGTTGGTGGAGCTGTAAACTGATTCAACCATTATCTGGAACTATGCCCAAATGGCTATAAATAATTGCATACCCTTTGACCCAGTAATACCACTTCTGGATTTGTATCCCAAAAAGATTACTATTATATATTAACTAAATATGTATGTCACCCATGAACTGACTTTAAAAATAAAACCTTTAAAAAAAACCTTTGTTGAAATTATCATTGTACTTTTACTTCATATTATTTCTAAGATTGGATTGCTTTTGGAATGCCACTCAGTAATTCCAGTGATCCCAATTAACCAACATGGTACCATAAAATCCTTTTTTTCTTTTTCTTTTTTTTTTTTGGAGGGGGGAAAGCAAGGCAATTGGGGTTAAATGACTTGCCTAAAGTCACACAGCTACTGTGTCAAGCATCTGAGGCCACATATGAACTCAGATCCTCTGATTCCAGGGCCAGTGCTCTATTCACTGTGCCACCTACCTGCCCCCAAAACTCCGTTTTTCACATAATATCTTCCAGGTGACACTAGATAAGATTATGTACAAAGCAGAGAACAGCACAATCTCCAAAAACTTAAAGTTACAAGTGCCCAGAATGTCCACAGGAAGTTTCATGGTGGGTGGGTGGCAGGCTGCAAAGAAGGCCCCAAAAAACCCACACACAAGAAGTACCATTAGAGGCATCATCTAAGACAGAAGTGCCAGATACACAGCCTACTGCCCAGTGCCTCTGAACTAGATTCAGATGTGACTGGAAACTATTTAAGAAAGTAAATTAAAATACCATAGAACACATCGTTATTCAGTCATCTTTCAGTCGTGTATGAATCTTCATGGCCCCATGTGGGGTTTTCTTGGCAAAGATATAGGAATGGTTTGCCATTACCTCCTCCAGCTCATTTGACAGATGAGGAAACTGAGACAAACAGGGTAAATTATCCAGGGTCACTGAGCTAGTAGTGTCTATGGCCAAATTTGAACTCCGGTCTTCCTGATCCTAAACGCAGTGCTCTATCCATTGCATCATCTAGCTGTCCCACAACAGAAAAAAGATAATGTTAATAAATGGTTTTCTAAGTCAATATGTAATATGTATGGTTTAATGACCCAGTTTCCATCTGAGTTTAATGCCACTGATTTAAGACATGTATGCCTACCAAGAATCTGGCATATAATCAATACTTTTGATTGACTGATTGAAAAGAAGGCAAGTGGGTCATGAGCAAGAGAGGCAGAAGATATAATGTGAAGACTACCTTGATACTCTTGAGGTATTAAAAGGAGCAGAGGACTTCCTCTAGTAGACTGGTTGTATGCTCTGTGAAATCAGAACATCACAGCAGGACAAGGAAGCACAGAGAGATTAGGATCTACCACCAATAGAGAGGTGTCATCACCCTGATGAGCTCATGGAGCCCTTGAAGTATTCAAAGATCATCTCTGGTAGAACCAGTCACGCAGCAGCTACATGGCACAATGGATAGAGTACCGGCACTGGAGTCAGGAAGACTCATCTTTCTGAATTCAAATCCAGCCCCAGATACTAGCTGTGTGACCCTGGGCAAGTCACTTCACCCTGTTTGCCTCAGTTTCTCCTTCTGCCAAATGAGATAGAAAAGAAAATGGCAAACCACCCTAGTATCTTTGCCAAGGAAACCCCAAATGGGATCACAAAGAGTCAGATACAACTGAAACAGCTGACCAACAAAAAGAGCCAATCAAATTAAAAGGAATAGCACATACAACAGGTCCTTCTTTCTCAAAACCTAAAATATGGTCCAGGGGAAAGAGCACTGGCCTGGAATTCAGGAGCTGGCGGCTCAAGTCATAACACTGTCCCTAATTAGTTTCATGACCTTGAATAAGTCACTAATGGGCCTCAACTTCTCATCTGTAAAATGCAACATTAGACAAAAGAAAAACTGGCAGGGCCTCCCAAGACTGGCTTCAAGTCCCAGCTTCATCGCTCATTTATCTCATGACTCACTTCCCATCTCCAGGCCTTGTTTTCCTCATTGTAAAACGTAGCATTGGACAGGAACATTTCTAGGTTCCTTCCAACTCTGGCATCCCATGATTTTAAATAGGAAGGGAGGTTCAAAGAAAGACTGAGAGAATGTGTTGGAGAGATCTTACAGATTAGGACAAAACATTTACTGTACTACAAGGTGCATCAGGTAAAAACCCTTCCCCTGAGGAGAGGAAGGTACCGTGTGTGGTCGGCTTGGCAGTGATAGGAAATGCAGCCAGAAGTCCTGGATATGCAGCTTGCAAGACAGAGGATTACAAAAGCACTGGCCCAAGAGAAGACCAACCAAGTTTGGGTGCTCTGAACCACTCTATAGACTAGTTAGAGTCTCTAAAAGGTGGGGTGGGGTCTGTAGAGCTTCAGGACCACAAAAGACTCCTATCCCTTCCATCCCATCCCCACTCCCATACACACTCAGCCTCGAATATACAAAGATTTGGCAGTTATAACATAACTAGGGTTGTTGGAGGAACAACAGTAGTTTCTGTATTCCCAAAGCTCTTCTTTGCTTAGTGAATGGCCTCCAGGGAGACAGAGTTTAGGGAAAGGGGTCAATAGATTCAATCGACACAGAAGATTGCCTGTTTCCACAACCACCACTTGGAATTTGTGAGTTTATCCTGTGGGAGAAATCTCATGCTATAGATAATTGCCACCAGCTTCTCATGCTAAATTCCTGGGAATTTATAGACTCCACAGACCTAGATCTGAGAAATGTGACTTAAAAATGAAACTCAGACAAAGACTCTTGTAAGGGTGAGAAAAGTCAAATTTTTATCTTAACCCCTTCTACTCTCCACACTAAGCTCATAGGATCATAAGACCATAGAAATAAGAACTGAAAGGGCTTCAGTGGTCATAGATTTGCGATATAATGAAAATACTCTAAAGTCAGAGGGTCTCTACTTGAACCCTACCACTTAATAATGATGAATAATAAAAATAAAGGAAGAACTCAGTAAATAAATGATTAATAAATCCTTTCTGTGTGCCAGGCACTGTGCTAAGCACTGGGGATACAAAAAAAGACAAAAGGAGCTCACAATCTAATGGTGGAGACAACAGGAAACCAACTAGGCATGTACAAGTTATATACTAGTAGATGGAAGGAAACAAAAAAAGTAATACTTCTATTCAATTACAAAAAGTGGTCATTTTCTCTATTTTCACATTAGCCTACAAAACTTGATTTAAAAAACAAGGATAGCATGACTGATCTCAAAACTAGAAAGACTTTCAATCAATATCTACCTCTGACACATACTGACTGAATGACCCTGGGCAAGAGTAATGGAACTCTCTCAGTGGTCTAAGCACCTCTCTAAGACTCACAGTTGGAGAAAAAAATTCCATCCTCCATTGATAGAGGGAGTTGGAAGTGATCTAAGTGATTATCTGGTCCAATGCCTTCATTTTATTTATGTTTTTTTTTTTGTTTTCCATTTTATTTTGGGTTTTTTTTTTTGTATTGAACAAACACCAAATAAAATGAGTATTTCCATATATGTTGTAAAATAGAAGGAAAGAATTATATATGAAACCTGTGAATCTCTTATGTCGAACTTGCTTTTCTTGTTAAGCATTTAATAAATTCAATACGAAACCTTCTCTCTCTCCCTCCTTTGCTTGCCCACCCACACTGAAAAAGAAAAGAAAATCATTGGAATAGATAATCATAGGCAAGTTAATATATTGCTCATGTTAAAAAATGTATGTCATCCTGCATCATTAGTCCATCATCCGTCTGTCAGAAGTTGGGTACTATGCTTCACCATTGATTGAGGAAGTTTCTTCATCCCAGGGTTTCCTATACTGATGAAATCACAGTTACAGTCCCTAAGCCCCTAAAAGCAAGATACCTACTTTTCCAGGGACCATTTATATTTGAATTCCATTTAAAAAATACGAGAGGGAGAGACAGAGACAGAAACAGAGAGAGATACAGAGATAGATTGATAGAGAGAGAGAGACAGAGACAGAGACAGAGAGAATATAGTCCCATATCTATAAAATTTTAAGATCTGCAAAATGTATTTTTGTACATGATCTGATATTTACCTGGAAGATAGATCCTATTATCCCCATTTTATTGGTGAGGAAGCTAAAGTTCAGAAAGAATAATGGACTTATCCAAAGGAACATACCTAGTAAGGAGGGGAAGGGTAATTCCAGCATATCACGTACTATATCACCTCTGTGATTGTGAATAAGTCATTTATCCTTGTCTGTCTAGTTCCTCATCTTGGAAATTGAGTGATTTCCAATATCCCTTCTATCTCTAAACTCTATGATTCAATTCATTGGTTTTATTGCTCCTAATCTTATAGGCCATAGATCCCAGAGTTGAAAGGCATCCTTGAACCCAAATGCAGATAAGTCATCTCATTAAACATCCTTGTTACGACAACTAGGTGTGTACAAGTTATATGTTATTTTTTATACTATATATACAAGTTATATATTATTTTCTTCTGCAAGGCCCCCCAAAAATCAACAAGCATTCATTCAAAGGTACCCACTAACAATCAAATATATCTAGTTTTAAGTAAATCCAAAATAATTTTTTTAAAAAAGCTTAACTTTACCAGGAGACATATAAGGAGGTAACCATTTGACAAAATAATTCATGTCCATGAAAGTTTACTAAGTATCTACCATGCCCAGAGGCACTATACTAGTTACTGAAGAGCTAAAGATGAAAAGTAACATAGTCCCTGCCCTCAGAAAGCTTATCGTCTAGTAAGAGGAAAAGACATGTATAGAAAGAAGTATTATGAAAAATCATAATGTGATAAGCACGTAGAAAAGGCAAAACAGAGGAAAGAGAAATTACTTCAGAATGGGGAAAGAAGGATAAGAAAGACTGTGCAAGAATTGGCACCTCGTCTGGGTCTTAAAGGGGAACAAAGGATAACAACAAGTGATGATGTGGAGGGATTATATTACAAGCTTGAGGGGAAGCGGAGGTAGCCTGTGCAAATCCACAGAGGCAGGAGAAAGCAGTATGAAATTAGGGACTATCTAGGGGCATGAAGAGCAAATATCTTGTTTGACTAAAGCAGTGTGTGACAAGAAGAAAAAGGTAATAAGTATGGGATCAAAATGAGCCAGAATCTGGAAGGCCTTGAGTGCCAGAATAAAGAGTTGGTATTTTATTCTGTGGGCAATGAGGAATTCTCCCATTGTATAAATAATCTCCTATTTATGAAAGGATTCACCTACAGGTTTTCCTGGAGGCATTCAAAATATCATTTGGTTTACAATAATTCCATTTCCACACACCATTTTGGGAACACACCTGGTAGACAACTTTTCCTATCAAGTAGCTTGCCTACCTCAGTACTTGCAACTTGGCAAACCTCAATCCCTTTGTGTTGAAGAGACTGCTTGGAGGCAAGGTGCAGCTGACACCCAGTCTAAGGAATGCCAAGCCCCAGAAAGGAATTGCCTTACTGGTTAAGTCTGATTCAAGGATATTCTATATGTGTGTGTATGTATGTGTGTATGCATGCATGCATGCATGCATGTATTATGTATGTGTGTATGCATATATGTTTATATGTATGTATGTAACCTAATCAGTACAGGTATGGCCAAATAACTCTCAAAGTCCATGTATCCAACTCTTATCTCTCTCCAGAACACTCATCCCACACCTCTTAACTGTTTAAGGGTCATCTCCACCCCAATAGAACATGCATTTCTTGAGTGCACACAATGTTTCACTTTTTTTGTTTTCCTATTTTCGATAGCTAGAAGAGCACTTTGCGTATAATAATAAATCCTTAGTAAACGTTTGTTGAATGAGTGAATAAATGAATGCCCTGTTGGTATTTCAAATTCAACATGACATGAATAGGATTCATCACTCTTTCCCCAAATAAAACCACCAACTCCTCCAAACATCCCCTATTGAGATAACCACTATCTTCCCAGTCAATCAAGTTTATAATCTCAGCATTAACCTTAGCTTTTCTCCTTTCCTTACCTCTTATACCTAATCAATGGGGAAATCCTCTGCCATCTAGTACTTTCTCAATCAATTGACACTATTTGCTATCATGCAATATATGTACTACCATGTATATATGGTCACATCTCAATATCTTTGACATGCATCCTTTTCTCTCCATTTATACAATCACCATCTTCTTTCTAGTCTTCATCACTTCCTGCCTTGACTTTTGCAACAGCCTCTCCTAATTGAATTCCTGGTCTGTTTCCCATATATTCTCTACACTGGTGCCAGATTAATATTTCTAAGGCACAGATCTGATGATGTCACCTAGCCCCCCAGCCTTCATAGGTGTCCTATTACTTCTAAAATAAAGTGCAAAATCCTCCACCTGTGTTTTGAGGCCCTCTGCTACCTGGATCCAACTTATCTTTTCAGCCCATGATACTCTTTTCTACTCACTCTTCCTCCCAGTCAAATTGACCTGATTGCTGCGCCACAGAGTCAGCATTTTATCTTCAGATTTGATGTCATTGAGGTGTTCTTCATATCTAGAATGCCTTTCTTCCTCACCTCCATCTCTTAGAATTCTCGACTTTCTTCAAATTCAACTGGGCAGTCACCTCCCTCAGAAAGCCTACCCTTATTCAATTAATTACTAGTTTCTGTCTGTCTCTCTGTGTCTGTCTCTCCCTCTGTCTCTCTCTGTCTCCATCTGTCTCTGTCTCTCTGTATCTCTGTTTCTCTGTCTCTGTATATTTCTCTGTCTCTTTGTCTTTCTTTCTTTCTCCTCTGTATCTCTTTCTATCTCTGTCTTTCTGTCTCTCATTCTCTCTCTCCCTTTCTCCCTCTCTTTCCCTCTCTCCCTCTCTCTCTCTGTCTCTCTCCCCCTCTCTATCTCCCTCTCTCTCTCCCTCTCTCTCCATCTCTCTCCCTCTGTCCCTCTCTTTCTCTCTTCCTCCTTCTCTCCCTCCCTCCCTCCTTCTCTCTCCTTAAATAACCTTCATTTAGTTATACGCATACATACTGTATTGGGGTGTGCGTGTTTTCAGGGAAAACTAGTATCTCTGGTGTGCAGATTGCTGAGCACTGCTTTCCACCTTTGGTGTCCACTTGATTCAGCCAACTCTCACCTGTGTCTGCAAGCAGCTGTAGCATT
Source organism: Pseudochirops cupreus (assembly GCA_028627135.1). NCBI lineage: Eukaryota > Metazoa > Chordata > Mammalia > Diprotodontia > Pseudocheiridae > Pseudochirops > Pseudochirops cupreus. The sequence continues at coordinate 499,662,427 of CM053580.1, read as the reverse complement.
TGCAGTGGCCACACCCCTGTAAACCATTTTGGGAGATGGTCGAAACCAGGTTGAAGAGAACTAAGGGGTCTCAAACCCATTGGTGAATTGGGAGGGTTGCCTCCCCCAAGCTTATGAAGGTTTTCCCCACAGTGGAATGGGAAGATGGGAGGCTGAAGCAGGTGTGTGGAGCACTTAGAACTTGGTTAAACATCAAAGACATCAAGGTCATCCACTGCATCCCGAGGCATCACCACTGTCTTGACTTTGTCCTGTTATTGCACTATGATGGAAAAGAGAGTGAAGCCAATGACTTTGCAAAACTCTACCTCACTTAATTCCAAATTATGCATGAGTCAAAAAAAATCACCCATACCATTTTACCATTTTTACCTACCTAAAAGTCCTGTGGCTAAAGGCAAGTAGCAGGTGCAGATATAATGGGAGCTGTAGTCACAACCCTGCACACAGACAGCCCAGGATGAAATTTAGTATGCAGCACCACATCTATTCATCTGGGCCAGAACACTTATAAACATCAAGAATGATTTGATGAAAATGGTGGGGAAATTCAAAGTCTCAAAAATGAGAACTCCACAGGGTTTACCAGCAGGATGGTTCATCCATCTCTAAGAGGGCAGCATTTGAGTCCATCAAAAATAAAGTGAAAGTGAAGCTTGGAGAGATTCGAGATTCTCAGCTCAGTCATAAGGCAGATGAAATTCAGTTTTGCTATGATAGTAACAGTCCAAAGTGTTTTTATGATGCCCTGGAGACTATTTATGAGCCAAAGACCTATGGTACAGCTCAACTACTCAGTGCCGATGGAGCTACCTAGATCAGTAATAAGAACATAATCCCAGAACTATGACTTGAACACTTCCTTGACCATCATCAACCAATGCTAAAGCCATTGACCATATACTTCAGATTGAAGTCAATCTCTCTCTAGCCAAACTTTCAACTGAATAAGAGATTTTGAATGCCATTAGCCTCTTCTCATGTAGCAAAGAATCTGATGCTTATTCTATTCCAGGTGAAATCCACAAGGCAAGGGGGTCCACTGTTCATACAACACCAACAGAAATTTTCTGAGTTATATGAAGGTTAACCCCAGGAATTCAAGGATATCTCTGTTGTCCCTCTCCATGAAGGAAAAGAAATAGGTTGTCCTGTGACAAACACAAGGGGGAGGTGTCTCTCTCTTTCTTAGTCATTACCAGTAAGATTCTTGACAGAATCCTCCTTAATAGACTGATCCTTCACCTGGAAAATGGTCATCTACTTGAGAAACAGTGTGGCTTTAGAAAGGGCTAAGGAACAGTCAATTCCAGAAGAAATGCCAGGTGCAGAAGAGAGGTCTGTACACAACATTTGTAGATATGACCAAGGCCTTTGACACAGTCAGTCATGAGAGTTTATGGAAGATAATGGCAAAATTTGGTTGCCTGGAGAAGTTCATCAGTATTATATTAACCAATTTCATGACAGCATGCTTGTGTGGGTTCTGTATAACGGACAATGCTCTCACACTTTCCCCATCACCAATGGAGAGAAGCAGGGCTTTGTGCTTGTTTCCATGCTCTTTTCAGCAATGTTGTCAGATACCTTCAACAAGGACAAAAAATGGCATCAAGGTGAGCTACTATACTGTTGGTAAATTATTTAACTTGAAAAAGCTATAAGCCAAGACTGAAGTTGAGTGAGAGTTGGTATATGACTTTTTGTTCACAGATTATTGTGTGCCCAGTGCAGCCTCTGAGGCTGAGATGCAAGAGAATGGATTGATTCTATGTTATCTGAACTAATTTTGGCCTGACAATTACACCAAAAAGACATAGGTTCTCTACTAGACAGCACTGCACCATCCATACATAGAGCCATCAGTTACAGCATATGTATGGGGGAGAACAGGTATTAAACTACCTACCAAACTGAAGGTCCACAGAGCCATCATGGTGACTTCATTGTTGTATGCCTGTGAAAACTGGACAGTAGACTAGTGCCATGCTAGGAAACTGAATTGCTTCCATTTAAGTTGTCTTAGGAAGATTCTGAAGATCACCTGGAAAGAAAAGATACAAGACGCTAAAGTCTTTTCTCAAGCTAAACTACCAAGCTCTCAAACTCTACTGTAGAGTGTAACTCCAATGGGTTGGTCACATTGTTTGAATGACAAATGTATCTTTGCCTAAAAGACTATTTTAAAAAGAACTCACACAAGGGAAGTGCTCACAGAGATGTCAGAAGAAGCAATACAATGAGATTCTCAAGGTTTCTCCAAAGAATTTTGAGATCAATTGTGAGACATGGAGACACTGGCACAGGACCACCCAGCACAGAGTGCCTGCATCAAAGAAGGTGCTGTACTCTATGAGCAAAGCAAAATTGCAGTAGTGCAAAAGAGATGTGAGATATACAAATGTGGAGCCATCTCCACTCCAAATGTTCATATGGATTATTTGTGCCCAACCTGCGGTCCAGCCTTCTGAGCTCATGTTGGTCTGATCTGCCACAGATACACTGTACATTGACCTCAACATAGTGATGTCATTTTGGTTCTCTGACAGCACAAGACGACAACCAACCAACTCATTGTATCCCCCAGTAGAACATAAGCTCTTAGAGGGAAGGGTCTGTTCCTTTTTTGTTTCTTTTTCCAGAACCTGATTCAGTGCTCCACACATAGCAGGTATTTCATGTAGGTTTCTGGGGTTCATAGAATCACAAATTTACAGATAGAAGGGATCCTAGAGGTTATCTAGCCGAATCCTTCCACTTTACAGATGAGGAAACTGAGGACTAAAGAGATCAATTAGCTTCCCCAAGGACACAAAATGGCATGTAGCAGATGGAGGATATGAACCTAGCTCTTTGGTCTCCAAACTGTCCTTCATTGCCTCCATAAGCTTCAACGTATCCATCTGGCAAAATGATATTTATACTTGTATTATGTAACTCACAAAGCTTTTATGTGGAAAATTCCTTTTAGAAACTTTAATACCGTATATAAAAAGTAGTAAACTGTACAATTCCATATAAACATGAGCCATTGTTATTCCCTAGATTAGAATATTACCACACACATAGTAGGTATTAAATAATTTTTGTTGGATCAAATTGAATCCAATGTTGGATTCAATTTGATCCCAAAAAGGTAATATATCAAGTAGTGATTCTAGGAAAAAGTGCTAGACATAGCATCAGGAAAGTAGGATCTGGATCCTAGCTCCAACTCTGAACTTGATGTGTGACTATGAGCACATCACTTAATCACTCTGAGCCTCAATTTCCTCATCTGTAAAATTGGGATGGGCAACTAAGTGGTGCAGTGGTTAGAACACTGGGCTTGGAATAAGGAAGACTCATCTTCCTGAGTTCAAATCTGGCCTCAGACACTAGTTATGTGACCCTGGACAAGTCATTTAACCCTGTTTACCTCAGTTCCTCATCTGTAAAGCAATCTGGAGAAGGAAATAGTAAACCATTCCAATATTTTTGCCAAGAAAACCTAAAAATGGGGCCATGAAGAGCTGGACACAAATGAAACAACCAAACAACAAAATAAGGATAATCATACTTCCTTTACCCACCTCTCAGGGTCCTGACCAGGAAAGTTCTTTGTAAACCTTAAAGCCAATGGAAATAGAAGGTATCCTTAAGTAGCTCTGGCAGACTGTGATCAGTCTTCTAAATGCACTCACCTATTTTCCCACAATCATCCAAATGATTTAGGTAGAACAGTTAGGAACTCAAGCAAACAGAGCCTGGATCACAAGATTATTTTAAGCAGCTGTGAACCAGAGTCAAACACAAGAGATTCCCCAGCAATACTATGTGTTCTCTGAAGCAACTTGCTGTCTTCTACTTTTCTCTGTTCTCCAGAATGCCTTGAACAGAACCTTGTCCAAAGCAGGCAGTCAACAAACATCAAAATTGTTAGCCATAGATTTAGAAAGTGAACAAAAACTCTAGAAAATAACAAATGGTAAGGAGGACAATTTCTGATCAGTTTCAGCAACTAAACTCATAGAGTCTTGAAGATGGATAAGACCCTTAGATATTCAAAAGTCCAAACTCCTTCCCAATGCATAAATACTACTCTATAACATAAATATAAGCAGTCATCGTGGTTCTCTTTGGATATTTCCAATTATAAGGAGCTCACTACCTCACAAAACAGTCCATTCCATTTGGTCATGGTTTTGATTCTTAAGAAATTCCTCCTTATGTTGACAAGTCCTACTCTTTGTAACTTGAACCTATTGGTCCTAGCTCTGCTCTGTGGGCCCAGCACAATGTCAAATGTCTATTTGCATCACAGTCTTCAGATCTTAGAAGACAGTGAGCATGTTCTCCCTGAATGTTTCTATATAGGTCACAATGAAATCATGATCATTCATAACTACCTTACTCAAAAACAGTAAAGAAATCATACACGCCAAAAGCAGACATCACATAGGGCTGTTCCTAACAAAGACTAGTAGGTTGGTTAATGATTTAGTGCTGGGAGATGCCACCTCTGCCCTTTTGACTCTTCTATGCATCCAGATGCTCCCATGGCCACCACCAACTACATGGGTCACTAACTGTAACTCCAAACTTCTTCGTTACAGACATTCATCAGAAAAGATGGAAAGGGCCTTAGAAAATCTGTCTCCAACACTTACTATCCATGTTACCTTCTACAAGTCACTTACACTCCCTGGACTTCTGTCTGCTCTCCTATAAAATAAGGAAATTGGACAAGTTGGCCTGTGAAAACCTTTCTTCCTCAAGATTACAATCCTAGGATCAGAATACAATTATCTCATGTTATAGATGAAAAAAACAAGGCCCAAAGAATTGATTTGCCCTTCAGAGTCCAGAGCTAGAACTAGAACATGTCTCTGGACTCTCAGTCTATATTTTCCCACTATACTCCGATTTTCTTAACCTATTCTTGGCTCCTATTCTGAAGTCTAACTAACTTGGCACACCACAACTCAACACTCTATCTCTTGTCACCATGCCTACACATCTCTTGCCCCATGCCTGGACTGCACTCCTTCCTTATGCCTTCCTATTAGAATATTTAGATTCCTTCAGGATTTAGCTCAGGCATCAACTGAGCCTTTCCTCAACTTCTCCAGTTGCTAGTGCTTTTCAAGCCTTCTTCTCTATGTACATGCTTCATTCCTCCCAGTAGAATATAAGTCCTTTGTGGACAGGGGCTGTTTTGTTTGTGTCTTTGTGTCCCTAACATAGTGTCTGGTATATACTTGGATGTCTCTGTGATCTCTTACAAGTGAGCATTCTTTCCACTGGTGCAGAGTTGAATCTAGTCAGACAAACTCATCCTCTGAGATTATTATTGTCCATGGCTTTCCATAAATGCTAGGTGAAGCAGTGGATAAAGCACTGAGCCTGGAATCAGGAAGACCTGAGTTCAAATCCAACATCAGATACTAGCTGTGTGACCCTGGGGAGGTCACTTAGCCCTGTTTGCCTTAGTTTTCTCATCCATAAAAGGAGCTGGAGGAGGAAATGGCAAACTGCTCCCATATCTTAGCCAAGAAAACCCCAAGTGAGATCACAAAGAGTTGGGCATGACTAAAATGACTGATCAACAACAATCAGTACAACGGTGGCTGTTTTTAATGTCTATTGATGGACACCAATATAAGTACATAGGATGTCCCTGGTCACATATCTGTCTTATGATTACTTACTTTATGGTACTACAGTGATATAGTGAGGCTACCTGTATTTTCCATCTTTGTATGACTTACAAACTAATTCTTCAAATACTCTGGTATTTCATGACTCATAGCCACATCACATGACCAGAAGAATAATGATGTTTAAAAAGAAGTAGGCCTTTGAATCAGGGAAAAGCTAAGGGTTATTTAAAAGCATGACACAAGTTTCTAAAAACAGTCCGGCCTACTCTCCCCTTTCAGCTCCCAGCCTCAATATAGATTCATTGCTGTACTATCTCTACAGATCATCCACTTGACCTCAGGTCACAATCTGAACAATAAGCATTCTCCATCCTGGCTGGATAGTTAGGTATGAGAATGGAGGAAAGGCAAGCCTTTGAACCTTCAGGTAGTCTTCATGAGTTACTTTGGCAGAAAAGAAATTAATCACATGGTAAACATCCTCTGGTGATGCCTCTCCAAATACAGCTAGGCTATGCCTGGGTCTGGGACAAGGGTGGGAAACCTGTGGCCTCCAGGTTATAAGTAGTTCTCTAGTTCCTCAAGTGCAGCCCTTTGACTGAATCCAAACATTGAAGAACAAGAACCCTTAATAAAAGGATTTGTTCTGGTCACACCTGAGGACCTAGAAGGCCTAGACCAGTGGTTCTCAACCTGTGGGTCACAACCCCTTTGGGAGTCGAATGACCCTTTCACAGGGGTCACAAGGGTTGCCTAAGACCATCGGAAAACACATATTTCCCATGGTCTTAGAAACTGAGACTCTGCTCCTCTATCCCTCTCCAGGCGAGTCCACCCACATGCAGATACACCCACATGCAGATACGCCCATATACAAGTATTAAAGGGTCACGGCATTAGGAAGATTGAGAACCACTGGCCTAGAGGCTGCAGGTTCTTCACCCCTGCAAGGAGGGAGAGGATGTCATGACAATCTGTCATTGGGCCCAAGGTAAGCCTTTCCATCCATTTACATTGTATGTATCTTGTATGTACCATTTTTTATGTCACCATCCCCAGTAGACCGTGAGCTCCTTGAGGGTGTGCTTCTGCTTTTTATATTCCCCTGCTGCTTAGCACAGTGCCTGGCAGATAGTAAGTATTTAATAAATACTTGACTGATTGTCTCACTCACTGGCTGACTGGCTTTCCAGTTCCATAGGACATGCTTGATAGGACATGTGTTCTTCCAGAATATCTCTCTGGAACCCAAGGTCAAACCATCAGAATAGCACTTTAGATCTGAGTAGGAGCTGGTTTTTTTTTAACTGATTAAATTTATATGGCACTTTACAGTTACAGAATGCTTTTATCTTATTTGATTCTCACAACAACCCTGAAAAACAGGTAAGAGGTTTTTACTCTTCCCACCCCCTGAAACTGAGGAAATTGAGATGTAGCTAAATTGAATGATGCCATGAGTTAGTAGTGGATTAAAGCCCAGCTCTCCTGTGTTTGTTCCCATATGCCGTAACACTCCACTAAAGGAGTTTGGCCTTTTTGCCCTGGCGAGCTCTTTCATCCTGTTTCAGGCTGCTGGGGGCAGGGGGGGGGCGTGGGCAGGGGGCGGAGAGGAGAGTGAAGGGTAGGAATTCTTCAGTTACTCATCATCCCCTGGTGCTTCAGAGAGGAGAACATCAGCTCCCTAAGGCCATCTCTTCACAGTACTACATGGAATTGAGTATTGCCCAACTCCAAGGAAAACCCAGGCCAAAGCCAAGGGCAGCAGGGAAGGAGACGACAATGAGAGCCAGGAGAAGGAGACAGGGCAGCCACCCAGTCACCACTACCCAGATAGTCAGTTCCTGCTGTGAAGTCCCTCACTGCCTAAGGCCAGTGGAATTCACAAGCCCTCCATACATAGGGCTCAGCTTTAACCTTTTTCTTCTCCCGCCCAAGATTCACATTGTCAATAGTGCAGCCATGGTGGTATATATGGTAATTTGAATGAGTCAGGCTCAGTCTCAGAAGTCAAAAAATTTCAGTTCCAGTTCCTGTCCAAAGAGTGAGGGGAGGGAGGGTGGAGCAAGAGGGGGGAGGGAGCAAGATTTAATAAAAGGCTATTCTGTTCTTGTGCTCTGTTTCTGTCGGTGAGTCACCCTGCTAGTTAGAACTATAAAATGGCAAACATTGGTAAATAAGATAATATGAATGACACCGTGACTCAACCGAAATAAACACACATCTGTCACCGCTCACCAGGCTGAAAGCAACTAATCACAGTGAGAGGGCTCCATTTGGAAATGGGATGATGAATGTAAATAAGCCATCAACGGTGATTTTTTTCCCCTCTGTCTCTATTACAAGCAGCATTTCACAAGGTGTTGTTTTCCATCATGCACTGCTTAAGTGAGCCAGGCAAGCTGAGAACATTACTCATAGGCAAAGCCATGGGAAATCTGAGTGAGCTGGAAACCTTTTCCAACAAATTGAGTAAAGGAGCCTTGATTCTTGATTGAAAACTGCAGTGGCTGACCTCTCTCCTGTTCATTCAGACGGTCACAAAGCTGCATGGCGCTTGAGTCTAGGCTATTAGATTTCTCATTTTCCCCTCCGCCTGGGTCACTTAAAACCCCTTTGTTCCTGCCTCCTCCCATAAGCTTTTAACCTTCTTCAGGGCAGGCCCTGGGACTGTCCCAGAAGCACGGAATGTGGTGGCAATCACAGCATGCAAGTGTGTGCTGACGGTGAGGAGAGGCATGACACTGAACCGTAGTGAGCTCAGGCCTTGGAGTCAGAAGCTTTGTTATTTGCCAACTTTACAACCTTTGGCAAAAAAACGTAGCATAAGAAAAGTAGTCTAAGTACAAAAAAAGTAGTGTATAAGTACAGAAGGAAAAGTGCTGCATCTGCAGTCAAAGACCTGGGTTCAAATTCTGCCTCAGACGCCATCTGTAAAACACCAGACAAGCCAATTAATCTCTCTGGACCTCAATTTCAATTATCACTCATTAAGCACCTAGTGTGTGCTGGGCGCTAAGGGTACGAGACACAGCAATCTTACCCTTTTCCCTTAAAGAGTTCATATTCTATTCATCAATTGCTCTTAATAATGGGCAGCTGAGAGTTCTTGGAATGAGAGCAGAGTACAAGCCAGAGTCATTGAGATCAATGACTTGACTTTACTCCAGGCAACTATGATCACCCAGTAAATAGAGCCTAAGGCCTGGAGCCAGGAACACCTCAGTTTGGATCTAGACCCAGACACACTAGCTGTGTAACCCTGGACAAGTCACCTATCCTGTGTCTGCCTTGATTTTCTTATCTGTAAAATGGAGATAACAACATCTACCTCCCGGAATTGTTCAGATAACAAACAATATTTGTAAAATGCCTGGCACATGGTAAGCCTCACAGTAGGTCCTTGTTCCCTTCCATCCCAAATACAGATTTTTTTTTCCTTTTGATGAAAACAGATCTCATGGAGGATCCCAAGGAAAGCGACAGTTATCACTAAAGTCTGGGTAAATTACACGAGCATGTATTAAGTGCCTATGATATGGCGGGCATAGCACTAGATTCAGAAGACACCAAGACAAAAACTAAAAAGTTCCTGACCTTAAGGAGCTTGCATTCTACTAGGGAGAAACAACGTATCACGGAAAATTAAATACAAAATATGTACAAAGTCGTTTTGGGAGGGAGGACTAGCAATTGGAGGGATGGGGATATTCCTCTGGAAAGTGATACATAATGAGCCTAGAAAGGTAAAGGGCTTTAAATACCAGAGAAGTTTTTATTTGATCCTAGAGGCAAGAGGAAGCCACTAGAGATTTTTGGCTGGGGAGATTGACATGTTCAGACAGGTGCTTTAGAAATATTAATTCAAATATATATATATCAATTCAGCAGTGATGTAAAGGTGGATTGCAGTAGGGAGAGGCTGAAGTTAAAGAGACCAGTTAGCACATTATTGCAATTGTTCAGGCAAGAGCTGATAAGGGCCTGAATTAGGGCTGTCCCTGTGCTGGTACAGAGAAGGGTATAGATGTGAGATATATTGTGATGGTATAAGGACTAGAGATAAAGACTAAGAAAGAGGGAAGAAATGAGGCCCACTCTCAGGAAGCAAACTAACATGACTAGAAAAAAATGGTAGTGCCTTCAACAGAACTAGAGACATCAGAAAGAGGGCACAGTTTGGGGGAGACAGACAACCAGCTCTCCCCTTTCTGGTGACAGCAGCACACAAGGCCCACCCCCCTGCCACTCTGGAATTCCACCCCCATTCACCACTCTGTAAATGCCCCGACTTGTCATGCCAATCTCTCAGAATTGCTAAACTCTGATATGCAGGGTGACAAAGGGATAAGACAAAGACAGGAAAATGCAGCCACCTGGGGATTGTGTAAACTGTTTGTAGCCGGCTGCCAGGCCATTAGCATTTTTGGCATAATTTCTTTCTCAGGCAGTACCTACAGAGTCTCACTTCCTTACTCTCACCATCATCATAGAAGTACTACATCTCTGGACTGTAAACGTGGAGACTTTAGGCTCTAGCACCAGGTCTAACCCTAGTTATCTGTGTGAAATGAGACAAGGTAAAACCCCTCTGCTTGCAGTTTTCTCACTATGAAGTAAGGGAATTGAACTAAATTACCTCTACTTTCTTTCCCCTCTAACAGAATGGTAGATGGAAAGAGCAGAGCTGCAAAGTTTGGTAACAAGGCACAGCTTTACTATTTACTGGTAAACCTTGAAAAGTCATCCATGGGGCAGCTAGGTGGCACAGTGAATAGAGCACCAGCCCTGGAGTCAGGAGGACCTGAGCTCAAATCCAGCCTCAGACACTTAACACTTACTAGCTATGTGACCTTGAGCAAGTCACTTGACCCCAATTGTCCTGCCCTCCAAAAAATAAAAATTAAAAAAAAGTTTTTAAAAGAGGAAAAAAAGAGACTGCATTAAAAAAAAGTCATCCAAACTCCCTGAGCCTCAGTTTCCTCCTCTGTAAAATGGAGATAATCGTATTTACACTATCTACTTCATAAGGATGTTGTGCAGATCACATGAGGTAATTTTATAGTCTTTTGCAAGACCAACCAGTGGCTCAAAGGCTACTTGCATAAAACTCTCCTCCTCCTTGGCGGAGATTGATTACATAATGTTTTGGGCCTGGTGCGGGGCAGAGTTAATGAGAGTTTCAGAAAGGAGAGAACCTGGTCTCCTGGCTTCCTTGATAATGTCCTTATTCCCATATTACCACATTAGAGTTAGTTCATCAGCCTGGGTTAAGTCCTGGGGAAGCCTGATCCTCAAAAGAGGACATGGAACTCTTCTGTTCTCTGCCTCATTATGCCCAGAAATTTTTCAGGAGGAAATAATCTTTTACACCTTAGATTTGGTTCATGTTGCATCTCTTCAGAAGGGATTAACAAGATCTCTTCTAGAAAGGTACTCAACATATGAAGCTGGTCAGCTATTGGACAGTCATTTATTTTTTCTATGACAAAAGAAATGCTTAAAATACCAAAGACTCATAAACTTACATTAAAAAACACTTAAAACATGAAAAAATAACCCATCACTTTTATTGTACATTACCAGAAGGCTGATACCTAAAACATTAAAACATGAGACACTTTGTGGTACTGCTAAACGGGCATTTATACTTTGGCTTCAGGCCTGTATTGTCTGGAAAACTCGGACAAGGTCCATATCTCCTGGGCATGCAAGGCATGCCTTGGGCTCGTCTTGGCTATGGTCATCTTTTCCTCTGAGAAAATGCAAAGATAATCTCCAGCTGAGCAACCAGGTCCCAGATCCAGAAGCTCCCATCCTCTCAAACTCCCAGTGTTGACACCAAGCCTAGAAATATCTATCCCTGTTCAATCACCTGTGTTCAGAGAAGCAAAAAATGATGAAGTACCCAGGGACTGAATGTTCAATCTCAGTCTCACTTAGACAGACACTGCTGTTTGCTGATAGCTTCTGTAGTTAACAGAGGGGAGGGGAGAGGGGAAAGAAATTCTCTCCCCATCTCAAAGAATCTGAAGGAGACCTTGAAGAGTCTCAATATGTTCAACAGATGGGAAGAAGGAGCATAATATTATATGTTCTCTTTCTTTTTAAAGTCCACTGACCAAATCAGAAATATGTTTTGCTTGACTACACGTGTTTGTAATAGGGATTTTGGGTTTTTTTCGTTCTCAATGGTACAGAGAGAGGTTGGGGTGATAGGGAGACAAAACAGACATTTGCTGAGATAGATAGATAGATAGATAGATAGATAGATAGATAGATAGATAGATAGATAGATAGATAGATGGATGGATGCTTGGATGGATGGATGGATGGATGGATGGATGGATGGATGGATGGATGGATGGATGGATACTTTTTAAAAATTCTATTATGTAGACAAGTCTCCTTGCTAATCCTCTATCCCTCTCTGCACTGTCATAAGTACGAAACCAACAAGTCAACAAGCATTTAATAAGTGCTCACCATGGACCAGACACTGTGCTAAGTGCTGGGGATACAAAAAAAGGCAAAAATAGTCGCTCTGTCAAAGAGTTTAGAAGATTATAAAGGAGAAAATATGTTTCAAAACGACAGCCACTTCTATATATACAAGATATATGTAGAGAGAGTATACATGGAAAGTAATATCAGAGAGGAAAACACTAGCAGCTCAGGGAGTCTGCAAAAGGCCTCTTGTAGAAGGTGGGATTTTAACTGAGAATTAAAGAAAGCCAGGAAAAATGAAAGACAGAAGTGAAAAGGAAAAGTCTTCTAGGCATGGTGGCACTGCCAGTGCAAAGAAATGGATGTGGGAGATGGGAAGTCTCATTCAAGGAATAGCAAAGCAAGTAGGACAGTGTCACTGGATCATAGAATACATGGAGGGGAGCAAAGTACCCAAAGACTGGAAAGGGAGAAACGGGCCAGGTTATGGAGAGGTTTAAATGCCAAAGAGGACTTCATAGTCAATCCTAGAGGTAATAAGGAGTCACTGGAGTTTATCGGGTAGGAGAATGACGTGAGGGAATTTTTTTTTTGTCATTTCAAAGCACAAGTCCATAGAGACCAATCAGATGACTCTCATGCCAAAATGAACATCCTTCAGGAGAACTAAGCCACAGCTTAGGACGAAGTAAGACTCAGCCAAAGGACATCTCTCCAGAAGCAGCCTCCTGTGTTGAGAAGATCGGATGCTCCCTTAATTTATATCTACATACACACATACATACATACATATGTGTATATATCTTCCATCTCACTCATGTGTACATATATAGATAGTGTGTATATTAAATGTGACATGTGTATTAATACATATATTATGCAATACATGTATTACATATACACCTGAGTGCCTCCATTTAATATATAAATTACCTCCTTTTCACACACATAACATGTATACATATATGTGCATTGTGTAATCTATATGTATATCTATATGTACCTATATATATCTATAGGAATCTATATGTATCTATATATGCGAGTGAAGGCAGTTTATATATATGAAATTGAGATAATCATGTCTGCACATATCTATTTATATATATATGTATATATCCCTATATGTATAACTAACTTTTAAAATCTAATTTAAAGATACATATGAATATAGATTTAAATACTGAGATGGATCTGTGATCTCATTGATGTGAAAACTCCCTCCCACAATGCACATTACTACCTTTACATGCTTGTTCATCCTTTGTGATGTTCAGGAATACCACCCAACATATTAAAAGGTTCCCTGCTTTTTCCTGACACCATGAAGATTTATTTGGTTTATTTATTTAAAGCTCTTTATAACTTGCTCCCTTCCTACTTTTCCAGCCTTCTCAAACCTAACTCCCCTCTATGCACTTTATAATTCAACTACCTTGGCCTACTTGCAGTCCCTCAAACATGATACTCCATCACTTGTCTGTGATCTGGAGCATGGACAGATATACTCTCTGTTTCCAAGCTGCCCACTACATGATAAAGAAGTAGACTGTTGACTATAGTCAAAGGCATTCAGGTGGCACTAATGAGCCAGTGTGAGAGCTTTGCTATTGTTCTTTTCCTCTCTGCCCCTGCCTAAGGAGAGAAGCATGTAAGCCTCTGGATGGGGAGAAGCTTGGGCCCTCATCATCCAAAATGAACACACGGACCATAAATGTAGGCCTCTGCTCTTTGCTTCTTTGAGTTTGTTGTTTCCTTTTTCAGGCAATAGAGATTGGAGCTGCTTCGATTTTGTGAGTTCCAAAAGGTCAAGAGAATAAGCCAACCAGAAATCTAGGAACTGGAATCTATGCCAACATTTTCCAAAAGCCAGAGAGTAAGGCATGAAGTCCTGAGCAACCAATCCAATCCAATCCAGAAATGCCAACTATCTGATGCCAAACCAATCAGAAATACCAACTATCGACTCACTGGCCATGCTTCATTTGGAAGCAAAATTGATGAGGTATTGTGTAGAAATGATGTTTAAGTGTGACTCTTCAATGACTGAGTGGTATTGGGGAGAATGTGCCCCTAGGTATTGGGAGGAAATATTTGTCTTGCTATATCTTTGCAGTAAATATTTCTTTGAAAAACCTAATTGATGTTCATTGGTTAAATGCAACTAGGGGAGGGAGCAAGAGTGCAGAGAACACACCAGAATGGGGAATCAAGATGATTACATTAGAGAAGAACATCCTGAACCACTTGGGGATATCCCTAGAACCATAACAGGGAGACATAGCCTTCTTCAGTCTATGAGAGTAAGTTGAGTGTTTCTATACAAAATAAAAGCAGATCTCAACTTGAAATGCAGTCATTATAATAATAATGCACCATTTCTATAATACCTCAAGACTTAAAAAGCATGTTCTTTATAACTCTGTAAGAATGCATACATTGTTATTCTTATATGATACAGTGGAAAGAATCAAAGCTCCTAAGCTCTATTCCACCTCTGGCTCCTACTACTTTCCTAACTTAACTCTTTGGGATTCAGTTTCTTCATCTATAAAATGAGGAGATTGAACTAAATGGATACTGAGGTTCCTTCCAGTTCTAAATCAATGATTATTATTTTTGTACCATGCCTATGATTTACTGATGTAGAGAATGCCACAGAAGAAAAGTCCCTCTACCAATTTATGTTAGCACCTGTCCTTAGTCAGTCAATCGATAAACATTTATTAAGTGCCTACTATATGGCAGTCACTGCTAGGCAATAAAAGAAAGGTAAAAGACTCATATTTAGGATACTGACAGGTTAAGTGACTTGCTCAGCTATAGCCAAAATGAGACACGGGTAGGACCTAAACCCAGACCTTCCTGACTCCAAACCCAGCTTTCTATTCACTTATACTGCAACATCTCTTCTATTCCTATTTTGGTTAGTTGGTTGGTTGGTTGTCATCCTTCATTCTTGGAGAGGACCAAAATGACATCACTGTGCTAGAGTCAAGTTTCAGTGTGTCCAGCTGTGACTGATCAGACCAACAAGAACTTGGAATGCTCCACCACAGTTTGGGCACAAATAGTCTGTGTGAACATTTGATGTGGATACTCTAAATTTGTGCATCCTGCATTTTCTTTGAGCTGTTTCAACTCTGCTTTGCTCATAGAGCACAGCACCTTCTCTGATGTGGACACACAATGCTGAGTGGCCCTGTGCCAGTATCTCCCATGTCATACAACCAGTTCCAAAGTTTTTAAGAGAGACCTTGAGAGTGTCCTTGTATTGCTTCTTCTGACCACCATGTGAATGCTTGCTGTGTGAGTTCTCCATAAAATAGTCTTTTGGGGCAAGCATATATTTTGCATTTGGACAATGTGACCAGCCTATCAGAGTTGTGCTCTCTGAAGCAGAGTTTGAATGCTTGGCTGTTCAGTTTGAGTAATGGGAATCTGTAAAATTCTCATTTCACATATTAAGAAAATAAACTAGGAGTCCATAGGACCCTCGTGAAACTCTCTATTTCACAAGGTTTTTACTTTGTTATTTTAGAGCATTATATCAAAGTGGATTGTTAATACTAGCACATAACACTCAAAGTCTGGAAGCCTCTAGAGCTGGGCAGCCTGGGTCAGGCCATAGTGGAGCACTCGCTCAATTCTTAAGGCCTAATTCAACCAGCAGTCCTTCTAGTGTTGGAATGGATTCCTCTTTGCCCTGTCAGCTGCTGGGGGCTGGCAGACTGGAATGCCTTCTGCAATCAAAATCCTATTATGGAGCCCAATTCAGCTTTCTAACCTATTTAAGCCTGTAGTGCTGGCTGAGGTAAAGACATTTCAATGTCGTGGTCTTTAATAAAGGGTCCCCATCAAGGCCAGCCCTGTCAGAGATGTAGGTAAAGTGAAGTTTGTTTTTCCAGGTCTCTTCCTCTCCGCCTATTTTTGTGTTTTCCCCTCACCCAACATTGCCCAGAATTCTCTCTAAAGTACTTTCCCCCATAGGCAGCTCATATTTAGACCTTTTCAGCACCCCCAAAGTCAAGCCTTGCTAAAGAACTGGAAATTGCAAGGATGCCCATCAGCTGGGGAATGGCTCAACAAGGTGTGGCATATTATTGTGATGGAAATTGTGCTATGATATCATTCTATAAGAAGTAAAGAACAGAAAAACCTGGGAAGATTCACATGAAGTGAGTGGAACCAGGAGAACATTGTACACAGTAATAGCAAGATTGTTCAATTGTTTGT
>CM053580.1:499616068-499645602 GCA_028627135.1 Pseudochirops cupreus | reverse complement strand
TTCTTATCTGCTTTTCATATTTCCAATCAAGCCTATTATTCGGATTATTCAGCTTTCCTTTACATTTGTTAACCACAAAACAAAATGGTTCATATCTTTTACTGACTACTTGCTCTGATCATTGAAACTTGCTATAGAAGGAAAAGAAACAGGGGACATATGACATTCCAAATATGACAGGATAAAATATCCTTGGCTCTGTTTAAATTCAGGTAAAGTCACAGATATCCAACCATGCAGTATTGGTACCACCTCATAGCTAGACTCAGGAATAGGTGGGAAACATTCCTTTTCAAAGGAACTTCATGGGTAAGCTGAGCCAGAAGGGGCCCCATCCCATACCAGGCTAAGATTGCCCCTTTGGTCCTTACCAGATGTAGACTTCCACCTGTTAACAGTATAGGATCACACTCCCTCTGAGTAACTTGTGGCATTTAATGCAGGCAACTATACCCAAATTCAAACTCCAAACAAAATTTAGTTGTGGTCCCAAATGCCTTTTACCTCAAACAACAAGCTTCACTAATCATAGCTTAGAGCCAGCTTTAGCTGCAATAAGCAATGAAAATTTTTCCAAGTCTTTACAAATGTAAGGAATTCCATTTACTATCATTCCTTTCCCTTGTGGAATGACCTTGCCTAATAGAGATGGTTTCTGTGGGCTTTTGGCAGTTTTACAACTTAAGGAATGACTGAGAAGGACTTTAAGAAGGGGCTGGTGGTGATGCCCCTCCTTTTTCAATTTTCATGCTTGCAGGAGGACTGTTCAGAATAACATTTTTATCAGTCTCCTCTTTTCTACATACAGTACCAATTTACAACTTTAGGTTTTAATGTTAAAACAGTTGCCCAAATAACTTAGTTAACAATCTTACAAGTTAAGCATATGATTTTTACAAAAGAAACTGCTTTTAAACCAATTAATTACCAATCTGATGACCTTAATTTCACATGAAGTTACACAGAAATAAAGTTTTCTTATTGTCACACAACCCATCAACTTATCACTAGAAATCAATTACATTCTGGAATCTCACATAGATGGTGAATGTGGTGATCCATAAACTTTCAGATGAACATAAATAGAAAATTGGGCTTACCACATATAGAGGCTTTTCTCCTCTTCCCACATTGCAGAGCCTGGCTGTGGATCCAGGAAAAGGAGAGGTTCATCTGTGTTCCCAAAGGTATTGATTTTACAGTGCCCAGAGGGACCAGGGCTGTTGCAAGGGGCCCTCGATATAGCTGTTATGCAGGGGAGGGTACTTTTCAAAACTGACTGGAATGAATTCAATTGTTTTACAGTTGCATTCCCACACACAAAACTTTTCTCTTTTAGGTGAGGTAGGAAATCTGCCTCTTCACATCTCTCAGCATTCAAAACTCTGGCCAGACATTTAGAATGCAGAGGGAGGTTTTTAACCAATCAGGAAATGCAGTTCAAAATACAAAGTACAGAGACCTAGAAACTGGTCAGAAAGAATACCTTTAAAATAGCAACATGTTAAACATTTCCCTTAATTTTCCTTTCCACCAGAAGTCTTTTGTCCTGACAGAAGATAGAATCTCCTAACTTTGACTTCAGCTGGCTGTGGGGGCAGGTCCTCTCAGGTTCATTCTTACTGTGAGCCTCTTTTAACTCTAAGGCTTCATTGAGTTCCCAGAGTAATTTATAATGATGGCGACCCTGGACAAGGAGGGTGAAATATTCTCCTTCCATTAGCTCTTTTATTTTAAGCTGTTAATTTTTAACTTCCTCTTTTCCCCAATCTTTTGATGAAGTGGGGAGGGAAAAAGGAACTTCCACTTCTAAACCACAGACTGTCACAGAGACACTTAGGATTGAGACATGAAACAGATGGACAGACAAAAAGAGACACCAACAGACAGATAAGACAAACAGATAAGACTAACAACCCAGGGGTCCTCTTAAGTTGGTGTCCCAACCGAGGACGGTAGGAGAAGTGTAAGCTATGTCTAGCCTGCCTTGCTACCTACAATGAGTAATCACCAAACCAACTGCCAGCGCAGAGCCTTGGCAGGAATTGCCAGAGTGAAGCCTTGGCAGGGATTGCTCCATTCCCAATTTACTCAGGCAGGTCTTTAGCCTTCCTGAGAGAATTTAGAATTTTTCATGGCTGTGGCCACTCCAGGTTGGTGAATGATCTGGGGCAGAGAAAAGCTTCTCAGTAGCTGTTCCCCTCTAGCTCATTCCTGCCAACCCAGCCTCCACAGTCCAGTGAATGGTCACTTGAGACAGCCAAAGGCCATCTCGCTGGGGCCTCCAAATGAAATGATGAATCTTAACAAAGTGACCACAGAGTCTGAATAAAAAGTTTTAAGGAGCTTTAATTTACCAGCTGGGGCTACTTCATGCCAATTCAAAGAGGGAGCAGCATCTAGTTCAGGGGTGAAGAACCTTTTATACATTATTTTAGGTTTATGTATCTAACTAACACAATTGGTTACTAAACAGGTTACTATACAGATGCAAGCAAGCTGTTACTAAGACAAGGGGGGGTTTGTAGGGTAAGCGGAGGGGCATAGGGCATGATGACTGAGCAAAAAGAAGAAAAATGAGGAAAAAGACAAATTACCCTAGGCCAGTTTCCTGACTCCTATCTTAAGTCCATGAAGTTTCTACTTAACTAGTTCCTGGACACTTCAGAAAGATGTCAGGGATCTGTGAACTTGAATGGGAAAAACAATTACATCTTGATTTTCACTAACATTTTACTGAAATTCAATTTTTTCTTCAATTATTTAAAACATAATGCTGAGAAGAGGTTCATAGGCAAAAGCCTATGCCTATACATGGACAGCCAAAGCTGTCCATGACACACAGAGAGGGTTAAGAACCCCTGTTTTAGGGAGAGAAGATTTCCTGAGTCATCACACTCCTCAAGAAGGAAAGATATAATCCATATGGTTCTAACACAATTTCCTACTTGAAGTTCAAAGCCAGATAAGAGTTTCTGCTCTTTCTAAAAGAACATGACAGTCTACCACTTTAGAACTTTAGCAGTCAAGCTTGAGGGGCTGAAATGGATCCCTAAAATGACAAAGCAATATCCAATGGAATGATATCCAGCTGATCTTATGAGAGCAGGGTCAGTAGGAAAGTACAAAGACATCAGTGGATTCTTGCAGATCTGAGGTCATGAGTTATCCTCATACTTACAAGCATTGGATACAAATGTTCCCTATATGGCACATTACTCTCTATCCTGGACATGTGTTCCCTTAGTGTTCAATTTATGAGTTCTGTGTGAACCCACTGTCTTTCCTAATGCCAGGGGTATTTGTGGGAAAGTGTGTTTTTGGTTCATGGGGAAGGCAGGTGAGATATTTTGTTGTTACTTTGCTTTTTACTTTGATAAAAATGTGTCCTATGACTACTGAAAGGTAAATACATTAGTGGAGACTTGTGATTTTTAGCTTTAGGGGTATGGACCTGTTGAGATTTGGGGGTTTAGGGGTGCTTCAGACCCCAGAATTTTAATACGCCTAGTCCTGCTGAGTGAATTTGACTCAAGCCTTCTCTCAGCCAAAGTAAAACAAAGTTTATTAAAGATTCGACTTAATGGGTAGACTCTTAAGGAGCCTGAGTATTTGTGATGCTTGTATTGGACAAGCCAACCAGAATAATCTGACACAGACTAAGGCTGCTCTAGATTACTCTCAATCCTATCATGGAGGCAAGATGGATTTAATATACAGAAATATTGTGAGTAGGATCTAGGGGTTGTCTGGAGAAGAGATTTGGGGAGGATCTTGAGGAGGAGTCTAAGGAGGTTTTTGCTGAAGTCAGACTCTAGGAATAGGAATAAGGGTGGGAAATAGTTGAAGGGTACCTGGAAATGACAGACAATGAAGGGCTAGGCTAGTTTAAGGGTAACAGATTTGGATATAGATATTTTGATAGAATCAAGGGTGGGAAGTAGTGGGACAATGGAGAGCTAGATTAAGTTAAAAGTAAAAGAGATTTGGGCCTAGTGATAATGAAAGGCTTATGGCCTCAGGCAAATGCCTCATCAAGTGGGAAGATTCAAGGGGGGCTCCCAGAGCCTAAACCCTCTCAGACCCAATGAGTACCATCAACCTGGGGTAGCCGTCCTTGAGGAGAACTTATCTGTGAATTGGCAGGGTGGAGTGACTCTTGGCATTGCACTGACTTAACACTTGTAGGTCCATGTAAAGTCAGTTATTTAACTATAACAAGAGGGAGAGGAGGAGAGAGAAGAGAAAGGGGAGAGAGGGATTCACAGGAGGAGAACTTCCCTATCTATAATTTGTTGCCATCCAACCAAAGGATACAGCAAGGAGAAACTGTTCATTTCTGTAAATGTAACTACTCATGAGCCTAACTCTTCCTGGGAAAAGTCTGTTGCAGTCATATAACTATGTGCTGGGCAGCTCTATCTGCACTACAGACTTTGAAATGGCACACTGTTCACCTAGGAATATATTTCTTTATGCTCTAGGTTAAACAAGTTAACTGGACATTATGAAATGTAAAATGGATACTTTTGATTATGTTAAATTGAAAAGTGTTTGCATAAACAAAGCCAATGCAAGCAAGATTAGGAGGGAAGCAGAAAACCTGGAAAGAATTTTTATAACCAGTATTTCTGATAAAGGCCTCATTTCTGAAATGCAAAGAAAACTGAGCCAAATTTACAAGAATACAAGTTATTCCCCAATTGATGAATGGTCAAAGGATATGAACCGGCAGTTTTCAGAGGAAGCAATTAAAACTATCTAAAGTCATATGAAAAAATGCTCTAAATCACTATTGATTAGAGAGATGCAGATTGATCAAAATGACTCTGAGGTACCACATCATACCTATCAAATTGGCTAACACAGCAAAACAGGCAAATGATAAATGTTGAAGAGAATGTGGGAATGGTGGAACACTAATTCATTGTTGGTGGAGCTGTGAACTGATTCAATTATTCTGGAGAATAATTTGGAACTATGCCCAAAGGGCTATAAAAATGTGCATACCCTTTGACCCAGCAATACCACTTCTAGGGTCTTATGGCGAAGAGATCATAAAAATGGAAAAAGGACCCACATGTACAAAAATATTTATAGCGGCTCTTTTTGTGTGGCCAAGAACTAGAAATTGAGGAGATTCCCATCAATTCAGGAATGGCTAAACAAGTTGTGGTATATGAATGTAATGGAATACTGTTGTGCTATAAGAAATGATGAACAGGCAGACTTCAGAGAAACCTGGAAAGATTTATATGAACTAATGCCAAGTGAGGGGAGCAGGAGAACATTGTGCACAATAACAGCCACAGCGTATGATGACTGAGTTTGATAGACTTAGTCCTTCTCAGCAATATAATTCCAACACGAAAGCAATTCCAAAGGACACGTGATCGAAAATGCCAGCCTCATCCAGAGAAAGAGCTGCGGAGCTGGAATACAGAATGAAGCAGACTATTTTCTTTTTTGTTTTGTTTTATTTTTTTTCTTTCTCATGTTGTTTTTTTTTTCCCATTTATTGTAATTCTTCTATGCAACGTGACTAATGGGAAAGTGTATTTTATAGAAATGTATATGTAGAGCTCATATCAGATTGCAAGCTGTCTTGGGGAGGGAGGGGAAAGAAATTTAAAACTTATAGAAGTGAATGTTGAAAACTAAAAATAGATGATTTAATTAAATACACCCCCCCCCACCCCATACAAACTAACTGGGAGCTATTTGTGCCTGTGCTAATCTAAGGTAAGGGAAACCCCCTTACCCCTGAGCTTTTGAATACGTCAATCAGAAATGAGTCAAATAAGAACAAGAACCTAAATTGGTACAATTTCTTGGTCCTTAGTGATTGATTCCACTTATGGATTTAGTAGTCACATTTGTTGTTTCTTCCACCATTTCTTCCTTCTTTCTGTGACAACCCTCTTACCACTCGAATCCTTTCTTGGACGAAGAGACAAGGCTGCTTCACTTACCCAGCCTGGTCTTTGGTTTACACTTCTCTGGTCCTGAATCATAGCCCTAGCCCCTTATTTCAGGATGGGATTAAACATTGTGTCCAAATAGAGTTCTTCAAGTGACAGTGATTGTTCTCATCATCAAGTATGAGTCCTTGAAGAAGATATGTCAATTGACCCAATTCTGGGCACTGGAACCTTGATCTAGCCTGAGCCCTTCTCTGATGTTAGTGCCTTTTGATTTAGTGCAAAGGTGTAACATAATAGAAAAGGCCACTGGATTTATAGGGAAAAGATGTGGTTACAACTACTTCCTAGCTGTGTGACCTTGGACAAATCAGTTTATTTTTCTGGGTCTCATTTGTCTCCTCTGTAAAATGATTAAGGGGAACAGGATGATTACTAATCTAAGTCTTTGATCCTATGACTCTGTTGTGCCTACAGCCAAGCTCCTGTCTCTTACCTCCCCAGGTCATTGACTGATCTCTGGCTATTTTGAAATGACAGTCATGTTCCTCACCCTTCTCTCTTACACACCAAGGTAGATGAAACCATTTAAAGCAATCAGGTTTACCATCCTGTGGGCCTCTGCTCTGGCCTTGCCCTAGGGTTGGGTCAATTGGGACACTTTCTTCTGCCCTTTGCACTCATGGTATAAGTTAGAATGGGTTTCTGAGTATAGGGCAATGCGGGATGGTTTGGTAAGACTTTCGTCATAATGTTTACAACAGACTCAAGTTCAGAAGTCCTTTCAAACTTGGTGTCACTGTCTTCTATGTCCTCTTTATCACATAACACTGATCTAGTACTGAGATATTACTATCTATTGGAACTGAAGAGTGAGTCAGTTCATGGGAACCTGGGGACTCACTTTTCATAAGCAAAATGAGTCTGGGTATTATTATTTTCAACACATAAGATTGAATAATATTCTTTTACTTGCCTACAGGATGGTAGACACACTGTGAAAGGATAAAAAGAACATTGAATTAAGAATCATGAGATCTGGTCCTTGTCCTGCTCTTTCTGTTAGCCACAAGCTGGGAACCTCCTGGGAAAATTACCTTACCTCTCTAGGCCTCGTTTTCTTCTCTTATCAAATGGGAGATGATGTGGATCGTACAAGATTTTTTGTGAGATTCATGTGATAATATATATATATGTATATATATATATACATATACATATATAATATGCATACATATATATGCACATTACATATAGACACATAAGTCCTTTTTAAAAATTAAAATGAAAAAAATTTAATTTAAAAAATTAGATTTTTTTCAATCAACAAAAATTTACCTTCTCTTCCATTTCTCCCTACATTGTATTGAGAAAGATAGAAAAACAAAACCTCTCTTATAAACATGTATAGTCAAGCAAAACAAATTCCCACATTGGCCATGTCCAAATAAAATATGTCTCAATCTGCCCTCTGAGTTCATCGCCTCTATGGCAAGAGGTGGGTAGTATATTTCATCACGAGTCCTTTGGAATTGTGGCTGATCTTTGCATTGATCAGAGTTCCTAAGTTTTTCAATTCTGTTTGTCTTGACCATACTGTGGTTTTTGTATAAATTGTTCCTCTGCTTCTGCTCACCATTCTCCCTCAGTATAATAAATTATTTTATAAAGAACAAGGCTTTACATGAATGTAAGACATTAGTAAAGTATATTTTTTTAAAAAGTAGTTTCCATGTTGTCTTGGAGTACCATTGATGTGCCAATGCCATGGTGTAATGGAAAGAGTTAGATCTGGAGGCAGGGAAACCAGGTGGAAATCTTTGGGGTGTTATTTATTACTCATGTGACTATGGGCAACTTAATTAGTCTCTTTGGACTATGATTTTTAAAATTTTGGAGTTAGAAATTCCTTGACATTCTCATTTGATCCTTGTGCCTTTAAACCCATTGAGTGGGGTGTGTGTGTGTGTGTGTGTGTGTGTGTGTGTGTGTGTGTGCGCGCCTGCCAAAGAGACCTGAATGGATGTCAGGATATGTGGTTTTATAATAGACCAAAAATCTCTGTATCTTCCACATCAGCGGTTCTCAACCTATGGGTCACAACCCCTTTGGGGATCTCCTAAGACCATTGGAAAACACATATTTCCAATGGTCTTAGGAACTGAGACACAGCTTCTCTATCTGTCTCCAGGTGGGTCTGCCCACGTGCAGATACACTCACATATGAGTATTAAAGAGTCGTGGCATTAGGAAGGTTGAGAACCACTGTTCCACATAAATGAAAGGGAGAATGGAGGTGAAGAAGGCAAGAAAAAAACCTAGGGGGACCCTTCAACTCTATCCTTTGTTTCAAATTACTGCCATTTTTATGTATTATGCCTTATCTTTTGCTATGTATATGCTTGTTGCTGTAGTTAGAAACATATTTCCTAGGCTTTGAGCTACCCCACACAGATGAGGAAACAGGACAAGAGAGAGAGAAATGCTTTGCCCACAGTGAAGATAGCAAAATGGCAAGGCTGAAACTTTGACTGGGGGTTATCAGATTTCAAGTCCATTAAACTTCGGGGGGGGAGGGGGCGGCGCTGCTATACCTTGATGCTGTTGGATTGGATCAGTAGTTCATAATCGTTTCTGTGTCCTGGACCCACTTTGGCAATCTGCTTAAGCCTATGGACCCCTTTCCAGAATAATGTTTTTCAATGCATAAAATAAAGTAGGATATTAAAGAAATTGAATTATATTGGAATAGTTATCAAAATATATAAAAAGAAAATGTTTACAGGCCCCCAGTTTGAGAAACCTGGTTTCCCAAGATCTCTTTTAGTTTGGACATTCTCTGATTATGAATTTTCGTTTCAAGGGCCTTTATGGGAACTTGAGGGATGACTTGAGATCTTGAAATTCAACTTTCACAAAAATAAGTATGCTGGATCTGTTGTTAGGAAAGCTTGATTCAATACCCAACTTTTCCACTTTGTAGTCATATCTTCAGAAGACATACACCATTTGTTGTCAGACAGTAAGTACTTTGCTATTTAAGAGGCAGCATGGTGTCATGGAAAGAGCATTAGATATGACATTAGGAAATCTAGGTTATAATCTTGATGCTGACACATGCCAATTGTGTGATTTTGGGCAAGTCACTTTCCTCAGTCTCAGTTTCTTAAATTATGAAATGAGAACAATAATACTTGCATTCTTTACTTCACAGGCTTGTTGGAAGAAGAGTGCTTTTAAAACGCTCTGGATTTAGTACGGTAGAGAGAGCACCAGCCCTGGAGTTAGGAGGATCTGAGTTCAAATCCAACCTCAGACACTTAGCTTTGTGACCCAGAGCAAGTCACCTAACCCTGATTACCTCCTTAGAAAATACTCTAGAAGTATAAAATAAGATTATTTCTTAGAA
Organism: Pseudochirops cupreus; assembly: GCA_028627135.1. Classification (NCBI taxonomy): domain Eukaryota; kingdom Metazoa; phylum Chordata; class Mammalia; order Diprotodontia; family Pseudocheiridae; genus Pseudochirops; species Pseudochirops cupreus. Next base: position 499,636,272 of record CM053580.1, on the reverse strand, counting down.
TGCTACAGGCATCCATTCATTTTCAAGGGACATGTCAAGATATTCAAGTGTTTCTTTCACACAGTCAACAAATAATAGATTATATTCATACAGAACTTTAAGGTTTGCAAAGGGCTTCATATGCATTATTTTATTAGATCCTGACTATTGTCTTCTAGGTAGATGCAATTATTATCCCCATCTTGCAGATACAGAAACTGAGATTCAGAGAAATTGAGATTCGCCCAAGGTGAAACAGCTGGTAAATATCTGAGTCAAGATTTGAATCCAAATCTTCCTGACCCAGAATTCAGAATTGTAACCATGCTGGCTAGAGAGCAGGATGCAGGTCACAAGACCTCTGAAAACTTTGAAGGAGCTAGGAACATCCAACGGGAAAATGATTCTTGAGTTCTGGCTTGGGTGTGTACATATCTATCTTCCCCACTACATACTCAAAGACTGACTAAGAACAAACACTGACTTTTCAGATTATTAACTCTAAGGAGGAGTGAACAATTCTAAAATCAAACAAACAAAGTTAAAGGAGACAAAAGCTAACCAACACCCCATAGCACAACTTGGAAAACGACCTTCTAAGCCTGAGCTGGGATGGCAGAGGCAATTATAAAATAACTAACCTATGAGTAAAACTTAGGACTTAAGGATTGTTATGGTCTAGGATTCCAGTGCAAAAGAAGGATCTCTCACTATAACACTGCAAAAACATGGACCTCAATGATTTTAAGACAGCAAGTGTATTATGCAGTGAATTAATTAGGTGGCTCAGTGAATAGAAAGCTAGGCCTGGAGTTAGGATAGACTTGAGTTGGAATTGGACCTCAGATATGTCCTAGGTATATGACCCTGGCAAAATCATTTTGCCTCAGTTTCTTTAACAGTAAAATGGAGAAAATAATGATACCTACCTCCCAGCGTTTTGTGAGGATGATGAGACAATATTTGTAAAGTGCTTAGCCTAGTGTCTGGCACATAACAAATGCCATATAAATGTTATTGTTATCACTACAAGTGGATGATCTGAGTACTAGTTCCCATTCTGCTGACTGCTCACTTTCTGATTTTGGGCAAATAATTTCTCAGTTTTTCTATCTGTGGAATGGAGGATTTAGACTAGAAGATATGTAAGGCCCTTGTAGCTCTAGCTTTTTATGTTCTATGTTGTACATTTTCACATCTATATATGAGGAAACTATGTAGCACAAAGGAGGGAGTGCTAGACCTGAGTTAAAATCCTGCCTCAGTCGCTTAATAGCTGTATGGCATTGGGAAAGTTATTGACCTCTCTAAGGACTCAGTTTCTGCATCTTTAATAAGGGGATAATAATAGAACTCACCTCACAGGGCTATTGGAAGGATCAGAGGAGATGTTATATTTAGAGTGTTTTGCAAACCTGAAGGCACTATATATAAATGCTACGTGTTACTGTTATTGCACATTGCCAATGGAATTAGGAAGGAGAGGCTGCGTAATGATGTAATCAAATAAATGTATCAGCTGATCATGGGAGAGTGAGGAATAAGGGATGCACAGTCCTTGTACTCTATTAGCCTCCTTATGATGCTAAAAAAAAGCCAGGAAGCCCTCCCCAGCACCCTGAGTGGATCCCTGTGTGCTGAACTTCTTGGAGGTCATGGGTTAAAGTAAAACAGAATCATCAGGCTTGGATGAGTTGAAATCTGTATCACTCGAAGGGATTCCCATGTGGAAATCACAGACCCATTTGAGAATTTGAGTTTTAGCATTTTGTGCCCTAAGATCCCTTTCAGTTCTGACCAACTTTGTACTAACGTTCCTTCCCGCTTTCCAAATCTCTGTTCTTTGTATCTGTCCCTTGTCTTACATTTCTTGGATAGAGTAAAAGGAAGCTGGTTTTTGTGCCATCTATGTAAAATCCATGTGGTTACATGGGTGGATGGTAGAGAGCATGGGCTGAACCAGAGCCCAAGTCCAAGACATACAAAGAGGTTTTAAGGTTTATGGATCTCCTTTTTCAGGGCCTGTAGTGTTTACCACCCAACTCCACAAAGCTGCTTGTTCTGTGATGTAGCCTTCTTTTGATTGACTGCCTAACCAAATCAGGTTGCATCTTTAAACTGGCAAGACTGATATAGTCTCCTTTTTTCTGCCACTTTTTTCTGGTTTATGCTCTGGGCACTCCTTCCTGCTTTGTCCAGTGGGTGAAGATCACAAGCACAAAGCTGCTTGTTTTGTGAAGCACTGTATATTAACAGAGAATTCTATTTTGTTAGCTGTCAAAATTCAATCAGATGGAATCCTTAACAAAAACTTTAAAAAGATTTACTATCAATAAGGTGCTTATAATGATAATGTGTTTGGCTAACCCTTCACAGTTTAAAAACATTAAAAATATATTTTTTTCTGAAATTTAAAGATAGCATTTTAGACACAGAATACGAAAAAAGGTTTCTATGTGAAACTATGAATCTCCATTTCATGCCTGTTGCTTTAAAAAAGTTATATAATAAATTCTCTAGGCTACTTTCAAAGTTATCTCACTCATCTACTTTTCCTTCTGAACTTTCTCATATTCTTTAATGTGAATTCAAAAAAAGTTACAATCCTCCTCGCCCTTGTTTGTATCTATTACAAATGCCCACTCTCCCATCTCCCCACCCCCATCACAATAAAAACCTGAAAGGGGAAAACAAAAAACAACAACAAAAAACTTGTAACAAATGTAAACCAGGGATTGTCTGTGAATGCCCAGATTGGCAAACATGGAGGTGCCCTGAGGAGCATATTGGGATAGCCCAGTGTGGAGGCCTTGTGGGTGGGTGTAGCCTCCTTTGAGTGGTTGCATAAGCTACCCAGTTTGTGTCTTTCAAACTTTAAATCCCCCTCCTTCATTCCTGTTGGCTCCTGCTCTGAGCATCCTGAGGTATCCAAAGGGTGAAGATTGAAAGATTGTTCATCAATGGGAGACACCATGAACTAAACTTTTCAGAGGAGGACTTCCTTCCCCTGCTCTGCCTCGTTTACCTGACAAATGGATCTGGGTGTTCTTGTTTTGTTCTACATGTTTTTTTTCATCTCAGTTTTAGGTACTGGAGGTGATCCCTACCAGGTCCAAGACTTGGGAGTTTGCACCATGATGTCCTTGGAGCCAGGATTCCAGGCAGTATGGTGCAGCCAATCAACCTGGCAGCAAAAATCAAAGAAGCTGGAGTGCTTGGGACTGCAGCAGGAGGAAGAGTTTGGATTTGGACCTGGGACTGTTTGCTCTAAAGGAATTGGGCCAAACTCTGAATAATTGTCCCTTCCCCCTTCCCCCCAGGTACTGAAACAATGGTGGTGGGGGAGGGGGATTATGCTTTCTGTGTGTTCAGGGAGTAAGTTATTATAATTTTTGAAATAAATATTTTTTCATAAAAGCTAATCTGTTAGTGACTACATGGAATTGGGGTATAAGAGACCCTCTACACTTGATTGAAAACCATCAGTTGTGGTTGAAGTCATTTGCAAAGATCCTAGACACCCCCAAATCCTTAATGGTACTGGAGAGCCCTAAGGGAGCAATAAACTTTGAACCTACCCGACTTTTCAGGCAATGAGGGCCATGATAATCAGTGTTATACGAATAGTAAAAACACGAGCAATAAAGCCCATTCACACAGTGAGTGTCTAAAACTATGTGTCTCTTTCTCTTCTTTGTGTCTGTCAGGAAGAGGGTAATGTACTCCATCATACATCCTCTGGAGACATGGTTGGACATTGCCTTGATCAGTTAATATTTTTTTTTATAAAGTTGCTATCCTGTATAAATTTTTCTCCCAGTTTTGATCACTTCACTGTGCATTAGTTCATACTATGCAGTATTCCTCAAAATTATTTCTTTCATAATTTTTTCATAGTACAAATGTCTCCCATTAAATCCATATATCACAGTTTGTTCAGCCTTTCTCCAATTGTATGAGTCAATCTAAGCTACCTCCTTAGATATCAGATTTTTCTTTTCCCTTTTCCCTTTGTTTCAGGATCAGGAAGTTTGTTAAGCTTTCGATTATTCTGTCCTCAATATTTCTTCCCTGGTAGCCCTACTGCCCACTCTCTCTTATTTTCCTTTTGTGTTTGATTTGTTTTTTTTTTTTTACCAGTGTGTGCATGTGTGTACATTTTCAACCCTGTATTGTCCCTTACAGATACATATGAACTTCATCTGATGCTGCTTCTCCCATTCCTTCCTCAGTGTTTGTTTATCCTGCTTCTCATACACTTCAATTAGGAGAAATAGCAAATTCTATTCTTCCTCCCTTCTACATTAGTGTATGACTTTTCTCTTCCCCTCCCTTATTCTTCTTCAAATTCCCATATAGAATTACCCTTGAAACCTTTGAAAAAAATTAACTCCCTCAATTCCTCTTGAAGACTTTAAGATTCTTAGGGGACACCTGTTTCTTTCCTCCCATTAGAACACTAACACTACATTATCACACGTATACTTTTACTTGTTCAAATAAATTCCCTTAATTTACCGACAAGTTTGAGGGCTATTGTTACCCTTAATCAGGGAGAGCCCAATTACTAAGACAGTTTTACCAGCATGTGGCCACTATATGTGCTACAGCTTCTTGGAGCCCACAGGTGAGAGCTGAGTGCCTGGTGAATGTCAAAGTTGGATAAGCAACTCTGAAAAGGGCTCAGCAAGCCTTCACACTAGGGGTGCCAGTCCTCCCTGAACACCCCATCAATCTTGGTCAGAAGTTAGTGTGCACCTGAAAATCACATCCCCTAGATAAACAATATTTAAGGGAGCAGGTAGATATAATTCTAGGCCAGTACCCGCTCTCCTGTCTGCATAGTGTCAGTTTCTGGCCCCAGCCTCCTGCTTCCCCTTTGAGCAGGATTAAAGTTTTCCTTGGAGAAGAGCGTCAGGGAAGAAGAGACCGGAGATGTCTATTCCGTCTCCCTTTGAGCCGCACAGTGACATCTCAATGCTACGTGGGGGCAGACAGCCCTCATCACACTCCTTTTGTAGATCTCTGGATTTGTACTAATTTTTGATAATAGTAAGTATTTTTTAATACTTATTTATATATATACATATATATAAATATATTTATTTTGCTTACTCTCCTCTCTAGCTTTTTTATTCATGTCTCCAGTGCTTTACATATAATACATGATTAAATGTTTTTCATTCATTCATTTCCTTTATTCATTATCATTGTTATTGTGTTATGGCACACACAGGATATGTCCGTTATTCTTTTTTGTTATTTTTCATGTTTATTATTTTTATGCCGCTAACACAGTTTGTTCTAAATTAGTCACAGGAGGCTAAAATAGACATAATCTTTAAAATTTTTATATTCAGAAATCACCACAGGACCTTCAAGTCTAATTTTGTCCATTTTTATACTTCCTTTTTGGGTTAATAATTATTTTGTTTTTGGTTTTTTCATTTAAATGATTTTATAATTTTTCTCCCTCTTTTAAATGAGCTCTGAGTCCTTGTCTTTTGTCTTGCCTATGTACTAACCTCACCTTGGCCTCCTCCCACAGGTTCTATTCTTCTCATTCCAAATGAAAATTCCTTGAGACTACTTTTATTAGTGTTTTTTCCTTCATCTCTTTTAAATCTAATTTTAAGCTGAGTTATAAGTGTTGTAGAATCCTTCCTGTCCCTCCTGTCTGTTCTCTTAATTAATTTGGAGTGGCCCTTTTCCAAGAAATGCTGATTTAAGTCATTACTGTTCCTATTCCTTTCCACTTCTAGCATACTCTATATAGAGGTTCTTACCTGAGGTCAGTGTACTTATTTGTTTAATTTTTAAAAATAATTGCATTTCAGTAGACTTCATTTCCTTTTGATCCCGTATATATTATTTTATCAATTGAAAAATTATTCTGAAAAAGATGGTCCATGGCTTTATTAGATTCTTATAGGAGTTCATGCTACAAAAAATTTAAGAACTCATGTTCTAGAATCCAAGTGACCATTCATGAAATTTGTCCTATCATTTTTCTTTATTCTAAGACCCATAAAAAGAGCAGGGCTTTTGAAGGACAGCTGCTTTGCTCCCTCTTCTATGTAGCATATCTGTTAATGTAATTAAAGAGCTGTTCCACACCCAACCTCCCCATTTATTTTTGAAGACTTGTTTTCAATGGGGCATTATTCCTCAAAACATTCACTCATTCCACCCGGTGTTGTTGCAGTTTGTCCTTCATTCTCAAAGAGGACTGTGACATCAGGAAGATGATGCCATGACTTTCAAGTGAGTTGGATTTAAGTGAGGCAGGGCTGAGCAAGGTCACCAGCCTTACTTCACCTCTGTAGTCATCTGTGTCCAGTGGCCAGATATAGATCAGGATGACTAGAAATTGGCTCCCTTACATGGTCTAGAGAAAAAGAGAACTAGTTCAGAATTTGAGGGCATGAATCCAATTCTTTCTGTCACTTACACTTATCTGTGAGACCTTAGGCAAGTCAGTTAAATTCTCAGGGTCACAGTTATTAAATCCATAAAATAGAGAGGTTGGACTAGGTGGCCTCTGAAGTCCCCTCTAGCTTTAAATATACAATCCTTTGACCCTGTGAAGTAGACAATGAAATGTAGTACATACTATATTCTGAATAAGATGGCTCAGTTTTTCTTTTTGCCCTTTCCCTCATCATCATCATCAATATTGGTAATAGGCTCTTTTCTCAGCCAGATGTTCTCAGTGACTCAGACAGGAGATGAACATGATTTCTCACTGTGCTGTAAAGGAAAGACTACTAATCTTGGTGTTGAAAATTTGAGGTTAAGTCCTAGATCAGACACTTACTAGCTATGTGAAAATGTGATGATGATTATGTCTCTCTGAACTTAGTTTTCTAATGGGAAAGAGTTTTGGTAATTGGTAATTCTAATTGGTAAAAAAAAGTTTTATAATTGGTAAAGTTGGTATAATTAAACTTATATCTCAGAGAGTTATCATAAGAAAAGTGCTTTTTAAACCTTAAAGTGCTATAGAAATGTGAATTTTAATTATAGTACTAGGGGGTCTAGGATAGTGAGAAGAATGTAAATCAGCCCTATCTTATGTAATGGAAGTAGCTTCACTAAATAAAATCTCAATTAGTGAGCATCTACTATGTGAAAGACACTCAGCTAAGTATGTGAGGATATGAAGAAATACAAAACACAGTCCTTCAAGGAGGTTATAGTCTCATAGAGAAGACAAGACATATGCAAACTGCTGTAGTACCAGGTAGAATGTGGTGAATCCCATAACAGAAAGAAAGAAAAGTGCTATGGAAATGTGAAATCAGTGATCTCAGAATTGTGAGGAATCTCATCAACCAACTACTTCATTCCTTATCTAAATCATAATTCCCATCTGCAACATCCCTGACAGAGGCTCATTTAGTCTCCAGGTAAAGACCTCTGGGGATGAAGCCACCTAGTAAGGTAGCTCATTCCAGTTTTGGACTGTCAAGGGTTATTTTATGCCATTTTGGTTCAAGAGGAAGATCAAGGAAGAAACAAGATCCTTTCATTGTTTGCATCAGAAGATGAAAAGATGGGATTATTCCCCTACTCTTTTGCTTCTCCAAGGTCATAGGATTAATTCATGGTGGATGAGAGTCACAAACCTATTTCTGTCTCTAAATTCAGTGTTCCTTTCACTGATTTGTGATGCCACACTCACCTTGCTTTGAGGAAGTGATTGAAACCTTGGGGTAGATATACTTTGAGGCAGAAGCATAAAGTCACTCCTGATTCCAGGCTCAATATTACCCTAAAGGACCCTAAAGTTGGTCTTCAGCCCTGTCCCAGGACATATGCCTAATGGAGGAAGATAGAAGCAGGATTTAGGAAATCTCTGGGAATTTCTCATTTTTCTTCCTGTCATAGCTGTGTATTTGCTGAGCTACTCAAACAGACATTTAAAAACCCTTATCGGATTTCCCCTCTCTAAATTGGGAGTTATGATTCTAAGCTGCAGAGTTTTAGGTGAAGATTAATGAATGTTTGTAAAGCATGCAGAGATTTGGAGGTACATAGGCTTGTGTAAGGACAAAGTACTCCTCAGTCTCCTATTGAACAATTGATGTCAACAGTTTTTCACTGTGGAGAAATTGGCTCCTCAATCCCTAAGCATGCTGCCTGTTATCCTCATAGAATTCTAGGATTTATGACTTGAAGGAACCTTAAAGATTGCCTGGTCTGGGGCAACTAGGTGGTGCAGTGAATAGACCAGCAGCCCTGGAGTCAGGAGGACCTGAGTTCAAATCTGACCTCAGACACTTAACACTTACTAGCTGTGTGACCTTGGGCAAGTCACTGAACCCCAATTGGCCTGCCTTCTACCCTCCAAAGAGGCAAAAAAAAAAAAGATTGCCTGGTCTAATCCACTCATTTGACAGACAAGGAAACTGAGACCCAGATAGAGGAAGTAATTTGCCCAAGTTCCCATAGGTAGTAAATATCTGAGGTGATGTTCAAACATTAGTCCGTTCACTCCTAATCTAGGGTAGAGTCAAGATGGCATAGAAGCAGGAGAACTCCGCAGATCCCCCCATAACTATCTCAAATGTCTATAAAATATGACTCTAAACAAATTTTAGAGCTCCAGAACCCACAAAAGTATAGAGAAACAAAGCTCTTGCTGAAGGCATCCTGGCAGGCGGATGGGTAGCGCTCATTGTAGAGTGCTGGGAGCTGAAACCAGACAGGCATGAAACCGTGGCTTAGCTCCAGGGCAGTCAGGGCAAGCTGCAGCTGGAGCTTTCAGGAGAGCAGAAGACCAGCATCTGTGGCAGTTTCCAGAATTATCAGCCCATAAGAAACAAGGACAAAGTGAAGGGTCAGTGGAACTCAGCTAAATTTGGGGGAAAGGAGTCAGTGCGGCCATCTGCCCCCAGGGCAAGAAGCAGCGTGGCGGCTGCCTCCATGTGGCTGCTTCAGAACTTGCGGCCTGCAGATTGTGGGGGGGCCAAGTGATCATTCAGAGGCTAAGTGTTCTTGCCTTAACCTGCCTGGATTTGGATAGTGGTTTTGGGTGGTGGTCCTGAGGTGTGTGACCAGTGAGTCAATGCTGGTGGGGGCTGCAGAGGCCTCCTAATAGCTCTGGCAGCTGCAAAAACCCCAGCGATTTGGGACAGAGCTCTCCCTTCTGGAAGCAGAGTACCACAGAGCTAAAAAGTCAAGTAATTGACTGGAAACATGAGCAGGCAAAGGAAGCAAAGGAAACACAGCAACCCAACTTTAGATTCTGTTTTTGAGGACAAAAAGGATCAAAGCATGGAACGGGAGGAAGACAACACAGTCAGAACTCCCGCACCAAAAGCTTCCAAGAAAAATGTAAACTGATTACAAGCCATTCACTCCTAATCTAGTCTTTCCCCCTACTGTTCTGGCTGTCCTTGACTTACTAGGTCAAGTACTTCTGTTGGTAACTTGGCCTATTATTTGCAGATTAACCAGGTATCCTGAAAGTTCTATGTTTCTATGAAGGTAATAAAAATTTTTGCTTTAGTTATTAAGACCCCCAGATCAGAACTTCCAGTGAAAACAATGTTTACAATAATTGTTGCCCAGAAAGGGACAAGTTGTTGATTGATTGGTATAAGAGGCAAACACACAGACTTTGAAGTTGGGGATAGGAGTTGTAATCCTGGCTCTGCCTTTGTATGGTGAGTGAATCAAGCATTATTTTTCTCAATTTCATCATCTGGAGAAGAGGGGGAATGATATACTGCCTGCTTCACAGAAGAAAATGCTTTGTAAGCTATAATGTGTTATTGTGGTTACTCAGTAATTTGGTCTCGTATGTACAGGGGACAGTCCTTTTGTGGTTGATGTGTTTTTACAGAGTTTGGATCTGATATGTTCATATAAGCAAACAAGCTTTGTGTTATGAAAAATTACTTTCCTTCTGACAATTTTATGAGATTATAGGACAAGTATTATTACGATTATTTTGTGGAAAAGGAAACCAAAAGATAGAGAAATTTAATAATTTGCTCTTGATCACATAGCTAGTGTCACAGATAAAGTTAGATGTAGGTCTCCTGACTCCAAGTCCAGTGCTGTTTCCATTTTGTGAGAGGCAACAACCCTCTTATTGACCAAGGGACTGACAGAGCCTCTGATAAAAAGCTCCTCATCTTCCTTGGGCACACAATACTGTCTGACCTGAGGCTGAACTTGGCATAATGGGAACCAAGGGGCACACAAGACTCAGAGGGCTGAGCAGGGAAGGAATTCCTATACTACACTTTGAAGAGCCAGGAAATGAAACAAGAAAGTACCTTTATTAAGTGCTGATTGTTTGTAGTCCTGAGTTAGGTGCCAGGGAGTTAGAAAGCTTAGATGAGACTTGGTCCCTACTCTTAATGAATTTACAGTTTAATAAGGGAAGATGATATAAATGCAGATAACTCTAATACATGATATTACATGATAATTGTGTTACTCTCATAAATTCCGAAGATCCTAAGCCCAACTCCCACTCTCACAGATGAATCTCAAGTCTCAGAGTAAGGATTAAACTTTCCCTTCATGTTTCTAGAGGATATCCTGGAGAAGCTGAGGGAGTGATTCTTTAATGCCAACAGTTTGAATCCCATCCAGTGAGTCCCCCCTTCCCCAAATTATCAATTCAGAATCAATTTAGTCAACCAAGCTTAAGCAGCTTTTATAAAGGGGCATTTACTAAGGAATATTAAGAACAGTTGGTATAAAACATTCCCCCCCCCCGCCCAAAAAAAGTTGATGACACTCTCCTACAAATATATACAGAACACATCTTAGAAAGGGAATTCATAACTCCTGGTTGCTGAAAATCCTTTCATTCAGAGGCTGCTCAGGAAGTTCCCCTTAAATAGGCAAGTCTGGGTACCATTTGTGCCTGGCTTTTGATGTAGACATGACTCCTTCCCTGTAGTAATACAAAATCTTGCTAGGGTGAAAGAATTAAAGACACAAATACACCAAAATTCCTGAAAATTCGATGGAATGAGTTTGTAAATTATATTTAAAAAGTTTGAGAAACATAATTTCTAGGTAGTTTAATGATTTTATTAATAAGGCAAGTGTGTTATTAATAAAAGAGGTTAATAGCACTCTAGAATGCCCAAGATCATCATGGTGGCAGGCTCATAGTTTATATGCCCTTGGAAAAGTGGGTGTTCCAGAGGGTAGCAATCAACTCTGTTAACAATTAATGAGAGAATAGATATTACAATGAGGGGCTGGGCATATTTTAATGAATTTCTATTCCCTCATCTGCTTCTAAATTACCCTCAACTTTGGGCAATCTAATCAAAGAATTTCTCCTCACCCAAATCTGAGTAAAACACAATGGTGGGGAAGGGAAATTAAAGTTTTTGTAAGGTTGGGTAGCGTTTGACCAGGATTAAGGAGAGATAATTCAATTTCATTATCAGTAATGTCCTTTTGGAGACTGAACTGAAGACTATGGAAATGAAGACTATGGAAAAAGGGGAAATTCTATATCTCCCCCAAATCATTTGTTATTAGTAATCATTTCTCTCAAAATCCATACTACTCTTGGGTCCAGTTGGTTATACCTTGAAATGATGACATGTAGTCCTTCTCTCTTTGTACCAAGCAGAGAGAGAAGATGCATTGCTACTTCCTGCTTTGCTTGTAGAGAAGAGGAGGAGTTCCTTTCTCTCAAATTGTGGCCAAAGAAGAGGATGAGGAGGTGAAGGGCTGAACAGAAGCCCCTTGTGTCTTTGGGTCCTTTCCATTACTTTTGGTCCAGTCAGGTCATCTGTATTTAGCTCTCTTTCTTTCTAGAATCTCTATAACCTACAGTTCAGGTTCTTTGGGAGTCAGAAGCAAAATTTTCCCTTCTCCACTCTAAGCTCAATGCCAGATCTGAGGACCAGTGCAGGTTAGTAGTGGTAGGAAAAAAGGAATGTAACTTTATTTAATTAGGCAAGTCACTTTTGAGTCAAACATGTTTAATTGCCTTATCAGTGGAAAGCTGCCACCTTAATTCAGTCACATGACTCATTTCCATTCCCTTCACTATAATGTTGTTGTTTTGGCTCAGAATGAAGAAGGGGAGCATCATTATGTTCCCCATTCCACACAGCTGGATAAGGAGGTATAAGTTGGTGATTAAGATATTGCTGAGGGTACATAGGAGATAGGCTCCTAACAAAGTGAGGGAGTGAACAATATTGCCAGGCATAGACCTCTGAATCCGTGGTTCTTGCTTCTTTGTGAAGAAGCCTCTTATAGTGTGCTGGAATTAAGAGTCAGAAAGATATGGGTTTAAATCCTATGCCCAATACTGGGGAAGTTACTTAACTTTTTTGTTTTTGAGCCTTAGTGTCTCCATCTGTAAAATGCAAATAACATAACCTCTAGAACCTGTCACAAAGTTGTTGTGATGCTTCAGTAGGGCAATGTACACAAACTGATTTTGTAAATTGTAAATCACTTTATAAATATCCATTAAAAAGTTGGGCAAACTTCTTTATTCTATGTCTGATTCATATTTACTAAATTTTGCTATCGTATTTGCTAGATTTCCGCTATAAAGAGTGCTCTGTCTCATCACTCAAACAGGCAGGCCTAGATGCAAAAACCACACCTAAAAAGATCAGCAGAAAGTTCTCATTGAAAAAATGTCATCCTCAGATTCACACAGAAAAAGTGAGAAAGTTTGCTGCTTACTCATTTGGAAAGTTCTCAAAGTGCAAACGAAGGCCTTTTGAAGGGTAGAACTCTTAATGGTAGACCTCAAAATTTAGGGTTTCTTCCCTTTCTCTTTTTCTCCATTTCTGTTTGTGGCAAGCAGACCACTAATGAATAGGAGGCTTAAGTGGTTGTCCATGTGGTTTGATTTTAGGGATTGGTGCCCCTGTGCCTCAAATAGCTTGCTTATTAGATCAGAAATTTTCAGAATTATAGAATCTTTGGTCCAGAATTAACCTTGGAGGTCATTCATTGCACCCTAGATACATGAAGCTATAATGACCAGCCAGGCCCTTGACCCTGAATCACTGTAGTATCCACAATTGGGACCACTTAACCTTCACATGAAGTCTAAGCTCCAGGTCAAGTTCAATCACTGGGCAGGGGAAATGTAAAGATTTTCAGATGGAAACTTAATGGATTAGTTGTAAATCAACATGGTTACTGGCCCTTCCCTGACTTTCTATCTTAGTTCTATTACCTAGGCTTTTGCTATGTTCAAACTCTTTGACCCAGAGATTATTGAATCATAGAGTTGGAGCTAGACAAGAACTTATAGGACTTTTGTATAAATCTCTAATTCTATAGATGGGGAAACTGAGGTCTAGAGCAGTGGTTCTCAATCTTCTTAATGCCACGACCCTTTAATACAGTTCCTCATGTTGTGGTGAACCCCAACCATAAAATTATTTTCATGGCTACTTCATAACTGTAATTTTGCTACTGTTATGAATCTATCTGATATGCAGGATATGTTTTCATTGTTATAAATTGAACATAACCCACAGGTTGAGAACCGCTGGTCTAGAGGTTTCATCAGATCATAAATTTAGAGAAAGAAGGGATGTCAGAGGCCATCTGGTCCAATCCCTTCCTTTTACATGTGAGGGCCAAAGAGGCTAAGAGACTTGTCCAGTGTTGGATAGGCAGTAAGTGGCATAGCCAGGGTATGAATTTATATCTCACGACTGTGAAACCAGCATTCTTTTCTCTGTACCATAATGTCTCTCTCATAATGAATCCTACTTCTACGCCTGGATTTGCCTAGTCTCAATCCTTGTCTTATTCCCCTGTATCCAAGCTCATGGCTCAGTGCCATGCCCCATACTTTGTTTTTTGGGAACTGGATCCCTTCTTGTTTTAGTCCAATCTACTAGGGATGAGAGTCTTCCTCTACAGTCTTAGTTCATAGAATTATATAGTTTCAGAATTGAAAGGTTCCTTTGGGACCCCCAGGAGTGAGAAACCTGTGGCCCTCTAGGTCCTCAACTGTGACCCTAATCAGTCAAAGGGCTGCACTTGAGGATCTAGAGGGCCACATGTGTCCTCAGGCTTCCCACTCCTGGTCCAGAGAGTCAGAATTAGAGCAGGGAAAGGAGGGAATGTGACTGACTTGAGCACTTCCTTGAATGACAGTTCTGGGGAACACCTCATCAAACATAGGAGAGGGTGGAGGCATCTTCCAGGGAGAGGAAGCTGCTGAGGCGGAGGTGGAGAAATCAGAAAGGACAGAAGTAGAATCCAGAGAGAAGTGGCAGCTGGTTGATTGGTCATTACTCAACCGAAAAGCAACTCAGACTTGTAAAAAATTCCATTGGTAGGGATGTGTAGGATGAGTTGGAGGGGAAAGAGCCCTGAAATGAGGACGTTCAGCAGGTTATTTCAGCAGTTCTGACAAAAAGCCAATGAGGGCTTGTAGGGTCAGTGACAGTAAGACAGAGAGAAAAGAGAGTTGCCAGAAATACTTCAGAGATACAATCTACGGGACTTGTGGCCTAATTGGAAGTATGGGGCCAAGATGGGGGAGGAGCCAAAGATGACACCTAAATCATGAGCATGACTGAGTAGAAAAGTAGTCATAGCATTGCCAGAGATAAGGAAGATGGGGAGAGGAGGGGGGTTAAGTGGAAAGATGATGAATTTAGTTTTAGCCATGGTAAGATGGGGATGTAGGGATTGTTGCAGTTGGGGTAGGACCCAGGTGGATAATGGATATGTGCTGTAAGGTAATTGAAAATTTGGGTCTTGAGCTCAGGAAAGGTGTACATTTGGAGATCAACATTTGGGAATTGATCATATTAAAATGAAATTTAAATGATGGGACTAAGTGAGGTTACCAAGGGAGGGAAAGGTGAAGAGGCAGAGACAGGAGAGGAGATGGCCAATGATAGGACCTTAGCATGTTATAAAGTGGATTGTGGAAGAGGCAATTAAAGAAACATGAATAGAATTCAAGGAATGTAGGTCATGAAAGCAAAGAAGGTAGAGAATGTAAATAAGAGTAACTAATATTTAGATAGCATTTTAAGTTGTTCAGAACACTTTCCCTACATTATTTCATCTAAACCTCATAATAACCCTTTGAGGGAGGCACAACAAACTTTGTTCATGAGAAAACTGAAGCTTAGAGAGGTTATGTGACTTACCCATGGTCACACGGCTTTTACACATCAAACTTGATATTGTAAATATCAGGTATCTCTGACACTGAGTCCAGGATTCTCTCCATCATTATCAGGTGGTCAAAAATGTCAAACTGTTGTAGAAGAATGAGGACTGAGAAGAAATCATTGAATTATTCCAGGAGTAGATCACTGGGGACTTTTGTGAAGGCAATTTCAGTAGAGTGTGGGAACTGAAGTCTGCTTGCAGAGGTCCAGAAAATGGTAAGAGAGGAGAGGCTGTGAGTATATGTTCTAAAAGTTTGGTGGTTAAATAAGAGAGAGATCAAACAACCAATCAATCAATATGCTCTAGTGTTGTCAGGAAAGAGGAAGGTGAAGTCAGTTGTAGGAATGATGGTGGTAGTAGGGAGGGGAGGGAATAAACTTTTATCAAGTGCCAATAACTGTGCTAAGTGCTTTACAAATATTATCTCACAGCAACCCTATGAGGTGGATGCTATTATAATCCCCACTCTAGAGCTGAAGAAACTAAGGCATAGATGATGGTTAAGTGACTTGCCCAGGGTCATACATCTAGTAAGTCACGCATCTTTCTCCCTAAACCCTCCTTCCCTATCCCCTTTCTACTTTCCCTATTACTGTAGAGGGTAACATCATGCTTTCAATCCCTCAGGCTCACAAACTAGGAATCATCCTGACTCTTCACCATTTCTTATACTCTGTATCCAAGCTGTTTTCAAGAGCTGTTGATTTTGCCTTTGTAACATCTCTTGAATATGCCCCCTTCCCTCTTCTGACACTGCCACTCCTCTAGTTCAGGTTCTTATTACCTCACACCTTGATTCTTGAAATAGCTACTGGTTGGTCTGTTTGCCTCAAGTCTCTCTTCACTTCAATCCATTCTCCATTCAGTCACTAACATGATTTTCCTAAAGCACAGGTCCAATCATGGCACACCATTCTCCCACTTGATAAACTCCAGTGGCCCTCTATCACCTCTAGGATCAAATACGAAATGCTCTGTTTGGCATTCAAAGCCCTCCACAATCTAGCACCCTCCTACCTGTCTAGTTTTCTTACATCTTTCTCTTTGACATGTACTCTTTGATCCAGTAACACTGGCCTCCCAGATGTTCCATGAAGAAGATACTTCTTGTCTCAGTTCTGGGTATTTTCTCTGACTATGCTTAATGCCTGGAACGTTCCTCCTCTCCTCCACCTACTGACCTCCCTACTTTCTTTAAACTCTCAACAAGAATCTATTCTTTAACCGGAAACCTACCCTAGCCTTTCTTTAATTATAGTGCCCTTCTTCTGTTAATTATTTCTTATTTATCCTATATATAGCTTGCTTTGAATATATTTTGAATAGATTGCAAGCTCTTTGAGTGCAAGGACTGTCTTTTTGCTTATTGTTGTATCTCTAGTGGTTAGCATAGTGCCCAGCACATAGTAGCTCTTGATAATGCTGATCACTTAATTAAAGTGTCTGAGGCTGGATGTGGAACTCAAGTCTTATTGACTCCATACTCAGTACTCTGTCTGTTGTGCCACCAAGCTACCTTAACTCAACTTAATGGAAAGCATAAGAGCTTAAGAAAACAAAAGAAGTTGAAAATGTGGAATAGTTCTTATGGGAATTATATTAGGAAATCCATAAATGATATGTAATGGATTTTGTTGCAACATTAAGGAATCACCTGATGTGAGATTGCACAAAACTATTTTTGGGGATTTGGATCTGTGATTTCATTGGTGTAAGTTTATAATGGCCAAAATTCTAAGGGACTAGCGACCTCAACATAGTGAGAATCCTAGGAGAAAGAGGGGATGGTGTTACCAAAGCCTGGGCACTAAGTGAAGTTAAGAGTAGGAAATCAAAAGCAGCTGGGCCAAAGCCAAAAAGGAAAGTCAGCTGTGGATGTGTCTGGTGATGAAAGGAAAGTTCAGTGCTTTAAAGATCAGTATTGTATAGAAACCTGAAATTTAAGATCTATGAACCAAGAGAAGATCCAAAGCATGAAGGAAGTCTCAGGTAGTAGAAAACCTTCAGTGAAATGGATGACTATGATCTGGTTAGGGAAGCAAGAGACCCCAGTTATGGGAATGGAGGGCAAGGAGAACATGGAATAGTTGAGGGATTAGAGGTGATGCTCTTGTGAGAATCAAAAGTGAAAATGTTGAGTGAATGTATTTTGCAAATTTAAAATGTCATCAATATGCTCCCTTCCTTACAACAGATACACTCAAGTGGTTCCCACTCTTTGTATAGAAACCAGTGAAACCAAAACAAAACCAAATAGGAAGTCAAAGAAAGAGAGATTATATTTTATTCCTTGGTACTATGGATAATTTACTTTCAGCCCTGGGACATGTGAGTCTGTGGGATTCTCTAGTTGGAGAGAAACAGACAGAATGCATGATTAAACATGGGTTATTATTTGAAGTTCCCTCTGAGTCACTGCCTTGCCATAGCAGAGAGAGTTGTAGCATTCAATGAAACTATGAGCTAAGCTGCGCAGGGTTACCCGAGATGAACAAGTCATAGTGGAGAGTTCTGACAAAAGGTGATCCATTAGAGATGGAAATGGCAGACCACCCCAACATCTTTGCCAAGAAAATCCTATGGAGAGTACTAAGATGACATAAGAAGATGAACCCTTCAGTTTGAAAGGTTTCCAATATGCTACTGGGGAAGAGAGGACAACTACAAGTAACTCTAGTACTAATGAAGCAGCTGGGCTGGAGCCAAAAGGAAACTCAGCTGTGGATGTGTCTGATGATGAAAGGAAAGTCCAAGGCTGTAAAAGATCAATATTGCACAGGAACCTGGAATGTAAGATCTATGAACCAAGTTAAGCTGGATGTGGCCAAACAGGAGGTGGAAAATTCAAACATCCATATCTTTGGTGTCAGTGAACTTAATGAATGGGAATGGGTGAAATTAATACAGATGATCACTATGCATATTACTGTGGGCAAGAATCCCTTAGAACAGCGGTTCTCAACCTGTGGGTTGTGAACCCTTTGGGGGTCGAATGACCCTTTCACAGGGGTCACAGGGGTCACCTAAGACCATTGGAAAACACATATTTTCAATGGTCTTAGGATCTGAGACACTGCTTCTCTATCCGTCTCCAGGTGGGTCTGTCCACATGCAGATACACCCACATACAAATATTAAAGGGTTGCGGCATTAGGAAGGTTGAGAACCACTGCCTTAGAAGAAATGGAATAGCCCTCGCATTTAATAAAAAGGTGAGAGAGGCAGTATTGGGGTATAATCTCAAAAACGATTGAACAATATTTGTTTGAATCCAAGGCAAACTGTTCAACATCACAGTAATAGAATTCTTTGCTCCAACCACTAATGCTGAAGAGACCAAAGCTGATAATTTCTATGAAGACCTATAACATCTTTTAAAAATAACACAAAAAAAGATGTTACATTCATCATAGGGCACTGGAATGCTAAAGTAGGAAATCAAAAGATAATTGGAATAATAGGCAAGTTTGGCCTTGGAGTATAAAATGACATAGGACTGAGACTAATGGGGATTTGCCAAGACAACTTGCTGGTCATAACAAACACTCCTTTTCAACAATCCACAAGGGAATTCTACACATGGACATCTACAAGTTGTCAATACAGAAATCAGATTGGTGATTCACTTCTTAGTCAGAGGGGGAAAAATTATGTACAGTCAGTTAAAACAAGACCTGAAGCTGACTGTGGATCAGATTATAGATTTATTGCAAAATTCACACAAATAGATGAAAGTAGGGAAAACCATCAGACTATAGGTATGACTTAAATAACATCCCTTACAAATACTATGTGGAAGTGATGAATAGATTTGAGGGTTTAGATCTGATAGATAGAGTGCATGAAGAATACGGACAGAGGTTTGCAATGTTGAACAGGAGACAACAACAAAAAACATTGCAAAGAAAAAGAGAACAAGAAAACAAAATGGCTGTCTGAAGAGACTTTATAAATATCTAAGGAAAGGATGAAAGCAAAAGTTAAAAGAGAAGGAGAAAGATATATACAACTGAATATAGAATTTCAGAGAATAGCAAGGAGAGATAAGATTTTCTTAAATGAATGATGCAAAGAAATAAATAAAAAGAGCAAGACAGATCTTTCCAAGAAAACGAAAGCTATCAAGGGAAAGTTTCATACAAAAATGGGAAAGATAAAATAAAAAAAAAGACAGGGACTTAACAGAAGCAGAAGAGATTAAGAAGAGGTGGCATTCATCCACAAAAGAACTATAGAAGAAGCATCTTAATATCACTGATGTTGTTATTGATCAAGAATCATATGTCCTGAAGAATGAAGTTAAGTGCACCTTAGAAAGCATTGCTACTAATAAGGCTAATGGAGATGATGGAATTCCAGTTGAGATATTTAAAGCCCTAAAAGATGACGTTGTTAAAATGCTGCTCTCAACATAATAATAAATTTGAAAAACACAACAATGGGGGGCGGAGCCAAGATGGCAGTTTAGCAGCAGCGACATATCGCAGCTCTCACATAGCCACCCCAAAATACCCATAAAACAGGACTCTAAACCAATCCTAGAACTCCAAAACGCACACAAAGATACTTCCCACTAAAGTCAGCTCAGCTACGAGGAACCATATCAGCACTGCGAACCAAAACCAGCCTGCCCTGAAGCTGCGGCTGTGCCCCGGGGGCGGCTGGACAGGAGGAGTGGAGGAGCCTCTTAGGTGAGCAGATTAGCAGCAGCTACGAGTGGGATTTGTGAAAGGGGGAGATAAGCAGTCCGGCCAGAAGGCCTCCAGAGCAGAAAAGCAAAAGGCAGAAGTTTTGCACCCGCCTCGGCGTTGCAGCTTCCTGCCTGCAGGGGGACTGAGCGATTGTTCTCAGGCCAGTGCTCTCGCGTTGAGTGACCTGGATCCAGATCGCAGTCTTGGGCCTCGGTCTTGCAGTCCTCGCTATCCAGTCAGCTGGAAGTAAATAGGAAGAGTTCCCAGCCTCTTCCTAAGAGCTACGGCAGCCGGGAGGACCCCAGCAATTTGGGACAGAGCTTTCCCTTCTGGAAGCAGAGCCCCACAGAGATTTAAAAAAACAATCACAGG
>CM053580.1:499573648-499615568 GCA_028627135.1 Pseudochirops cupreus | reverse complement strand
CAGGAAAGTAGGGGGGAAGGGGATAAGAAGGGGGATGATAGGAGGGAGGGGAGATTGGGGGAGAGGGTAATTAGAAGCAAACACTTTTGAAAAGGAACAGGATCAAAGTAGAAAATAGAATAAGTGGCGGGTGGGATAGGATGGAGGGAAATACAGTAAGTCTTTCACAATATAACTTCTATTGAAACATTTTGTGTAACTACACATGTACGACCTTTATTGAATTGCTTGTCTTCCCAGTGGGGGTGGGCAAGGAGGGAAGAAGGGAAAGAACCTAGAAATCAAAGTTTTAAAAGCAAATGTTATTTTTTTTTTACATGCAACTGGGAAATAAGGTATACAGGCACTGGGTTATAGAAATGTATCCTGCCCTACCAGAAAGTTAGGGCGGTATGGGGAGGATATAAAAGAGAACAGATTGGAGGAAGGGGTATTCAGTAGGCTTGATATCTTGGGATGGGGATAGGGGAAGGACAGGAAGAAAATTTATAACCCAAAATCTTGTGGAAATGAACATTGAAAACTAAAACAAATAAATAAAAGATTTTTTTTAAGATAGAAAAATAAAAATGACACCCAGCTTTCTGCAAATGAGTTCCTCTTAACTTAAACAATGAAGATTCAGCCTAGCTCTGCACCCATCCTTGGAAGCTTTCCTACATTGTAGGTTCTACAAGAGCTAGTACTATGCTGGCATAGTCTTAAAGAAGCCCCTGCTAGAATCCATGGGGAAGAATTCACTGTCCCGGCCCACCTTTGTCTAGAGATCCCTGCTCCCCAACCTTGCTGCCAATGTTTCTTTTCCTGCCTTAGCCTAAAAGGCTGAGGGTCTCCCATTGCATCCTGGGCCATCTCCAGCCATCCTGATGAATATCTGGCCACTGGACTCAGATGGCTCTAGAGAAGAAAGTAAGGCTGGTGACCTCGCACATCCTCACTCAAATCAAAGTTAACTACAAGTCATGTCCTCATCTCCCTGATGTCACAGTCCTCTTCTAAAAGAAAGGACAAACACAACAACAATCCTTTTTCCCCTCATGACTGGCTGCTGATTCCCCAACCCCAGCCCTGCAGGAAGGAACACAGAGCAGCAATGACATTCTGACCCTCAGGTCCCCTTCCCCTTTCTGGGTGGTCTTCGACCCTCATGCATCCAATCTCCTAACTGTGGGGGAGACATGGCCACTTATACCACTGCCTCCTTGATGTGAGTTCAAATTTGGATTCTCCCATTTATTCAGGGAAAATCACCTAAGCTCTCTGGGCCTCAGTTTTCCCATCTGTAAAATGAGAAAGTTGGAGATAAACCTTAAGATCTCTCCTAGGTCTGAATCTATGACCCTTTAATCTTATAAATTATTAATTACAATTGTTCTCATAAGAGAAGGGCATTCCTATCTGCCCTGGACTTGCCAACTATCTTGCCACCATATCCTAATGGCTAGCTGGAGCTCTTTGAAAGCAGGGATTGTCTTGTTTTTATGTGCTTACCCCCAGCACTTACCATGGTGGTTCGCTCATAGTAAGTACTTAATATGTGCCTTTTCATCCATTCTTTTGTTCTTAACTTTCAAACTATGACATGACATCAGAATAGGATTTTAACGGGCGATGATAATAATAGGGCAGCTAGGTAGTACAGCAAATGGAGAACTGGACTTGGAATCAGGAAGACTCACTTTTTCGTGAGATAAAATCTGGCCTCAGACATTTACTAGCTGTGTGACCCTGGGCAAGTCACTTAACCCTGTTTGCCTCAATTTCCTCATCTGTAAAAAAAAAAAACCTGGATAAAGAAATGACAAATGACTGTAGTATCTTTGCCAAGAAAACCCCAAAATGGGACATGGAGAGTCAGATGCAACTGAACAACAATAACAGTAGCTCACAATTAAACAATGTAAAGGGTGCTTTCCTAACATTAGCCCTGTGAAACAGGCTGCCCACATGGTAGTATTTCCATTCTACAGATGTGGACAAGGAAGCTTAGAAAGCCCCAGTGATTTGTCCAAATCTCATGGTTAAATGTCATTGGAGCAGGGACTTGAAATCAGCTTTGGGCTCAATATTCTTTTCATTATCCCATGCTATGATCCTAGCCTTAGAGAACTCTAATTGTTATTTTTATTTTAAAACATCATCAACAATAACTAGATTTCTCAGACTTTTCTGTTTGTCTACATATGAGGAGTGTGATCTAGCCACTGATTCAGATAAATGATCAGATTAGAAAGGGTGGCAACAACAGCTTATGATAACCAAGGCTCCATGCAATAATATTTATGTTCCGCCTCTCAATGTTTCCTTTTTGCCCAGAGGCGAAAACAAGGTCTCTCTTACATCTTTTCCCAAGACCTCAAAACAACTGACTTCTACACAGGGTACTAGATGCCTACTCGATCCCCAGGAACTCCTGAAAGTTTGGGGCATCTGTGGTAAGGATGGGCAGCTATCTACTCTCAGGCAAACCCACAATCCATCCTACCACACAGTCTCCAAACATAAAGCTGCTCTAAGCAAGTTCTCACTCACCAAACAACTCTTCATGGAGATTTGCAGCATTGAGGACCTTAGAGTTCATAGATATCATTGGAAGAGACTTCAGAGATTACCTAATCCAGAGGTTCTTAACCTTGCTTTTGCCATGGATGCCTTTGGTAGTCTGGTGAACCCTATAGTCCAGTGGTTCTCAACCTATGGGTCACCTGAGACCATCAGAAAACACATATTTCTGATGGTATTAGGAACCGAGACACCACTCCTCTATTCGTCTCCAGGCAAGTTTGCCCACATGCAGATATGCCCACATACTAGTATTAAAGAGTCAAAGCATAGGAAGGTTGAGAACCACTGCAGTATAGTCCTATTCTCAGAGTAATGTTTTCAAATGCAAAATAATATAATTAGGTCTGTATTAGTATTAATAATGACTCCCAGAAAGTGGCAACAGGGTTCAAATTCACACTGTATATTTCCATTGGGTTAAAACCAGTTACCATATTTTAAGTTATAACTTCAAACTGTGAAGTCAAAAACATGTGACCACCACATGCAATTCATTATTCACACTAATCTCAGACCTGGCTGTAAAATACATAGGATTGCAAAGGAAATCAACTATATGGAAATAAAGTTGTAATTTTTTTTTCAGTCAAATTGACAGACCCCCTGGAAATTCTCCACAGACCCTTTGGAGTTCTGTGGATGCTGAGTTAAGATCTCCTGCTCTAACTGAACCATCTTAGTTTAAAGGTGACAGAAGAAAAAGGAAATGGCAGACCACTCCAATATCTTTGCCAAGAACACCCTAAATGGGGTCATGAAGATCTTGTTGGACATTATTGAAAAATGACTCAACAACAAAATTTACCAATGAAGGATGTCACCAGGGGGAAGTGAAGTGAGGGGGACTCAAACCCAAAGCTGCCTCTAAGTCAGGTGCTTATCCTGCTCCATCATGGAGCACTACATTAATGATTGTTGACGACTTTGGGAAGAGATGTGAAATTGTTATTGGGACCCATGAGCTCTTAATAGAAGAGACGCTATATAAATGAGAGATAGACATTGCATCCCTGGGAAACAGTGTATTACATGACTAAAGCTGAAGGTGATATCCTGGCAAAGTGCTCCCCAGCCTAATCTATAATTGGAAACCTGGGAGTCTGCAAATTGTGGGCTGTGGGAATCTTCTGTCATAAAACTTTCACTCAGAAGCTCCAGGACTCAGCTGAGCAATTAAGAATTCTTTTCAGGAGATCAAAGGACTGGTGAGGTTATCTCAGGAACCCTCCTACCCTTGCCGAGAGGAAGGCAGGAGTCAGATCTCATTATCCTCATTTCACAGATGAGAAAAGAAGGCTTCCTGGTGACTAAGTTCCTTGCCCCAAGCAAGCAAGCAAGCAAGCAAGGGGTGAGACCAAGAACAGGAACTCCATTCACCTTATTTCCAGGCCACAGTCCATCCAGGGACCCTCCTCATTTTGTTGGGTCTCTGTTCTGTTGTTTGAGAATTCTTCCAGAATCCTGGATTGTTCTTCTGAGTTATAAGTCACCCCATTCTCCCGGACCTTGAGTGCTGTTTGTGCTTTAGAACTATGACTCTTCTCCTTCCTCCCCCCACTCCCCTTCTGCTCATGTGCCATATTGTTCTTTAGAATTCCACACTGGAATTTAGACTTGTGGAGTAGAGTCATTTTCATGTGCTTGAAGTCCTGTTCCCTGTCCCAAGGTTTTGAAAGTAAATTCATTACTCCTAAAGATCTGACCCCCTTTTACAATGGAGTCTAATTCTCTAAAATGATTTATTGATGAAACAGGCAAACCTTACCAAGATAGCCTTCCCCCACCCCAAATGATTCACAGTTTTGGCATCATAGGGTCATAAAAAGAAAGAGATCTTAGGGGTTATTAAGTACAATATGCTCACTTTTAAAGACAAGGAAGCCAAGGTTCAAAGACACTAAGTTACTTGTCCAAGGTCATAGGCAAGAGTTCTTAGCCTTTTTATGTGTCATGGCCCTTTTGGCAGACTGGCGAAACCTATGCCCCCATTCTCAGAATATTTTTAGATGTATAAAATAAAATTGCATAAAATTACAAGGAAAAACAAGTATATATTAAAATTCAGGTATCCAGGTCTAGGGTTTTTTTTTGTTTTAAAGTTCATACATCCCAGGTTAAGAGGCCCCTATTGAGAGAGATAGTAACAAAATCAAGATCTGAACCTAGATTAGGGGACCTCAGTTTCCCCACCCCGACCTAGATCCTCCAGTCCCAAATCTAGTATCTTTTCTACAATGCCCCTCATCCTAAAGTATGAAGGATGTCCTAGAGCTGAAAGAGACCTTATAGTACAGATAATCATTATATAAGTATAATTAAATAACACTTTATACTTTTCTCAGACATTCTTGGTAAAGTACACACACACACACACACACACACACACACACACTCACAGTGAGAATGGTTTTGCAGCTGTCTCATAAACATTGACTCTTGAGGAGTAGAGTGACTTGGTCAAGATGACAGTTAGTAGGGGGTAAGGCTAGAAACTGAAACTTGACCCCAAGTCCTTTGCTCTGTCTGCTAGACTTTTAAAAATATAGAAGCACAAAATAAACTGTAATACTGGCATTAAAATATATATTCAATTTGACAATCATTTATTAAACACCCAGCATAAACATGTGCTAGATAATAGGTGAGGTGCTAGGAATATAAAGACCAAATAAATATATAAAGATAAGCCTGATCTTAAGGAGTTCATGTTCTGCTGAAAGGATATAGTATGTGTACAGGTAAGTGACTATATAATATATACACACAAAGTACAAGGTAATTTGGAAAGGTTGGGGCAGCTAGGTGGTGCAGTGGATAGAGGCCCAGCCCTGGAGTCAAGAAGACCCAGCCTGAAACACTTACTAGCTGTATGACCCTGGGCAAGTCACTTAACCCTGTTTGCCTCAGTTTCCTCATCTGTAAAATGAACTGGAGAAGAAAATGAAAAACCACTCCAGTATCTTCACAAAAAAAATCCTGAATGGGGTCATAGAGAGTCAGACACAATTGAAAGAATTCAACAGCAAAAAATTGGGCTGAGGGAACCAACTACTAGGGAAATCAGGATAGGTCTCAAGTAAGACATGGCACTTGAGCTAAGCTTTGCCATGAGCTATGGCTTCTAAGATACAGAAGAAAGAGAAAAGGCATCCCATCCCTGAGTACAATCTTCATGTCAAGGCAGGAGATGGAATGTTGTGTGTGGTGAATAGCAATTAGACCAGACTGACTAAAACACAAAGCACATCAGGGTAGTAATATGTAATTCACTTGAACAACTGAGTTCAAGCCAAATGGTGAAGGCCCTGAAAAAACAAACGGGGAATCTGTGATTTTATCATAGAAGAGACAAGAGTCACCAAAGCTTCTTGAATAGGGGAGTGACATAGTCAGATTTGTGCTTCAGTCATGTCAATTGGGAATGGACTGGAAAAGGAACAGCCCAGCAAAACAGAGACCAGGCAAGTGGACCATTTCCACAAAGGTGATGAGGGCCTACAAAAGAGTGGCTATAATATAAATGGAGAAGAGAGAGATGGAAAAAATGTAATAGAGACAATGGACACAACTTGACAGATGATTGATAAACCACAGGTAGTTCACAAATTAGAGCTCTGGACTGTGTTCTGAAAGTCCATTCATCAGTTCTTTAGATCTTGTCTCTTTCCATAGAAATCATGTAATAAACCATAATTAGGCTCCCAGGCCAGTCTGCAGCTTCTTCCAAGGTAAGACCCAGCTATAACAGGATCATAGGCCCAAGGACCTAAAATTGAACAGAACTCTCAGGGTTCATCTGTCCAGTAATGTCAAACTAAACTAGAAATAAGGGTCCCCTAGGGGATATTTACTTAATTTGAAAATATAATGTTATCTATGTTTTACTGCATTTTCTTGTTTTTATTAAATATTTTCTAATTAGTTCAGCTGTACTCAGGAGCCCATTGTGAATTTCGATGCCTCTGATCTAGTCCAACTTTCTCATTTTACATACATAAGGAAACTGAGGCCCAGAGAGGTTGTTACTTGCCCAAGGTCACTCAGGTAGTAAATATCAGAAGTGGGATTTGGCATGCACCCATAATGAAGTCCCCCTTCATTTGCATCTATTTATACTAATAGCATAGATCTCAATTGTTTATTAGGGAAAATGCATCTAGAAGTCTCAGGGAGCAATCAGAAAGCAGGGGTTACATCACCCTGCAGCAATCCCAGAAACTGGGAAAAACAAAAACAAAACCATATCCCAGCTCCTTCCTGTACTTCTGTGACAAGTGCTTCCTTTTCACCCTCAAGAACATGGAGCACTCCTCCTCTCTTTCCTTCCCCAAGGAAAGCAAAGCTTCCTCTTCTCTGGCCTCCCACGGAATGGAAGGGCTCTCCTCTTCTTCCCACGAATACAGGAAGACTTTCTTTCTCTCCCCTCCAGGGACACAGGGACTCCCTCTTGACTGGATTATTGCAACAATCTCCTAATTAGACTCTCAGCTTCCATTCTCTCCCCATCTCCAATCCATTTTCCACATAACTATTAAAATAATCCTTCTAAAAGCACAGGTTCTGAGTTGTCACTCCACTGTTCAAATGGTTTCTAAGTGTCCTCCCTAAGTGCCTCTGCACAGGTGGTCCTTAACTTAGAAGGAGGGAGGGAGGAAGGTCTGTGAATATGTGTGTGTGTGTGTGTGTATCAGTAAACTGTTTTCCTTTGCAATACAATGTATTTAATTTTACATATTTAAAGACAGTATTCTGAGTCCATAAATTTTATCAGATTGTGAAAATTATTGAAGACACAAAATATATTAAAAATGCCTGCTCTGGGATAACATTCCAGATGGAAATCTTTCAAAGTAATGAATCAACTTTCATATCCTTGGGACAGAGAACAAGACTTTAAGCACATGGAATTGCCTCCACTCCCCAAAGCCTATAAACTCCAATGTGGAATTCTAAAGAACAATATGGCCCATGAACCATGATCCGATCACAGCCTCTACATGCAAGTCAGGTTTTTCCAGAACTCAACATTCCCTCTCTTACCTTCAGCCCACTGTCCTCCTAACAGTTTCCTCACCTCTCTAGTGTTTAGCATCTCTGGTTTCTATCAAGATTCAATACCTGTGGCACCTCCTATTAAGTACTGCCTGCTGGTAAAGTATTCTCTGCCTCCTGAAATTCTTATTCATTTGTTCATCTGTTTACTTGCTTATAAACAGCATCTTGACTTCATGGCTAGGGACCTAAGCTCAGAGTCAGAAGGATTAGTTTCAAATCCTGCGTCTGACGTTTAGTGACTGTGGGCAAATCACTTACTTTTATCTGCTTCAGTATACTCCCTAGAACTTCTCTACTAAATCATAGATGGAGTGTGATCTGCCCTGCTGGAGGGAATTCCCACACTGGGAACATTCCATTCCCACAAAATTCGCATATCCTTCCATCATTCCCTCAGAAAATGTAAGTTTTTCAAGGGTAGAAATTATTTTTGTTTTCAATTTTTTCTTTTTTACTCTTTGTTTCCGTCTTTCTTTTGTATTCCCAGTGCTGAATAGCTTGTTTATAGTAAACAATTAATGAATACTTACCTGTTGATCAAATCAAGGGACTGTGGAGCTTTCTCTTCTCATCCCTCTTACATATCTCTTCCTTTCCCTTCTCCTACAGGGCCACATACTTTTCTCTCAGGGATGCAGAGTCCTCCTCATCTTGTCCTCCAGTAGAGACCTGGAGACCTCCCCTTGTCCCTCTTTCCATGGGAAAGAATCCACTTCCTCTTCTCCCTTTTCACACAAGGATACGGAGCCTCCCCTTGTCCTTCTCCCACGAGAAAAGAGGGACCTCATCTCCTCCCTTCTTTCACAAGGACAGAGGGCTCTCTTTACATGGATCTGGAGGGATTCCCTCCCCATTTGGCCACCTACTTCATCACGGCAACTGCAAGAAAAGGATCCCTTAGGAGAAAGAGTAGCAGAATGAGGAGGGGGGAGGATTTGCTCCTGCTGTGACCTCTGTAAGAGCTGCTCCCAAGCCAGATGCTAGGACCTTAGGGACTGCCTCCAGACTTTCTCTCTTGCCTTGCTTGCAGGCTCACCAAAGTGCCATTTAATTGGTTCCAACTGGTGATTTATCTTTGTGGTTTTAAGAAACTAAACCATCAAGATGGAGAAAACCAACCACCCCCCAAAGTGAGAAGGAGAATCAGCTGCAGAAATCCCAGGAGAAACCAGAAATGCAGCTTGGCAAGGAACAAAGTATTGGAAACAGTGGTATTTCCTCCTGTGTAGATCCCTAAACAGAGAAATACCTTCTTAAATGCTAGAGAATTCCTCTAGGTTTAAAAGATCAGAAGGTAGGTATGCCTTCAGGAGGAAAGAACTGACTCAAATTGCATCTCAGCACCAAAGTCCCTTGAAACCAGTCAGTCCCTAAAGAAAAATTATTTGATATGAAGGAAGAGGAGCCAAATACTGGCTGTGGACACAGCTGCTCCTTGTGTTAACCTTGGGCACCCTTGAATGTGCATGTGGCTAGTGACAGAGACAACATGAAAACAGCTGGCACTTATATCCCTTTAAGGTTTGCAAAGCTCTTACATACATTACCGCCTTTGACTCTCACGACAACCCTGTGAGGAATACTTAGATTGGATCTGGAATTTCATGGACTAGGTCAGGGATGGGGAACCAGTGGCCTAGAGGCCTCAGAAAGAATTTGTTCTGTGAAGTTTGGAGTCAGTCAAAGGACCACACTTGAGGACTTAGAGGGCCCCATGTGGCCTCGAGGCCACACATTCCCCATCCCTGGACTAGGTAGAAGTTTGGGAGGAAACTCCTACCATGTAGCTCAGCATACTCTTACCAGACTTAGTCTTAAAGAGATGCTTCTGCCCCTGAGACATTAAATAACCTGCCCAGGGTCACACAGCCATTAAGTGTCAGTGGTGGGACTTCAGCCCAACTCTACCTGGCTTCAGACTAGCTCTTTCTCCAGGATGTCATTTGACTTCTTTTACAAATACAGTAAAAAAATAATTACAACTGATATACTAACAGGGTTTTTTACTCATTGTATCTTTGGATATTGACGATGACAGATAACACAGGTATTATTATCTCCATTTCACAGATGAGAAAACTGACACTGAGTAGTAAAACATCTGACCCACAATCGAACAGCTATTTTTGTGGCAAACTTCAGGTCTTCTGATGCCAAAGACAGTTCGTTTTCTACTACATCCTAGCTGTTTCCAACATGAAACCCTTAATTCCTAGTTCTCTAGCAAGCTAATGGGTCAAGATGGGAAAAAATTATGAGACTGGAAAGGTAATAAAGGACCTAGATAAACTGACAGGAGAGGCAGCATGTGCCTATGGGGGACAGTAATATTGCTGAAGCAGTAACTGTGCTGGGCCTATGAGGAAACGGGGGAGGAGGAGAAGAAAAGCCAATCTCCCCTACCTCCCACTACCCCAGGACCCTTTCCAGTGGATCATCACACTGCATCCCCAAGCATAATTTCTATCCAGGTTTAATGAAAATGAAGGGCAGCTGGAAAAGGAGAAAGAAGTCACCAAAGCGCAGCTGCCACTGGAGGAACATAAGGGAATAGAAGGTGTGGACCATATCTATTGCTTCTTCAGGATTCATGAGCTCCTCCTCTTCATAAGAAATTCTGATCTTTTCTTACCTGCAGGATATACCACATTTAGATTTTAGGTTTAGATCTGAAAGGGACCTCAGGTGTAAGCTAGTCCAATCCCCCTATTTTAGAGATGAAGACACTTAGACCCAGGCAGGTTTAGTGTCTACCCAAGGTCATACATGGAGTAATCAGCAAAACCTGGATTTGAATCTGAGTCTTCTGATTCCAAATCCACACCTTTTGCAATGTTCTTGCTCTTTTTGCAGCCTTATTCTCCTTTTACTCTCTTAATGAACAGTTCAGTCATCAATAGCCCAATGCTTCCCTCCTTTCCATACTCTACTCTGGACCAATCTGCAGTGCTTTAGGTATAGCTTTCTTTTTCTGAATGCTTTTTCCTTTGGTCAGACAAGATTCTCTTCCTCCTAATGCTCTGGAGAGATCCCTAGACTCCAAGTCAGAATACCTGCATTCAACTCTGCAGACCTTGACCAAATCATTTCTCTGAACATCAGTTTCTTAATCTGTAAAATGGGAGTTAGGGGAGTGCTGGTTGATCTGTAAGGTCCCTTTTGGCTCAGACATTCTGTGATCTAGTAGGGGTTGTGGAGCGAGGAGGATCTCAGTGTGGGATACGTATTTCTGAGCAAGCAGCTCTAATCCTTGACTTCATCTCACTTTGGGTCTCCTTAATCACCCAAAAGGCCCTTGCTCATGCAATAGCTGGGCATTTGTTCAGCTCTGACTCAGGGTGAAGTGGGTCCCACATTGAATTATGAACACTGGCTCATGCATTTTGGCACTCCTCAGCGTGGAACGAAAGAGGGCACAGAATAAGAATCTTTTTAGCCTCCTGGAGAGTTTTCTGGGCATTGCTGCCAAAGGACTTTCAGGAAGGGGGGAAAGGAAGAGTAGTTTGAAGAATCCAGATAGAGGCAAGAGGACGGGCTTCTATTCTATTAGGTGGCTCAGTGGATAGAGGACTGGACTGGAATCAATCAGTCAAGAAATCAATCAGTAAACACTTATTAAGTGCCTATTATGTACCAAATGCTATGCTAAGAGCTGGATAGACCTGAGTTCAAATTCCACCTCAGAAACTTATGCAACCCTGGACAAGTCATTTGATTTCTCTAAGTCTCCATTTCCTCTGTTTTGAGGATCAAGAGAGAGAGAGAGACAGAGAGACAGAGAGACAGACAGAGACAGAGACAGAGAGACAGAAAGATAGAGAGACAGAGAGAGAGGGTGAGAGAGAGAGAGAGAGATTGAGGGGGGAGAGAGGGAGGGGGGCATTTTGAACACCTTAAATCTCTATATAAGAGGCAGCTAGGTGATGCAGGGGATAGAGCACCTGGATTCAGGAGGATCTGAATTCAAATTCAGCCTCAGACACTCACTAGCTATGCCATCCTTGGCAAGTCACTTAACTCTGTTTCTTCAGGCTAACCCTGTTAGCCTCAGTTTCCTCATCTTTAAAATGAGATGGAGAAGGAAATGGCAAACCATTCCCAAATAGGGTCACAGAGAGTCACACACAAACGAAACTACTCAACAATAACGATACTAAATAAATGCTAGCTATTATTCCTTCTGACTGACTGCACCCCTTCTTCTCTCTAGGCCTCAGTTTCCTGCTCTGTAAAACTGGGGGCGGGGGGGGGGTGGGACGTGGAGAGGGACAGCAGATAGAAAAGAAGTCTAAATTCTCAAGACAGCAGCAAATGCGGAATTGAGAAATCATGAGTTCAAATCTAGCTTTCCATGCTTCCTGGCTAGGTGACCCTGCCACGTAATCTCATGGGGCCTCAGTTTCTTCATTGTAAAACAAAGGGGTTGACCTGAAGGCCCCCTACAGTAGCTCATTTTCCAGATGATTCACTTTCTAAAGAGGTTCCAGCAGGCTGCAGGCTTCAGTAACACTTTTATTTTCCCTTGTATTCTCTCAGTCTCCTGTAGGTGGCGCCATTAAGTTAAAAGGAAACCAAAGAGGCTCCCAACTCTTTTCTATTGATCGCCTGTTGCAGAGAGATGCCCGGGAGTGATAGACTGCTTTCCTAAACTGCCACTTGTTCTATTTCCATCTTCACCTGCTTGGTATCTCAAGCTGGTCCTTATTCATTGGCTTATTCAATTCAATCCAGTTCAATAAACATTCCAATGGGAGGAGAAGAGAGGTGCCCATACAGACTACAGAGTGGAATGTAATTGGAGCAAAAGAGAGACAAATCAAGTGCTCCAGAAAATTTGGCCAAGGAGAGATCACTTTCAGAGACAGGGCTCAAGGAAGGTTTCATGGAAGAGGTGCCATTTGAATAGGTTCTTGAAGGAAGGAAAAGATTCCAATAAATGGATGAGGAGAAAATATATTCCAGGCAAGGGTGTGATAGTTAACATTTAACAACCTGCTCTCTGAAGGGGGGATGTACCCACAATACACTTTTATCATTAACATTTTCTCCATCACGTTCTAAAGTCTAGACAATTAACAAACAAAACAATGATCAAATCCTGATTTGTAGCATTTGCCAGTTTGTGAGGTATAAACGCTCATACTGAAGATTTAACAATTGGTTCTTACCTAGTATGAATTGACTGCAGCATGCCCCTGATTCCAGGATTGGGTAAGGCACTTAGGGAGGCAGGGAGAGTAGAGGAGGAGATTGCAGAACAGCTAATGGAGCAATTTGTGATAAGAGTCAGCGAGGTAGAAGGGAAAGCATGCTAGATTTGGCATGTCAGAGGACCTGGATTTGAGTTTCCATCTCTTCCCAAGTGTGTCATTTAACCCATGCAGGCCAGAGTTTCCTCATCTGTAAAATAAGGGTATTGAATAGATAATCTTGAAGTTCCTTCCCAGCAGGAAGATCTAAATGTAGAATGTATAAAAATTGAAGAAATAAAAGAAGGCTGGAAAGATACATGAGGATTCACTTAATTTTATTTATACGTAATAGGGAACCACTGAAGATTGAGAGAGTCAGTCAATAAGCATTTATGAAACATCTACATATGCACCAGATACTGTGCCAAGTGCTGGGGACACAAAGAAAGGTAAGACAGTCCCTTCTCTCTAGAAGGACATGATCTAATGGGGGAAGACAACATATAAACAACTATGTACAAAGAAATTGTATACAGTATAAATTTGAAATGATTCACAGAGGGAAGATAATAGCACTAAGGAAGAAAGAGAAAAGGTTCCCATTAGAAGGTGTGATTTCTGTTGTTGTTCAGTCATTTCAGTGGTGTCTGACTCTTCATGACTCCATTTGGGATTGTCTTGGCAAAGATACTGGCGTACTTTGTCCTTTCCTTCTCTAGTTCATTTCACAGATGAGAAAACTGAGGCAAGCCCAGTTATGTGACTTCTCAAGATCTCACTGCAAGTAAGTGTCTGAGGCCAGGTTTGAACCCAGGGAAATGAGCCTTCTTGACTCGAGGTTTGGTGTTCTAACCCCCACACCAACTAGCTGCCCAATTTTAGCTGGGACTTGAAGAAAACCAGAGAAGTCAGGAGGCAGAGATGAAGAGGAGGAATATTCCAGGCATAGAGGGACAGCCAGAGAAAATGTCCAGTCTGGAGAGGGAGTATCTTGTTTGAGGAACAGCAGAGAGGCCAGTGTCAATGGATCAACAAGGTGTGAGAAGACTGGAAGGTTAGTCAGACTTTGAACTTTAGGAAGATTACTTTGACAGTCAAGTGGAAGATGGACTGCAGTGGGGAGAGATTTGTGCTAGGGAAACCAGTACAAAACTATTACAACAGTCCAGGTCTGATGAGGTGATAGCCTGTACTAGGGTGGTGGCAGTGTCTGAGAAGAGAAGGGAGTATAGATGAGAGGTGTGGATTCCACAAGACTTGGCAATAGATTAGATATGGGGCGGGGGGAGGATACAGAGAAAGACAGAGACAGAGAGAGAAACAGAGAGACACAGAGAGAGAAAGGATTTGAGAATGACATCTAAGTTGTGAGCCTGGGTGTTTGAGAGGATGGTGGTGCCCTGGACAGTAATAGGGAAGTACAGAAGGGAAGATGATTGACTGGGGGTGGGGAGTAGGCAGGAATGATGAATTCAGCTTTGGGCATATTAAGTTTAAGATGTCTACAGTACATCCAGTCTTAGAGGTCTAATAGGCCTCTAATAGTTAATAGTTTGTAGACTAATAGACTAATTGTTAATAGACTTCTAATAGTTAATCTAATAGAGATATAAGTCTAGGGGTTAAGGTTATTCAGGCAGGCAGTTACTACCCTGGCTTGTGAGATATTCTAAATAAAATAAAATAACACCCAGACTCGGCCTGCTAAGACCCTATGGTCTACATGAAGAGATTTAATAGATATAAATATGACATACATATATATGTGTGTATATATATATATGTATGTGCCTATTTATATATATGAATATATATAGACATACAGATATATAACAGAAGAAGAAGACAAACTGATATCTGGCACAGATAATCTGTGCTTTGATGACTTCACAGGAAGAAGAGATTCCTTTTGAGTGGAGTGATAAGGAAAGATTTCAAAATAGAAATGAAAGGGGATGAATCTAGAAGAGTAGGATTTTTATAAGCAGATAATTGAGAGGGAAGGAAAAGCATATTTCAGGCAGAGGGAATGCCATGAACAAAGACAGCTAGAGACTAAGGGGGAAAAAAAACAGGTAGACACATGAAATAAAAAAAAAATGAATGATTTGGCATGCAGAGAGAATTTCTATGGAGGACTAGTGAGGAATCAACTTGGACAGGTAGATCGCTGACTGTTTATGGAGGGCATTGAACCCCAGGTTAACAATTTTAGACTTTATAAAGTGGGCACTAGGGAGCCATTGAGAGATTTTGATCAGAGTGGGGAGAGGGGGTGTGCTTTTTTTTTTTTGCTTCCTACCTTGTATTGAGCTAGAGAGTTTTTCCAATTATATAGATCTGGTAGCTCTGGAAATCAAGCTAACATTCATCTATTAAACATCTATGATGCACCTGTCTCTATACAGAGCTCTATGGGGAGATACAAAGATATGAAAGATAGATTCTGCCCCCTTCAAGAATCTTGCAGTACAATTGAAGAGAAGAGGCATCTGGAAAAATTTTCCAGGGCCAGGAGTTTCTCAAAGGAAATAGATCATAGGATCATATGTTTAGAGCTTGAGGGGACTTTAAGCCATCTAGAGCAATGTCTTCATTTGAGGAAACTGCTTCTCAAAGAGGTTGAAAATTGGCAAGATAAGGCAACAAACATTTATTAAGTGCCACTCTGATCCAGGAATTGTGGTGAGCACTGGGGATACAAAGAGAAACAAAAAGAAAAGGCAGTCTCTGACTTAATGAAGCAACCCAACGCTTAACCAGGAGCTGAAATCAGGGAGTTTGAGGGGGAAGGTCTGCCAGGAGGGCATGGTGTAGAAGTCTGCAAAGTCAGAAGTGGAGCCAGGAGGGGAATGAAAATTAGGGGTCCTGGGCCTCCTCCCCAAAAAGGAGCCCCTAGAGATACTCACAAGTGGAAGAAAGGAGTTAGCAGGGTGGAGGGATGCTCCAGGGTGAGACTATCCTGGGAACAGAGGAAAGTTCCAAAGTAAATGGCAGCTGAGGAATGGTGGCCAAGTCCAGAAAAAGCATTTATTAAGGACTTACGGATGAAACACTGTTCTAAGGGATAGGGATACAAAAAAGAAAGAGAAGATGCCCTCTGCTTCACAAGGAATTCACACTTGAATTGGAAGAGATAAAGCATACGAAAGGATTCAGTTGTAGCAGGAAGAAAATGTCTGCTTTATCAAGATCAGGAGTCCTTAATATTCACGGGGGCAGTTTGTTCCTCAGGAAAGGGAGCCCAGGGGAAACTAGTCAATGAATTAAAAAATAAAATAAATAAAAATATATCAAATAAAAAATACTTTTTTAAAAAACATTATTATGTTCCAGGCACTGTGCTAAGTGCTAGGGATACAAAAGAGGCAAAAGACAATCCCTTCCCTCCAGGAAGTTGCAAAGTAATGGAGGTATCCACCGTTGGAAAGGGGAGACTGTGCCTAAGGGTCAGATTGGAGCAGGGATTGTCCACTCGCTTAGCTAGATAAGAATGGGGAGTCCAACCGGGAGGGGAAAAAGGGAAAAGGGCATTGTCAGGAAGTGCCCCCCCAACTCCCATGTGCCCTAACCCC
The DNA here is from genome assembly GCA_028627135.1 of Pseudochirops cupreus. NCBI lineage: Eukaryota > Metazoa > Chordata > Mammalia > Diprotodontia > Pseudocheiridae > Pseudochirops > Pseudochirops cupreus. Next base: position 499,599,181 of record CM053580.1, on the reverse strand, counting down.
CCACCCACCCCCTCACTCCTCATCCAACAAACCTGGGGAGAGGGAGAACAATCTGAAATGCAGAGATCCTAGAGTTCTTCTTTCTGATTTCTCTCTTATCAGAGCAGAGCTAAAAGGGAATGGAAACAGGGAGATGCATCTCCTCAAAGGGTAGGGAAACAAATGCAAGGAAACAAAATAATTTAGGGGGAAAAAATCATGCTTCAAGAAACCTTAGTTTGGGTGGGCTCTGTAGTGTTGTGCTACCATTATTACTAACAATAGCAATCATAATATTAATGAAGTTCTACCAGCCCCGTCTTGGGGCATCAGCCATTGTCATAGAAAGCACTTTAAGCAAGAGGACTCTCAGGACAGGCTTGTGTGAGAAGGAAGCAAAACGTGACTTGAAATCTTCAGTCTCCATTCTTCTCACTCTGCACTGCTAGAAAAAAAGTCTGCCCAGAGAAAATCCCATGGAAAGAACCCGTCCCTGAGAACATTCGTCCAGTGGGAACAAGCTTTTGTTGGGGATGTAAAACTTCCTGTCCCCAGCAGTGTGCAAGAGATTTCCCAATCAAATGACTTCAGAGTCATAACTACTCTGCTTCGCCTGGTAAATCATTTCCATTTCAAACCAGTGGAAAATGCCTGGTATGTAGCAAACACCTCCTAATCGCAATGGTCCCTGTTAGACCTCTTTCTCCTTGACCTCTCTAAAGTATCCAAGATGGCAGACAACCCTCTCCTACCCCATGATCTCTCTTTATCGTGCTTCAGAAATAAAACATTTTCCTGGATCTTCTCTTATATTCCTAACTCCTCTCTCTCTCTCAACAAATTTTACTCAATTCAATTCAGTTCAATGAACATTTATTATATGCCTGCTATGTGGAGGTAGTTCCCGCCTACCCAATAAAGTTCAAATTTCTTTGCTTGTCATGATAAGAACAACATTCGCTTATATTTATATAATACTTTGAGATTTACAAAGAATTTTTCTCATGACAATCTTGTGAAGTAGGTAGTAAGAACATGACTGTCCCATTTTATAGATGAAGAAACTAAGAATTAGATAATATATTATTCAGAGAACCATCTAGGAGTCACTGTAAGATAAGAAATTCCTGAAAATCATTAATGGCATAGTAGATAGAATTCTGGGAAGTGTGACATAGATAGATTGCAAAATATGTAGTTCAGAAGAGCTAAGATCCAATATCACCTTGGATATTCACTAACTATATGACTATGGGTAATTAACCTAACTTCACTTTCCTTATCTGTAAAATGACAATAATAACACTTGAATTACGTCATCCCTTGAAGTTATTATTGGGATCAAATGAAATTGCATATCAAATATTTTGCAGACTTTAAGGCGTTATATAAATATCAGTTATTTTTATTTTTACAGTCTGTAAACCTGAGTTTAAGTTCTGCCTTGGACATTTACTAGCTGTGTAGAGGCATGGACAAATTCTTTTAACCCCTCCGAGCCTCAGTCTCCTCATCTGTGAGGTGGGAATAATATTTTCATTACTCACCTCATAGGGTTGCTATGAGGAAAGTCCTTGGCAAAAATATGAGTAATTATCATGGTTAATAATTATTATCATTTTATATGAAAATTCCCATCTTTTCAACAGAGTTGAAATGGCTCTTGGACAAGTCATCTTGCTATCCTTTGTATCTAATATTCTATGCAGTATTGCATGGGGCAGATAGAAGAGTTGTTTTTGGTAGCAGAATAAAACTTGTAAATTATAAAAAGCTGTCAAATAAAAGAACATACATTCACTTTCTTTAGGCTCATTTGAAGAATCCCAAACACAACTCTTCCAACAAACAGGTTGACAGCAATTATAAATGTACCTTATCCTATTGCTACATGGTTTTGATTTCTTCTGCTAGGTCTAGGTCTCTATAGTCTTTTTTTTTTTTTTTTGCCTTTTGGAGGGGGGAAGGCAGGGCAATTGGTATTATGTGACTTGCTCAAAGTTACACAGCTAGTAAATGTTAAGTATCTGAGTCCAAATTTGAACTCAGGTCCTCCTGCCTCCAGGGTAGGTGCTCTATTCACTGCACCACCTAGACGCCCTAGGTCTCTATATTCTGAAAGTGTTTTGTTTCATGACATGTAGAGATTGAGTATTTAACATGGCAATTTCTTCCAAAAATGTTCTTAAGTTTTTAATTGAATGATATTACATAAGGGTGATTATGATCTATAATAATGCTATGGTAGAATATACTGTTTGGATTTCCAAGGAGATTTCCAGATCTTTATTTGCAGGATGGGGGTTTGTTATCTGTCAGTCCATAAAAGACGGTAAACTTTTGATTCTAACCACAAGACCAAATCTTCCTAGTTATTTGGTAGGCACTAAACTAGGCAGCCTGCAGTGATGTGTTGCACAACTGCCAACTACTTGCAAAATCTGCACTGATCTCTAAATGCAAGATTCTTAAGTTCAACCTTCCAGTCCTTTCTGGAACTGATGGCCTAATCCTGAATGGTCATTATAAACCCTCTGTATCCATGACCCAATCCACGTGACCTAACTGTTTGCTCAACACTTCCTTAGTGAAATAATTTTGGCTGAGTTCATGCAGATGTCACCCACAGAGGACCTTGTGATGCCTCTCTTGGCTACCGTTTCCCAGGCTCCATCTGGAGGAAAACTGCTTTCAGTTACATTTGACAAATCCAATTCTGTGTACCTTATGTCAACCTTTTATTATTATTCACTGATGTCTTCTGTTCTAAAATTATTTCTATAGGGTTTTTTTAACCTGATTATTATATTTGCTCTGAGAAGGGAAAGAGAAGAGAACAAGCATTTATTAAGTGCTTATTATATGCCAACTACCATGCTAAGCACTTTACAATATTTCTTTTGACTCTCACAACAACTCTATCAGGTAGGATCTTATTATTATTATTCTCATTTTACAGATGAGGAAACTGAGGCAAATAGACTTTAAGCAATTTGCTTAAGATCAAACTACCAGTAAGGGGTCTTCCTGACTCTGTATGAGAACTCTATCCACTTAGAGAGAATTAACTGACCCTCTGATCTCAGTGAACCAAAGAATCAATGAATGCATGAATGAATGACTGAATGAAAAGTGTTAAATGCTCACTATGTTCAAAGCACTTGAATAAGTGAGTGGGATATAAACAGAAAAGTCACAGTTCCTACTCTAAAGGAACTCATGTTCTAAATGGGGAAATATCATATATACATACATATTATATTCCAATTATATATTACATATGTGTTATACATACACATATACAGATATTAGAGTTTTCAGCTGCAAGCCAGATGGGAAGACCTCATGGGCTTTATGGTGCCCAGGAAAGACAAATAGCATTTATTTCTATTAATAAGACCTTATCAGTTTCTGATGTGTAAACATTTATTTGACAGTACCAAGGACTTTGTTCACAAGAACTTTCTTTTCTGAGTCTTCAAAAGTTGCGGCTGCTGAGAAAGCAGGGACTGTAGCACCTGCAGAGGCAGTTGTCAGGTCATGTCTCCAAAAGAGTTGCTTCCATGGACTATGGTTGTGGAAGTCTGGCAGGAAAAAGGGCAGGTGGTCTGAGGATGCTACTATTCCCAGGACCCCTGGACTTATCTACCATCGCTGGCAGTTGGTCAGTGGTTGTTGGTGGTGACAGTGGTGATTGTGGGGATCATGGGCCCCTTCTCCGCAAGAGCTGCTCTTCTCAAGGATGACTGTCAGGGCTGATTTAGAAGCAGTGCCAATGGTTTAGGGGACATTACTATTGTCTGGGCTCTTGGGCACATGGTCCTGTAATCAAGTCATTTATGTTGCAAAAGCCCAATTCACCAGGATTTCAAATTCCTACCAAGCCTTCACAGCTACCCTAATAGTCTGAGCAAAAATAGTCTCCATCATATACCACTTTGGGTGGCATGGTTGGTGGGTTAGATTGGTAATTACTCTATTGTTACTATTGTTCATATCACTGAGTAAATTTCTACATACCCTTTACAACAAAACTCAAATGCAATTACCTCTCTCCATAATCCTCATCCATGGTAATCAGCCTTTTCCCAATTATTACTTACAAAACACTTTGTCTACACTTCTGTAGCACACTTCTCATGCCTTATTTTTATTAGAGTTTTGTGTGGGTCATATCACCCTACCAGACTGTCAAGTCCATGAAGAGAATCTATGTCTTAGCTAAACTTATTGTGTACGGTGAAAAAGAAATTCTCTCAGTATTTTCCAGCACCTAATACAAAATATGTGATCTACACAAAATAGTCATTTAATATGCTGTCACATCAACAAGCATTTACACACACACACACACACACACACACACACACACACACACATTCGTTATACATGGTGGCTGAATTTATTTGAACTGAACTCATGACAAAGAATAGCAAAGTAGTCTTAAAAATTGAAAGCAAAATTCCATCTGCCTCCAAGCCCTGAGAGAAGTCTGCTATGATGGCTTTCTAATACATATTTGTTTCTTTCCTAACCCTTCGTAAAGGAGGTCCCCAGCTCTTGGAGTGGTTCCCTGTTCAAGTGTTTGACTTTTTACCTTCTTTTAAGGTAAGAATCTTATAAAAATTTTATTCTACCTATAATTATGAAAACTCTAAATATAAAATTATAAAACTCTAATTAAAAGTAATTATAAATATTTTATGTGAGACATTCTTTGTGAGACAATATTTTATGTGAGCTTTACAATAAGTAATCCAGTAAGACCTCATATTCTCACTAGTATCTGTATGACTTCATATTAAATTTCTTTATTTTATAAATTTAGTTGAATATAGGTAACATTTTAATGAAATAAATTACAAGTTGGAAGATGTTTAACTAAAAATCATATATAAACTCAATTTAGGAGTGGGCTTTTAGATTTGAACAAAGGTGTACGGTATTTGTCTCAACACCAGACAAATAGAGCCCTAAATCTGGTTTGCATTTCTGTATTTTTATTAAGAACAAGAATAAAGTGAAAATGCTTGCTCACACAAACACATGGTAGAAAAGAGTAGGAGAATTTTATAAGCACCTTTGATGAGAAATGAACATTGATATGCTATTTTTAGACTCCTAATCAAAACACAAAAATAATTTTTATACAAAATATTTGGTTTTTTTACTGAATAATGAAAAACACTGCATAAAATGAAAGATTACTTAAAGTTCAGTTGCAAATACAGGTGTATTATTTTGTTTTGTTTTCTTTTTTAAAATAATATTTATATGTAAACTAACCTGTAGAAGGAAAGAATTTCTTCAGATAAAACTTTCTTCTCTGTTACCACTCACACATACACTATACTTTCACAGAAATTCTACTGAATGGCTAATCATGTGCCATAATGTGCTGACCAGTTCATTTGAAAACCCTCCAGATAGAATAAGTGGAGGATAAATTTAAATTGGAAAGGAGCCTTACTATTGCCATTAGAAGCAATACAAGTTTTATTTCTCTAGAACATTTTTGATGGTCCATAATGGTTTCAAGATGGCATTTTGTAACGTGAATACCCAGTAATCATGGTTTTCAGTCTGGTATTTGTGTTGTAAGAATGAAAAAGTTAACATCTTGCTCACATGATCCCAGCTGATAAAGTATGATTACAAAATAACAAAGGGAACTACTCTGGTGCAGGGTATGGAATGCGAATGAAAGTATGTGTTTGTGTCTCATCATCTATTGAGAATAGCTTTGCACTTGAATGTTAACCACTTGTGGCAGTTTGGAAATAATTTGATGACAGATTGAGTAACTGCAAGAGAATTTTGTTTCTCAGTCAGAAGCATTCAGAGTTTTATGTAATCTCTGTACAAACACCAAAACAATTGTCCGTGATTGTGAGTTTCAACTAACTGCATATATAAATCTATAATGCTTCAAACATGCATTTGCTGGTTATCACAGAGGAAAGCTATATTTATAACATAATTGGCAATTGTTTACTACTTAAGGGACCATTAATTTTTTTTTATCAAAAAACTCTCAGATTATAACTGTGAGCCCCTAAAAGGTTTACAAACCACTAAATGGAAACCTAGGCAGCTAGGTGGCAAGTAGGGGTACAGTAGACAGAGCTTCAGGCCTGGAATCAGGAAGACCTGAGTTCAAATCCAATCTCAGACATTTACTGGCTCTGTGACCCTGGGCAAGTCACTTAACCTTGTTTGTCTCGGTTTCCTCTTCTGTCAAATGAGCTAAAGAAGGCACTGGCAAACCACTCCAGGATTTTTGGCAAGGAAATCCCAAATAGGGTCATGAAGAGTTGGACATGACTGAAAGCAACTAAACAACAACAACAGCAAATGGAAACCACCAAAGTAGAAGATGGATGACAATTTGTTGAGAATGTCATTCTGGGGGATTACTTTACGTTATGGGTTGGATGAGATGGTTGCTGTGGTCTCTTCCAAATCTAAATTCCGTTGTCTGCATTGTGATATAATATAAAATGTTAGTGCTGTAAATTCTTTAGAGTTGTAAAAATTATTTTCCCAAGGTCACACAGCTTGCTGATGGCCAAGCTTGGACGAAGAGTGAGTTCTCTATACTTGTCCAATGTTGTTTCTTTCCATAGCACCTCACTGCTTCTTTAATAGATACTTTTTCCTATCCATGTATTAACTTTCTGGTCATGCACCAAAGAGACACTGCAACATTGGTAATAAAGAGGTCTGGATTTCACCTACTTAACTGACCAATGCCTTTCACCACAGATATATTCTGATGAAAATTACTAATTGCTTTCCCTAAAATACTTAAACAATTAAAGTCAGGATATAGCACTAGCTCACATAGGAAGACTGGGTGTGACAGCATAGGGAGCAGTACCCAAAAGATGAGAGGGGTACAGAGGAACCTATTCTGTAAAATGAGACATACTAACACTCACCAACAGTCTCTCACAGAAATATAGTGAAGATTCACAGGCTCTCTTTAATGCTGGGATGATTCAGCCCTCAAAACCCTCCATATGAAGATCAGCTAAGGGACTTGGGAATGCTTGGCCTGGAGAAGAGAAGATAGGAAAATTAGAGCCGTCTTTAAGTAACCAAAAAACTGTCAGGGTGAATAGGAATTAGATTTATAGTGCTATACACCTAAAGGCTACAACTAGGAATAATTGTTTGATGTTGAAGAGGTTGATTGGGTTTGATATAAAGGCACCGACATTTCCAAATAACTACAGCTACCTAACAGTGGAATGACCTGCCACAGGAAATATTGGACTTCCCCCTTACTAGAGGCCCTCAGCCATGTCAGCTAACAATTTTTCAGGTATGTGTAGAGTGGATTCTATTTCAGTTATAGGTTAGATTAGAGGGTTCGTAAAGTCCCTTCCATTTCCAAGATTCTGCAATTCTATGAAATGTTTTGGTTGGTGCCTGTCCCCACAGAGTTTATAGTCAATCTTATAGGAGTTAAGGTAGGGGGGTGGGGGGAAAGAGAGAAAGAGAGAGAGAGAGAGAGTATGGAGGGAGGGAGGGAAAGAGAGAGAAGACAAAGACATAGAGAGACAGAGATGGAGAGAGAAACAGAAAGACACAGAGAGAGAGAGAGAGATTCAAAACTAGGAGATGATAAGTGCATGAAAAAAGGACACATTTCTTTAATAGTAAATGCAGGGGAGATCTAAAAAGATGAATATTCACAAACATAGCAAGCTGGTTCCCTGGTGTGTTGAAGAGAATACTAGGCTAGGAGTCAAGATACGAAGAAGGTCAAATTATGCCAGACCACAGTTGTAGGAAGATCACTGGGCCTCAGTTTCATTGTTTTATAAATGGGGCCAATGATACCCACCCTGCTGACTTCATGGAAATGTTGGAATGAATCAAATGAGATGAGTTCTAGGGAAACTCTTTGAAAAGGATTAAGTGCTATATAAGGAATTTAACAGTAGTGCTACTTTCTAAAGGTTCTTCTTTCTCCCAATGTGCTTCAACACACACACACACACACACACACACACACACACACACACACACACACACTCCAACAAGTGAAGGAGGGGTTGTTTTTCTCACTAGTGGGCCCTGGGGTTAGACATACATTTAACAAAGTCACCGTTCTGTTAGCCCATTAGTGTTTCAGAATGAGTCATTATTTTTTTTCAAAAATAACAAATGCTATTGACATCACTCTATTTCAGCACTCTTGCTCAGATCTTGTAACTTCTTTTGCAATTGCATTCCAAACAGACTCAGCTACTTTCTCAGGCCTGAATTCAAGTTTCTCTTCCATTACAAAAAGACTATGAAGGAAAGCAATTTTAACACTTTGTAAGGTTCATGATCAAAGGATGGAACAGAAATGGCTGGGATACAGGAATTACTGGTGGCAGATACTCACCATTGGACTTGGGCAACTATTCTAACCTAGTTTTTATTTCTGTATCTATCAATCATTCCACTAATTTATTGAGGTACCTCCTGTTCTGTGCTAAGCAATGTGGCAGCTGTGGTATAACAACAACAACCACCACACATACACATATTAAAAAAAAAACCAGTAAGCTCAGCACCAAGAGACCTGAGTACAAGCTCCTATTCCATCACCAACTAACTGTGACATTGAGTGAGTCACCTGTCTGAGCTTACATTTTGTCATCTGTCAAATAAGTAAAATAGAGTAGATGTTCTCTAAGGTATCTTCCAGTGACATTGCTCTAATGATTTTGTGAAAGATTGGGGGTCCCTAAACTCAAGGGACTTAATAGAGTAACAAAGGCTATCACACTCTTTCTTTATATCCTCAATCATGACATTTCCCTAACACCCCAAATCCACTCAGTTGCCAAGTCACACTATCTCTTATATCTACCCTCTTCTTTCCACTCATCCAGCCATCATCCTAATTCAGGCCCTCACTTTGTCTATTAAAACAGTCTCCCAATTGGTCTTACTTCCTCCAGTCTGTCTCCTTGCCAATCCATCCTCCACACACCCATCATTCATATTTCTAAAGCATGGGTCTGACTGTGTCATTCCCCTGCCCAAGAAGCTACAGTGAGCACCTCTTGCTTCTAAGATACAATAGAAACTCCCCTACTTAACTTATAAAGCCCTTCCCAGCCTGGCATCTGCCTTCCCAAGTCTATAACACATCACTCTTCTTCACACTCTGTGTTCTAGGCAAACTGACCCTGCTTGCTATCTCCCATACATGACATTCCAGTTTCCATCTACAAAAGCTGTAGCCCATGCCTACAACGTGCTCCCTACTCGCCTCTGCCTCATAGTATCCCTGCCTTTCTATTCAAGTACTGACTCCTGGCACATCAGGCTTATCCTGACTCCCAAATTGCTAATATTCTGCCTTCCTATGACCCCCCTGGTCATTATTTTGTGTTCAATTTGTATAGAAGTTATATTTACTCTTCTGAGTACATTTTGTTTCCTTTTCTCCACCACTGCTACCTCACAGAATATGAGCTCTTTGAGGGCAGGAAGTAATTTGTTTTTGTCATTCATATATTCAGCAAACATTTATTAAGTATCTACTCTGTGCCAGAAACTATTCTAGGTACTGGGGGTTATAAAAACAAAAAAAAGGGAAATAATCTCTACTTCAAGGACCTTACATTATATTGGGAAATTGGAGGGGAATAGTGTGTACATGTCAAGTAATTTCTGAGGGGAGGGGATTAACAGAATGGGTGAGGGTGAGCTCTGAAGCTTTGAAGGTAAGCTGAGTTTTGAAGCAAGTTTGGAATTCTATGAAGCAGAGTTGAGGAGGGAAAGCATTCCAGACAATAGGGACAGCCTATGCAAAGGCATAGAGACGGAAGATGAAAAGGTAGATATAGGGAACGGTAATCAGGCCAGTGAACCAAGAAAGCAAGAATGCGTGGAGACAGTTATTTTTTAGGCACTTGATAAATGCTTGTTTTGACATTTTGTGAATCAATTTGGAACTATGCCCAAAGGGCTATAAAATTGTGTGTAATCTTTGATTCAGCACTACTACTACTAGATCTGTATCCTCAAGAGATTTTTTTTTAAAGGGGGATGGGAGGCCTATTTGTACAAAAAATTATAGCAGCTCTTTTTATGGTGGCTAAAAATTGGAAACGAGGTAATGTCCATCAACTGGGGAATGGCTGAGTAAGTCATTGTATATGATTGTAATGGAATGTTATTGTACCTTAAGAAATGACAAGCGAAATTATTTCAGAAAAAAACTGGAAAGATTTACATGAACTGATACAAAGTGAAGTGTGCAGAACCAGGAGAATGTTGTATACAGTAATGGCAATATTGTATGATGATCAACTATGAATGACTTAACTATTCTCGGCAACACAATAATCCAAGATAATCCCAAAGGAATCATGACGCCCTCTGCCTTCAGAGAAAGAACTGTCATCTAAATACAGATAGAAACATATTATTGTTCACTTTCTTTTTTCGTTTGAGTTTTCATGTACCAAATGACTAATACGGAAATGTTTTACATGGTTGCACATGTGTAACCTTTATCAGATTAATTACCATCAAGGATGGGGAAGGGAGAGAGAGAGATGAAATTTGGAACTCAAAACCTAAAAAGAATAATGAATGTTAAAAAGTGTTTTATGTGTTAATTAGGGAAAATAAAGTATTGTTTAAAAAATAAATACTTGCTGAATGAATGAATGTTCTACCTTAGAGAATCACAAAACCTGTTGTTTTGACACTTTGCAACTTGTAGAATGTGAAGCCATAGATTCTTGTTCATTCTGGAAACATAGCCTTCTGATTGTACATCATGGGAATTTGCTCAGGCTCTTACATGGTGTATTCCAACCCTGACTCTTGACTGAATATCCCTCTAAAAAGAGGTTCAGAAGGATGTCTGAGTGCCTTTGCCATTTTCATATGGAGGGAAGAGTACCTCTCCTCTCCTCCATCATGCCTTCTCATTCTTTACCATGAATCTGACTTCTGTATCTCAGAACAATTTTGGATCTGGGCCCACTCTTGAGTAAAGATAGCATTGCTAAAGCCCCAAGGAAAGAGGATGGGATTTTAAGTCAGCACCTGGGTTTGAATCCTGATTTTGACATTTGCTTTCACTCTAACCTTGAGCAAGTCATTTCCTTTCCCTTGTCCATAGTTTCCTCATCTGAAAAACTAGAGGTGGACTCGGGGGTGAACCTGCAGTTTCAAAGCCACATGTGGCCCTCTATGTTCTCAAAAGCAGCCCTTCGATGGAATCCAAATTCCATCAAAAGGCCATACTTGAGGACCTAGAAAGCCACATGTGGGCCTGGAAGCCACAGGTTCCCCATCCCTGGACTAGGTAACCTCTAAGGAAGTGGTTCTCAACCTTCCTAATGCTGCGACCCTTTAATACAGTTCCTCATGTTGTGGTGACCCCCAAACATATAATTATTTTTGTTGCTACTCCATAACTGTAATTTTGCTACTGTTATGAATCTATCGGATATGCAAGATGTATTTTCATTGTTACAAACTGAACATAACCCACAGGTTGAGAACCGCCGCTCTAAGGTCTCTTCAGTTCTCAGTCCTACAACAATAACGCCAACAATAATAACACCATCTTATCTTTGTCTATCTCTTTTATTTAAAAAAAGAAGTGTTTCCACATTTAACAGAGAGGTAGGAGGATATTTTGGACAAAGCGCTGGACTTGAGGTTGGGAAGGCCTGAGTTCAAATCCTGCCTCCAACGCTTACTAGTTATGTGACCCTAGGCAAGTAACTGAATTTCTTTCAGCCTCACTTTCTTCATCTGCCAAATGGGAATAATAACAGCACCTACTTCACAAGGTTGGTGTGAAAAACAAATTAGTTAATGTAACTAAAATACTGCGCAAATCTTAAAACACTGTATAAAACATTATATAAATGTTATAGTGTTGTGTTATGTTATAACGTCATTATTATAAATATTGACTCAAATTCAGTTGAATTGAATTTCTCATCAATTATCAAATTTTGTTCTTTCCTCTGTCATAGAAGTAGCTATGATTCTCCTTTTTGGTGGATGAGAAATTACGAGTTTCAGAAAGATTAAACAACTTCCCCAAGGCCACTCAAATAATTAGTAGCAAAATCAAGACAATAACCCGGTTTTGCTGACTGCCAACCCTGTCAGAGGTCTAGAAGATCACATTCTGTGCCAAGAGACTGGGTCTCTTGCCCTTTCACAGAGGAGTCAAGGGATTTGGTTTAGTGACCAAGGCTTAAATAGTGGTGGTAGCAAGACTAAAACTCAGGTCTTCTAACTGCCATTCAAAAGGTTTTCATGACTTCTCTTTGACTTATACATTCTTTCTACACATAGTCGTTGAACCTGAGGAAGATGAAAATACCTATTTGTTTTGGAATCTGAGAGAGTGATAAAAGCAGTAGGAAAGCATGGAATGGTAAGAAGACCATCCCTGATTACTGGTTTTATCTTTGTTTCAGTTTTTTTCCCACCTCATCCACGAGCTGACTTTGGTAAGGTGCTTTGGGAGTCACTGCAGGTTCTCCAGTGAAAGAAATGGTTCTAAGGAGCTGGGCTGAGGTGACTGGAAATGTTCCAGCTTCTCTTCAGGCCCCTGAGAAAGATCTTGACCTGGGCCTCAACTTTGCTCAAGTTTGGTCAGCTTCCCAGAGATTCCAGCTCCTCTTTGGAACCAGGCCAGGAGCCCTTGCCCTCAGCCTAAGGGCTGTCTCCTTTCATTATTTTCTGTTTTTGTTTAATAATATTTTATTCCCTCCCCCCAAATTACACGTTAAAACAATTTTTAACATTTTTTTAAAGTTTGGAGTTCTAAATTCTATTCCTCCCACCCTCCTTCCCCTTCCCCTCTCTGAGATGGTAAGCAATCTGATATAGGTTAAACATGTGCCATCATGTGAAACATTTCCATATTAGTCATTTTGTACAAAATGATTCAAATGAAAAAAAGAAAAGAAAAAATAGCATGCTTCAGTCTGCATTCAGACAATATCGATTCTTTCTCTGGAGGCAGATAGTATGTATGCTTCATCATGAATCCTTTGGGATTGTCTTGGAGCATCGTATTGCTGAGAATAGCTAAGTCATTCACAGTTGGTCATTATACACTATTGCTGTGTACAATGTTCTCCTGGGTCTGCTCATTTCATTTTGCATTAGTTCATGTAAGTCTTTCCAAATTTTTCTGAAATCATCTTGCTTCTCATTTCCTTTAGTATAATAGTATTCCATCAGAACCATATACCACAATTTGTTCAGACATTCCCCAACTGATGAACATCCCCTCTATTTCCAATTCTTAACCATCACAAAAAGATCTGCTATAAATATTTTTGTACGGGTAGGTCCTTTTCCCTTCCTTTTCATTATTTTCTAAAGTTCCATGAGCACTGAGCCCCAGATAGAAACCTCCTACTCTCCTCGGAACCTGAGCTTACTTGACTCCCAAGATCCATCTTTGGCTCTCAGTTTTTGATTACCAACACTCCCCCTCCACCTCCCAACTTCTCCCCTCCCTCATTGACCCATGAACACACACATACTCTCACTGTCTCTCCTTTCTTCTCTTCTCCTCTTTTCTTCACTGTCTCTGTCTCTGCCTCTGCCTCTCTGTTTCTGTCTCTCTGTTTCTCTCTGTCTCCCTCTCTGTCTCTGTCTGCCTCTGTCTGTCTCTGTCTCTGTCTCTCTGACTCTCTCTCTCTCTGTCTCTGTCTCTGTCTCTGTCTCTGTCTCTCTCTCTCTCTGTCTCTCTCTCTCCCTCCCTCCCTCCCCTTTTCCTCTCCCTACCCTTTCATTATGGCATCCATTCACTCCCTTTTTTCTTCTTCTTGCAGGCATTTATAAGAGTGTTTTATTCTAGAGTTTAGTCAGCATGCTGTAGTAGGAGGTAGTAAACAGTAGTAGATAGAACATTGAGCTTGGACGCCGGATGTCTGGGTTTGAATCCTGCTGTGTGACAATTACCAAATTCCTTACCTTCTTTGAGCCTCAGTGTGCTCATCTTTAAAACTCAGTAGTTTTATGCTCAGTAGAGAGGCAGACTGGCATAGTTAGTTCATAGAGCGCTGAACTTGGACTTAGCAAGACTCGAGTTTAAATCTTAGGGCAGCTAGGTGTACAGAGTAGATAGAGGTAGACAGGGCACTGAGCCTAGAGTAAGAAAGATTCATCATTCTGAGTTCAAATTCAGTTTCAGACATTTATTAAGCTATGTGACCCCAGGGCAAGTCATTTGACCTTTTTTGCCTGTTTCATCATATATAAAATAAGTTGGAGAAAGAAATGGCAAGACACTCCAGTATCTTTGCCAAGAAAACCCCAAATGGAATCATGAAGGGTCTAAAACAAATGAGCAACAAATTGAAATTTAGAATCAGAGTGTTGTTAAGAGAACACAACGTGATCACATATGGGAAGAACTTTGGAAACCATGAAATTGTACATGTCAGCTATTGTTCTCCACAAGAGAAGAGGATTATTATCTCTTCAGAAATACAGGGGTGCATTTAAAACAAATGTCCTTATAAAAGAGAACTACACGGTCCTAGACTGGGTAGTACCAAATCTTTAAGGAAAATATTCCAGGTGGCACAGGGAGTAGAGCACCAGCCCTGGAGTCAGGAGGACCTGAGTTCAAATCCGGCCACAGACACTTGACACACTTAGTAGCCATGTAACTTTGGGCAAGTCACTTAATCCCAATTGCCCTCCAAAAAGCAAAAAAAAGAAAATATTCCATCACTGAGATGTGCCTTCTGGATTTTCTGCTGGCTAAGAGCGTATATCATGGTGCCCAGCTCCTTCGCTGCCTTCCAAACTGCTGGATTTCTAGTCCGGGAATTTGCAATAGTGTAGTGTTGTCACAGTTTGGTGCTTTGCCTCCAAATTCCCAAGGTCTGTGGGACATTGCCCTAAGTATAGGCTTGTCAGCCTCTAGTTGAAATGTTTGAATGATGAGGCATTACAACACTGCTTTGGTTCCAGGGCTCAGGTCAATCAGCTTCTTCCTCTGTGTGGCTCCCTGAGAAACCCAGATCCCTGTCAAATTTGGTGGGGAGGAGGAAGACATGTTACCTTTACTGTCTTCTGCCCCCAGTGATTTGAAATTGGATCTCTTGGGCATTCTGGCCTGAGGTGATTTATCCATTTTATAATCCCAGTTTCACCCTCTTTCAGTCAGGAAGCCTAATTCCTAGGCCTGTCTTCTACCTACTCTCCTTTCTCCTTAATAAGCTAGGCCCATGCACTTCCTCTGCTCAAACAGAGAGGACAGAAAGAACTATCACAATTAGAGCTTCCTTCCCCTACCCCACCATTCAGAAAACAGAATCACATGGTCCATTCGCAAAATATTAATAACTCATTTTATAATATCTAAAGTTGAAAGGAATCTTCAAGCTCACTGAGTCTAACGTTTTCATTTGTATCGATGAAGAAACTAGCAACTAGAGAAGTGATATGACCTACCTATGTCACACAGTATTGGTAGAAGGGATTTCCTACAGAGAGTTCCTTTTACCTACAAAATCACACTAAATGGTAGAATCAGGATTTGAATACATGCCTTTGGGTAGTATATATGCTCTTTATATCACAGTACCACAACCTTCTCTGAAAAAGAAAGGAAAGGTCCCAGGAAAAGAAGGACTGGCACAACATTATACCTTTTTGTTTTGTACATCTTCATTCAAACCTCAAAGTCAGTCATTTTGCAGCCACCCTCCTCCCCCACCAATTCTGTAAGGGACCTGGGGTTCTCAAAGAGCCATGAAGAGGAAGTCTTGAAGAAAAAGTCCTGAACCCTGGAACCTAAGGAGTGTTGTAATGCCTCATCATTCAAACAGATTTCAGTTAGAGGTCAATAAGCCCATACTTAGGGCAATGTCCCACAGGTCTTGGGAATTTGGAGGCAAAGCACCAAAGTGTGACAATGCTACACTCTTGCAAATTCCTAGACTAGAAATCCAGCAATTCTCCTAAACTAACTCAGCTTCTTCTCTTTGTTCTGTTAGAAATGATAATGAAAGGGTCATTGGTTAGTGACCCAATGACCAACCACCATTCCAGAGGACTCATGATGAAATTGGCTCCCTACCTCCTGATACAGAGCTAATGAACTCAAAGTGCAGATTGAGACATATATTTTTAGACATGCCCATTGTGGGAATTTGTTTTGCTTGACTATGCATGTTCATAACAGGGGATTCTGTTTTTCTTACTTTCTCCATGGGGGAGGGTTGGGGAGGAAGTAAGAAAGAGAGAAAGTAGCTGTTCATTTGAAAAAAAATCAATTTAATTTTCAAATAAAAAGAGAAAGTAGCAACCTTTAGGATGCCTCCTCTTCTCTCTTTTTTGTGAGACTATGTTTGCGACCAAAACCCAGATTTATGACCTCAAAAGAAGTGCAAGACACACAAATTTAGAGCCACCTCCCATCCAAATGTTTATATGGATTATTTGTGCCCAACCTATGTTACAGCCTTCCAAATTTGTATTAATCTTGATCAGTCACAGTTGGATGCACTGTACCTTGATACTAATGCAGTGATGTCAGTTTGGTACTCTTCAAGCCTGAAGGACAACAAGCAACTGGCCTTGTAATTTCATGGGTATAAGGGACTTCCAGTGAGGCAAATCCCTCTTCCCATGCAGATTAGTATTTTCTCTGAAATATATAACCTTTATAGGTTGCCTGAGGCATGAAGAGGTTAAATGACTTGCCCAGGAACATACCTAGCATATGTCAGAGGCAGTACTTGAACCCAGGTCTTTCTCACTCCAGTATCATCTCTCCATTGGTTGTATGGAGCTTTGAATATCCCTGCTAATCCCTATAGATAAAACCTACTGAATTAACAAAGTCTGAGAAAAGTTGTAGTTAATAGAAATATGGATTGGTATTTCATAGCACTTTTTCTTTTTAAGAGTCTGGGTCTCATCTCTCCCAGGTTTGAAATGTACCTACCTAATCAAGGTCCTGATCTTATGGCTTATTGGCATGGATGTTTTAATCTGCTTCATTTCCAACAAGGGCTGATTCACTCTCTTGAGGCAACCTATTGGCTTGCCATATTGGTACAAGATTTAGTGCAGACACCCAATCAACTTAGCCCTAACATACCTCAGCATTCTTATGTTCAATTAATTCACCAGCCTCATCTTCTCCCAGTAGCAGGGATTATAGGCATACACTTGGGCATATATGTCTCTATGCCTTATACTTTAGTTTTCAAAGTGTTTTGTATATCTTATCTACCACCATAGAAGCTACTAAGACTTATCACAGAACATCAGAGCTAGAGAGACCACAAACATTACCTCATTAAACCCCTTCATTTGACATATGAGTACACCAAGGTCCAAGGATTAAGTGACTTGATACCTTCTATTAAGAACTCTTTCAATCTAGGCAAGAACAGTCCAGTGGTATAGAAGGTTCTAGTTATGCTCCCTATTCAGTGGTACACCAAGAATGAATGAATCGATGGATGAATGAAAGAGCATTTATTGAGCACTTACTTAATATGCCAGGTACTATGATGTGAAAGGGATCCAAATATAAATGGCAGGGCAATTCTTGCTCTTGAAATGCTTAATTTCTAATGGAGGAAGACATATAGTAGAGTAGTATCAAGGAAGGGATGTTGTGTCAAGGAAGTCACAGAGATGGTGAGTAAAATCATAGAACAATTGGTTGATATGTTCTTTCCCAAAATGATAACATTGCTTTTGTCACCATTCCCAAAGACCCAGAGTTTTCCAAAAGCTAATAATAACTTACATTTATATAACATCACAAGGGACCAACATCTAGAGCTCAAAGGGACTTTGGAGGCTATCTAGGCTAACCTGACCATTTTATGGATGAGGAAACTGAAACTCATGGAGGTTAAAAAACTTTTGTCTGGTTCCATTCTAATAATAAATAGAAACTGAGATTTGAGTCCAAATCCAATGGTCTTTATCCTCTATCTGCCTGCCTATGTGATTTTGTTAGAAGAGGTAGAGTAGTGGAAAGCACAGTCACAAAACCTGTTTGAATCCCAGCTCTGCTACTGCCTGAACTTTTTACACTTTCCCGATAACAATCCTGTGAGGTAGGGAATGCAAGAATTATCATCCCCATTTTATAGAAGAGAATACTGAGGCACTGACAGGCTCTGTGACACAGTATGTGATACGGTCCCATAGATAATAAATATCTGAGTTGAGAACTGAACTTAGATCTCCTGACTCCAAGTCCAGCTCTCTCTTTGTGACACACCAGAGGACCAGATCCTTGACCTCTGAAGTCCAACCTACCTGACACTCCACTCAGATATTCATTAGTGTGGAATGGGGGAAATGGAGTTATAAGAGGAAACTCAGGGGAAAAATTCACAGGACTTAAATCAGGAGGCTTGGGTTAGGAGTCTATGAGTCTGCCATTAACTGACTGTGTGACCTTTGGGCAAGTTAATTCATGTCTCTGGGTCTCTGATTCCTCATCTTTTAAATTAAAGACTTGGACTAAATGATCTAGAATGTTCCTTTTAGCTCTAAAGATTTCTGTGATCCCAAGATGTGGCTTCAGGACCAGCTCTAGGCACAATTGTGAAAAAGTTCCCATTTATAAACTGATTAACAATTTACAAAGTGCATTCAATTCAACATAGATTAAGAGCTTACTGTGTGCAATCTGGCCTACCATGTGTAAGGCACTTGTGCTTACTATGATCCTGTGAGATGAAGGTTTAAGTAAAGTTGGTATTTGGCACCAACCACCCCCCCCCCATATTCCCCTTCTTTCAGATTATCCCTGAGCACATTGAGATGTCTAATATGGCACCAGGGTTGACTCTTCCTGCATAGGTTCCATGGTACATAGGGCAATGTAAGGAACAATGCATTTTTGAGTCAAAGGACCTGGGTTCAGCTCTTGACTCTGGTACTTATTGTGTGACCTCAGGTAATTCTGTTATTTCCTCTCTCTGGGACTCAGTTTCCTCTACTGTAAAAAGAAGGAATAGGAGTAGTTGGTCTCTAAGAAGTCTTCCAACTCTAAATGTATGATCCTATGAACTCCTCACACCCTATCCAAATTTTACCTATTTTTATACGTAGTTATTTTCATGTTGTCTTTTGCCGTAAACTGCTGATCTCTTGAGAGGAGGTACTGGGCTGCTATTTTTCTGGTTTGGGGGGCTTGGGAGGGGGGTTGTCTTTGTATTCCCAGTGCTTAGTGCAGTGGCTAGAACATAGTAGGTTCTTAACAAATGCTTATTGTTTAGACTTGACTTGACCTAATCCCTACTAGTACTTTCCTAAGATAACTTTTTTTTCCATTAGTCACAGGGCTTCTGAAAACCATGCCTTAATGTCAAATCCAATGGCTTTTTCTCCCTTGAATTCCTTATCTTTAATCTTTCTGTAAAATTTGACATCATTGATTTCTCATCCCTCCAAGGTGCATTTTTCTCCCTTCAGAGACTCCATGGGCTTCTGGTTTTCCTTCTTCCTCTCGCCCTGCACCTCTTCTATCTCTGTCATTGGCTCCTCTCATTCTTGACCCCCAGTTGTTGGTGTTCCCCAGGTCCATGACCCTCTTCTTTTTTATTTCCTCTCCTTTGGCTATTCCACCCACAATCATGGTTTTAACTACCATCTCTGTGCAAATGACTGTCAAATATACATCTACAATCTGAACTTCTGATTCCACCTGGCCAGTGAAGATCTCTGCTAGATGTTCTGAGTCCTCAATCTCAACATATCTCCTATCCATGTCTCCTAGTTTAGTCTTCAAGGGCCTAATAAAACATATAATTATTTCTGCCCACATAAACATAAAAGCCTTCCAAATATTTGAAGATAGATATCCTGCCCCCTCCTCCCAGTCTTCACTTCTCCAGATTAAATATACCCAGTTTCTTCAACTGATTTTCACGTGACATGAACTCAAGGCTCTTTTTCTTCCTGGTTGCCCTTCTCTGGACACCTCCTCAGCTTATGAATGTCCTTTTTAAACTGTGGGACCCTGAAATTAACACAATCATTCAAATGTATTTTGACCAAAACAGGACAGAGTTCAATCCACCTTCCAGTCCTGTCCAACTCTTCATAACTCCATTTGGGGATTTCTTGGAAGAGATACTGAAGTGGTTTGCCATTTCCTTCTCCAGATCATTTTACAAATGAGGAAACTTAAGGGAAACAAGGAGAAGTGACTTGCCCGGCATCACACAGTTAGTAAGTGTCCAAGACCAGATCTGAACTCAGGAAGATGTCTTCCTGACTCCAGACCCAACACTTTATCCACTCTGTCATCCAGCTGCCCCATAGGGCAGAGTCCAGAGAGACCATCACCTCCTTGATCCTAGAAGCCTGGCTTCTTGTGATAAAGTCTAACATGAAATTCATTTTTTTTTTTTGGCTGCCACATAACACTACTAACTCGTAGGGAGTTTATAGACTACTAAACATTCTGGATAATTTTCAGAACAACTGCTTTCAAAACATATTTCCCCCAGCTTATACTTTTGAAGTTGGTTTTTGTGCCCATGAGTAAGATTTTACATTGATCCTTATTGGATTTCATCTTACCTGATTCATCCCATGTTCAAACCTCTCAAGATTCTTATAAATCCTAAACTCACTTATCCAGTGTGTCAGTTAGCCCTCCCAGCTTTACGTCAGCTACAAATTCAATGAGCATGACATCAGTGCCTTTATCTAACTGAGATGCAAATATTAAGCAACATAGGGTCAAACAAAGAATCCTGGAGTACTCCCCTGGAGACCTCTTGACAACTAGACATTGAACCATTAACAACTATTCTATGAGTCTAGCTAGCCAGTCATTTCTAAATCAATCTAATTGCATCTAATTCAAGGGCTGGTAATCTGGAGGTCAAAACCAGTCTGAGGTCTGTATTTTTTCCATTTCCAGCTAAGAAAAATTTTTACTTTTTAAAAAGTATTATTTACTCATTTTTAACGTTCTTTGTTATCTTGAATTCCAAATCTTCTCCTCCCCTCTAGCTTCTCCCCACCCATTGAGAAGGCATGCTATATATCAATTTTACATATTAAATTATATAAAACATATTTTTATGTTAAGTAAAGAAATAAAGGAAAAGAAAATGAAAAAATTATGCTTCAATTTGCACTCAGAGTTCATCAATTCTCTCTCTGGAGATGGATGTTTTTAAATTTTTTTAAGTAAGTGTAAAAGCCATTCTTAGTTTACTGACCCTGAGTAGGATTTGGCCCTCAAGCCATAGTTTGCCAATTTCTGATCTAATCTACATATCTCTAGAATAGCATAATATACTCTATACAAAGCTTTACTAAAACTGGGGTAACTAATAGCCAAAACATTCTCACTTACTCCTAGATTAGTAATCTTGCCAAAAAAAAGGAATGACATTAGGCTGGCATGACTTATTCTTACTGAAGCCTTTTTGGTTCTTTGTAGTCACTGTTTCTCTTCTGAGATGTTTGCCAACCATCCAGTCATTGTTGGTATTTTACCAGGAATTGAAGTGAAGTCACTAGACTATGGTTTTTGATCTCTGTTCTCTTCTCTTTTTTAAAAATCAAAGCATGGATGGAACACGGACACTGGAGTCAGGAGGACCCAAGTTCAAATTCGGTCTCAGACACTTAGCTGTGTGACCCCGGGGAAAGAGAAAGAGAGAGAGAGAGAGAGAGAGAAAGAAAGAGGGGGAGAGGGAGAGAGGGAGAGAGGCAGGCAGGGAAGAAGAAAGAAAGGAAGGAAGGAAGGAAGGAAGGAAGGAAGGAAGAAAGAAAGAAAGAAGGAAAAAAGAAAGAAAGAAAAAGAAAGAGAAAACTAAAGCAAAATTTGAGCTTCTACAATCTTGTAGTTACTCTTCTGTTTTCCACGATCTTTCAAATATCATTGACAATGGCTCAGCAATCATCTCTTCCTGGAATGTCCTACCTTCCTCCCCCTCTATTTCAGTTTTTTGCCCATTGACATTTTTCAAGGCTTAATTCAAATGCTTCCTCCTTCATGCATGTTCCCAGACCCTCAGGCAGTAGTGATCACCCCAATTCAGTGAGACTGGATTTGTTTGGTTTTGTTGCTGTCGCTAGAATATCACATGACATCTCCTAACTCCAATAATTTTCACTGGTTGTTCCCAACACTAGAAGTCTCTCTCCTTGTCTCTGTGTCCTGGCTTCCCTACCTTCCATAGACCAAAATCCTTTCCCTCAGCTGAAGTCCCACCTTCTGCAAGAAGCCTTTCCTAGCCCTCCTTAATCTTAGTCCCTTCCCTGTGAGATTTATCAACAATTTATCCCATTTCTCTCTAGTTTGTAAATAGTTATTTACATGTCATACCCTCCCCACCCCCTTAAACTAAGAGCTCCTTGAGAGCAGAAACTATTTTTTGCCTTTCTTTGTATCTTCACCAATTAGTACAGTACCTGGAACATAATAGGTGCTTAATAAATCAGTGCTTTTTGACTTGATTTTACTTAACTTGTCAGTTCTTTCAAGACCTGGGATATAGTTCCTCTGGCCAGGTGACTGAAATTCATCAAGGGCAGTGAGGAGCTCTTAAGTCATCTGAGGTATCAACTTTTCCTTACTTATCTTGGGCATCAACTGCCTGTTAGTCATTTTGTTTCCAATGGAAAAATCACTCTCCTTGTCAAAGAAAAAAAAAGCAAGATAAGAATTGAGCAGGATTTGGGGCTTTCTCCCTTTTAGTAGTGACTGTTGTCCCCATCCATCCCAAGCAATGGTCCTCTCCTTTCCTTGATCCTTCTTTTCCTCTCAGTATAGATAAAAAGAAGCCACCTCTCTTTTTTGCCCTTACATTCCCTCACCAGTCTCATCTCATTCTGAGTTTCAGCTTTAAATTCCTGTCACCCATCACAATAGTGTTTTAGTGTTACTAGTGTTTCTAGTTGAGTGCTAGTGTTGCCAAGTCAAAATGCTAACGCGTACTGAGTTTACAATTCATTAAACCCCTAGGTCATTTCCACAAGAACTTTTGTTTATCCGTGACTCCCTAATCCTTTACTTCTACAACTGTCTTTGATCCCAAATGTTGAACTTTGCGTTGTCCCTATTGTATTTCATCTTATTAGATTAGGTCCACATTTCTAACTTGTTAAGAAATTTTTGTATCTTGACTCTGTTATCTAGTGTCAGTTATCCCTCCCAGTTTTGTGTCATCTTTGAAAGTGATGAATACTACTTCTATGCCTTCATCTAAGTCACTGACAAAAACGCTGAGTAACATAAGATTAAGAATAGATACTTGGGGCACTTCACTAGAGACAAACTCCACATTGGCATTAACCCTTTAATGACGATTTTGGGGGCTCTATCACTCAACCAATTCCAAATACACCTGACAATGCTATTATCTAGCTCATATACTTTTTCATTTTGTCTGCAGAGTTTAAGAGACTGACAAATATTTTATTGAAATCTAAGTCTACCATGTCAACAGCATTTCCCTGATCTACCAGTCTAGTTACCCTCTGAAAAAGGAAAATGAGGTTATTCTTGCACAGCCTGTTCTTGATGAAGTCATGCTGGCACTTACAGATACCTGTTCCCTTTTCTAAATGCTCACAAACTATTCCCTTAATAATACCTCTTAGAAGGTCAGGTTCAAAGTCAAACTCACTAACCAAAATTCAGAAGACATTAATTTCTTCCCAGGCACAACCTTTTTTTTTTATGGAAACATTTACTCCTCTCCAATCCTGTATCATTTCTCCTGTTCTTTTTGATTTTTGAAAGGTCATTGACAGTGGTTCAGAAGTCACATCCACCAATTTTTTAATATCTTGAGATCGACTGTGTGCTGAAGTCAGCTCTTGAGAATAATTATTAATTTTTTAGTGTGAATGCTCCTTACACCTCAGAAATAGGCAAATCTTAGAAGTCATGACTTGATTTGTTATTCTGTTAATGGTCAAGACTGCAGAAAGTGACAGAAAATGTTGTTAATGCAAATTAAATTTAAAGGTGTGTCAGCACCTTTTCAGGGAGTCAAGCATTAAGCATGCAGCAGCACACCCCTGCCTGGGATGTAGTTCACCTGGGTCTGGTGATATGAACTCGTCAAAGGTGGTACTATATATTTTTCCTTACATTGATTACCCAGGGTTAACATTTATTCATTTTTGTTCTACTCTTTCAACTCCAAATGGGCACCTAGGTGGCTCAGTGTACAGAGTGCCAGGCCTAGAGTCAGACCTCAGTTCAAATTTGGCCTCAGACACTAGCTGTGTGACTCTGGGCAAGTCACTTAACCCTGTTTGCCTCAGTTTCCTCATCTATAAAATGAGCTGGAGAATAATTGGCAAACCACTCCAGTATCTTTGCCGAGAAGACCCTAAATGGGGTCACCAAGAGTCATACATTACTGAACACCAACTGAACAACAAATTCCACTCCAAATATTATTTTCCATGATAGAAAAAAAAGATTCAAGCTAAGCTCTGAGTCCTTTGTTTTCTCTTCATTTTATATTATTATAGCATATCACTTCCTTGCTTATGAAGCTCCAATAGCTCCCTGTTACCTCTAGGTTAAAATTCACACTCCTCTGGCTGTTAAAAAGTCTTTCCCCATCTGACTCCAATCTACCTTTCCAAGATTATTGCATGTTATCCTTCATGCCTCCTACAATTCAAACCGATGATCTGTTAGCTGTACTCTGTGCAAGACAGAAATTCTAAGTGCTCACATTTATACCAATTAATTTTATCTTATTCTATTTAAAGCACTATTGTGGCCTGTGAAGATTTAGGGCAGGAGATGGAGGGGAGTCAGAGAGGATTCTGACTTTATCATCCAATATGTTAGCTGTCCTTCCCAGTGTGGTGTCATATATGCCTTTCCCGCTTCTGGGAGTTTGCACAGACCATGCCACATGCTTGGAATGCGCTCCCTCCTCACTTCTGCCTCACAGGATGCCTGGCTTCCTTCAGGCTCACCTCATGAATGTACCACCCTTGAGAGGGAGTCTGTTCTCATTCTCTTCTCCCTACTGCTAGTGCCCTCTACCCAGAAATTTCTTTGTATCTACTTTGAATATGTTTTGTGTTTAATTTTCTATGCATAACTGATTTCTCCCTTCCCTTTCCCAATCCCATACAATAGAATGTAAACTCCTTACAATATGAGGTTGATTTTTTGTCTGTTTTGGTTTTTTTTCTCACTTTATCCCCAGGGCCTAGCACTTATTTATTTCCCCATCTAGAAGTTCACTTTCCTCTAGCTTCTTCAATTTTTCCAGACATCCAAGAATACCAATGGAGCTCATGGCCTTGTCATATATTATCCTTTGCTCTCCCCACATGACAAGTTCTCTTCTTTTTCACTCATCCTTTGCTCATTCCTTAATGACATCTTCTACTCTAGTTCTCCGTAATTCTTTGGTTGTAATGCATTGATTGCAGCCTGCTCCTAAGCAGCATGCACATTGCCATCATCCTATAGTTAATAACTCACTTTTAATTCCTCAGAGACCAGTTTTCTGTGACTGAAAGTCATATTACACCACCAGTGATTTCTTGTTG
>CM053580.1:499554530-499573148 GCA_028627135.1 Pseudochirops cupreus | reverse complement strand
CCAGAGTCACCCAGCTAGTAAATATCTGAGACTGGATTTGAAATCACATCTACCTGATTCTAGCCCCAGTGCTCTATTCAATGCACCACCTAGCCATACCACCAGTGATACAGAATGATTTTTCAGACTAGTTCAGCTTTTCCCTGTTTATTCATCTCACAGTACTAGGTGGAGTGGTCTTTTTTCCAAATGTTTTCATAATTTACCACTCCAACGACCAGCTTCAAAGTATTGGTCAGAATCAAGTGCCAAATGGCAGTTCCCCTCATCCTTAACAAAATGACAGGAGTTTGCACAGCCTATATCACTGGCCTTGGCTTCCCTTGCTAGTGAAATTATAGAGTAAATTGGTAAAAGGATAATATTTAAGTATGAAGACAGGGAAGGGGTGATCTTTAAAAGCCATCATGGTTTCATCAACAATGGATCAAAGCTAGACTAACCTCATTTCATTTTTTTACAAGGTTCCTAAATAGATTAGATCAGGGAGATAGATACTACAGACGTGATTTATCTAGATTTCAGCAACGGGCTTCAAACATTTCTCATGCTATCTCTGTGGATAAGAAGGGCAAATATGGCCTTGGAATGGTGAGGAGGATGTGAAATGATTTGAATGGTTGAACCCAGAGCAGTCACTAATGAGTAGATGCCAATTTGGAGGAAGATCTCTAGTGAAGTATCCTAGGATCTGTCCTTGGCCCTACATTGTTCAACATTTTTATTAATGACTTAATTGAAAACATAGATGGTGTGTTTATCAAATACAGATGACAAAAAGTCAATATGTTGTATGACAAAGTCAGAATCTGAAAAGGCCTCTATAAGTTGAAACACTGGGTGGAATCTAACAAGATGTGATATAATAGAAATCAAAGTCCTACACTTGTGTTTAAAGAATATGAGGTAAGGGGTGAGGAGGTAGTTCTTACGAAAAACATTTGACAGTTTAGATGAACTATAAGGTGGTCCTATTCAATGTAGTCCCAAAGTCTTCATGCAGATTTAAGCTACTAAAGTTTAAAACTACACTATGAATAGGTTAAAGGTGCATTAACAGCTTAAATCTGCATGAAAGACTTTGAAGCCACTCTGTATAAACCAGCAGTTTGACATAAAGGCCAAAAAAAAAACTAATAGGATTTTAGGCTCTTTAGACATCTCACAATCGTGGGATTTAAGTATTGCATGGATCTCAGGAGTCATCTACCTGAATAAGTAGCCCTTCTACCATATAACTAACAACTCATCACTGAGCTGTGACTTGAATGCTTCCCAAAAGGGCAAATCCATTCTGATCATTAGGAAATTTTTCTTTAACATAAAACTTAAACCTGTCTCTTTGTAACTGCCATCCATCGTTCCCTGCTCCTCCCAAAGAAACTATGTAGAACAAGTTTTCCATGTGATAGCCCTTTAAGTGGCTGAAGACAGGCTATCGTGATTATCCCCCATTCTTTCAGCCATTCCTCCTTTGGTACAAACTGCAGACACTCCAGTCCTCTCATTATTCTGGTTGCATCCTCTGGATATTACTCCAATTTAGCAATGCCCCTTCTTACATGTGATGTAACCAGAACAGAGAGCAATTCCCCAAGTATGATCTGAATAGGGCTAAGTATTGTAGAACTATCAACTCCTTACTCTTAGACACTATCTCTGTTAGTTAATGTATCCCAAAATCACTTTAGCTTTCTAGGTTGCCGTGTTATATGATTGTCTCATAGAAATCTTACATCTCATTAAAATCGCTCAGATCTTTTTCAGAAAAAAAAAAAGCTTCTGGGTAGACACACTGCTCTTATCTTATACTCCTGAAATTGATCTATTTGAATTTTCACATTAATTCCTGTTAAATTTCAATTTATTTAATATAAACCAATATCCTAATCTATTAAAATGTTTTAAATACTAAATCTATATTCAGTTTGCTACCTATCTCTCCCAACTTTCCGCAATTATGATAAATATGTCACCCATGTCACCATGAAAGTGCTAAAATGCCAGCCACCAACTCTCGGGGCATTCCCCTGGAGACCTGTCTTCCAAGGTGACATCTAACTATTAATGGCTGTTTTAGGGACTCAGACATTCAAGTGGTTTAAAATCTATCCAATAGTATTCTCATTTAGCTCATATATCTCTAGCTCTACAAGAAAAGTATTACAGATTTCATTAAATGCTTTGCTAAAAACCTGATTTAACTTTACCTACAACATTTTCCTGTTAGCAACCCTGTCAAAAAAAGAGATAAGGTTGGATTGGCATGCCCTCCTCTCAACAAAGTAATATTGGCTTTTTAAAAATCTTTGACTGAAGCTAGTGGATAGTTTAAATTCCAGAGTTCTGAGCTGCAGTAGACTTAAAACCAATGAGATGTCTACACCAAGCACCAACGTGATGAATTTCCAGGAGCAGGAGGCCACCAGTTGCCCTAAGGAGGCACAGACAAACCCAGGTCAAAAGCAAAGCTTGTCAGAGCTTCCAGGATGATCAGCCTTGGCACTCGGCTTGTGCAAGACTGCTGTCTTTACAATCTGGGCAAGAATTTATTTAATCTCTTTCATGTTACATCCTAGAATTTTGCTAAAATTGAAGTCAAAATCACTAGGCTACAGATCTGAAATTCCAATCTCTTCCCTTTGTTGAAGATTGAGACCCCATTTGCAATTCTCCAGTCTTGCAACATGTTTCTCACTCTCCCCATCTGTCCAATGATCAGCACAGATAGTGCTTCAGCAATCACATCTTTCAGTTATTTTAGTACATAAGATCATCTCTCATCTGGGCTAGGTGACTTGAACGCATTAAGGAAAGCTGGATATCTCTCACCCTCCCTACTTGTCTTCAGCACCAACTCCCTATTTGTTTCTCTACAGTCCAAGAAAGAATACAGAGCAAAACAAAAATTCAGCAACATTCCTACTCTTTCTTTGCTTTTTCTCTTTTCTCCAATAGAGATATTTAAATCATTTTAAATCTCTTTTTGTTGTCTTTAGCTCCTCTCAGTTTCAGTGCTCAGGGCCTTTATCCTCCTTTTTAATAATGAATTTCTTTTATTTGACCTTGCTTTCATCTTCAAAATCCCATATGAAAATCTAACTTGGTTCAGGAGATGCCTGTGCCACCATAATATTCCTTTTTCTCAGGTCCCTTTTTTCCTCCTCATTGGAAAGCATGGCAACAAGAATTTTCATCTCCTGGAGACAATTCTTTTTAGAATATGCTCATGGTGGAGGAGTTAATACAATGAATCCATCCTTAACTTATCATTCAGTTTCAAGAACTAAGTCTTATAATTTCAACAAAAGTCTCAATGAATCAATGACTTCCCCGTAGTAGATACTCCCACCATCATTGCAGAGTACAACATACTCGTGCCTCTCCAATCCCTGTGTCTCCCCATCTGCTCTTCACAGGTGGTCCACTCCACATGCTGAGAGTCCCCTCCTTTATCACCTGACAGTGTGCAGGTATACCTGAAGCATACAGGCCATCCATCTGTCATCGCTCATTGCCACTAATTGCCAGCCCACTTCCTTTTCCAGGCATGAATCTTTTTGATGACATCTTTATGTCATTTCCCACACACACTTCATCAATCATAATGTGCTGAAGCTTATTTGTACCCATCATTTGTTGCTAAATAACAAATTTGAATGGCTCACAGAATGGCTCACTTGGAGACTGTGATATTCCTTAATCTGTGACTATATAGCATCACTGGAAGAACATTGTTTTACAAGGTAGAATTAAGGCCATCATTAGATTCACTTCTTTTAAAGGCTGTAAGGCACTTATGATTCACCAAATCATGGAGATGATCACATTTTACAGACTGTAAGACTAATCTAAAGATCTTATCTAAGAATGGGCATCATGGTGCACAAATAGAGACCCTGCTATTAGGAATAGAGCTTGAGAGTTCTGAACGGCTATAGAGATAAAGCCAATTGGAAGTTTGGAACCAATATGGTAGGCCTTCCGGGAATGAAGGACCACCAAGTTACCTAAGCAGGACATCAAAGCTACCATGCTAATTAGCAGTGGTATGGACTCTTAAAAGGCTGCTGCATTTACAGCCTGGGCCAGATAGGAAGACCACATCTTCAACAACCACAAAAAGATCCTATCCAGGAAAACTGATCTATGAAGAAACACTAAAAAGAATGAGTAACCAGTGGTGAGTATGCTCCATGGGATGCCCCTCTTCCCATTCCTTCACACTCAAATGTAAAACATCAATTCCATGGACTGCCTTATGGAGTCATTAAAATGCCATAAGAAAAGAAATACTCAAAATCGTACCTCTTCCCCAGTCATCAAGGACTATTCTTGGGGAGCTCGGGGGATAGGGGGAACACCAGTGCCATTCTCCAATTTGTCTCCTGCTTAAATCCTTTGCTTATTGCTGCCTCTGAGCTGACAAAAAGCTGTCTCTCTAGCTTGGCCCTTGCTGAGCTCCTCTCACCCATGGATCCATTACCTTATGTTAACGTTCACATTCACTCTGCAGTAAATTGGTTCCAAATTTAGCAAGACTGAGACAAGATAAAATATCCAATCACCAGTACTGCAAGTGTTCCTAACTTCAACTTTTTAGGATTATTGTTCATTGCTGCCTATGGAGGTATTGAGTGAATGGTGACTGTATTCATTAAGTGATTCCAGTCTCATTTCTGAACATTCGATCTTTCTCTATTGGACAGCTTCTGATGGGCATAGCTTCTACCAAATCCACCTGGCTCTGTTAGCATGCCATCTAGCATTTTGTGTCCTGGCTATATGGAAGCTAAGCCACTAACAGTTAGTGAAGTCTCCAAAACATTTTCTTCTAATGGCCCTTCATGGACCATTCTTTCCTGAACCTATCTAAATTCTTTGTGAAACTATACTTCCAAAAGACAGAGTGCTGCCATAGAAAGAATTCTGGAAGAATCTACACTTTGCCACCTCTGGAATCTTGACCAAATCATTTCACTGCTTTTTCCTCATCTATAGAATGGATTTCATTATGAAACCCTTTATGCTACTTCTCTCCAGGGATATTGTGGGACTGACTCCATTTAGACAATTATGTAAAGTTATCTGTAAATAAGAGTCATAATTATTACTGTTCTCAGTCTGTGCCATCTCCTTGGCTTTTGGATCAGACCTATGATTTCATGGGGCATAGACGGTATCTACTAATGCAGGGTTGGACCTGCTTTATAACTTACATTCTTGGAGAATTGTGAAATGACATGTTTGGGATCATGAAGTATGCGACAGAATCAGGACTTGAATCCAGATCTTTCCTGACTCCAAGGTCAACTTTATCCTCTATGTCATACTGCCTTTGACATCTGAGCAGCTAGGTGGTGCAGGAGATAGAACACCTCGCCTGGAATCAGGAAGACCTGTGTTCACATCTGGTCTCAGACCATTACTGGGCAAGTCATTGACTCTCTGTTTGCCTCAATTTCCCTCAACTGTCAAATGTGCTTAAAACAGCATCTCTCTCCCAGGGCTGTTGGGAGGATCAGAGATCATATCTGTAAAGCTCTTAGCACAATGCCTAACGCTTAGTAGGTGTTTGATAATGCCTTTTTCCTTCCTGTCTTTTAAAGTAACAACTTCCCTAAGTATACCCTTACTTTATTAAATGGTATATCTTTTCATACAAAGGATCCTAGAATTCCTTAGTATGGAGAACTCCTTGCTTTGTGGACACTCCCTCCACCATCACAAATCATAACCCTCTATGACTTCATAGAGCAAGATTTGAACCTAGGACTGAACTTGACATCTTATCCACTAAGTCAGTATTACTAGGCTTTCTCTCTAAGCAGAAGAATTTTGTGTGTGTGCATATTTAGAAAAAGATGCAATGGACTGGTGGAGAGAATGTTGAGCCCAACATATACGGTGTATAGGGAGAAGACGGTATCTGAGCTTCAGGAGAGAAACAGATATGAGTGGTTCCAGGCACTTTTGGGGAGAGACATTTAGAAAAACTTTGGAGGCTGTAGACACATAGGGGAAGCTGGGGACTCAAAATGTCCTTTACTTCTAACTTATCTCCTTAGAGAAATTCCTTTGGGTGAAATTGGGCCTTCTCTTTTGTTTGAACTGAGATTTTATCTCACAGAAAAGAGCTAATTTACTCTGGTGCATTTTCTGATAAGTCCCAATGTAGGCATGCCAATTTCAATTTGCTATATTGTTTGCATAAATATGTTTACTCTGAATTAACTGCTTCTGATA
This sequence comes from Pseudochirops cupreus, assembly GCA_028627135.1. Taxonomy (NCBI): domain Eukaryota; kingdom Metazoa; phylum Chordata; class Mammalia; order Diprotodontia; family Pseudocheiridae; genus Pseudochirops; species Pseudochirops cupreus. The sequence continues at coordinate 499,566,902 of CM053580.1, read as the reverse complement.
GTAATTTTCATAATCAGAGTTTGGTAAGAAGGAGTTAAGTCAGCAAGTGGAGGTTAAAGGTTGGAGAACAGGGAAGAAGCGTTTGTTCTGAACCCACTATACCCCCAGAACAGCATTATTTAAAGGGAACAGATGGATATAATTCTAGTCCTATGTCTCTTTTGGAGATACATGAAGAAAGGAGAAAACACTCTAATAAGTCTCTTCTCCTACTCCCCTCCAAGGGAAAATAAAATTTTCTCTCAGAAAGAAGTTGGACAAGACAATTCCAAAGAACATATGATGTAAAATGATGTCCACATCCAGAAAAAGAACAGGTAGAGTCTGAATGCACACCGAAGGGTACTATTTTCACTTCAGGTTTTTTTTTATGTTTTTTCCTTTTTGTTCTATTTCTTCTTTTACAACTCATAATGTGGGAAAATGTTTTACATGATTGCACATGTATAACCTATTTAGCAGATTGCTTGCTGTCTTGGGAAGGGGGGAGAAAAGGGAGGAAGGAAGAAAAATTTAGAACTCAAAATCTTATAAAACTGAATGTTGAAAATTGTCTTTATGTGTAATTAGGGAAAAATACTATTTACATATTAAAATACAAGAAAGAAATTTGTCCAGTTCCAAAGATACTTAATCATGCCACCAAAAAGCCTTACCTAGACAACCCACATAGTCATATGTGTGTGTGTGTATCTGACATAGATACCCACATCTTAGAATGCCTCAACTTCCTATTTATCCTAAAACTGTCTTTCTCAATCTTTAGAGGGTGACCCAGACAAAATTTGATGACTGTCAATGTTCAATTTATGTACTTTTATGGTTTTCTCATGTCTCAATTACCTTATCCTCATACAGAAATTTTGAACATGAGGATAATAAAATAAAGTCACAAAAAGATAATTCTGCAAACACTCCACTCTCGGTTCCTGTGAGTTTTTTGCCTGGGTATTTGAATAGAGAGAAAAATTCTAATCTTTCTAGTTTGACTAAAAATAGTCGGGACATCTCCATGTATTCTGTCTGCTCAGCAAGTTACATTAAGGAACTGGAGAATTGTGAAAGGTGATTCTTATTCTAAACAGAGGCCAGATGTCCTTTTGTACTCTGTGGTGGCTTGCAGAAGGTGCAGAGGAGGCTTGAGTGTATACTGGGTCATCTTGGGAACTTCCTGCCTGGATCTAGGGGTTGAAATATAGAAGGGGAACACAGTTGGCATATACTTTTTCACAAGGCCTTACATTCAACCAATTCAAAAGTATTTACTGAGTACTTATTATATGCCAGGCACTGAGCTAAGGACTGAGGATACCATGAAAAAGAAAAAAAAAAGTACCTTCCCTCAAGGAGCTTACATTCCAATGGGGAAGAAGAGCATATTTCTACAAACAGTTACAGAGAAGATACATAAAGGGTATGCAGAAGGTAATTGCAAAGAGGAAGCTCCAGCAGCTAGTGAAACTTGAAAAAAACCTCCTGAAGAAGGTTTTACTTGAGCTGAGTCTTAAAAGAAGTGTAAATGAGAGCCTTCCAAACACTTAAAGATAGTTGCCATATCTTCTCCCTAAATCATCTTCTTTGAGCTAAATAATTCCCAGTCCTTCAGTCAGTCCTCACACAGAATGATCTGAAGACTAATCTAAAGATATGAGGCTACCCCAAGCATGTGAAGACTTTCCAATGGTGGAATGGGCAGATGAGAGGAATTTGTTCCAATAGTCATGAAGGTGGCTAACGCAGGCCGTGCTAAATACTTAGAGCTTAGTCAGACCTCAAAGATGCCAAGATCATCCACTGGATCCTGGTCTGTTGCCAGGCATCCTAACTTTTGTCTTGCAACTTGACTTTGATGACTCTGGAAGAGAGAGTGAGACTGATGACTGTGCAACTCTGCCTCACTTAAATCTAATTCTTGCATGAGATAAAATATGAACCATCACATTGTGATATCATTCGTCCCCTTCAAAAACAAAGGGCACACAACAACTCTTAATAGCCTTCCTAAATAAAGTGTAACATCTTAAAAAGCACACAATACTACAGATATGCTCTTACCAGGACAGAGTACCGGGGGACTATCACCTGCTTTAGCCTGGGTATTATGACTCTGACTCAAAAAAGAATTATTGATGTCTTTTGTTTAAGCATCTCAGTCATTTCTGGAAATGTTCTACTTTACCACCACCCCCAAATTATACCATCTCTTAGAACAGAGAAAAACAAACAAAATCACTCAGTATCATGACTCTATTTGATAACGTCTACACCATTCTACCCTAGTAGTCTACAGCTTCTCTGCTGGGGTTGGAGGCATAAGTCATTGCCTATTCTCTCTGATTATTGTTGGTTTTTCCATTGCTCAGAATTCAGCTTCTATATATTGATGTTTCATTTACATTGTTCTAATCATTACATATATTGTTCTATTAATTCTATTCACCTCACTTGGCATCAGTTCATGCAAATTTTCCCACTTTGTCAAAATTCCCTTTAATCATGATTCCTTTCTGTGCTATGGTATTCCATTTCATCTGTTTTTGGTGGTGTTTTTTTCCCCTGGACTTGTAATTGAATATGCCACTGTTTTTTCAACCATTACCCAATTGAAAGGTATATACTTTCTTGATAGTTCTTTGTTACCACAATAAAAAGTGATAGTATGGACAATTTAGCATCTATTGAACCTTTGTTTCTTTCTTCAACCTTCTCAGAGTATGCAACTTATACTAGGATTACTGGGCCAAAGGGTATGAATAATTTAGGCATTTTTCTTACATAATTCTAAATTAATATTCAGAAACTGTTGGACCAATTTACAGTTCTACTAACAGAAACTGAATGTGCCTGTCCTCTCATAGCTCCTCCAATATTGACCATTTTTTATCATCTTTGCCAGTTTTCAGGGTGTAACGTAAAAAAAAAAATCTAAGAACTATTTGAATTTGTGCTTCTCTTGCTCTACAGTGATTTAGAGCACTTTTTCATGTGGTCATTCATAATTGGCAATTCTTTTGAAAATGGTTCATAGCCTTTAAGAACTCCTCTAGCAAAGAATGGTTTTGGGTGGTATTATATATTTGTGTTAATTCCATATCTATCAGATTTTTATCAGTGAATTTGATGCAAATAAATATTAGCTCAATAGTTTTTTCTTCTTTGTCCATGCTCATTTATTTTTTTCAAGTTAAAGCTTTTTAATTTTATATCATCAAAATTTGTTCTTTATATTAAGCCTCTCTTAATACAACCTAAGATGACATTAGCTTTTGGTGTTTCTATATCACATGGTTACAGCCCACTAAAATCTCCAAATTTTTTTCAGCAAAATTTCTATATAACTACACCATTCCTATCTTATCCTGAATGGTGTTGAATGTTGAACCTCTGCATAAAACTTTCCATTCACCCCCACTAGATTTCACCTTATTAAATTTGCTACAGTATTCTCAACTGTCACGATGGGTTTTTTTGGGGGGGGAGGGGGGGATCTTTACCATCCAGCATGGGAGCTCTCCTTCCCAGCTTTGTGTCATCTGCAAATATGATGAGTATGTCACCTACACCTTATCCAAGCCATTCATAAAAATTGTGAAATAGCTTGAGAGATTCTGTCAAGTGCTTGACTGAAAACTAGGCAAACTATATCTGCAAGATTCCTCTTGTCAACCACTACATTTCAAAAAGTAGCTCTGTACAGTTTTTCTCCCCATTTCCCAACAGCTTCACTACTTTTAGATTTCTCTGAAACTCTCCAACATGCCTCCAAATTGAGTACCTTCCTTTGGCCTTTACCCATTAGATTGTAAGCTCCTTGAGGGTAAGGACAGTTATTTATTTTATTTTATTTTTTAGTACTTGTATCCCCAGTGCTTAGCTCAGTACCTGGCATATATTAGGTGCTCAGCAAATGTTTATTGACTGGGAATCTTGTAACACTTTAAAGAAAAGGAAATGAGGTTATTCTGACATGACTCTTTCTTGATGAAGCCACACTGGCTCTTTGTGGCCATGGCTTCCTTTTTCAATAGTATTCCCTAACCATTACCTAAATAATCCATTCTATTAAACTACTCATTGGAACATATTTAAGGGAGGATTCATGCATCAGACAGAAAGTTGAACTAAATCTCTGAAATCTATTCTACCTCTGAGATGCCATGAATTTATGCTCTAAGAGTTACTTTTGACACAATGAAACATCTACCTCATATATTCTCTTCCTCAACCCTCACCCTGGTGGAGGTACTACAGTCAAAAGGGCAAAAGGCTAAAAGGCCCCTGTGAGTCAGAAATAGAGTGAATGTGGATGACTCAGAAACTTCCAAAAAAAAAATCTTAAAGCCCTACAGAGAGCTGGAAGGGACCAATGTGTATCTGAACAGTCCTCTCCTCTACAGCATTTGTATATGAATTCATCTCTTCTAGGATTGAGGACCTCTGGGAATGGAGATTATGCTACCTCTGAGGCATTCCATTCTATTTTTGGGTAACTCTAATTATTAGAACCCTTTTTCTTACATCAAACCTAAATCTCCCTCCCTGCAAACTCTAAGCATTGCTCCTCGTTTTGCCTTCTGGGGCAAGGCAGAATAAGTCACATTTCAACTCTCTCTTCTGCATGGCAGCAAACCTTCAAATATCTGTTGACAGTTGCTGTCTCATCCAACTCTTCTCTTCTCTGGTCTAACAATCCTTTGTTCTTTAAATGGTCTGCCAGTCTTCTCAATCCAGTTTAAGACTGACTCTTTTATGAGGGCAAACTAGGCCATCTTTTGCCTCAGTTTTTACCTAGCCTTTAACTACTGAATGGGTGTTATCCCAGACAAACTGAGACCTGGGAAAGATCTTAGCTTAAAAGAGCCAAGGTCTCCCACTACATCAGATGCCATCACCAGTCAACCTGACCTATGTCTTGCCATTGGACCCTGATGACTCTGAAAGAAAGAATGAGGCTGATGATTTTGCACAGTCCTGTCTCACTTAAATCCAATTCACTAGCAAGTCAAAACATCACCCTCCTGATGTCATTTATCTTCTTTGGGAACAATGGATGAATAACAACAATATTGATTTCCTTCCTTTGTGGGAGGCAGAATGGAATAGTGGAGAGGGGGTTTGATTCATGGTCAGAGGACTGGAGTGTGAATCTGGGTTCTGCCACTATTGCTTGTGCAATTTTAGACAAGTCAATAATTCCCCTCTCTGAACCTCAGTTTATCTATAAAATGAAGGGTTTGAACTAGAAGACCACTGAAATACCTTCCAGTTTTAAACTATGTATTAAGAGATGGTCAAAATTGTTCCTCCATCTTTCTTCTCCTATATGCAGGCTTTGAGCAAAGCATGAAATCAGAAAGCAGCAAAAAAAAAAATTCTACACCTCCACCTAACATCCCTATACAAAGCGAGACAGAGAGAAAAGAAGGAAGGAAGGAAGAAAAGAAGGAAGGAAGGAAGAAAGGAAGGAAGGAAGGAAGGAAGGAAGGAAGGAAGGAAGGAAGGAAGGAAAAAAGGAAGGAGAAAGAAAAAGAAAGAAAGAAAGAAAGAAATGAAGGAAAGAAAGCTTTCATCACCCACCAGTGAAAACAACACAATAAAAAGATATTGGCAGACTCAGGAAGGCAGGATGAAGGCCAATAGACTAGGAATCCCCTTGCCACCAAAAACAGCCATGCCTTTCCAGGATTGTGTCCTTAAACTCACAGCCTAATAAACTAGCCTTAAATAGCTCTTCTAACATGAGCTGTTGGTTTCCCTGATTGCCACATAGAGGAGACAGATAAGAAACAGAAGGAGCAGTGTTATTTTGAGGAACCACTCAGAAAATCTACTTTAGTACATCTCTTGCCTTCTCCTGACCTTCCCAGTGAGGCTAAGAACATTCATAGAAGTTTAGGTGAACCTCACTTAGAGCGAATTTAATTATGAACATCTGGATTTATGGAGAAGAGGGATTTGGGTTTGGGTATTGCTTGACAATTTTTAACTTTACAAAGGGATTTGCAGGAGGATTTGCTAGGATTCTCCTAGTAAGTGAATTTAATATGGAATTTTGTATTCAAAATGACTACTCCAACTGACAGAAATTAGGTGCTCCTCAGGACTGGGAAGCTGGAAAGTAGAGAGTGAGCTCATGTTCAGTGTAGACTAGAGGGTGAGGAACAGCTGAGGCAGAAAATGATTGATTGTACCAGTATATCTGCCAGTTCTGGGGAATGAGAAAATGGCTGGTATATGGATAGTTTGTTATTAGCCCATGTGACCAACCTGCATTTAATGACAAGAGAACACAGTGAGCAGGTTCTTTGGTGAAGATCAACAGAGTGTTAGAGGATAGACCAGTAGGACTTAGATGGTACATGAACCTCAGTATCCCTGGTGTTTGATCTTGGGTTTTCTCCTAGCCTGTCATCTATACAGTGGGGGAGTTGGAGGGTATTCACAGAGGTCTTCATACCAGGTCCATGACTAGTGCTACTTTAATATACATATGTAGCATACGCCATTGGGGAAGTAAGTGATAAGGAAAGCTGTCGTCATCTCCAACCTTACATTGCCCAACTGAAGCGTACCAGCCAAGCTTGCACCCAGTTTCCTTTCCCCAGGAAAGGGTGATTTAGGGGTAGTAATAAAACATGGCATCAATTATTCAGCAACAATCCACAACATAAAGCAAAGTATAATAGTAAAGGAATGGAGAGACAGTATATGGGGAAATAGATTGGAAGAAATACTGAAAGCCAATCTAAAGATATGAGTCTCTCTAGCAATCTTCCCCACCATGAATGATCCTAGATGGCAAGACTTATAGAGATCACCAACTACCAAAGAAACATCAGCATTAAAAGGCTCACAAAGCTGTTTTTGCTCAGCCTTAACCTGAAAACACCACCATTGAGTTCATCTGAACCACCAGAACAAGAAAGTCACAGCTATCTTTCTCTAGGTAGTACAGTGAATAGAGTGCCGGGCCTGGAGTCAGAAAGACTTGAGTTCAAATCCAACCTGAGACTTTTACTAGAGGTCTGACCCTTGACAAGTCACTTTACTTCTGTCTGGTTCAATTTCCTTGACTGAAAGATAGAGATAATAGTACTTGGTTTTGACAGTTGTTGTAAAGGTAAGATGAGATGATATTTGCAAAGAACTTAACACATAGTAGGTATTATATAAATACTATTATTAACTTTTATTATCTATTATTATCTATAATATATCTATTATATAGATATAGATATATCTAATATATCTATTATTATCAATAATCAAGAGAGATAATAGGTTATGGAAAGAATACTAGATTTAGAATCAAAAGATAAGTCCTGGAGTTCTGCTACAGGTCACTTCCCCTCACTGAGTTTTAGTTTCTTCAGCTACAAAGTGGGGTATTAATACTTACAGTAAAAACAAGGCTATTTTTAAGATCAAATGGGATTGAGAATTTAATAAACCTTAAAACGTAAACTATTAATATCATTCAAACCTAATTTGCTATCACCTCTGAAGTAATACTTTTTGAGCCAAGACACAACCTACCCTGAACTAGGCTCATCTGCACGTCCCTCCTAGGAAGAGAATAATCATTTCCAGGACATGGGAGCAACAAGATGGAAGACTGGATATTTTCTCTGATCCCTACAACCTCTCAAACCTCCCCCAAACAGGAAGTATGTGCCAAAGATAAAGCAACATTGGGTGTCTCCATTATCTAGGACATTTAGAATCTAAAATAAGATTGAAGATCATGAACCGACACTCCCTGACCCTGAGCCCACTCAGCACCCCTGCCCCTCACCTTGTATACTACTAGGAACAATCTACACCAGCAGACCCTAAGATTTATGACAAAATCCTACCACCCTCCCCAGGCATCTCTCCATCTTTCCAGTGTTGTGGAGACCCTGACTTTAGGCTACGGAATTTGGTTCAGACAGTGAAAGACAGACAACATGGCAAATGGCATCCCTTTAGGAACAAAAGCCTGCTGGGGACCACAACCCTGTGTAGCACCAACACTGCAATGTTCTGAACTGCTGTTGTTAGGAAAGATAACTGGAAGATCAGCTCAGAAGTTCTCTGAATTGCTGGGGCTGAGAGAGAACTGGGAAATAGAGGCAGCAGGATACTATACCATGGTGGAGTTGGGGGAGGGAGAGGATGGGGAAGGACCATGTTGCAGTACTACACTAAGCCTGAGGGAAAGAGTGTTGCATTCAGTTCTGACCTTTCAAAAGTTACTTGGGGCAGAAACCTACACAGTTGAACCATGAATTGCAAAAAGAGCGAACAATAGATTGAAAACACAAATATATAGAAGTGAAAGACAATCAAAAAGAAGAAAAGCAAAAAAAAAATAGCATTAAAAGAAAATACGCCTGCTTGGCAAGCAAAACACACTCATCTCAAAGACAAAATGCATAGAAACAACCTAAGGATCCTAGATTTCCCAGAAGAATATGACAGGGCAAAAATAACTTACTACTATAATGCAGGAAATAATAAAAGAGAACCACCCAGAACTTCTGAACATAGAAAGTAAAATACCAATCAAAAGAATTCACAGATCATCTCCAGGAAAAAAAAAGCTACAAATTCCAAAACACATAGTGATTAAATTTAACAATTCAAATCAAAAATAAGAAGTTCTACAAGAGATCAGAAGAAAGACTTTCAAATGCAAAAGAGAAGAAATTCAAATATCACAAGACTATTCTGCACCTGGAAGAGTTGGACAGCATAGACCCAGGGAAGAGATTTTAAGGTAAATGGGGGATGGGGGGGGAGGGGTATGTAATCAGGAGACTGTATAGTTCAGTGATGGGCTGCATAATCAGAGACATGATGGGAAAGAGGCCCTATCGTGGGGACTCTGACATCTGCAATTATTAGCATCATTCTGAGAGTGAGGCTCTTGGAAAAGAGCAATCCATGGGGCAAGCTCTACAAGGCAGTGGCAGAAAGTGCCTAGAGGGGAGAAGCATGATTGGATACCTTGAAAGTTATGCTTGCATAAGGAATACAGAGAAACAAGAGAGACCAGATAATTATAGAAGCCATGAATCAGAGAGTGAGGGTCTAGAGTAAACACAGAGGATGCATAATGAAGAGAAGGAGAAAAATCCTTTTTGGGAAAGGGTGTAAAAAAGGAAATTTTTAAAACTAATAAAGAAGACAAATTGAAGGGGAGGAGGAGAAGGGGAGAATCTATTTGATTAATTGAGAGGAAGAAAAAGAGGAAAGAATTACATAACCAGATAAAAGCAGGAGAGAAAAAGTAACTAATAAGCAAAACCCCAAGGGGAAAGGGGAAGATTGCAATCTTTTCAAAGATTTAACCAGCTTTGTGGTCATACCCATGTGTTGTCTTCCTCTGTGTATGAGGGTACCCCTAGCACCACAGAATCTTCTTGTCTCATTTTATATCTATAAAATTTCTGTTGTTTTCCAGTCATTTTTCAGTCATGTCCTACTCTCCATGACCCCATTTATACTTTTCTTGTCAAAGACACTGGAATGCTTTGGCATTTCCTTCTTCAGCTCATTTTACAGATAAGGAAACTGAGGCTTGCCCAAGATCACACAGCTAGAAGGTACTTGAGGTCAGATTTGAACTCAGGAAGATGAGTCTTCCCGACTCCAGGCCCAGCACTCTATCCACTGTACCACCTAGCTGCCTCTCCATAAAATAGAAATCATAATACTTGCATTCCCTCCAGCTTCCTCAGGAACACTTTCCCCAAACACACCTCATTTTGAGGAAAGTATTTTGCACACATTAAAGCCAAGGGAAATGCTGCCAATTACTATTAAAGTACCCCTCAGGTGGTCAAAAGTACAAAGTCTCAGGCAGATATATCTGGCATCTTTCTAGTCCTGACCAGGGTAAGTGCCTCTAAAACATGACAGTGACCATGCTTCTGATTCAGACATGGCGGTCTGTGCACAAAGTAGGCACTATTATTTCTGCTCATTGGTTGGGAGTTGGCTAGGACTCTGTAGCTTTTGTTCAGTGACACTGGGCAAAGGTGTACAACCTTTTTCCTAACTACTTCATCACAGCAAGCTACTGGAAGGTATAAATGTGTTTTCCAGTAAGGTTTTGGAATGGGCATTAAGTAGAGATGTAGACTGCAGAAATATGGCTATGAGAGGTGATCCCTTCCCCCTGGAAAGTGAAGGAAATTGAAGGGAAGGTTACCAGGGACTAGGGCAAAGTAGTGCTTCTAGTTGTCATTATTTGGAGATCGTATGCAGTTACCTGTGATCAGAGAAGCAAGATTTGCCAATGTTCACATAGCTAACGTGTCAGTGGCAAGACCTGAACCCAGTCCTTCCTGACTCTAAGTCCTATACTCTGTCTGCTACATCAAACTGCCTCTTTAGAGCTCTTATATTTGCCAATAATGATAAATGTCTGTACAGTATTTAAAAGCCGACAAAGCACTTACCTAACCAGTAACTTCAGAGGTGGGTGGTAATTATTCTCACCATTTTACAGAGGTCAAATCACTTGCCAAAGTATGACAGTATTTGAACTAGAAAAGACCTTAGAGATCATATAATCCAAATACTTGATTTTACAAATGAGGAAACTGAGGCGCAGAAAAGGGGCTTACTCCAAGTCCCACAGGTCAGAAGTATCTGAGATTGGAGTTGGAACAAGGTCTTCTTAGTCAAAATGCAAGGTTTTCTCCTGCTCTTCCCCCCACACACATATTGTCTCTTAATCATCTAACTTTATAACCAGTCAGTTTGATGAGGTGCAGGCTCTGGGAGCCCCCTTGAGCTCTCCTTAAATCTTCCCAAGTAAAGCATTTGCCTGAGGCCATAGGTCTTTCACTGTGGCTCTGCCCAAGTCTTTAGCTACCCTCTTGTTCAGCAATTTCCCACCCTTGGTTACCCATAAAGAGGGTTAGGGTACTCAAGACCCCAAAATACCAACACGCTGGGTCCTGCTGAAAGAATTCGACTCAAGTCTTCTCTCAGCCAAAGAAAAGTAAAGTTTATTGGAAGTTCTCCATATTGGGTAGACTCTTAGGGAGCCTAGGTATCTGTAAGGCTTGCATCGGGCAAGCAGGACAGAGTAAGTCTATGCTAAGTCATTCTATGGCGCTCTCACAGAGCAAGTCTGTGCTAGGGCATTCTATGGCACTCTTACACCACATGGAGGGAAGATGGGATCCGATATACAGAAAGACTGTGAGAGGAATCTAGGGGTGGTCTAGAGGAGGAGTTTGGGGAGGGTCTTCAGGAGGAGTCAATGAGGTTAGACTCCAGTAATGAGTGTTTAAGTGTGGGAAGTTGCTGGAGGCTACCTGGAGCTGACAGACAATGGTGGGCTAAGCCAGTTCAAGGGTGAAACAGGAGGATCAAGGGTGGGAAATTGTCAGACAAGAGGGCTAGCTAAAGACAGTGAAAGACCTATGGCCTCAGGCAAATGCCTTACGTGGGAAGATTCCAGGAGAACTCAAGGGGGCTCCCAGAGGTCTCATCAAGCTGAGTCCAAACCGTCATGGAGGCCATGCATTTTGATTATGGCACACTAGATGGTCAAGTCTTCAATTATTGCAAGGATTGTTATGCAAAGTTTGAGCACATTGCCCTCCATATGCATTAAGGAGTCATGCTTTTCCTGTAGGATTTTCTGCTTTGCAAAACATTTTCTTCCCAACAATCCTTTTGAAACCCTACACAAGGATTATTTATTATTTCCCTGTTAGGGCAAGAACAGCAAATGGACCTGTGCTTTCACTGCTATAAGCAGCTCCCTAACCTCTACAGTTGGCAACTGACAATATTAGAGAGTTGTTCCAAGAGGTTAAGCAATCAGCCCAGGGACACAGAACCAGGATAGATCACAGGAAGGACTTGAACACTTTCATTCACCAAGTCATTTCTGTTGCCCACATCTTACAGATGAGAAAACTAAGGCTGAGAAATGTAAAGATAATTTGTTTATGATTGTGAACATAGAGCTAAGGTCAGAGTGCCAAGCAGAGCACAAAGCTTTTGACACTGAAGAGGTGCTGGGTGGCCTATGTAGTATATTTTGGGGTAACTTTAATTCAGCTTTGTGTTAAGTTGTAAAAGCCACATTTCTTAACTGTTTCTCCCCCTCCCCCAGCTGTACTTGTCTTTCCCAAGCCCCAGCCTAGAGCTATTTCCTCTCAAACCATTAACTCTTCATTCAAGGTACTACCTCCTTTTGTCCTAGCAAACTAAACCCATCCACTTGCAAATCAAGATGGGATCATCTCACTGACCTGACCTCAAATCTGTGACCGCTGGTCGACCTTATGACATTTCAGGGCTCAAACCATACCCCTTGCCCTTTCCCTCCTGCTGTTTGTCCCAGTGTATTATGGGTAAAAC
>CM053580.1:499505721-499554030 GCA_028627135.1 Pseudochirops cupreus | reverse complement strand
CTCCACCTTTGTACACCTCATTAGCTTAATGAACTTATGGTTGACAGCTTTCTATCTTTTCTGGCAGGTCAAGTAGGCATTCGAGTAGGCCATCTGCCTGCTGCAGAGCATCACACTTCCAAACTTTCTCTGACTCCCCTCCTTGCCCCTTGCGAGCTTTTCCTAGCCAGGTTTCCTCACCCTACCCCTTTTGGTCCCGTGGATCAATAAACTTTTGTAAATCTACCAAAAGACAGCTGAGCCTGTAATTCTTTTCAGACACGAACCTAGAAAGGATTTCTCATGAAATCCTCATGAAATCAATATATCATGGGTTAACATAAGAAATCAAATAAGAATTTTGGGGGAATTTTGAGGAGGCCACAAAGAGCACACAAAGATCAGATGACACAGAAAATGTTTAGAAACTCAGAAATTACATATATATGCACATATATATATATATATACACACACACATACATATACATACATATATGTATGTCTGTGTGTATATTCATGTATATGTTTATAGTATTATATAATGGCAACATATTTTATCTTTTAATACCTTAGTAACTCAAACTTTTTCTCTGGTACAAAGGGAGGGCCAAAAAATTTTACACAGATTTTTCCAGATCCCAGAGGCAACATGCCTCTAACCCCCATGATGAGGAAGAGATAACTGTACTCCTGTGAGGTAAATACTGTTATGATCTCGATTTTATAGGTGACGAAATTGAAGCTGAGAAAGGTGGTGGCTTGCTCAGGATCACAAAGCTATGGAAGGATTTAGGTGAGATTCAGACTCAGATCTTCCTGACTCCAAGTCCAGTACTCTACCCCCTGTACCACCACCTAGTTACCCAAAAGCATGAAGAAATGACAAACAACAGAAAGGAAGAGTGCCGTGGTCCACCCATGTGAAATAGTATTTGTGGGAGGGAGCAGAAGAGACTAATTTCAGAAACTTCTAACTCCCTCTTGATCATGTTTCTGTGATCCCACATCAATTGCTGGATGTCATTCTGTCACATCCTCCAGAGACTCTACACAATAACAAAGGGAGCCCATTTATCAACCATGGGTCCCAGTCTATTTTCTTAGCACGGGTAATTTACACTCATTTGACTGAGACATTTTTGGGACTGGGGTTGAGGTAGGGAAGAGGAAGCAGAATTCTAGGTTTCACCCTCGTGCTTTACATAACCCCACTGGTCAACTATTGAAAAATGAACCCCCCCCTTAGAACATTGCATTGATGGTGCAATGTTCATGTTGCTTCCCTAACCTTCAACTTCTGCTAGGAAGCATTTTTGTAGGGAGTTGTTAGTTTTTGTCTTATTTTTTTGCCTCTTCTGGCTAGTTCCTCATTATTAATTCTTCTTATTCAGCCCTCTGGGATTTAGGCTTCTTGGTATACGATAGAGAGTGGCAATTTTATTTCTCATTTCCATTCCCATTCCCACTGGAAGAGTAAAGAGTGCCTCCACATGTTCAGCCAAGGTCTCTCCAATAAGGGGGAAAAGGCTAGTCATCAAAGAGGTCAAGGTCATGGCCCCAAAGACTGACTATAACGATAACTTGAATCCCATGGTGTAATAAATAGCCTGCACAAGACTGGAACCCTTTCCTCCCCTTGCAGTATTTGTTATCAGCCGGGTCCCTGTCTGTACCATGCGTTATGAAGCAATCTGATAAAAATCATCCATATGGTTTGCTAAGAAAAGTAATGTAACAAGATGGGGAAATTTTAGGTGAGTTGGCAACATCAATGAATGCCTCCTCAGTTCATTTCCATTTGACTAGAGTCTTTTAAGAGTCTCTTTTTCTGCAGAAGGCCTTTTCCAGTCCTCTCAGTTGTTAATGACTCCCCACTTCAAATCAACTCCATCTGGACAAATCTTATACCACTAGTTATCTGTATATCCTCTATTGGTCAACAACAGGCCACAGCCCAAGCCTCACTTGGTCATTGTTTGGATTCTGATTGCCCAGAGTGAGTGTAAATAGTAGCTGTTTCTGTTTTGGCCAGAGGGTCTCCTCTCCCAGATTGACTTTTTTTGACTAGGTAAAAGAGGCCACTCTTTGCCTCATTTCTTACGTAGCCTTACCTAGCTGGGAAAGACCTTAGCTTAAAAAGGACGAGGTCTCCCACTGCATCCAGGTCCATCTCCCATCATCCTGATCTATGTCTTGCCACTGAACCTAGAAGACTTTGCACAGTCCTCCCTCATTTAAATCCAATTCAGTAACTCAGGAAATCACCTGGCCTCATGGTCCTCTTTGAGAATGAAGAACAAACAACAATCCTATTAGAATGTATCTTCCCTGAGGGCAAGGGACTACATTTTGGTCCTTCTTTGCAACCCTAGTACTTAGCATAATGTCTAGTACATAATGTCTAGTACATGCTTATTGACTTTGTGCTAGGTCCAGAGAATGCAACAAAAATAAAATAGCCCTACGGGGGAGGTTTTACGGAGGGGGAGGGAATATAACCAACCCACACCAATGAATATAGTACAAAGTAGGGAGTGTCAGGGACGGATGGGGTGGATAGAGTACTTGACCTAGAGTCAGAATAATTTGCATTCCAGTCCAGCCTCAGACACTTACTGACACTGGGCAAATCACAAACTGTGATTTGTCAGCCTCGGTTTCCTTATTTATAAAATGGGAATAATAATAGCACCTTCCTCCCAGAGTTGTTGTGAGGGTAAAATTAGATAACATTTGTAAAGTGTTTCACAAACCTTAAAAAACCACATAAATGTTGTTATTATCAGACAAAGTTCTCGAGGAAAACCTGAGGGGGTGAATAGCACTAATAAATTGTGTATCCCCCAAAGGAGAGAACACTAGTGATTTTTTTGGTATCTTACTAATATCAGTATTATTCCTAGAACAGTGTCTTGCACATAACAGGCACTTTTAACAAAAACAGAACTAGGAATAAGCAAGGCAGGCAGCCACCTAGGACTGATAATCCAGAATGCCTTCCAATCTCTGAACCAAAGGTCATGTTCTACATGAGATCTTTCCTGGTACCCTCACCTTCTAATTTGTTATGTCTATTTCTTATATACCTGCACACATATATACACATATATACCTATATATTGTTTTTCTCCCTTGTTAGAATGGGGCCTCTATGAGGACAGGATTTTTTTTTCTTTGTTTCCCCAGAGCCTGGCACATAGTAGCAATTAAATAAATATTGCTGATTGATTGAATGTGATTTTTTTTAAATAATAATAGCTAGCACTGATATAACATTTTAAGATTAACAAAACACTTTACAAATATTACCTCATTTGATTCTCACAGTAATCCTGGAGGCAGGTTCTATTATTTTCCTCATTTTATAGAGTAGGAAACTGAGGTAAATAAATGTTAAGTGACTTGCCCAGGGTCACACAACTAGTAAGTACCTGAGGCCAGATTTGAACCTAAGTCTTCCTGTCTCTAAGGCTAATAGTATCCTTTTTAAATATACATAATTTTTGCTTTAAAAATAAGTCATTCTTCCTAGTACTGAAGGTACTTCTTTTGTGATGCATCAATTTGCTTGTGCTCAGCAAAGGTTCAAATATTCTCATGGGAGAATTTCAGCAGAGAAGGTACAATTTTCAAAGTTTTGTTGGAGTACATGAATGCCTCCTTTGGGCTCTGGAATTTAATAAATGCCTATCAAATTGAATTGAATGGTATTATAGGAGAAATGGGAGGGAAGCTTCAAACAGTAAATGAATTTATCAGTACTGAAAAAACTTTCTGAAAATCATTACCAATGTGTTGCAAAAATCCTTCAGTATCAATGCTATGCCCTCATCTCTCTTGATTATCTCTTTCTTCAGGTCCTAAGATCCCTAGGTCTAAGGGTACTGGCAAGTATAAGATGTGTGGAGTCATGCACAGATTATAGCCGTTCAGAAAATGTTCTGGGGGCTTTACAGGACTGAAAGTTTGATATGAATCAGCAGGTTGATGGGACAGTCAAAAAAGCTAATGCAATCTGGGACAGCATGAAGAGGAACATACCATCCAGGAAGAGGAGAGTGAGAGCTCAACTGTCCTGCCCTCATCAGACTTCATCTAGAGCAGCGGTTCTCAATCTATGGGTTATGTTCAGTTTGTAACAATGAAAATACATCCTGCATATCAGATATTTATATTACAATTCATAACAGTAGCAAAATTACAGTTATGAAGTAGCAACAAAAATAATTTTATGGTTGGGGGGTCACTACAACATGAGGAACTGTTTTAAAGGGTCGTGGCATTAGGAAGGTTGAGAACCACTATCTAGAGTATGCTGTTCAGTTTCTTAAGAAGTGGGTCCCATTATTTAAGAAATTCATTGATAAGCTGGAGATCATCCAGAGGAAGGAGACCAGGATCTGAAACATGGAAAACCACAAAGATCAGCCAGACCCCAACACTGCAGAGGAGCCACTGAATCTTACCAGACTCAGTTTAGATCAGGACTTCTTAGCCTGGAGTCTATAAATTTATTTTACTTTGTTTTTAATGTTTTGATACCTGTATGTCAATATATTTGGGTTCCTTTTTAATTCTAAGTATTTTATTCTATGCATTTAAGAACATTATTCTAAGAAGAGGGTCTGTCCATCAAATTAATCAGCTCATGGGCTCTCTGTCACAGAAGATTAAGGTCTCCTAATCTAGATCAACAAATTTATTCAAAAATTTAAAATGGCTAAGAAATTTGAGACAGATTACATGGTTATAATCAGTGTTTTTGAGTTGTTTCAGTCATGTCTGACTCTCAGTGACCCCATTTGGGGTTTTCTTGGCAAAGATACTGAAATGGTTTAATATTTTCTTCTCCAGTTCATTTTACAGATGAGAAACTGAGGCAAACAGGGTTAAATAATTTGCCCAGGGTTACATAGTTAGTGTCTGAGGCAAGATTTGAACTCATGAAAGTGAGTGTTCCAAATCCAGTACTCTATCTGCTGTGTCACGTAGCTTAAAATCAGTTTTAAGTTGATTAATCAGTTTAATAAGTTTACTACTTAAAATAACATTAAACTGATAAGTCAAAAAATTAAGATCACTATTAAATGATTTGGAGAAATGTAGAAAAGACAAGGACAAATATAAAAATTGGTGAAGTTCAAGATAGATAGATAGAGAGATAGATAGACAGATAGACAGATAGATATAGATTTAGATATAGATACAGATATAGATTGAGTCAAGCCTTCTAGTGCCATTAGTCTGAATGTAGCAGTGTGTGGAACATGTATAAAGGGTCCCAAATGATCTCTCCCCATCTGGAAAAGCTTAGGAAGCTGCCTCCAGCAAACACATGACTACAAGAAATGGAAGTACCTTGGAGAGACTATGAGAATGGGGATACATTTTGTAACTGATTCCATTCTGCTTACCATATGGTTAGGATAAGCAATTCTTGATAGGCTATGTAACCAGAACTGGGCATGTCTTCAAAAAGTTCTAAACCAGCTTCAGCTTAGCATCGTTTGCCACTTTTTTCTTTAGCTTTACTCTTGGTGGATCTTTTGGACCTCCTCATTGATGGCATGTAATGAAAGATATTGCTATAATCAATCAAAAACATTTATTAAGGGCCTACTATGGGCCAGCCACAGCGCTAAGCTCTATAGGGAAGAGGCCTGAAGCCCTTCCCAATGAGGCCACTAAATAGCCTTGTGAATAAAGACCTCGGTCCTTTACCTGTCTTGATATTTGTTCTTTTCCATTTTAGGTAAAGGGGAGAGAGGCATCCCTGTGTTTCATCATCTGGATTTTGCACCCAACTAGAGTGCCCAAAGGAGCTAGGAGTGAGTGACCTTCAGGACAGTCTAAAACCCCCATATCACTATCACACAAAATCTTGCCTAGCTATATGGTTATGCCATTCTATAATTAAGCAAATGATGTTTTGAACCCATGTAGGACTTCATATTTATGCCTATATGGCTTAATTTTATTAGATTAAGCCCATCATTCTTTCCTATAGAGTTCTTTTTCTGGTCCTGGATCTCTGATATAGTGTATTAGCTATCTCCCTATCTCCACAGCCCATGTCATTTATCTAAAATTAGCTAACTGTGACATATAGAGCTTTATGATTTAAAAAAAAAAAGGAGGGGAATCAGAGGGTAAAATGGACAAGAAAAGAAATCAGAGTGTGGAGCGTGGTGGAGGGAATTGAGCAGCATATGGGCCTCTAAGGTTGGAGAACAGTCTTACTAGTTTACATGTTATCATTCAGGAATGTTGAGCCTCATTATTTTTCCAAAAGGATTTTATCTCCAGGAATACAGGGGGAGATAGGATAGAAGAGACTGACCCAAGAGGAGGCCCCAGGAGGCCACAGGAATGCCAAACTATTAGGTACCAGGTCAGCATAACCCAGCAAAGAGCTGAGAAAAAAAATTTAAGTGTTACCATGATGAGAGAGGCGTCTGCTACCCAAAGATTGAACTGAGCATGTGCAGGACCATGCCAATGAATGCCAGTGATAGTTATATGTTGGTAAATAGTTTGAGTCACATTTGTGAAGGTGGGAAGAAGAAGTAGTACCTTTGTGTAGATGGAAGGAAAAAGGGATGTGCCTTGGAGAGGGGGGAAATTAGCTATGTGATCTACCTTGTCCCCACAGCTGCTAACCAGAAGTATGAAGCCCAATAAGAAATTTAAATAAATCTAAGTTTCCCCTGACATCCCCACTAAAAAATCAAGGCAGACGGAGGGCCAGGAGTAACAACCTAAATACATGCCATTTGTAAAATAAGGAGAAAAATTGTATTAGAATAAGGAGAGATACCTGAGCCAAACCACTAAAGACCTCCCTTCAAACTGATTGACTAATCCATTGACAACTCTTTGAAAGTTTTTAATTTTTAATGTTTTTTAAATTTTGAGTTCCAAATTTCCTCCCTCCTTCCTGCCCCTCTGCCACCCATTAAGAAGGCAAGCAATATATCAGTTCTACACATGAAGTCATGCAAAATGTGTTTCCATACTAACCATGTTGCAAAAAACAAAAATAAAAAGCAAGAAACGTAAACAAAGAGAAAAAGATATGCTTCAAGATGCACTCAGAGTTCATCTGATCTCTCTCTGGAGGTGGATAACATTTTTTACCACAGGTTCTTTGGAATTTCACTGACAATTCTTTGAATCCAATTATTCAATTTGCCCAATAAAACTGCCTAGTTATACTATCATCCAACCCACACTTCTCCACCATTCTATAAGGATAATATGAAAGAATTTTGCAAAACATTTCCTGAAATCAGGTTACATTTTCTGTGTTGATAATATTCCATATTTATATTATTCAGTGTATAATAGTGACTGCCCTGGCCTCACTGCCTAAATGCCAAGTATGTTACATTTCATCCCTCCCACAGGGTTCTCTGGTACCATTTAGGAGGTGTGGGGGTATCTAGTCTCTCTGCCATTGGTTTAAAGTTGTCCCTGATTACGCTCCCTAAATTTGGAAGGCCCACTGCACCTTAGTTCTGTTTAACCACTTAAGCATCAGAGCAGCTTTCACAAAGATTTACTTCAGAAGTATAGTCAGAAAACACTGTCTCAACATGGTGGGGGGAGGGGAGGAAGAACATAACCCCTTCCTTCCACCACCTCAGTCTCTGGGAAGGGGAGAAAGATTAAATTCACAGCTTAACCCAGTTCCCACATAGCACAGTCCCACCAAGTTCCAAATCCAAAGCCCTGCTGGGTTCAAATTCTAGCACCCGAGATCCTCAGGGCTTTCCTGCTCGGCCACCAGCAATATCTAACCTAGAATCCTGCCTCCAAAATTGCCGTACCTCAAGCTCTCAGGTCTCCACCATCTGTTCCTAGAACTGCAAAGAACAAACAGAACAGATCAAAACTCCAAGTCCATTTTGGGGGTCCACAGGGACTAAAAAAGGTGGATGGGGAAGTAGTCCTCCCCTCCCCCCAGCTTAACTCACAGAATCCATGCTGTGGGCAAATAGGATCTTCACCTTCTAGATGAGGTGAAAGAGAGACTGTCCCAGCCTGGTAGGTTTTTTTTTGTTTGGGGGGTGGGATTTGCTTTTTTGGGGGGAGGGAGGAAGGCAGGGCAATTGGGGTTAAGTGACTTGCCCAAGGTCACACAGCTAGTAAGTGTTAAGTGTCTGAGGTTGGATTTGATGGATTTGAACTCAGGTCCTCCTGACTCCAGGGCCAGTGCTTTATGCACTGCACACCGTAGCTGGTAGTTTTTAAAGACACAATCTATTTTGGCTGTGCAGCCAATGGAAAGAAGCTGGTACTACCCACATAGTAGGAAAGCACACAGTATCTCCTCCCAAAAACAGGTCCCTGGCATCTCCCTCTGTGAGTGCCTCCATCTTGGCTGATCTGGGAATGTACAAAGCTGAGTCACCTGTGTTTATAGCAGTTCAGGAACCCTGTCAATAAAGGAAATGAGGTTAGTCTGTCATAACTTGCTCTTGATGTGGCCCTGCTGACTCTTAGTGTTCACCACTCTTTCTAAATGCTCACAAAGCCTCCTTTAAAATTCTAGAATTTTGATAGATATTAAAATAAAATGGGGCAGGCTATAGAGAAGACTTTACTCTCATCTCTATTTTGGATTACCAGAATACTTGCCCTTTTTCCAATTCTATGGCATTTCCATTTTCTATAACTTTTCAAAGAATACAAGAGTAGCTCAGCAAATACATGTGCCAAGTCTTTCAGCACTTTAGGGGGATTTGCATTTTAACAGTGGTCAAAATATTAAACTAGTAAGATTTACAGTGCTTTAACATTCACTGCACACTTGCTCAGAACAACACTATGTAACAGGTAGATATAAAGTTGTACGTTTTCCCTCAAGAGTCCACAGATGGAAGTTATTTAGGGTTGTCAGGATCTCACCGTCCCTGAAAATACACATATAACAGCCTATTCTTTCTATAAACAAGACTGACTTTGACCGCCCCCATGCCAGTGGCAGTTCAGAGCTCATTGACCCAATCTCCTGCCCTCTTAGCTTCCCAAGAACATTGGGGTTGGAATAAGAGAAGTCTGATTTAAATCCTCCATATGCTGTTTACAACCTGTATAATCTTGGCTTTTGGTTCCAGAGAGAAGCTTAAAGCCACTGCAGAGGCTGCAGAATTTCCCAAAATCAATCCAGCCTGCTTATTCTGGGACCAACACATTATCCAATGCCAGCGTCTGCACGGTATCTATCCAAGACGTCTAAACCAATGGATCAACTTTATTTATTGTCCAATCAATTACATGATAAAATCTGAATAGATATTCTATTTTCCTGACAAGAGTATGCTGGAGTCAGCTCAAACTGACTCACAAGGGCTGCTTATTCACTTTCAGTGTGAGCATGTACATTTCAGAAATTGGCAAATACTACAAATCAAGGCTCAATTTATTGTTTTGTTGATTGTATAGACTTAAGAAAGTGGTGGAGAAAATATCAGTATTGCAGACCAAACACAAATGTGTTGTATGAGCTTTTTTTTTTTTTTGGAGAACTTGTTAAATATATACCAGCATACCACGGTTTGTGTGGATAATTGGGCTAGATTTGTTTGAGTGATTATGGATCTTATTTAAGAGGCTTTGCTATATTCCAGGTTTTAATGCAATGAGCACAACGTATCTGCAAATAAATACATCCGAAGGATCTCTACCCTGGATACCATCCACGACAATGGCAAATTACCTTTACTAAGCATGTCTCCTCATTTTATATTTTGATTGATACTATAGTCTTAGTAACAGACGGAGACTGGTTTCTAAGAACCACCCTAGCTAAATACAGACAGACTATTCACCGGTAAGCCCACCGGTACTGGCAACCCATGAAACAAAGAATAATGTACAATGGCCCTCCGTCCCATATAGCTGACTTCCCCTTTTGCAGTGACAGAGTAATGGGAAAGGAAGCAGACCATCTATAAAAATTTAACTATCGGTTCACTATTTGCAAGATTCGTATCCAACGACCAATAAGCAAACAGTACCACTAACCTCTTATTATGTCATGGACTCCTTTGGCAATCTGGTCAAGTCATTTTCAGGATAATGTTTTTAAATGCAGGAAATAAAATATGTAATATTACAAAGGAAACAGAAAATAATTAACTAAGAATGTAATTTTTCCCATCCATGTCCCTGGATCTCCTGAAATCTAGCCATGAACCTCTTAGTCATAAGTAAACCCCCAAGTTAAAAACCCCTGTAATAGAGGAACTAAATCACAACAAGGACATTCTTGCTGAAAATGAAACCAGGAGACAGAAGGAAGTTACCACTACATGGAAGGATGACTCATATGTCTTTGTTCAAGAAGAAAATAAGTTGGCAGAGTTGGTTTTATTGCGAGTCTAAAGACAACCAGAAACATAATTTCATGGACCATTTGGTCATGTCCTATTGTAAGGGATATTTGAAAAAAGACTACCATGAAAAGATATGTGGTTTCTAAGTCCACTGTATAGGATGGAGAGGTAGAGGAATGTATTCTACAAAGACCTGCATAAAAACCTCCAGATTAAATCAACATAAACTTTATTACTCAGTTCCTTCAATGCAAAATAGGCAAGGATATTTTTTTAAAAAACATGGTAGAAAGTATGCATCTTTAAGGAGAACTGAGAAAGGCCAATGACTTGTAGATTACACGGAAACCTTAGACTACTTTGTCATTAATAATTTCTTCAAGAAATAAATAAAAGATACTGAACATGGTTAATTAATTGTATTTTAATGGACAGGAAATTACTTGTTACTGATGTGAGTCATTCTCCAATCAGCTGCCTATGAATAGTCAAACCAACAATTTTTTAGAGAAAAGGTCAGAATACACAGATAGAAGAAAAATTAAAATTAAATAATACGGTATGCAATTTGACAATTCCAATCTGACCTATTTAAGCAATTTATTTTTATGGCAGTGGGGAGAGGGAAAGGAAATGTAGATGGAAGAAAGGATAGCTACAATAATTACAATTTGATACAGAAATGTACCTGATAAAGATTGATTATAATACCATACTAAAGAGACTAAATGAGACTAAATTAAAGACACTGAATTAAACCACTATAGTAAGTAAATATCTCACTTACTTGCCAAGCAAAGAAATACAGCAGTCAAAGGTCACACTACTTTGAAATATTTATTAAATAATATGAGTAGGGATGGTGTGAGTTGTGAGTAACAGCATCTCATTAAACAGGATGAAGCAGTGAAGGGTAAAATTACTTTAAAGAAAGCTTGTCAAGAAAATTAATTGATCAAAAGTATCCTGAGAGCATTTAAAGATATGGTAGAAGGGACATGTAGAGGCACCGGCCCTGTGATTTCATTGATATAGGGATCTCCTGGATGACGAAATTCCTTCTATTAATGAAAGCTGGCACCTTCTCTGATATTTATAGTCTTAGTTGCCTAGATGACAGAAAGACTGTGACTTGCCCAGGGTCTCAGAACTAGAGTCCCAAAGTGAAAAAAAACAGTTCTTCCTGTCTATGAAGCTAGTTCTCTTTTCTCCCTACCATGGTTCCTCATGAGCCTAGAAGTAAGATATTTTTTAAAAGATAGAAAAGATCTGTAGTTTTCTAGGTTTTTTTT
Organism: Pseudochirops cupreus; assembly: GCA_028627135.1. Taxonomy (NCBI): domain Eukaryota; kingdom Metazoa; phylum Chordata; class Mammalia; order Diprotodontia; family Pseudocheiridae; genus Pseudochirops; species Pseudochirops cupreus. The sequence continues at coordinate 499,542,417 of CM053580.1, read as the reverse complement.
TTAAATGTAATAACAAATCCATTCTACCACCTCCTCCTGTTGGCATTTAAAACCCTTTACAACCTGTCCCAAATCTACCTTACTAGGCTCACCATACAGAATTGCTCCTTCCTACCCTCTACAATCCAGACATATTAGCCTTCTTGTTGTTACTGGCACATGGCTATAGGTAGATTTGAGAAAACAGAATCTTTTTGAGCAAAGAATTAGATAGGCTTTTTTGCATTATCCAGAAAACCAACCTTAAGAGATTTGCAGTTCTCTGAGTTAAGGAAACTGTTTGTACTTGACAAACACAATGCTAAAAATTATACATTTTGCTATCTTCCATCTCAATGTCTTTGTATTAGCTATCTAAAATGTCTAGAATGCAGTCATAAACTCTACTCCCCCTCCCCACCCTGAAACCCTTCTTTCTTTTGTTGCTCAACTCAGGGACTATCTCTTACAAAAGGCCTTTCCTGACTTCTCTCCTCAAATTACCTTGCATTTATTTCCTGTATAGTCTATATATATATCCATTTACATACATGTTGTCTCCCCTAGTAGAACAGAAACTCCTTGAGGGCAGGGACTGGTTCATTTTGGGCTTTGTATCTCAAAGAATGAACACAATACCTAGCACATAGTAGGTACTTAATAAATGCTTGTTGATTCATAATCAAAGAAAGTGGAGTGTTTGTACTCTAATATATCCTATGTATGCTTATAAAAAGAAATTTCACTAAAAAGAGCAAAGAAAGGAAAAGTAGATGAACTAGGTCAAGTATACTGCAGAGACAATACAAACTGCTAGACACAATTTTGGGGGCATTACATATCTAGGTAAAGTATTTCTTAAGCTCTTCCTATATGCCAGGCACTGTGTTAAGAACTGGGAATTTAAGGAGGGGAAAAAAACACACAAGAAAACACAACAGTCCCTGATCTCAAAAAACTTACAATCAAATGTAGGAAGATCATACATAAAGGTAATTTGGCTTAAAGGTGGAGCCATCCTCAGCAGGGCAAGATAATAGGTGTAAAGGTAGAATTAACTGGAAAGAGAGAGCCGAGAAGAGGGATCAGTTCTCAAGGCATTATGACAGAGAGAGAGAGAGAGAGAGAGAGAGAGAGAGAGAAAAGAAATAGCTTGTATTCAAACAACATCAATTCTTTCTCTGAAGGCAGATAGCATGCTTCATCATGGGTCCTTTGGGATTATCTTGGATCATTGTATTTCTGAAAACAGCTATGTCATTCATAGTTGATCATCATACAATACGGCTGTTACAGTGTACAACGTTCTCCTGGGTCTGTTTGCTTCGTGTAAGTCTTCCCAAGTTTTTCTGAAATCATCCTACTCATAATTTTTTATAGTACAATAGTATTCCATCATAACCTTGGTCATTCCTCCAATTGATGGGCATTCCCTCAATTTCCAGTTCTTAGCAATCATAAAAAGAGCTGCTATAAATATTTTTGTACAAATGGGTTCTTTCCCTCCCCCCTTTTTTTATTTCTTTGGAATGAAGAGTGGTATTGCTTGATCAAAGGGTATGAACAGTTATATTGCCCTTTGGAAATAGTTCCAAACTGATCTCTAGAATGGTTGGATCTGTTCACAACTCCACCAATGGTACATTAGTGTCCCAGTTTTCCTACATTCCCTCCAATATGTATCATTCTCTTTTCTGTCATATTAGTCAATTTGATAAGTGTAAGGTGGTACCTCAGAGTTGTTTTAATTTGCATTTCTCAGATCAATAGTGATTTAGAGCATTTTTCTTCCTGTAGGTAGATTTGAGAAAACAGAATCTTTTTGAGCAAAGAATTAGATAGGCTTTTTTTGCATTACCCAGAAAACCAACCTTAAGAGATTTGCAGTTCTCTGAGTTAAGGAAACTGTTTGTACTTGACAAACACAATGCTAAAATATGTGTGCTAACAATATCTTGTTAAGAGGGGAAGTGAGTTAAAGGAGCTTGTCACTACTACATTAGGACAAGTGAAGAAGACTAGCTTTGTCCAGTAGGATAGTGGTAAAAAACAGAAGGGGAGTAGATACAGACAAGTGGCTTCCTATGATACAGATTTATCTTGAAAGAATCAATGACATCTAGGCCTGTATTATGAGCTACCCTAGGCATATGAGTTGCCTCCCCCAATATGTTTTAGTAATGATGATGATGGTGATGGTGATGGTGATGATGATGGAGGAGGAGGAAGGGGAGGAAGAGGAGGAGAAGAAAGAAGAAGAGGAAGATGAAAAAGAAGAGAATGGTGGAGGAGGAGGAAGAGGAATTCCTTACCATATATCTTCATAGTCCTTTCTAAGGCTGTACTCCACAGTTCTGAACCATAGAGCTTCATCATCAATCACAAGAGAGCCCACCATCTCTGACTGAAGGAGGTTGATAAACAGTGTTTATTTGGGAATATCTATAAATTCATCGTAATCTACCACTGAGAATTTAGGGAATCATCAAATCTAAAAGATGGAAGAGAACTTAAGGCTCCTGAAGCTGTAACTTTAGAGCTAGAAGGATCCTTAGAGATCACCTAGTTCAACTCACCCATTTCACAGAAGGATAAATGGAGAATCAGAAAAATCAACTTTTTCTTAGTCTCATGTACCACAATTTGTTTAGTCATTACCCAATTGGTGGGTAAATGCTTTGTACCTAATCCTTTACCCTCACAAAAAGTGCTACTATAAATATTTTTGTATATATAGAGAGACTTTCTTCTTATCAATAGTTTTCTTGGGACACAAGCCTGGTAATGGAATATCTTTGTGAAAGGGTATAAACATTTTAGTAAATTTATTTTCATAATTCTGAAGTACTTTCAAAATGGTTGTACTAATTCACAACTACACCAATAATACATCAGTGTGCCCATCTTCACACAACCCCTCAAACATTATTCCGATCTTTTGTCATTTTCGCCAATTTATGCAGTATGAGATGAAACCTCAGGTTTGTTTTGATTTGCACTTCTCTCATTATTTGTAGTTTAGAGCATTCTTTCATATTGTTAATTTTTTAAAATAATATTTTCTTTTTCCTCAGTTACACATAAAAACAATTTTAACATTCATTTTTTTTTATTTTTGGATTTCAAATTTTCTCTCTCCCTCCCTCACTTCCCTCATCCTTACTATTTCCCTATTGAAAAAAACAGATTTTTCTACCCAACTCAGTGTGCATTTTATTCCCTCTTTGAGCCAAATCTGATAACAAAAAGATACAAGAAATGCTCACTTCCTTCCTTCCTTTCCCTCTATGGTTACAGGGACCTCTTCGTGTGATAAAATTTACCCTATTCTACCTCTCCCTGCCCTCTTCTCCCAGTGCAATCCTCTTTCTCACCCCTTTTTTTATACCATCCTCTCAAAGTCAACTTCCTTCACCCTCTAAGTATATTCCTTCTAACTGTCCAAATAATATGTAGTTCTTAAGAGTTATAAGTATCATTTTCCCATGTAGGGATGTAAACAGTTTAACTTTATTGAATAACTCATGTTTTCTCTTTCCTGTTTACTTTTTTATGATTCTCTTGAGTCTTGTATTTGAAAATCAGATTTTCAGGGCAGTTAGGTGGCTCAGTGAATAGAGCACCAGTCCTGTAGTCAGAAGGACCTGAGTTCAAATCTGGCTTCAGACACTTGACACACTTACTAGCTGTGTGACCTTGGGCAAGTCACTTAACCCCAATTGTCTCGCCTTCCCCCTCGTCAAAAAAAAAAAAGAAAGAAAATCAGATCTTCTGTTTAGCTCTGACCTTTTCATCAGGAATGTTTGAAAGTCCCGTATTTCATTGAATTTCCATTTTTTCCCTTGAAGGATTATGCTCTATTTTGCTGGGCAGCTGATTCCTGGTTGTAATCCAAGCTCCTTTTGCCTTCCGGGACATCATATCTGAAGGCTTCCAGTCCTTTAATGTAGAAGTTGCTAAGTACTATATAATCCTGACTGTGGCTCCTCGCTATTAGAATTCTTTCTTTCTGACCACTTGCAGTATTTTTTCCTTGACCTAAAAGTTCTGGAATTTGGTTAAAACATTGCTGGGAGCTTTCATTTTGGGATCTCTTTCAGGAGGTGATGGTAATTGGATTCTCTCAATGTCTATTTTACCTTCTGGTTCTAGGATATCAGGTCAGTTTCCTTCATAATTCCTTGAAAGATGCTGTTCAGGTTCTTTATTTGATAATATATTTCAGGTAGTCCTGTGATTTTTAAATTATCTCTTCTGAATCTATTTTTCAGGTCAGTTGTTTTTCTAATGAGGCATTTTACATTTTCTTCTATTTTTCATTCTTTTGATTTTGTTTGATTGATTCTTGACATCTCATAGAGTCATTAGTTTCCAGGTGCCCAATTCTAATTTGTAAGAAATTATTTTCTTTAGTTAGCTTTTTTATCTCTTTTTCCATTTGGCAAATTCTACTGTTTAAGTTGTTTCCTTGAGTAAATTTTCATGCATCTTTTCCCATTTTTTTTGTCTTTCCTTTACCAAGCTGTTGACTCTTTTTTCATGAGTCTCTTGGGTAACTCTCATTTCTTTTCCCAATTTTTCTTCCACCTCTCTTATATGATTTTTAAAATCCTTTTATAACTCTTCTAGTTCTTTTTGGGCCTAAGACCAACTCAGGCTTCACACATAGGTGTTTTAATGTGTTGTCCTCTTCTGAGCCTGGGGTACAGGGGGCATTATTCCAAGCTTCTTGCACCTAGGGCTAGGGGCTTGACCATTGACTTGCTGCACCAGGGTCCCTAGGCCTGAATCCTTGCATGCTTACATGGGGCCTCAAGGCCCAGCAGCTTGTCTGCTTCACGGGAGTCACCATTTCTGGTCACATCTGCTGCACCAGGGTTTCCTGGCCTGGTGGTTTGCCTTCTGTACCAAGGTCACCTGGCTTGGTCATACCTGCTATGTTGGGGCCTGCTGGACCTTGCCACTTACCTGCTACACCACGGGCTGAAGGCTTCACAACTGGCTTATTCTGGGGCCATGATGCCTTGGTTGCTGATCTGTGCTGGGGCTAGGGGCTGACATGCCCAAACACCACTTGCACTGGGCTATGCCTACCTTTTCACCAAGTGAGGCATACCTTTCCTGGAGTCCTGCTAAGTTATCTTGGACTGGAAAATTTTTTCACCCTATTCCTTTGTGGGTTCAGTCTCCATAATTCATTTTGAGGCATGATTTAAGGTTGTTTGGAGGGGAATTTGGGAGAGGTCAGGCAAGTCCCTACTTTTTCTCCACCATCTTGGCTCTGCCTTCCCATATTGTTAACTGTTAATAATTGTTCATTGATAACATGGTTCACAATTTTTTTTTGAAATCTGTTTGTTCATGGATATGACTTCTCAATGTTTTCTCCTGGTCTTGAGGGTAAAATATGTGTATTGAGTCCCCCACCCCCTTTTCTTTTTTTTCTTTTTAATTTATTTATTTTTAGTTTTCAAAACTCATTTCCACATGATTTTGAGTTGCAATTTTTATTCTCTCCCCATATTTCCCCCACCCCCACCCAAAAATAGCAAAGCCCACTGAATACCCCTTCACCCAGTCTGTTCTCTCCCATATCCTACCCCTTTACTCCCCTAACTTTCTAGTAGGGCAAGATGGGTCTCTATACCCCAGTACCTGTACATCTTATTTCCCAGTTGCATGCAAAAAACAAATTTTTAAACATGTGCTTTTAAAACCTTGAGTTCCCGATGTTTTTTCCCTTCTTCCCTCCTCACCCACCCCCACTGGGAAGATAAGCAATTCAATATAGATTGTACATGTGTAGTTACCCAAATCATTTCCATAGTAGTTATACTGTGAAAGATTCATCACATTTCCCTCCATCCTAATGTTCCCCCCCACTTATTCCATTTTCTCCTTTGACCCTATCCCTTTTCAAAAATGTTTGCTTCTAGCTACCCTCTCCCTCAATCTGCCCTTCCTTCTATCCTTTCCCCTCTTATCCCTTATTTCCCTATTTTCTTGTAGGGTAATATACCCAATTGAGTGTGTATGTTATTCCCTCTTTAGGCCAAATTCAATGAGGATCAGGTTGTCCCATTCCCTTTCACCTTCCTTCTCCTCCCCTCCATTGCAACAGTCTTCTCTTGCCTCTTTTATATGAGGTAATTTACTCTAGTCCATTGCTCCCTTTGCTCTTCTCCCAATAAATTCCTCTCTCACCTCTTAATTTTATTTTTTAAATATCATCCCTTCATATTCAACTCATCCTGTGCCCTCTGTCTATGTATACATGAACATGCAAATGCCCACACTCACATATATGTTTATATACACATACATCTTCCCATACACACACATATTCCCTATCCTAAGGAAAGTCTCATGAGTTACAATTATTGTTTTTCCATGTAGAATGTAAATAGTTCAACTTTAATAAGTCCCTAGGATATCATTTTCCTGTTTACCTTCTCATGCTTCTCTTGCTTCTTGTATCTGAAAGTCAAATTTTCTGTTCAGCTCAGGTTTTTTCATCAAAAATGCCTGAAAGTCCTCTATTTCATTGAGTGACCATGTTTTTCCCTGTAGCAATATACTCAGTTTTGCTGGGTAGGTTATTCTTGGTTTTAGTCCTAGCTCCTTTGACCTCCAGAATATCATATTGCAAGCCCATTGATCCCTTAAAGTAGAAGCTGCTAGGTCTTGTGTTATCCTGATTGTGTTTCCACAATATTCAAATTGTTTCTTCCTGACTGCTTGCAGTATTTTCTCCTTGACCTGGGAACTCTGGAATTTGGCTATAATATTCCTAGGAGTTTTCTTTTTAGGACCTTTTTCAAGAAGTGATTGGTGAATTCTTTCAACTTCTATTTTGCCCTCTGGTTCTGGAATATCAGGTCAATTTTGCTTGATAATTTCTTGAAAGATGGTGTCTAGGCTCTTTTTTTGATCATGCCTTTCAGGTAGACCAATAATTTTTAAATTATCTCTCCTGGATCCATTTTCCCGGTCAATGATTTTTCCAATGAGATATTTCACATTGCCTTCTATTTTTTTTTTCATTTGTTTGGATCTGCTTTATAGTATCTTGATTTCTCATAAAGCTATTAGCTTCCAATTTCTCCAATCTAATTTTGAAGGAGTTATTCTCTTCAGTGAATTTTTTAAATTCCTTTTCCATCTGGCAAATTTGGCTTCTTAAGGCATTCTTCTCCTTGTTGACTTTTTGCCATTTGAGTTAGTCTATTTTTTAAGGTGTTATTTTCTTCAGTGTATTTTTGGGTCTCCTTTAGCAGGCTGTTGACTTGCTTTTCATGATTTTCTTGTATCATTCTCATTTCTCTTCCCAATTTTTCCTCCACTTCTCTTACTTGATTTTCAAAATCCTTCTTGAGCCCCTCCATGGCCTGTAATAAATTCATATTTTTCTTGGAGGCTTTTGATGCAAGAGTAATGACTTTGCTGTCTTCCTCCCGCTCCATGCCTTGATCCTTTTTGACCCCAATAAAAGGAATCTAAAGTTGGATTTCTGTGCTTGCTTTGTGTCCTTTGCTTGCTCATATTGCCACTTAATTACTTGTCTTTTGAGATCTTTGCCACAGTAGAACTCTGCTTCCAGAATAGAGAGAGCTGTGTCCCAAATTGCTGGGGATTTTGAAGCTGCTGGAGTTATTAGATGGGTTCCCTGTCTACAGCCTCCACATGCTCTGGCTCACTGGCCACACACCGTAGGACCACCACCCAAGACCTTTATCCAGATCCAAGCAGGTCAAAGCAAGAGTGATTACCCTCTGAATGGTCCCCCTACAATCTGCAGGCCAGGAACTCCTCAAGCAGCCACTCAGCAGCGGAGGCAGCCACCATGCCTCCACTGCTTCTTGCTCCAGGGGTAGCAGCCAGACTGCGCTCCCCCTGTTTGGACAGAGTTCCACACTGATCTTTTACTTTATCTTTGGCATTTGTGGATTGAGAAGTCTGGAAACCACTATAAATGCTGGTGATTTACTCTTGTGAGGTCTGCTCCAGCTGCAGCTGGTGAGGCCACCCTGGGGCTAAAACCGAGGCTCAGACTGGATGGTGCTTGCCTCCCAGCACACTGCAAGGACCCTTCCTGTCAGCCTGCCAGGCTTCCTTCAGTGGAAGATTTGTTTTTCTCTGTCACTTTGTGGGTTCTGTAGCTCTAAAGTTTGTTTAGAGTCATTTTTTACATGTATTGGAGGAGGTGGAAACCAGACCTGCGCGGAAGTCCTGTTTCTACTCCACCATCTTCTTCAGCTGCCCCCACCCCCTTTTCTACAGGATGGAGACATGAAATACAGAATTCCTTCTTTTAGGTAGCATCATCATTTTTATGATATTGGCAAAGCCTAACCATGAACAATTAATATTTCTCCCATAATCTCTTTTTCTTTATTTCTGTAAAAACTAAAATTAGTAGGAACATCATGTCTGACCTCCTCATTTCACAGTCTATTGACGTCAAGTGATAGAACCTGGGACAACAGTCCCAGGTTCTCAGTATAAATGCCCTTTTTGCTACACCATCAATACATTAGACTCCCATCATCATCAACACCATCATTATTATTATTGACTAATAGTCAAACTATTATACCCCTACACTTGTTCCTTTCCACCTCAACACTGTCCTGCTATTACTAATAACTCATATATACATATATATATATTATATAGTGTTTTCCTCATGTATGTCATAAACTGCTTTCTTCACAACAACCTGTGAAGTACATAGTGCAAATATTTTTATCTCCATTTTACAAGTGATGAAACTGTGACTAAGAGAGATTAAGTAATTTGTCCAAGGTCCCATAGCTAATCAAAGTTAGAATTCCACCCAGGTTACTCAATTCTAGGCCAAATGTTCTTTGTATTATACCAGACCACATGTCTTAAATAAGTGATTATGGGACCTGAAACCAATTAAGTGAAAGGCAATTTCTAGGCCAAAAAAGAGAAAGAGATATAATAATTAGAGCTTTCCAAAAACAGAATGAGATGCCTCAAATGGGTGAATTTCCCATTACTAGAGGACATAGAATCATAGATTTAGTTAAAGGTCTTCATGCAGTGATTGAATATCACTTTTCTGGAGATGTTGTAGAATTGTATCCTAAATCTAAGACCTTCTGAGAACTTGTGTGCTTTTATATTTTAATCACTGTACTTCAATATAATTGGTTTCCTTCATAACTTTATGTATTTTCTATTATGCATATAAAAAGAACATAATTTTGAGAAAGGGTCCCTAGGCTTCAGTAGACCCCCAAAAGGGTCTATGTCATAAAAAATGTTTGTCATAGAAGGTTAAGGATGGGGTAGAGTGAAGCAGGGATTAGACTAGAATAAGTGACCTTTAAGGTCCTTTCCAACTCTGATATTCTATGATTCTATGGTTCATGAATTTAGAGTGGCCCAGAAAAAGAGTAGGGACTTGACAAAAGTTTGGGGTGGCTCTCTGACAGTTCTCTTCAGGGTTCCAGCAGGCCTCACATCTTCCATTTCCCCTTATGGGCCTGTCTCAAATACTAGTTCTATCCAAAGTCATCTCTAGGGTAAAAATCCAGTTGAAATAGTACTCCTCAGGCCATTTTGGGGGGACCCCTACACTGACTGAACTAGCCAACGACTCAGGAAGACATTAGATTTGTGAACACCATGAGAACAGGGATTGTCTTCGCCCAGAGTTTAGTACAGTGCCTGGCACTAGTTGAAATGATTATTGGTGGAACTGTGAACTGATCTAACCATTCTGGAGAGCAATTTGACACTATTCCTAAAAGGCTATAAAACTGTGTATATTCTTTGGCCCTGCAATACCATTACTAGGTCTGTATCCCAAAGAGATTTTTTTAAAAGGTGACAGAGTGAAAGACCCATTTCTACAAAAATTTTTATAGCAGTTCTTTTTGTGGTGGCAAAGAACTAGAAATTAAGGAGATGTCTATCCATTGGAGAATGGCTGAACAATTTGTAGTATATGATTGTGATGGACTGCTATTGTGCTATAAGAAATAACAAGCAGAAAGCTTTCAGAAAAACCTGAAAAAATTCACACAAACTGACACAAAATGAAATGAGAAGAATCAGGAGAACATTGCATACAGAACATATACAACAGCAACGTTGTATAATGTATAACTCTAAATGACTGTAACGTTAATGGAATAGGAAGATCTTCCATGTCCATTAATGGGCCTATGTGACCACATGTGCCCCCTTTCCCTTGGAACAGGAGCCATGTTCCCCTGGTCTAAAGGTACACAGGTATTTCAATCATGTATATCTTGCTGCTTTCACAGGTGTAATACATCCTGAGTCACATAGAGCCCATTGGGGGAGGAACTTGTCCAAGGAGGAGCTTGCTTAGAGGGAGGCTTGCTTACAGGCAGGCTTACTTGTAGGAAGACTTTCACACCATTTGGTACTAAGCTAATTAGGCACTGAGCTACATGGGTTGTGCTGCCTTCTGACCCTGAATCTATTAGTTAAAAACAATATATGCTCAGAGGTTAGTATTTTACTTTGGGGGCTTACTTGTGAGAAGGACCTTTTGATTCCCTGGAGAGGACTCGCAGTAGCCCCACCCCCAACCCCCACTCAGAGGTTTGTGCTCTCTGGATCCAATGGTGTATGTAGGTGGCTATATTACTTTATTCATACAATAGGAGCCCTGACTGTTGAATCTCTGTGCTAATTTCTCTGGCTTGTATTTTCTACTTATCTGTAATTAAAGTAAGATTGTTGACCCTTTTAATAGTTGTCTTTCTTTAAGCAAAGCAGATCAAAGAACCAGTGCTAGCAGGCCATCCTGGGTATGCTAGGGTGCCTGCTAATATAATGACTTAGCTATTTTCAGCAATATAATATTCCAAAACAATTCCAAACAATTCATGATGAAAAATGCTATCTACCTCTAGAGAAAGAATTGATGGAGTGTGAAGGCATACTGAAGCATAGTTAGGGTTTTTTTTTTTTTACTTTCTTTATTTTTCTTACTTTTTTAGTCTGTGTTTTCTTTTGCAAAATAACTAATATGGAAATGTTTTGCATAATTGCACATGTATAATCTGTATCAAATTGCTTACCTTCTCGAAGAGGGGAGAGGAGTAGGAGGGAGGGAGGGAATTCGGAACACAGCATTTTTTGAAAACCAATGTTAAAAATGTTTGTTTATATGTAATTGAAAAAAAATTAAATGAAATGATAAAATCACTAGTTCACTGACTGAAGATACCTAAAACTAACAAACTCTTTGTCCATAACTGGTTCAAAAGCCCCTCCCCTCACAAGCAAAGAAAAGAAGACCAACTCTCTTCAAATCCACAGGGCCTTCATGCTTTCCTTACTATTCACTATTGCCTAATTTTAACCACATAAGGAGGGAGGGCAGAAATTGAGGGGAAAAGGACACATGATGGAAAATGCCACCCACATCCAGAGAAAGAACTATGGAATCTGAATGTAGAGTGAAGCAGACTGTTTTCTTTTTTGTTTTGTTTTATTTTGGTTTTTTTCTTTCTTGTGGTTTTCCCCATTCATTATTATTCTCCTATGCAACATGACTAATGAGAAAATGTGTTTAATAGGAATTTATGTGCAGAACCCATATCAGATTGCAGGCATCTTGGAGAGGGAGGTGGAGAAAATTTAAAACTTATGTAAGTAAATACTGAAAACTAAAAAGAAATAATTTGATTCTTTTTAAAAAGTGAGGGAGAAAAAATAATAATGGAAATCAGCCCTTAGACACCTTTCTGACCTCAAGTATACTTATCCATAAAATGAAAAGTATGACCTGTAAGGTCCCTTGCAGTTCTAAGTCCCATGACCTATGACTGCTTAAAGAATATCTTCTTCAACAAATAGTGATTCAATGAATACTGACCATGACAGAGCTATAACTGGGACAAGTGGATGAAGGCTTTACTCCAATGCCTGAAAATTTAGAGAACACTTATCCTGCAGCATCACAAAAACTACTGAGCTTAGCACCTAAATACAAGAATATCAAGTTAAAATAGGCAACTGATAGAGGGCAAGATTTCTTCACTTACCTGCGCTCAAGAAAGTTATCCCTCCCCCTCCATCTTGCACATAACACAGTGGCTTCAATGTCTCCAGAGTCTCTGTCATCCTCCCATTCTTCCCACCTATTCACCCAACCACCCCCAAAAAACCCTGAATTTCTCTTTAAAAGTTATTTGAGGGCTTTATAAGATTCTCCCTAGATGTTTTGCAATGCTTGACCCAAGCATGAAAAATGCTGGATTTGGAGCCTGGACACTTGATCAATACCTCATCTCCATTCCTTTTGCTGTCCCAAGCATGTTGTTTGTGCCTCCATAATCTATTTGAAATCGCTTCTTTGGCGAGTAAATCATTTGTATAGTGAAATCATGGAATCATAAAATCATGAAGTTGGCAGAGGCTTTAGAGGTTGCCTAGTCTAATGTGCCTCATGTCAGAATCTCTTCCACAGTGCCTAAAGGCAGTTGTTCTGTACCTGGTTTATATTCTTCCAAAGATGAGAAACCCCCTGTTTCTCAAGGTAACTTACTGTCTTTTTTTTCCTTATCTGACACTGATTCTACCAATGTATCACAGTCTCAGTGACCATCTAGTCCAACCTGTCCCTGAAACAAATTCACACTATAATATAACTGACAAGTGGTTTTCTAACGTCTACTTATAGGGAATTCCTAGAATATCAATTCCCTCTACCTGATTCATGTCAGCAAGTTATCTGTAACTTATAAGCTTGGAATCAGCTGGGGTAAAAGGTTAATGACTTGATTTATAGTCACACCAATGTATGTCAGAGATATAGCTTAACCCTAGGTCATCCTGACTCAAGCTAGCACCCTATCCACTACACTGTTCTGCCTTTCTACCATAGTTAGACTGTCCTAATTATGAGGAAGTCTCTTCTTACACTAAAGTTCTCTATCCTTATATTCTCTGTTTACTAATTCTGCCCTCAGAGACCCCAGATAATAAATCTAATCCCTCTCTCATTTACCAGTCACGACATCAAGAAAAGATTCTTAAATTTGGAGTTAATCAATCAATTGATAAACATTTACCAAGTGCCTACTATATGGCAGGCATTATGCTAGGCAACAGGGATATAAAGGCAATATATGACACAATCTGTACTTGCAAAGATCTTACATTCTAAAGGGACACATGAGGACATATATATAAATACATCCAGAATAAATATGCAGCCTTGGCCACCCTGGCACCTGTTGCCTTAAGGCCAAGTATGTTCCATTTCCTCCAGAGTTCTCTCTGATCCTTAAGATAGACTAGGAAGGGTCTAGGCTCTTTGCTATTGGCTCCAGCTCCCACTAATGAATGGTATTCCCTCAAAGGTAGGGGGAACTCCCCTGTATCTCAGTTCTACTTAACCACTAATAGCAGGATTAGCTTTTACCAAAAAAAAAATTTCACTTCAAAAGTATAAAACAAATCTATAAAGAGTTTAGCTGAGTTTCTATAGAACACAGTACTAGCTCCAAATCTAAAACCCTATTTGGGCTCAAATCCCAGGCCCCCTGGCTTCTCAGGACTTCCTTGCTAGGTTAGCTATATACAACGTCTCTCCTGGAATCCTGGCTTGAACTCTCAGGTCCAGTAGGGATCACTGTTAGCACCTAGAACTGAAATGACAAAATTAAACTGAACAAGGCAAAACTCACAGCTCTGGGTCTAACATAAGAGAGTGCGGAAGAGTCTCCCTCCCCAGGTTTAATTTAGTTTAGCTGGCATCAGCTGTAAGAGTGAACTGCGATCTTCACTTTTTGGACACAGTGGAAAAGATAGCACAGGAAAAAAGAGAGAATGGCTCAGTATGTTCAGCTTTTAAAGATGTAGTCTGTTCTGGCTATACAGTCAATCAAAGGAGACTATTTTCAGTCATATGGACACAGGATGCCTCCATGTTAGGAGATCCAGGCATGCTCCAAAGGCCCCACTACTTAATTTCCCCATGTTTGAAATTTGGTATCTCTCGTAAATAAACATGGGTAGATTTTTTTCTTGTTCCAAATTCAGAACAATTCTTTGTAGTCTTTGGGAAGGCATAAGCAATTTTCATTCACTTGCTTCCTCAGTGTCATACAAGAAAACCTCCAAATAACCATTGTGATCCCATATGTATAAACAAACATCACCATTATCACCAAATTCAAAGTTTTGCAAATTCACAAAATAAGGAACATTTTTCCACAAAGTTTGCCAAATATCTCTGCTTCCTTAGCCTTAGTCTTATAGGGCTTTCTCAATCCATAAGGAAAAGAAAGGCAAAGAAAACTGGTTTCCCATCTAGGAAGGAAACCTGGTCTATACTGGCCTTCTTCCTCACAAGGATTTGGGATGTGGGGATTGACTAGATGTCACCTCTTTTTTAAATGAGAAAACTGACCTGGGTGGAAACTCTTCCAATGTTTCCTCAATTCATAAGGCCATCCAGCTGGGTTCTGCACTAAAAAATGTCCCTTCCTAAGTATGGCACACCAGAATTCTCTCTAGCATAGACAATCCCCATAGAGGTTCAGGCAATAATCTCTGGGATCCATGTCACAAAGGGCACTCAAAATTCCCCCCTGGATCCTTGCTACTGCCAGGATAAACCAAATGAAAGTGTAAACACCCAACAGTATAAAAAGAAAAGTAGGCTCTATTAGAGAAGTAACAAAAGCAAATGGTCTGAATTTATCCCTGACAAGTCCTCAACTATAACAATGACTACTTTGGCCCCCAATACCTGAAAGCCAAGTATGTTACATCTCACCTCTCCTTTAGGATTCTCTGGTACCCTTAAGGGGATTGGGGTGGATAGGTATCCAAGCTCTCTGCAAATGACTCCAGCCTCCACCAATGACGACCCCTCAATTGTACGGGGTGGTCACCTGCACTCCAGTTCCATTTAGCCCCTAACAAAATAGCTTTTCCCAAGGAATATTTACTTCAAAAGGTATAATCACAAATACGCACATTTATTCTCCCAACACACAGGAGGCATAATCCTCCTCCACTCCCCTTATACCACCCCACTCCTGAAGGGGAAATAACTGGGTTCATAGCGTAGCTCAATTCCTGTAAAGCACAGTTGCAGGTCCAAATCCAAAACCCACTTTGGGCTCAATAAGGAAAGTGGGGGCTGGGGAGGGGGGGAAGAGGGTAGAGAGAGACAGTGCTAGACCACAGAGAGTGAGAGGAGGAGTGTTATGTGTGAGAAATAGAGAAACGAACTGTTTGGCTTGAGTGTAGGAGGGCAAGTAATATGCACTGATACTATAAGATAGGTTAGAGTCAGGATACCTGGGTTAAATTTCTGCGATCGCTACTTACTACTATGTAAGCTCAAGAAAATAATCTCATCTCTCTGAAATTCAGTTGCCTTATCAATGAAATGAGAAGAAGCATACTAGCAGTATCTATGTCACAGGATTGTTGGGAGGAAGCACTCTGGGAACCTGAAAGCCTGTATAAATGTCAATTATTAAAGGAAGAGCCATGCAGGAGTGGAAGGGGGCAGGAACAGTTACACAAAGAGACACTGGAGAGGTGGCACTGCAAAGAGGAAGGACTATGGATGCACTTAGATTGCACTTAGTTCTAAATCTTCAGCTCATCCCTTCCATACACATCTGTGCTGGGGCCCTCCCTCCTAACAGCCTTGTACTTAATTACTGTGCATTTATTTTTACTTTATCTCTTTATTAGTCAGCAGAACTGAGTTATTGAAAACAGCACTACTACAGAGACTGGGAACTATATTAATCCATAAAGAATCTCTAGTCACCTTGGACAGAGCGATTTAATAGAAAGAATGCTTGCTGGCTTCAGATCCAGGAGAACTCTGCCACTAACTTGTGGGATCATGGGAGAGTAAACTAAACTCCATGAGTCTAGGAATAGCCTCTTTGTATAAATATCTTCCCTCATCCCTTAAATAGGGGATTCTTAATCTAAGATCTGTGAATTTTTTTTTTAATTTTGATAACTGTATTTTGATACAGTTTTTCTTTTGTAATCCTACATAGTTTATGCATTTTAAAATCTTCTTCTGAGAAGGGGCCCATAGGTTTCATCTGTCTCCCAAAGGGCTCCATTACACATACAAAAAGGCTAAGAACCGGTGCCTTAGATCAAGGATAATATTCAGCCTTAATTCCCTGCTCTAAAAAAACCTGATAGGGTTGATTAAAAGAAAACACTATATAAATGATGATGATGATGGTGACAATGATAATGATGATGATGATGATTGTGAGAAAAGTACTTTGAAATTTTGAAATGTTATAAACCTTAAAACTTAAAGATACGGGATTTCAAAAGTGTGTCTGCTTCTTCCACTAATGTAAATTGTGACTCCTCTCTCTTAATAGACAGGGTTCGTGGGGAACTGTAGCAGGAAAGTTCCTCACTCTGTGGCCATCTGGAGAAGAATCTCTCCATAATTAGTGGGACATAGTCCTCAAATGACAGACATGTCATGGACACACTGGCAAGTCTTGCCAGACAGAGCTCACACACTACAGGTTTAGCTTCCAGAAACCCAGGGTCATTTATCTCTCAGGATGAAACATCCAAGGAGGATTCGAGTGAAGAAAGATCCTAAATAAATACAAATCATTGATGAATACTATAACACATTTCAAACCTGAATTATCTCGGGACACGTCATGCTTCCCATGACCCAGACCACCTCACTCCTATCTGGAGCAACTCTGGAGAAAGTCACAGGAGCAAAGGACTTACAACTGGAAGACATCCCAGAGACCACGTAGCCCACTCTGCTTAGCTAACAGATGGGGAGATTGAGACCCATAAAGGAGGAGTGACTCGCCCAGAGTCACATAACTGGATTAATAACTCCAAATTCAATGGTTTTTTTTTATTTCTTTTTTCTTATTCTAAACTTACCAACCACCAAATAAAACGAGCATTACCATATACAAAGTAGTAAGAGAAAAAGAAGATTGTACGTGAAACTGAATCTCTATTACATACTTCTTTTTAAAAATATATAATAAATTCATCTTGTAACTTTCAAAGCTGGCCAGGTTGTATGTCTGCTTCATGCATTCTGTTCTCTTTGTGCATTTTTTAAAAATATTTTTCTTTCTTTCCATTTCTCTCTCTCTCTTTCTCTTTCTCTCTCTCTCTCTCTCTCTCTCTCTCTCTCTCTCTCTCTCTCTCTCTTTCCCCTCTCTCTCTCTCCTCTTTCTTTTTCTTTCTCTCTCTTTCCCTCTCTCTACAAACCTATTAATAGAAAGACTGGAATTTTAAAATACCTGGAAGGATCACGCTGCATCAGTTAAGGCAGTATACTTTTCTTAATTAGGCAAAAAAATTAAGATAACAAAGTGAAATTTCATATTGGAAAGTAAAATTGTATGCTTCAAATTATTTGAATTTAAAGTACCTTTGCACAAAATAGTAATTTTAAATGTTTATATCAATTGACATATTTGTTTCTTCTTATTAATATTCTCCCTTTCTCTCCCCTCCACACACTCCACATGGGAAAAAAAGATAAAAAACAAATGCTTGACAATGCAGTCAAGCAAAATAAATCCCCACTTTGTCCATGTCTGAAACTGTATGTCTCATTCTATACCTTGAGTACATCACCTCTCTGCCAAGCAGTGGGCAACATGCTTCATTATGAGATCTCTGCAACTGTTGGTCTTTGAATTGAACAAAGTTCTTAAATCTCTCAAAAGTACCTTTTTTCTTTATACTATCATTGTTACTGCACAAATTCTTCTTCATATTCTGCTCTTTTTTATATCAGTTCATCCAACTCTTTCCAGGTTAATCTGCAACACCCTCTTTCATCATATTTTATTACAATCATATACCACAACTTGTCCAGCCATTTCTCAGTTAATGGGTACCTTCTCCCTCAGTTTCCAGTTCTCGGCCATAACAGAAGAGCTGCTATGTACATGTAGGTCCTTTGTCTCCTTCTTTGATCTCCTCGATATATATACACCTCCTGACAAGTGAATCAGCTTTCTTCCCATTATACCAAATGGCTGGTAGTACAGTGGATAGTGTAGCGGGTCTAGAGTCAGGAAGACCTGAGTTCAAGCCCAGATTCAGACATTTAATACATGTGTGACTCTGGGCAAGTTACTTAACCTCTGCCTCAGTTTCCTCAGCTATAGAAAGGGGATAATAATAGAGCACCAGCCCTGGAGTCAGGAGGACCTGAGTTCAAATCCTGCTTTAGATGCTTGACACTTGCTAGCTGTTGGACCTTAGGCAAGTCACTTAGCGCCAATTACCCTGCTTTCCCCCTCCAAAAAAAAATTTTTTTAAGGGAGTGATAATAGCACCTACCTCCCAGGATATTGTGAGTGTTATCTCTCAGTTGTTAGTGCTTGCCACTCCTCCAAATTACCCAGGATTTCCTTACATGGCATTGTGGAAAGAGAACTATCCTTGGAATCAGGAAGATCTAAATTCAGTTCCCACTTCTGACAATATACTGGTTGTGTGACCTTGGGCAAATTAAAGTTAAATACTTTTACCTAATCTTTCAGGGCCCGAGGTAACTCTCTAAGATTAAGTTGCAGAGCAGGTATTAATTTGCTTTGGTAGAGGGAGTTTCCTCATGAGAAACTCCCTGTACTAATAAAATCATAGGTTCAGTAGAAAAAATACATATGTTTCATATTTACTTCTGTCTGTGTATGCCGTATCTCCCAGAAGAATGTAAGCTCTTTGAGGGCAGGGGTTATCTAATTTTCGTATTTGTACCTCCCAGTACCTAGCAAGGGACCTGGCATATATTTGGTGCTTAATAGATGCTTGTCGAATTAAATTGAATGAAATGTCTGGTTGAAGTCTACTCCTCCATTAACAGAGCTCTCCTGAACATCAGCCTGATTGTTCCCACAGAGCAATATATCCACACCCACCACCTGGGCTTATGAGTAGCAATCTGCTGGGAGTCTCATTTTTCTGCCTCTAATGTTTACTAAGCCTGCACTTTCCCATTATCTGTTGTCCTGGTCAAGGCTAAGGGTAGTTTCACTTACAAGATAAAGGCTGACACATCCAGGTAGCACGCAGTCTATTTAAGGCCACTAAGTTGTTCCAGGAGACAAGATAACTATAGGCTGTTTCTCGTTGACTGCCCAGAAGTGCTTCCTGACTATCCCTGGGGCCAGCTGTTTTGTCTTGGTTAGGGCATGCCACTGTTCCCTTGGAGCCAGCAGTCACCATCCTTACCACTCTGGGTGGATCAAATAAAGCTTCTGAATCTGACTGTACCATGAATGCAATGGAATCCTGCCCCAGGAACTAAAAGCTGCCATCTCTTAAGCCTACTGGGGCCCCAGACTCACCCAGTGAATCCAAGGGATGGATTTGGCTCTTTCTCTGGGATAGGAGCCAGTCCTTGGCAAAAACATGAAGATAAAGAAGATGAAGCTTTTCTTCAGGGACACTTCTTCCCCAATGAGTCACCAGACTCATTCTAGTACAAGAGACAAAATACTATACAAACAGACAAGAACCCTCCTGTTTCTCATTTTGGGTCTGGTCCTAACACATTATGCAGCTTCGGGCAAGTTATGGGTGGCAACATAGAGAAGGAAGAAGAGTACTAGATTAGGAGTCTGAAGAGCTGAGTTCAAATCTCAGTTCGTTTGCTTAATTTGAGTGACTTGTGGCAAGTCAGTGCCCCTCTTGGGACCTCAATGTGCTTATCAATAAAATAAAATGGAGGGACTATCAATAAAATAAACTGAGCTCTGAAGTCCTTTCAAGTTCTGGAATTATTCTCCCAACCCATCTCAGATGCCTCATTGGTTCCAGTATCAGACCCATCATTGTCGTCAGTGAGCATGTTTATTAAGGACCTATTGGGCATGAAGGACAAGACAGGATCCCTGCCTCTGAGAGGCTACAAACAGATAATAATGTTCTATCCTCTCCTTTTGATATCTCCTTTGAAATTTAGGACAGCTAGGTGGCACAGTGGATAGAGTGCTGGCCTCAGTGTAAGGAAGACTCATCTTCATGAGTCCAAATCCCATCTCAGACACTTACTAGCTGTGTGACCCTGGGCAAGTCACTTAGCCCTGTGTGCCTCAGTTTCTCCATCTACAAAATGAGCTGAAGAAGGAAATGACAAACCACTCCAGCATCTCTGCCAAGAAAACTCCCAATGGAGTCATGAAGAATCCGAAACAAATGAGCAACATAAATTGAAATTTGGAATCAGAGAAGGACATTGTCCTAAAGGACCTTAGAGACACTCAAATCCAATGTCCTTATTTTGCTAATGAGAAAACAGAGACCTAGAAAAAGGGAAATGATTTGCCCAAGCTGGTATTTACTCCTCATATAACCTTGATGAAGTTCCATCACTTTCCTGGACTTTAACTCATCTGCACAATGAGGCCTTGAACCAGATAGCCAGTAAGATTCCGTTCCTGCTCCGGACCTATGGTCCTATGACCCCATGAAGCTTGATGGAGTGAACAGAGCACTGCGTAACAGCTAACATTTATATCATGCCTATCATGTGCCAAGCGAGCACCGCTGTGCTCAGCACTTTACAATTGTTATCTCATCTGACTGTTACAACAACCCTTAGAAGAGACAGGTGCTATTACTATCCCGAATTTACCGATGAAGAAACTGAGGCAAATAGCTGTTAAGTGGCTTGCCTGGGTTCACAGAGCTATTAAGTGTCTGAGGCAGGATTTGAACTTGTGCTCCAGGCTCAGTGCTCTATCCACTGAACTGCCTAGCTCAGAGAAGGAAGACCTGAGTGTGAATTCCAGCTCTGCTGTTGCTATTTATAACTTGTTGGCGGCTAGGGGGCGCAGTGAATAGAGCACTGGCCCTGGAGCCAGGAGGACCTGAGTTCAAATGTGACCTCAGACACTTAACATTTACTAGCTGTGTGACCTCAGCAAGTCACTTAAACCAGATTTCTCTGCCCTCCCCCCTCCAAAAAAAAAAAGCAAAAAAGAAAAAGACTTGTGAAAAGTCATTTCCCCATTCTAGACTTCAATTTCCCATCAATAAATGACAGAGTTGGACTAAACCAGGGTTTCTTAACCTTTTTTTTGTGTCATGGACCCTGCTGGCAGTGTGATAGCTAGTCAGGCAACTGGTACTGTGCTAAAAACTGGGGAAAGGAAGTCCCTGCCTTCAAAGAGCTTATTGGGATGGGGAGCCTGGGGCCTCGAGGCCACATGTAGCTTTCCAGGTCCTTGGGTGCAGCCTTTTGACTGAGTCCAAGTTTTACAGAACAAATCCTTTTATGAAGGAGATTTGTTCTGTGAAATTTGAATTCAGTCCAAGGGTTGCACTTGAGGACCTAGAGGGCCACATATGGCCTCAAGGCCACGGGTTCCCCATTTTCTTTTTTTCTTCTTTTTTTGCTTTTTGGAGGGGGAAGGTAAGGCAATTGGGGTTAAATGACTTGCCCGAGGTCACACAGCTAATAAGAGTTAAGTGTCTGAGGTCACATTTGAACTCAGGTCCTCCTGACTCCAGGGTCAGTGCTCTATTCACTGAGCCACCTAGCCACCCCTATTCCCCATCTTCCAATGGAGGAAGATGCCATATAAAAGGGAGTTGAAAAGAGGTGGGGAGGGGGAGGAGGGGGAGGTGGGTAGGAGGGAGGTACTGAAGGGGAGATGGATGAAGTAAAGGGAATCAGAAGCAGTCAACAATGGAACAAAACATGACTCATAGTCGGCCTGGATCCATCCCTGAAATGGAGGCCTCTGGAAGGAACTCACCATTGGAAGAAGAGAACTGACACGGCAGAAGGATGGTTCAGAGTGAAAAGGCCCCAGGTGCTGTTGAAGTCTAGAAACCCTTCTAAAGTCACAATAATGACTTTAAATGCATTAAATAAAATGCATAGGATCACAAAGGACACTAATTCTCTTGAAATGTGGTAATAAAAAAAATTAAGTTCACATGTTAAGAATTATCGATCCCTAAGGTACCTTCTACCTCAGACATCCCCTGATTCTGTCATTCACACTGATGTCCCAATGGTAGAGGGCTGGAGCACTACTTCTCAAATGCCATGCATTCTAACAGAGGCTTCCTGAAGACAATGGCTCCCTTTCTGGGGCATTTTCTGAGCCAGTCCATCTGGAAAATGCTTTTTCTAGATTTTAGGGATGTAAGGGAGACAGCATGCTTTCTATGTCTTCCAAGCCATTCTATGCTGCCAAGTCTATTAATGCATACCAGTCCTCATCTGTGCCTAACTTAGCTGACATATTAAATGGGCAAAAGAGTCTCAGTTCAAACGTCTTTTGTGCCATTCATGAAGCATTTGGAAAATGTCAGAACTGGTAGAGGAGAGCGGAACAAGGAGAGGGAACAGGCAGGATGACATACTTAGCTTAATCCTGTATCCCCCTTGCTTCCTGCTGAGGCAAAGCTCGGGCAGGAGGAGTGAGATGGGGCATGATAATGTTTTGACAAGCTGCGGATAATCTTTCTGATTCAAAACCAGCAGGCTGTACTTGCACCCATACCTCTGAGCTAACTAGGTGAACCTTGGAATTAGGCTGGCTTCCCAGCTGTTCCTTGGAAGATGACTCACTCCCTTACTTGGCTAAGGCCTTTTTTAATGATACAGGTCCCAGTGCCCACAGAAAAGGACTTTACTTTTCTTGTTTTATTGGGGCTGAGCACACAGCCAAGTTACGAAATGCCGCCCTTTGAATCTCGCTTGGTGATATCCAGCCCTGGAAACCTGTTGGACATCAACCACGACTGTCTTCATCTCTTGATTATCTCTTATAACAATTACCTATTCATTTCCCTTACGTCAGGCTATATCACTCCTCTCCTCCCCGGAATCCAGGCCGGCTCCAGGGCCTGACAAAAAAACACAGTGACTACCCGTCTGCAATAACATGAAGAGACTCCTAAGCCTCAAAAGCCAACCTGTTCCCAGGAGGGGGAAGGAGAAGGTTTTGGCCCATGAAGTCACCTGGGCATGGAGAACTTTGAGTGCAAAGCATTGAAAGTGTTATTCACTCCCACTCCATTCTAGGGATAATGGGATCATGGGATTTAGGGCTCGAAGGAACAGTAGAGATCCCAGCCCCTCACTTTACAGATGAGGAAACTCAAGGTCATGGAAAGGGGAATTGACTTGCCCAAGGCAAAACATGTGATAACAAATAGAAGAGCTAGGATTTAAACTTAGATCTTTAGATTTAAAAAAAATCAGTGCTGTTCTCCTGTACCATGTGTCCTCCTCACAACAACTCTGTGAGGGAGGGAGGCAGAATACTGTTATTGACATTTTACAGATGGAAAAACTGAGGCTCAGTAATTCTAAGTGCCTATTGCCACACAAGCTAACTCTTTACTGTGACTATCTTTCATCTATCTCCAACTTATCCTATGTGCATTTTGTTTCTATGTAGTTGTTTTTATGTTGCCTCTCTTATTAAACTGTGAGGTCTTTGAGAATAGGGACTGTTTTTACCTTTCTTTGCATGCCCAGCACTTACCACACAGTGCCTGGCACTTGGCACAGGTACTTAATATAAATGCCTGTTGATTGACTCAAAACTGACTCTTTTCACTGCAAGATACTCTCTTGGGTCTTGATTAGGAGCAGTTGACAGTGTAATAGTGACAGCTCCTTTCCTTATTTCCACTCCTCCACCACCACATTTTCAGCTATCTGGAATCCCAAAACATTTCAAAGTCCCTTCTGTTCTCACAACCTTATCTCCACTCAGTCTTTGCCAGACTGATCACTTTGATTTGCTATACCTCCAAGGAATGGCCTTGTCCCCATCAACTATTGGGTTCCATATCCTGACTATCATCCCTGTGACAAACTTCCCTTCGTTACATCCAATCCCTTTATAGAATCATAGAACTTTGAGATTAGAAGGAAATCTCCCAAAGTTCCTGTTTTACAAATTCAAAAACGAAGGCATAGAGTAAAGAAATACCCACAAAGATCAACAGCAAACCTGGGATGAGAACCTCCCACCTCCCAGGCTAGTGTTTTTCTATCATACTTAGCTGAGTCCATATGAAATCACAGTCTTACTGGACCAAAGGGATGTCTATGGTAGCAGTTCTCCATCTGGCAAATTCGACTTTTTAAGACATTCTTCTCCTCATTGGCTTTTTTGGGCCTCTTTTGTCATTTGACTTAATCTATTTTTTAAGGTGTTATTTTCTTCAGTCAGGTTGTTGACTCTCTTTTCATGATTTTCTTGCATCATTCTCATTTCTCTTCCCAATTTTTCCTCCACATTTCTTATTTAGTTTTCAAAATCCTTCTTAAGCTCCTTTGTGGCCTGTATCCAATTTACATTTTTCTTGGAAGCTTTTGGCGCAGTTCTGACTGTGTTGTATTCCTCCTGTTCCATGCTTTGAGCCTTTTTGTCCCCCAAAAAAAGGAATCTAAAGTTGCATTGCTGTGTTTACTTTGCTTCCTTTGCCTGCTCATGTTGCCAGTCAATTACTTGACTTTTGGGCTCAGTAGAACTCTGCTTCCAGAGGGGAGAGCTTTGTCCCAAATCACTGGGGGTTTTGCAGCTGCTGGAGCTATTAGGAGGCCACCATCTCTGCAGCCCCCACCAGCTTTGGCTCACTGGTCATGCATCTCAGGACCATTATCCAAGACCACGATCCTGATCCAGAAGGTTAAGGCAAGAATGCTTAGCCTCTGAATGATTGCTTGGCCCCCTTGCAATCTGCAAGCCAGGAACTCTGAAGTAGCCACGGGAGGTGGCGGCTGCTGCTTCTCACCCTGGAGGCAGAAGGCCGGACTCTCTCCCCTAAATTTAGCTGAGTTCCACTGACTTTTCACTTTGTCTTTGTTTCTTCTGGGTTGATAATTCTGGAAACTTCCACAGCTACCAATGATCTGCTCTCCTGAAAGCTCCAGCCTTGGCTTGTTCTGGCTGCTACAGCCATGGGTTCATGTGGTGCTGGTCTGGGCGCTGTGAAGAACCCCTTCCCGTCCACCTGCCGGGCTGCCTTCAGCAGGAGCTTTGTTACTCCGTCATTTTGTGGCTTCTGGAGCTCTAAAATTTGTTTAGAGTCATATTTTATAGGTATTTGAGTTGGTTATTGGGGGAGCCATGGAGTTCTCCTGCTTCTAAGCCACCATCTATGGCAGCAGTTCTCAAAATAGGTTTAGTCTTTGCACCATGGTATGGCGGGAAAAGCAAAAGATTTGAAATAAAAGCATTAACTAAATTAAATTTTATTAATTATAATGAATTATAATATTTTGTAATTAATTTAGAATATAATGTAATAAATTCTAATAATTATTAAATTATTCGGGTTCAAATTTCTCACTCTGATACTCCTAGATGATCTTGTAATTAATTTCTGGTTTTTCATCTACAAAATAAGATGATTTCTATGGCACTTTCAAGTTCCATAGTTTATAAATATGAATCCTATGTCTACGACTAAGTATTCCCAAGTGATGCGCTGGCTACTCTATTATAGTGCAAATGCTCATAATATGAAAGTTTTTCTCATTCTATTTCTGGCACACATTAATAATTAACTTTCAATAAAAACCACCAGCTATCACCTCATCTGTATTTCATACAAAGCGGTCCCACTCTACTGTGGTGAGAAATGGAAATTACGAAAATATCTAAGGAGCAATGGATAGAGCCCTGGAAATGGAGTCAGGAAGACAAATTCAAATCTGGCCTCTGACACTGTGTCACTCTCAGCAAGTCACTAAACCTCCTCAGCTGTAAAATGCAGATAATAATAACACCTACCTACTAGGGTTGTTAAGAAGATCAAATGAGATACTATTTGCAAATCGCTTAGCATAATGCCTGACATAGTAGGTGCTTAATTCATGCTTCCTTCCTTCTTTTCTTTCTTCTTTCTTTCCTTCCTTCCTTTTAAGGGATCATTTGCCTAACCCAAGTATTCCACAGAATAAACATCTCACAGAATCTGAAGGTTTGAAAGGACCTCAATGGTTATGTATTGGAACTAGTAGCTAAACAGAAATACATTCTAAAACATAATCAGCAAATACAACTTTTTTTAGAACCCTTTGCCTCCAAAGGCAGCCCATTCTACTACTTGATAACTCCAATTTTTAGAAAGTTGTTCTTTAGATCAAGCCTAAATCTTCCTCTCTGAACTTCCACTCACTATTACAGTTCTGCCCTCTAGGTCCAAGTCAAATCCTTCTTACACATGACAATCTTCTGCATATTTGAAGTCTGCTACCATGTTCTCCCCTCAGTCTTTTCTCCTTCAGGCAAAACTTCCCTAGATCTCTCATATGGCATAATATCAAGGCCCTTCACAATCTTGGATGCCCTACTCTGGAAACTCTGTAACTTCTCAATGTCATTCCTTCAAGATGGCACCCAGTATTAAACACAATATTCCCAGGTATAATCTTGCTGTAGAAGGCTACAATGGGACTATCACCTCCCTCATCTTGCATACTTACTAGGCAGTCTAAGATTGCATCAGCTTTCTTGGCTACCATCTAACATTACTAACTTATTTGAAGCTTTCAGCTCACTAAAATGCCCAGATATTTTTTTTCAAATGAATTGCTTTGTAATCACAAACCTCCTCAGTCCTATAAAGTTGAATCTTTGAAGTCAAGTGTGAGACTTCATATTTATCTCCATCAGACTCAATCTCATTAAATTCAGGCCAACATTCTAGCCTATCAAGATCTTTTTGGATCCTGACTCTAATTATTCAATATGTTAGCTATCCATCTCACCTCTGTCTCATCTAGAAATTGGATTAGTATGCCTTCTATTCCTGAAACAAATAATTTATAAAAATGTTGAACAGCTTTTTGACTGGGGCCCAGCACTAGAGTAGGGAGGTCACAAGGTTACAGAGGCTCTACATAGAACATCACCTCAAATGAAGTGGCAGATGCTAATTCTGCCATGCCATCAAAAAGAAGGGAGGAATTGAAGACAGAATCAGGGTAAGAGACCACAGTAGGTGATTTCGGGGACTGAAGAAAATGGGTCTAAAACCCAATTGTGGCTATTTCTTTTCTCCATTTAGGAACTACTCAGGACAGGAACCCAGATCAGGCTAGTCTATACAACAAAGCTGAGATAGTCTTATGGTGTAGCTTTGATTGGAGAGATGGAAGGGGGAGAGGAGTTTTAAAAAAAGGAAATATATTTAGACATTTGTGATCTATTCTTGATGAAACCATATCAGTACTTGGTGATCAGTACTTCCTTCACTTAATCTTCTCTTTAATCATCAGTTCTAGAGTTTTACCAGGAACTGAAGTTAAGTGCACTGACCAAAGCTTTGTAGACGGTTCTCCTTCCTTTTTTGGAAATGTAACACTTGTCCTTTTGCAGTCCTAGAGTTCTTCTCCCCTTCTCTGTGAATTTCCTAAGATCATTGACAATGTTTCAGAAATCTCCCATCTTTTTCCAATCCCAAGGATGTGGTTCATTTTTTTCCTAGCAACTTGAATACATAGTACAGCAAGAAAACCAATGACTCTGGAGTCAGAGGGCACAGGTTAAAATCCTTCTCTGCCACTTACTCCTTCCCTGTGTGATCCTTGACAAGTTATGACCCTCCCTGGGCCTCAAATTTCTCATCAGTAAAATGAAGAAGTTTTACTCGGTGACCTATGAAGCTCTTTTCAAGTGTAGATTTATGATCCAATGACCAAGGACAGCTAGACATATAAGGTCATAGACACAGAACTGAAAGACTTTAGAGGCCAACTAATCCAACCATGTCATTCTATGATCTGAGTATCCCTTTACTCTTAGACAGTACTACACCCAAACAATCTCAGGTAGTAGCATCTACCATATCCTTATAAAAGCAATCTCCAAGGATAGATGTTTTATTGAAAACTTGCCTCCCATAGTATTGAAGATCTAACATAGTACTTGGTTCTAGCACATCTGGCTCTATGTCCTAATTTTGCTATGTATGAACCCAGAGGCAGTTAGGCGGTGCAACATATAGAATACTGGCCTTGGAGTCAAGAAGACTTGAGTTCTTATTCAGCTCCAGACACTTACAGATGCACCATGACCCTAGGCAAGTCACTGAAACGCTCTCAGCCTCAGTTTCCTTATCTGAAAAATGAGGAGCTAGCTAACATGAAGCGGGAAAGGCATTGCTTTGATGACTTGGGATAATCAGGCAAGAAAGATGGCATCCCAAGGTGACTGGGATTCCTTAGACATCACTCAGTGACATCCAAGGTCCCCTCCAGCTCTAAACAAATAATTCACATCTCTGGGATTCAGTTTCCTCATCTGTAAAATGGGAATAATAACACCTGAACATACTGCCTATCTCACAACGTGGTTATGAGAATCCAGTGAGAGAAGGTATGCAAAGTGCTTTGTGACCATGTATTTCTATTGAGAGATCAGCATTTTTACATGAACTGATGGAATGAAGTGAGTAGAACCAGGAGATGATTGTACACAGTAACAGCAACATTGAGCATTGATCAACTTTGGTAGACTTAGCTCTTCTCAGCAATACAACAATCTAAGACAATTCCAAAAGACTTGTGGTGGACAATGCTATCCACATCCAGAGAAAGAACTATGGAGTCTAGATGTAGAGCAAAGTGCACTATTTTCTCTTTTGTGTGTGTGTGTGTGTGCGCGCACGCGTGTGTGTGCATGTGTGTATGTTTCCTTTCTTGTGGTATTTCCCTTTTGTTCTGATTCTTCTTTCACAACATGATTGGTGTGAAAATATGTTTAATATGATTGTACGTGTATAGCCTATATGAGATTGCATGCCATCTTGGGGAGGGAGAAGGAATGGAGGGAGAAAAAAATTGGAACTAAAAATCTTGCAAAATTGAATGCTAAAAACTATCTGTACATGTAATTGGAAAAAAGACGATACTATCAAGTGGAAAAACTTTTTAAAAGATCAGCATCAAGGTTGTCTAGACTATAGAGAAAGTTGTGCTTTTCTGGAAACACCCTTTGGACTTTCCTTTGATGATCTTCCTGCATCCATTTTAACTACTCATATTAAATCACTCCTGGTGTTGAGTCCTGTGAGATCACTTCAGTGATTTCTCCTAAAGAAGCCCAGCTTTATGGGCCCAACCTCATGACTTAAGTTCTTACCTTGGAATGCTATCATCCTTGCCCAATGATCCATTCTCGCCAACGCAGTTTTTAATTCTTTTCCTTCTGAATGTCAGCCAGCTCTGTCTGAAGCTCCCCTGGGGAGGCATACCTCGAGTCTGGAATTATTCAGCCCAGGAAGGGCAGCTAAGCTGTCACTCACATCTCTCTCTGTTTAAGTGTGTTCTCTCTCTGCTCTCTATCTCTGTCTCTGTATCTCTGTGTCTCTGTGTCTCTGTCTCTCTGTCTCTCTCTCTCTGTCTCTCTCTATGTCTCTCTCTCTCTCTCTGTCTCCTCTCTCTGCCTCTCTGTCTCTATCTGTCTCTCTGTCTCTCTGTCTCTCTCTGTCTCCGTCTCTCTCTGTTTCTGTCTCTGTCTCTGTCTCTCTCTCTGTTTGTCTCTCTCTCTGCTTGCAGGACCACAAAGACAGTGATAGAGGCTCACAGAATTTTTGCATTGGAAGAGACCTTAGCAGCCATAAATTCCAAAGCTCACCCAAATGGAATCCCTACCATAAGTGCTGCCTCTGCTTGAAGACCTCCAAGGAAGTGGAACCCACCACTCTTGAGGCAGCCTAATCTATTTTGGAATAGCTTTTAAGCATTAGGAAGCTTTTCTTTGCATCAAAATTACAACCACATTTTTGCAACTTTTACTAGGGTAAGAATTAACATCTATTTCCTGTAAACTATTCTCATCTTTCCCTGAAAGGCAATGAAACTGCCCAGGAGACTTAATTAGTTTGGGTGATTAAGTAAATCAATAAGCATTTATTAAGCCCTTACTATGTTCCAGGGGGTGTGTGGGATGTTCAGAGAGAACTAGCATCTCTGGTGTGAGGACTCTTAGAGCCCTTTTCAGGGTTGCTCTTCCACAGTTTGTATCCACCTTCACCCACCCCAAGCTCCAAGAAGCCATAGCAGGTACAGCGGCCACACCCCAATAAATTGTCTCAGCTGATGGACTAAACCAGGTTGAGGGTAACCAATGGGCTCCAAGTCCTTTGGTGAGTTAGGTAAAGATGTCTCCCATGGAATGGGCAGATGAGAACAATTTGTCCAAAGGCCATGAAGGTTGCTGATGCGGGTGCTATGAAACATGTAGAGCTTGGTCAGACATTAAAGACACCAAGATCATTCACTGCCTCCCAGGCCATCACAGGTCCTGATTTTTTTCCTGCTACTGGACTTTGATGACTCTGGAAGAGAGAGACTGACAACTTTGTGCAACTCTGCCTCACTAAAATCCAATTCACAGAGTAGTCAAGACATCACCTGTGATGTCACTGGTTCTCTTCAAAAATGAAGGATAAACAACAACATTCCAGGCACTGTGCTAAGGCTAAAATAAAAAGAAAGGCAAAAAAAATTCTCACTATTCTCAAAGATCATATATTCCAATGACAGAGAAAGGATGCAAACTAGGTACACACAAGATCCATAGGAAGTAGATGGAGGTGATCTCAAAGGGGAAGGCTTTAGCAGCTGGGGGGCAGAAGAGACAAACAGATGACTAAGGCTTGAACTGTTGATTCTTAGTGTGTTTTCCTATTCACCTAAGTATAAAAGACCAGTGTATGAGGAATCAATGGGGTCTCACATTTGATAGATACCTTACAGTTGGCACTTTCCTCCAGGTCTTGTTCCCAACTTCCTTGGGATTTCAAAACCATGCCCCATCCACTACTGGTTCATTCTGGAACTTCCCTCAGCTCCTGGAGTCTCCTCACCCTGGAAGAGTTTACCATCCCTATGGCCCACTCACTAGGGAATAGCTCTTTGTAGAGCCCTCCTCCCTACTCCCTTTAATGAGTTCCCTTGGAGTCTCCATTTTCTAGAAGGGCCAAGACTGGCATGCCTTCATTCTGTTCCCAAAAGTGTTCCTGACTTCCTCTGGATTTCAAAGCCATACCCTTGTACTAGCTACCTTCCACCACCACCACACTTCCCATCCCTGCTCAACTCCTTTATGTGTATTATTTCCCCCATTAGAAATTAAACTACTTGGCACAGCTAGGTGGCGCAGTGAATAGAACACCGGCCCTGGAGTCAGGAAGACCTGAGTTCAAATCTGACCCCACAAAACAAAACAAGGCATGTGACCTTGGGCAAGTCACTTAACCCCAACCAACCTTCCTTCGCCCCTCCAAAAAAAAAATAAATTAAGCTACTTGAAGGAAGGAACCACATTTCTTTTGGTTTGTATTTGCATCCTCAGCACTTAGCATGGGGTACCTGGCATACAATGAGCACTGAATGTTTGTTTCCTTCCTTCTCTCCATCAGACACACCTACCTCACTTTGGTGATGAGGAGAGCTGTATCCAGCTAAACCAATGTTGCACCCTTGTTGAATATTCTTTCCATAGTCACACTATTGTTATATAATCTTTTGTTAAATGTTATGTGGTATATAAGTCTTTTTTCCTTCCCATTCAGAGATTGAAAGATCAGACTGGCCCAAGTCAGTCCTGGTCAGAACATTTACCCATTGTATTGATTCTGCCTACTGAGACCAAGTGGAATAAGTCTAATCCTTTTCCACATGGCAGTGCCCACATCATGACAGAATTGAAGCTAAAGGAAAAATCAAACCAAACAACAATTATAAGAAATTATTTTAGAATACACAACTCTTTGTAATGAATGGACCAGGAACCTACCAAGAAAGGACCGAACATATGCCGTTGATTTGTTTCCTAAATTCAGCAGCTGTCACAAAAAGAGCATTGGCTTTTAGGTGTGAAAACAATTTGCTTTCCTTTTCTGGGCCTCAGTTTCCCCCTCTGTAAATAGAGAGGATGGACTGAATGATATCCAAGGTCCCTTATTAACTGAAAACCTGTGTGTCCTATCTCAGCCATTTCATGAGTCAGATCTTTTATCACAGGGGATCATGGAAGATTCAGAGGATAACATTTGAATTGGACTTTAAAAGAAAAGTGAGAGTATGTTCCCCCAAATACTGTGGGGAAATGGGGGAAATATTTTCATTTTTGTTCTTAACTACATCTTCTAGTAAAATATTCCCTAGAAAAAGTCAATTGCTATTAATCAGTTAAATGGTACTGGGGTGCTGGGCAGCTAGAATGATACAGTGGATAAAGTGCATCAGGAAGACTTGAGTTCAAAGCCAACTTCAGATACCTAATAACTGTGTGACCCTGGTCAAGTCATTTAACCCTGCTTGCCTCAGTTTCCTCATCTGGAGAAGGAAATGGCACATCACTCCAGTATCTTTGCCAAGAAAATCCCAAATGAGGTAAGAAAGAATCAGACACTACTGAAAATGACTAAACAACAAAACAACAGGCAGAGAATTAGGGTGGGGGACACAATGGAAGGAGTTTGAGTCAAAAGCATTAGAGAATAGACACCCCAATCTCCCAGAGGTACCACCTAGAACCCTAAGGGGGAGATGTGATCAATCTCACTGGAGGAAAAGTGAGGCCAGAGTACTCAGTACATGCAAGGCTTTCTCTGGGATAAGATTGGGCTCTTCACATTTGCTGGGACCCCTAAAGAGATTCTCTGAACCCAATTTTATTCAAGTGTAGGGAATAAAAGAACTCCATCATGAGGAGAATGGTGCCATTTGCAGAGGCACTGGCCTTCATGGGGCTCATAACCTCCCTTGAAGGACACCCCATCACTCTTCCCTGCAACAACTATCTCCACACCTCTCTATGAGCTCTTCAGAGGTACAAGGCACACCTGTCACCTTATGACAGCACTACTGCCCTGCACCTGCCACACCCTGCTGCCCTCTGCGCTCACCTCCACATGAATCTGCCCCAGGTACAGTTTCAGTGAATTATGGCTCTGAATAATATTGTCCTACTTACCTCACAGAGTAAGGGCTCTGTAAACTCTAAAGCTCTATATCAATCTATTGTTATCAAACATTTACTGAGTCCCTACCCTGGGCAAGGCATCAAGGTGAGTGCAAAATGCATAAGTCCCATTCCCTGTAACTAGGAGCTTACAATCGCACAAGGAACATATTAACACATTAAACTAATGTGAACTAGGCAGGAAAAGCAAGAAAGATCGACAACCAGAGACCACTTCTAACATTTTGTTCCTTTTACCTTCTCTGAACCTCCCAGGAGTCAGGGGTGGGGAACTTGCAGCCTCAAGGCCACATGTGACCTTCTATGTCCTTAGGTGTGACCTTTTGACCATGTCCAAGTTTTACAGAACAAATCCTTTTATTAAGTGGATTTGTTCTATGAAGCTGGATTCAGTCAAAGGGCCACATTTATGGACCTAGAGGGCCACATGTGGCCTTAAGGCCACAGGTTCCCCACCCCTGTCCCAGATTCTCACTCCTCCTCTCCACTCACTTAAACAACCCCTTCCCTTTTTGTTTTAAAACTTGAAATGATTCCCTAGAGATAACTTTAGCCAGCTCTTATTTTTATACAAGGTTGGCTTAGGGAGGTGGGGAGTGGAAAGGAGAGGAGTTAGGGGAGAATGAGGCAAAGACAGATGTTCGTAGGTAGATGCAGTAACCCTGGAATCCTTTTTAATAAACCAATTCTGCCTGGTTGTCCAGGAAATGTGACTGACTTAGGTTAGACTGTTTGACTCTCTAGAGTTAGAGACAGCCATACAGAGTGCCTCAGGAGCTGGACAGCATCCAAGTCAGGATGTACGCATGCATGCACACACATGAGCACACACACACACACACACACACACACTCACACACATAGATCTGCACTTAGTCAAAGACATGCAGACATATCTTTGTCAGTAAAGGAGTCTCCTTGTACATCTGTAAAATGGGAGTAATGATATTTGTCCCTGCCTACTTCACAGGAAAGTTAGAAAGAGAGATGAGATAGCAAATGAAAGTACTTTGAGTTTCCAAGAAGAAAGAAGCTATAAAAATCCAGGGTATTATTACTATCATTATTACATAGTCCTAAATTACTAAAAGGATCCATGCCTTAATACACAAGGAATCATTAACACATCCTGCAAAATAGCAACCCACTCATCTTTTTTTTTTAATTATTCATTTCTCTTACAACAGATAAGCTATATTCTCATCCTGTGAAACTCTACTAAAGTCATTTCTGCCTATCAGTACTCCCCTCACCATGGGCGTTTCTCTTATTCTCCCACAGTCCCACACTCTATTACTCCTACATCATTAGGAAAGACTTTTGCCCAAGGTAAAGTCAGGGCTGATACTCAAATGACTGTGCCATTCCTTGGTTTTCCATTCCCTCCCACTGTGGAACCTCTTAGCATCTAACTACACATGGTAGGGTGAGGCAGTATAGGGAATCCTCAACCTAGTGGCTAGGCCCCTTTTTAGTCATTTTAACTCCTTCTACCCTTCAGCATTTTCAGTCAGTACTTTGTCCTCAAAGCACTCCCAGATTCCATTGTTACTTCTCTGCAGAATTCAAAGTACAGCTTCCTCCTAAAGGCAAAGGAGCACTTAATACCACAGGATTTGGACCTAGAGAATGCCTTATCTAGTCCAAATCTCAAATTTTACAGATGAAGAGTCAGAGCTTATATGATTTGCTCAGTGTTCTATAGTCAAGAGTCGTAAGTAGGAGAAACTGAATCATAGGATCGTAAACACAGAGCTGAAAGATCATAAACATCAGAAGCCAGCTAGTCCAATCCTCTCAGTTTACAGGAGAGAAAACTAAACCATAGAGAGGCTAAGTGACCGTCCAACATTACATAGGTAGTGAACATCAAAAGTGGGATTCAAACTCAGAACCTTTGCCTGCAAAGCCAGCATTCTGCCCAATGTACAACACTGTCTCCTTCAGGATGTTAACCCAGATTCTTTAGGTTCCAGTCTGGGTACTCTTTCTACTATACCTCATAACAATATAACTTAAACCACCTATTATATGCAAAGGTCTGGGCTGGGCACTCAGGTCAATTTGGAATTTAGGTAAGGCATAATCTTCTGTTTCACGAAGTCTGCTGTCTAGTGGGGGAACTTGAGACAATACATGTAGGTTGCGAGCCCAGTATTTCATGATAAATGCATTGGAAAACTTTAAATGGGAGGGAGGAAGTCATTATAAATTGGGGAATCATGGAAGATTTAATTCACGGGATAATATTTGAACTGGGCATTAAAAGAAAGGGTAGAGTATGGCCCATCAAATGTTTGTGAGGGAATGTTTGTGCTATGGCTATTGCTCTATCTTCAAATAAAAATAAAAGCTAGTCAATGTGAATTAGTTAAATGGTACTAGAGCACTAGTCTTTGGCAGATAAGTGGAAAGGAGAGCAGACAGACTGGAATGAGAGCTTGAGCCAAAAGCATTAGAGAATGGATACCCCAGTCCTTCAGGACCTAGAACCTTCAGAGAAAGATGTATCCCAAGGGTGGGGAACTTGTGGCCTCAAGGCCACAGACCATCAAAAGGCCTCCCCTGAAGACTTAGAAGGCCACATGTGGCCTTGAGGATACAGGTTCCCCATCCCTGACGTAGCCAGTCTTCCACAGAGAGAGAGAGGTCAGAGGACTCGTTATATCCAGGGCTTCATTTGGGATGAGATTGGACCCTTCTCTTTTACAGGGACCTCTACAGAGATTCTCCACTTGGAAATTTCATTACTAGATACCCTAATTTGTGGGACTTTTCCCTGTCTTCGTTTTAGGCTGTAACCGCACAGGTATTTTTTTCTGACGGGTATTTGCCTTAAAAGTCAGTTCGTTTAAAAATAAATTTCATAAACATTTGCACTTATTGATTCATTGAATGTTTAAATACTGATATTTGCTATGTTCCTAAGTCCTATACAAGTATTGCTAATGTGGGAAGAATAGACTTTGCATCAATAAAATGATAGCACGTAGTTAAGAAATACTCACATTTTTCTTTTTATTCACATTTAAATAGTAAGTCAACTTGCCTTATTATGAATCTCTCATGTACCATAAACCCTGGAGTACGGTTTGTCTGCTTAGTCTAGAAAGCCCAAGGAATAAATCCTTGGCACTTCATTCCTTTTCTTCAGAACCTGATCTTTATAGTATCAGAGAAGTGACATATCCCATGAGGAGTATCTCTGGAACTCTGAGGGGTGATATGATAATGAGAGGGCCTGCCCTTCTCTGACAGAATGAGGCAAGTGGACTTGCTATATGTATATAAAATACTTTGGGATCTTAAAGAATGTAAACTATTATTACTAAAAAAAAAATTAAGGAAAACGAACAAAGAACTTACCTCTCTCATAGTGTTGCCTAGGACCTCCACTGTTTAAAATCATAGAGTTTGAGGATTTTAACAGACCTTTCAAATCATCCATTCGAATCCCTTAATTTTACAGAAGAGAAAATAAGCCCCAAAAAAGTTAGGTGACTTGACCAAAGTCACAAAGCAAGTGTATGACAGACACAGGCCTGGTGCCCTCATCTCTAGATTCCTAAGGTGGCAGTCTGTAATGCCATGCACCAGCAGATTCCCAAAGGAATGCTACTGTGAACAGCCTTTAGAGTTCAGATTACAAAATAGAGTGAACACTCTGTTTATTCCATTACAAATCAAGACAAACATTCAAAACATTATAATATTCACA
>CM053580.1:499482651-499505221 GCA_028627135.1 Pseudochirops cupreus | reverse complement strand
ACCTCAGCCAATCCCCTTCTTCCACATCAACAGGGGAGTTCATGCCTTCTCAACAATGGGACAGGGTTTGCCCCTTCCACACTTAGCACTTAGTACTAAGTGCTAAGTATCCTGCTAAACAGATTACTATTACACAGTCTTGCCATAGTATCATGCTAATGCTCAATAATGTTACTACCTGAATAGTATCTTGAAAATGTGACCTTCAGTGTAAGCCTAGGGTGCTCTCCCAACTAAGACTTGGGTTCTTGGTTATAGGGAAGATGGTCATGATGATGATGGTGGTGGTGGTGGTGGTGATGATAAAGATAGAGAATCTATTTTAAGCATTTACTACGGGCTAAACTCTAGGGATAAAAACACAAGCCAAGAAGACAGTTTCTACCTTCAAGGAGCTAATAATCTAATGAGAGGAATACAATATATAAAGGGAAGCTGAAGAGCTGAAAAGGAGAGGAGAGTTACACAGTAGTGGCATAGTTGAAGACATCCTGGAAGTATGTTTTGATAGGCTGGAATAAAATAAATAGGCTGAATAAAATAAAGCTGAAACTGGCTTATCAAGTCTTAGGGTATCTCCAAGGATGGAGTCCAGTCTCAATTGGAGGGGGAAATCCAATCCATGGCTATGGATGTCCAGGAAGAAAATAGTAATAGCTCGCCCACTTCCATAGTGATTGTATAATGCAAAGATTATTGTCTGCACCTTTAAATCAGATAACCTAATTCCAGAGAGGCTCAGTGAGTGACTTGGTCAGGGTCTCTCATAGCCAGGCAATGTCAGAGTCAGGATTCCATCTCTGATCTCCTGTTCAAAAAACAGTGATATGAAACCACAGAGTGACAAAATTCCAATTCTTGTCAGAATTTATGGGACTTTTCTCAGTGTTGAAGGCTGTGGAGTTCTATAAGGAGCTTCATCCCAAGCCCACCCCACCAACAGGATTTCCCCATTGATGGATATCAATAAGACCAGAGTGCCTCCATATGGAGTCAGCAAAGAGGCCTCAAGAATTTCACTCATGCAAAGGAGAGATACAGCCATCACTTTGGTACCTCTGGCAGAGAGTGCATGCAAAACTAAACACAGCATCTGCCCCTCCCTCCTCTTAAAGAAATGATTACCAGCCAGCTGGGGAGTTCTAATACTCTAAGCTGCAACACTACATATGTCAATTGATAAGCATTTTTAAACACTACTATGAACAAGAAGACACTCTGTTAGGCACTAAGGATTTGGAGAGAATAGTCAATTTAGAGAGCTTCCAGTAAGGAAAAGTTCCTCTACCAACGTAGACAGGCAATTTATGGTCTAGGAGACATGTATGGGGCACTGAGGGGTCAAGAGACCTGCCCAAGGTCAGCAGCTAGTAGGGTTAGAGGTAAGAATCGAACACAAAGATAAGATCTCTTCCTAACTCTGGCTCTCCTCTTGCTAGGTCACAATGATCCTTAGACACTAGAGATACAGATATTCATATAGATGAAATAGTCACTGCTACCATGAAGCTTATATCCTATTAAGGGGATATACTTTGTACATATGTCAGGAAATACAAGGTAATTGGAAGGGAGAGTCTCCTCACTAATATTTGGGGGTCAAGGAGTCAAGGAAGGCTTGAGGAAAGAGGTAACACCCAAGTTGGACTTTTAAGGAAGCCAGAGATTGCATGAGGTGGAAACAGGAGGATCCTGATAAGTGTTTACCAATCGACTCTCTGAAGAAAAAAAATGTACCCATGACACACTTTTTAAAAACTTTAATCCGCATGATTGACATTCTCTCCCTTACTTTCACTGTAGACAACCAATTAAAAAAAATCAAGCATTGATTTTGAGGGCTCCAGCCTCTTATGGGTGGTGGTAAAGATACAGTGCATTCAAGACGCAAAGGATAGC
This sequence comes from Pseudochirops cupreus, assembly GCA_028627135.1. Classification (NCBI taxonomy): domain Eukaryota; kingdom Metazoa; phylum Chordata; class Mammalia; order Diprotodontia; family Pseudocheiridae; genus Pseudochirops; species Pseudochirops cupreus. Next base: position 499,503,322 of record CM053580.1, on the reverse strand, counting down.
CTGAACAAAGGCAAGGAGGTGAGAGATAGCATTAAGTTGGGGGGCACAGCAAGAAAGCAAGCTTAGCTAGAAGACAGGGTTCATGAAAAGAAATATGAAATGTCTGGAAAGGCAAATGGGAGTGAGTTTGTAGCAAGCTCGAAATACCAAGAAGAGGACTTGTATTTGATTCTAGAAGTTAATATGAAGCCCTGAAGATTTCAGAGTAAGAGAGTGACCTGCTCAGACCCATGTTTTAGAAATATTAATCTAGGGGCAGTTAAGTGGCCCAGTGAATAGAGCACCAACCCTGGAGTCAGGAGGACCTGAGTTCAAATGTTGCCACAGACACTTAACACTTACTAGCTGTGTAACCCTGTCTTCATCCCTCAAAAACAAAACAAAACAAAAAAGAAATCTTAATCTAGGAGCTGTGAGGAAATTAGATTATAGAGACTGGTATACAGCACAACGGAGAAAGTATGGGACCTAGAGTCGAGAAGACCCGAATTAAAATCTGACCTCAGACACTTAGTAGCTGTGTGACCCTAGGCAAGTCACTTAACCGCTGTTTGCCTCAATTTCCTCAACTCTAAAATGGAAATAGCACCTACTTGCCACACCTACTTGTGAAGATCAAATAAGAGAACTTTTGTAAAAGTGCTTAACACAGTGCCTGGCCCATAATCAGTGTTACATAAATACTAACTAGTATTATTATTAAACTCAGCAGAGATTAGAAGCAAGTATACCACTTCAGAGCCACTGAAATCAGAAAAGAAGAGAGTGGGGTCTGAACTTGAAGAAAATGTGAAAGATGTTATGTAGATAGAATTAATGAGATGACCAGCAGTCTCTAATTTTCTTCTCTGTAAAATGAAGGAATATACTATACTGAATGAGCTCTGAAATCCCTTTCAACTCCAAAATTCTATGAACTATGACTCCCTCTCCCCTAGAAGACTATGTGACAATTTTTATAATTAACGCCAATTAAAGTTGATTCATTTGTTGGAGAATTTCTCAACCTACTCCTGAGATAACTAGAAATGGGGAGTGACTGTGGTTCCAACAATGGAAAGATTGCCTTAAGAGAGACTAATCCTAAGGATTAGGCTTAAAGTCTTAAAGCCAGGCTTGTCAGATTGCTTCTTGGGAAAGTTCATGACCTTCTCTTTGTTTTGTTTTGTCTTGTTTTCTGCAGACAGATCAGAAACAGTCAGATCTATAGACGTAAGTCTCTGCTCTTCCAGAAGCCCCATCCAAACAGCTGTTTTCATAGGCCCTTGAAATCATATCAGGTCTGTTTTCCTAGGCCCCCAGTTTGACAGAGCATATCTTACTCAGCAGACACTGTTTAAGTCTGCACTGAACATCCTCCTAGACCTAGGCTATTCGAATACACCACCAGAATGAAGGGTAGTTAGACTTCTAGAAAACCACCTGCTCCCAAAAAGTTCCAGGAATAGTCTTCATAAACCCACAGACAGTGATGGTTTTTGCAAAAAAGAATCAGACATTGGGGGTGGGTGGCAGGATTATCAAGCATTTTCCCAAGAAAGGTTCTCCCCACCACACATTGCATACTTCCCACTCTTTTAAAGGGTGCAACTTCAGGTATGTGTATTGGTTTCAATATTTCAATGACCTATAATTTCATCATTAATGACATTCCACCTACCACTCAGTTCTTGAATGTCCCCATGCTTCTGAGTAGGTAGGATTGAAAAAATAATAATAATAATTCATCCCTTCCCAGTAATGCACCTCTCTTGCACTAGAATGGAACTTGGGCAGCACATGAAGGCATGGAATCACAGAGATGAAAAGGAGTACAGAGGTTATCTAGTCCAATTCCTTCATTTTACAAATGAGGAAACTGAGGCTGAGAGAGGTTAAGAGACTTGCTCTGGGTCACATAGGTAGGTAGTTGATACTGATGAGGCAAGATTTGAACACGTGCCCAAATCCAGCACTCTATCCACTGTACCAGCTAAGTCCCTGGAACGCACTCAGTCCCTTTCCAGTTTGGCAGGACTTATCAGGATATCTTTAGCACAGCCATCAAGACTACAGAGTGATCTCCATACCATGATGAACACTCAGAGGAGGAGAGCTAGTGTAAATAGGATGGTACTACTATGACCTCGGGGACTCCAGAGTGGAAGGCATGTGTGGATGAACCATCTCTTGGAATGGGAAGAAATTTCTCCAATGATTATAGTATTCTTGCCTACAGCCATGAGGACTTAGAAAAACAGAAGTATTTATAAGTTACTTTTTTTCTTGAAAAAAGAAAAGAGATGCAAAAGAATTCTCAGAAAGTGGTATAATGGTATAATTAATAGGGCACTAGACTTGGAATTAGGAAGACTTGAATTCAAGTCCAGCCTCAGATACTTACTATTTGTAGGAACCTGGGCAAACCACTGAACTCTAACACTCAGTGCCTTCATCTGTAAAATGAGAGGGTTGGACGAAACGTATGGTCCCTTCCAGCACTAAATCTGTCATCCAATGATTCTTATAATTTGTCCCCCAAAAAGTCAATTACTAAGATGGAAACCTACTTGAAAGAGATCACATAAGACTTATTTGCCTACAGGTACATCTAGTTTTAAGGAAATCCAGAGTATGAAAATCTAAACTTAGAGACACAGAGAATGTTAGAAGAAAGAACTTTTGAAAGATAATAGTAGCTCCCATTTATGCAGCCCTTTGAGGTATACAAGTCATTACGCTCATCTTGATCTTATGAGGTAGGTGATGTAAATATTATTATCCCCACTTTATGGAAGAAGAAATGCAAGTTCAAAGAAATTAACTGATTTGCCCAGCATCACACAAATCAACAAGCATTTATTAAATACCTATGTGCCAGCCACACAGACAGTAGTAATTATTGAAGCCAATATTCAAAACCAGGTGACTCCTGCCTCTACATCCAGTCCTCTTTCCACTACCACATGGCCTTCCAAAAAGCCAGCTCCCTCATTTTACAGTTGAGAAAACATGAGGGGCAGAGAAGGAATAAAAGAGAGAGTAAAAAACTTATGGAGTTCTTAGCATTGTACTAAGAGCTGGGAGAGAGGGGTGCTGTACAAACACCAAAGTGAGACAGTCCTTGGCTTCCAGGAGTTTACATTCCAACTGAAGGACACAACACGTAAAGACAAGTGGCAGCCAGAAAGGGAGTTATAGTCCGGGAAGAGATGAACATCATGAGTAGAACCATAAGGCAAGTCGATTAATAAATATTTTTTTTTCCAGGAAATCAGGGTTAAGTGACTTGCCCGAGGTCATACAGCTACTAAATGTCTGAGGTCTGATTTGAATTCAGGTCCTTCTTACTCCAGAGCTGGTACTCTAATCACTGTACCACCTAGCTGCCCCAATAATTTTTTTTAGAGGCAAAGTGTTGCTTTTTTGTCCTTTGTTCTCGAAGAAGACCATGACATCAAGGAGGTGATGCCATGACACGCAAGTGAATTGGATTTAAGTGAGGGAGGACTGTGCAGTCACCAGCCTCACTTTCTCCTCCAGAGTCATCTGGGTCCAGTGGCCAGATATAGATCAGGATGACTTGAGATGGCTCAGGATGCAGTGGGGGACCTTGGCCTTTTCAAACTAAGGTCTTTAACACAGCAACCTCTGTTAGAGGCAAAGGGAGTATGGATTTGAGTATAGCTTCCCAAGCAAGAGGCAGAAAGTGGTGGTGGTGGTTGTTCATCCTTCATTCTTGAAGGACATCAGGAGGGTGATGTCTTGACTTGCTTGATTTGAATTGGATTTAAGTGAGGCAGAGCTGTACAAAGTTGTCAGCCTCACTCTCTCCTCCAGGGTCATCGAAGTCCAATGGCAATACAAAAGCCAAGATGACCGGTGATAGCCAGGGATACAACGGAGGACCTTGGCCCTTCTAAATTATGAAAGTGGTACGAGGGAAGGGTGAACCTCCAGCAGACTGTACATGACGTGGGAGAAGATGAGTCCCAGGGAATGCCAAGTAAAGTAGAGATTGGTCCAAGGTCACACAGCTAGTGCGTGGTGGAGCCAGGGCTTCAATTTGAATGGGGATTCTGATTCTAATTATCATTTTTATTATCATTAATTATTATTATAAAACAATTTAGCATACAATTTCCTATAAATAGCAAGGATTTGGTAGATTTAAAATATGATTCTATTTTCAAAGAAAAATCATTAAGGGTTTAGCTATGTGCTAGACACTATGCTAAATGCTATGTGCTGAATTTAAAAGTGATCAAACATTTGCCCTCAAGGTGCTTATATTCTAATATTGGGAGATAGCCCCTATAGGGAATGGTGGCTAGGTAAGGGTATTTTAGTCTGGGGACTTCCAAGGGTGATACATTGATCCACAAAGCAGTCATTTTATACTCCCTTCCTAAAAGCACCAGGATTTGAATACTGAGCCCAGAGCAAGAGGTGGAAAGTGAATGGAGAGGGTCATAGGATCATAGATACAGAGCTAGAAGGAACCTAAAAGGTAATTGAATTCATCCCTCTATTTTTACAGATGAAGAAACTGAGGGTCCCAGAGGTAAAATGACTTGTCCAAGACCACACAGGTAGTAAGTGGGCATTTGATCCAGGATTTGAACCCAAATCCTCTGACTCTAGAAGCATTGATTTTTCCACTATACCACAGTGCCTAGGAAGAGAGGTACTTTTATGCATGGAATATGTCACAAGTCTTAGTAAATGACTAGATATGTTATGAAACATAGTCTGGTCTGGTCCAGGCCCAGCCTGATATAATATGCTAGACAAGTTTTCAGTCACTCAGTCATTGATCAAAATGTCTTAGCTCCATTAAAGAAGTTACAGAACTAAGGAGATTAACTCACCCAGGAAGGGGTACATATTTGGGAAATCAGCTGTCAAAGGTGCTGATCCAGGTGAGGAAAACAAAGACAACAGCAGCAGAGAAGATGGAGAAGGTGTCCAGAGTGGACGTCTGGAATGGACAAGAAACTTAAAATCAAATCTCCTTCAATAAAAAGTCAGGCTCATAAATTAAAAAAAAAAAAGTCAGGCTCTATGGATGGGCATCTAGTATACAGAGTCAGAGAGGTCCCTGTGTCTCTTGGTTTTGCTTAGATATTTTCTTTGTGACAAAGGAAAACTCAATTGTTGAGGGGACATGGTGTAAAAACAAAAGACATCACTAAAACTTTTTTTTTAAATCAGGGCTTTACCCTTACCTTGCTGCATAGTGAAGAACAAATTACTTCCCCTCTTTCTACCTTGTTTTATCAACTGTGAAATGAGATTAGATGTGGTACCTCTTAACTCTAACATACTGTAATTCTCTGATCTACAAACATCCCTTCCAATCCTCAATCTCCCCTCTGCTTGTACTCATCAGTTAGCAGTCTGATTCCCATTGCTATAGAATAATGAAGAAGGGCTTATAGGGAGTCTTCCTGACACAGGATCAAGAATTTTAAGCTGGTCGGGACCTTATACATAATCTACTTCCATTTCCTCATGTTACAAATAAAACCACTGAAGTCCACAGAAGGGATATAACTTTCCCAAGGTCACATAGCTAACCAGCAGCAAATTCGGGATTTCAACATCTAAGAATTTACTATATATCAATACAGAGATTCTATGTAAGTTTACTGACATAAACTCTATGTAAGAGTTTACTATGTGTGTCTCTAACATTCCCCATCCCAGTTGGAACCTGGAATTTGTTTGCACATAAAACAGTATTATAAAGAGTGGATTTATAGGATTTAAGTTAGAAGAGATGTCAGGAATACTACTACTATTACTACTAATAATAACAACAATAATAGTATAAAATGCTTCAAGGTTTGGGAAGTTCTTTACAAATAGAACTTCATTTTCTGTTCCCAACAGTCCTGGAAGGTAGGCGCTATTATTGTCTTCAATCTTAAGACGAGGAAACTGAGATAACACAGGCAAAGTGACTTAATCAGCTAGTGTCTGAGGGCAGATTAGAACTCAGGTCTTCTTGACTCCAGAATCAGAGCTCTATTTTCTTCAGCAGATTGTAATAGAGTGCCAACATATCATTGATAATTTCAAGTCTCCAGACCTGAACTACATCATCCATTACTGAAAGGACTGGCAGACATGATCACTGAGTCATTGTTAGTGATCTCTGAGATTGTGGAAAACAGGAGAGGTGCTGGAAGGCTGGGGAAGAATAAACCTTGTTCTAATTTTCAGAGAGATATCAATAGAACTTTCAGATCATAGCCCTCTCAGCTTGATTTCAATTCCTGATGAATACCTAGAACATGAGATGATAGGAACATACGTATTTTTGGAGGTGTTTGGGGAACGAACTCAAGCAAGTTCCTGCTTTTACTCCACCATCTTGGCTCTGCCCTGATCATCCATATTTCTAAAGGGATGGTTGACAAGCATACAAAAGAAGAAGCAATGATCACAAAGAGCCAGTACGGCTTCATTAAGGACAGACCATAATAGAATCATCTAATTTCCATTTTTGAAAGACTTACTAAATGAGAAGATGAGGGAAGTGCTGTGTGTATGTATTGTCTAGGTTTTCTCAAAGCATTTGACAGCTCAGGCTCCAGAGAAATGGGGCTAGCTGACAATTCAATTAACTTTATTCTGAACTTGTTGTACCAGATACAAACAGTGTTCATTAATTATCTCATGTCTAGGTGGTGCAGCAGATAGAGCATGAGTCCTAGAGTCAGGAAGACCTGAGTTCAAATATGACCGCTGACATTTACTAGCTATGTGACCCTGGGCAAGTCACTTAACTTCTGTTTGCCTCAGTTTTATCTTCTGTAAAATAGGATTGATAATAATAGCACCTACTTCCTGGTATTGTTATTAGGTTCAAATAGGTTAGTATTTGTAAAGTTCTTAGCACAGTGCCTGACACATAGTAAGCTTGATATAAGCATTAGCTATGATGATGATGATGATGATGAAGAAGATGAAGATGATGATGATGATGATGATGAAGATGATGATGATGTTGATATCAGCTGGGAAGGAGGTCTCCAGTGGAATGTCCCAGGAATCAGTGCTTGGCCCTGGTTAGCATTTTAACCAATGACTTAGATAAAGGTACACATGGCATATTCATAAAATTAGCAGATTATACAAAGCTAAGCAGGATCACTAAAATTTTCAATGACAGAATCCAGATCCAAAAAGATCTGATAGAATATGGAATCAAATGAGATGAAATTTAATAGGGATAAATGCAAAGTCCTATACTCGAGGGAATTGGAATCACAGGCTAGACCACTGTGCTGAGAACAACTCCATGACTCAAACCAGGCACCATAAAAGACAGTGTGCTGCAAGTCCTGCCAGACCACAGTGAGACCACAAGCCAGGCCAATCCTGTAAGGTAAAACTGTGACTTGGGAATGTCCTGTTCACCTGCCATCACCAATGGAGCTGTTCCCACTTCAGATTCATTCCCAATAGCTATCAGTCTTATTCTCCCAATACCAGCTGCATAAGAGTAAAAATTTCTGACTACTGCTGCCCATTGTCTCATCCCCATTCATCTCAACCCTATTCCTTCAATGTTCCCTTCCAGATCTACCTACTACTTCCACTGTGCCCTCTGGGATTCTGATTCCACAATTAACAAACTTCCTTTTATTTTAGATTTTTTTCTTCTCTTTTGTCACTCAGAGAACTGGCTTCTCCCAAATGACACAAAATCCTTGGCCATTATTTTTGGCACTTAAATGGATTTCTAGTCATACCTTCCACCTCACTAATTGTAGTGTAGAAGTCAGAATTCTTCTTGGTCTTCATTGTCATATCTATACTTTCTTTTGACTGACATTACTCAGCAATATCTCCTCCTCTGAGGTTCACTCAATTCAAATTTTTCACCCAATCCAGAGACAGAATTGCTATCAATTCCCAGTACATTCTCCTTCCTTTTTCAATGAGGCATCCTAAAACAAAGGAGAGAAGGAAGGATTTAGAATCAGAGAATCTTGGCTCAAATCTGAGTTCAGTCATTTACTATCTATGTGGCTCTGATTTCATTTAATCTCTCTAGATCTGCTTCCCTTTCTATAAAATAAGGAGGCTAGACAAGGTACCCTTTAAAGTCTTCTCTATTTCTTTTTTAAATATATGATCTTATGATCCTCTGAGGTCAGTGTCTGGCCCAAAGTCTACTTCTCCATCTCAGTTCCCATCTTTATATTAGAGGGCTTTAACGTACATGTTGACGTTCCTTCGGAGTCAACACATCACACACACATATAGTGTGTACATATTTTTGTATGTATATATGTATATGGTTGTGTGTACACACATGTATACATGTGTGCACATATATGCATGCATGTATACGTACGTGTGTGTACTGTGTGCATGCATGTGTGTGTGTACTTTTAAGCCTGAACTCTTTCCCCTGAACCATACTGTTTCCTATAGCTATAGCAATCTATCGTATTTTAAATATGGTTAAAATGTATTATCTGTGTCAACAGGGAATTTCAGCCCTCTAGAATAAATAAAAGTATATCCTAGAAATAATAACAGAATTTCCTCCATCCAAACCATTTACTGGTCTTAAGAGATGAACTTTAAACTCCTTTTTTTACACCTTCATGTATGTGTGTGTGTATACATATATCCATGTATATATGTACAGATTAATACACACATATATGTGTGTGTATCTTTGTGTATTGGGTATAGCAACCTGCTGCCCAGTAAGTCATTTTACCACTTACTATGGCCTAGGCACTGTGCTAAGTACAGGGGATGCAAAGAAAGGCAAAGAAAGTCTGTGACCATGGAGATGACATGCCAGTGGGGGGGGACCACATGCAAATAACTGTGTCCATCCAGGGTAAATTGGAGGTCATCTCAGAGAGAAGGTTCTAGGGTTACAGAGATCTGGGAAAGGCTTCTTACAAAAGGGAGGCTATGAGCTGAGATATAAAGGAAGGGGAGCCAGGAGGCAGAGGTGAGGATGGAAAGCATTTCAGGCATAAGAGATAACCAGTGAAAATGCCCAGAGTCAGAAGAAGGAGTATCTTGTGTGAGGAACAGCAAGGAGACCAAATATCACTGGATTATAGAGTATGTTGGGGAAAGTGTAAGAGTGTAGGACAGGGCCATGTTTTGGGGTTATAAAGGGTTTTCAAAGCCAAACAGAGGATTCCAAACAGAGAGCAAGAAGGAACCACTGGAGTTTATTCAATGAGAGGCAGTTGGACCTATGCCTTAGGAAGATCGTTTTAATAGCTAAGTGGAGGGTGGATTGTAATGGGGAGAGACTTGAGACAGGGAGACCTACCATAAGATTATTGTAATAGACTAAGAGAAAGGTAATGAGGGCATACGCCTGAGTGGTGGCAGTGGCAATGGAGAGAAGGGGGCAGATCCAAGAGATGTTGCAAAGGTAGAATCAACAGGACTTGGCAACTGATTGTACATGGGGAGGTGGGGAAGGAAGGGAGATGAGAGAGAGTGAGGAACTAAGATAGCATAGACTCATGGAAAAGAGAGCTGACTTAGGTTCAAATGTCTAATACCTGTGGGACCTTGGGTACTTTTGTGCCTCACTTTCTTCATCTATAAAATGAGGAAGGTCAGACAAGATAGCCTCTAAGATCCCTCCAGTTTCTAAATTTCTGGTTCTCTAATCACCTCCCACCACTCCACTTTATACATTGTAGAGGGAGTTAAGTTGTAGACTGGATGGAGCACTAGACTTGAGTTCAGGAAGACCTGCATTCAAATTCTGCTTCAGATCTGCACTTAACTGTGTGAGCCTGGGAAAGTCACCTAATCTCTGTCTTCCTCAGAATTCTCATCTATGAAATGTGAATAATAATACAAGGTTGTTCTGAGGAAGGGAATGATTCATGAATCTTTGAGTGCTAAAAATTAGGTCATGGGATTATAGATTTCAAGTTGGAAGGGACTATGGATATCAACTGGCCCAATCTCTTCATTTTATAGATGAAGAAACAGAATCTGTGAGTGACTTGTTCAAGGTCACACAAAGAGAAGTCAATTTATGGTTGCTAGTGTGCTCATCTCTTGTTGTTCAGTCATTTCAGTCGTGTCTGACTCTGTGACCCTGTTTGAGGTTTTCTTGGCAGAGATACTGGAGTGGTAGCTGTATAACAATAAATGAAAACATTACCCAACCTTTCTTTGACCAAATAGACCAAAACCTATTACAAGAGTTGTTATTCAGTCATTATAGTGTGTCCAACTTTTCATGACCTCATTTGGGGTTTTCTTGGCAAAGATACTAGAGCAGTAAGTCATTTCCTTCTCCAACTCATTTTACAGATGAGAAAACTGAGGTAAACAGGGTTAAGTGACTTGCCCAGGGTCCTATAGCTAGTAAGTGTCTGAGGCCAGATTTAAAGTCAGAAGAGTTTTCTTGACTCCAGACCGGGTATTCTCTACACTAGCCACTTAGCCTCCCTACTCACTGCTAAGTTGTAAACTCCTGGAAGGCAGGGATGGTTTTGCTTTTGTTCTCTTATTCCCCAGTAACTGTTCTAGTTTATTGTATAAGGAGGCATTTAATTAATGTTTACTGAATTTGAACATCAGCTCCTAGAACTGAGCCTCACACCCTAAGTGCCACACTGGATTGTTGGACCAAACTTTTTGGCATGTTTGTGAACACTTGTGAGCCCTCACTGTACAGGATCCAGGTTTTAAAAGAGAGAAAGTTTTCTTATTTCTTCCCAGTAAAATGTAAGTTTCTTAAGCATAAAACCATCTTCATTTTTGCTTTTGTAAACACAATGCCTAAAACAAAGCCCATGTTATTAGGTACTTAATAAAGGCATAGTGAATTCTCACATAGGAAGACAGGAAAGGTGATACTTTGGGAGATGGGACTCCACTATCGTTCTCCAGAACTTGTAAAATTGGAGCTGCCCTGAAGTATCCCAAGTTTTTGACCTACTACTTGAATTTGCGCACCGATGAGATGTTTCAGAGACAGCCTTGACTGAGCCAAATAGAAATACACAAAACAATTAAAGACTGGCAATTGTGAGTTTGGCAGTTTGGGCTCATTTAGGAGAACTGAACCTTCCCACCAAGGACACCCTCCTAGCCTCCTTCACAGTCACCAGTGTCAAGACAGGTTACCTCAAGAATTTATTGGCAGGTGAAACTGCCCGGGTGGGAGGCAAGATGTTGCAACATAGAAAGAAGCATCCCCACCCTGAGGCATTATGCAACATTTGGACAGACAGGCCACAGACAACATACATTCCTACTCAAAAGCCAGAGCTCCAGGGAGCTGGGCACAGCTGCCAGGTCACTGATTCCAACTCTTATATGTTGCATGTCATTCGCCAAAGACAAATGGTGTCTCCTGTGAATTCTTAAAGTTATAGGGGACAGAAATGTGACTCACATAAGCCTATCCAATACTGTTAGTCCTCAAGGATCTTCAAGTGAATCATCTGTCATGTAAGGTGATCAAGTAGAAGTCAATCTCTAATCACTATGTGAATGAATTCGGGCCCAAGGATAGGGCTAGCTGGGTGACAGGCAGAGATGGAGACTCGTGTGTGTGTGTGTGTGTGTGTGTGTGCGCGCGCATACACAGGCACACCCTGGTGCTTCTATGACTCAGATTGGGTAGCCAGCTCAGAGGTAAAGGAAAAAAATTCAGGCAATCTACCAAAAGAGAACAAATTTTTCATTGAATAACCAGATGTTTTTCTTCTACTGAACTGAATATTAAGCAGTTATATACACAGCCTACGCACTCACACACTCTTGTGTATAACTGTGTGTATATATGTATATCTGACTGCATTCCAAGACCAATTATCAAGTCCTGGCTGCTTTTTCATCACAGGGCATTATACTTGTTTTTTCACTTCACTCACCATCAAAGAGCTGGCTATGAAGCATTCATAGGAGCATCCCCAGATCGAATTTTAACAACTGGAAACTTGAAGTTTTCTCACTTGGAGAGTTTCAAATTCCTGCCTCCATTCACAGCACAATTCAAGGGCCACCTCCTACACGAGCTCTTCCTGATATATTTCTTAGTCTCTCCCCACTCCCACACCACCCTCCCTGAAATTATTTGGTATTGAGGATCATAGAATATTAAGTCTAGAGATAAAAAAGGGCCTCAGAGACAATCTGATCCAATCCCCACATTTTACAGATGAGGAAACTGAGGTTCAATGAGACACTTGACTTGTCCAAGGTCACCTAGGTAGCATCACAGATGGGATTTGAACCCAGGCCCTCTGATTCCATTTGCTTTGCCTATATTTTATATTAATTTATCTGTATTGATGTTGTTTCCTCCCAGTGGAATGTAAATTCTTGGAGGACAGAGACAATACCATTTTTGTCTTTTTTTATTCTCAGTGTCTGGCACAGAACCTGGCACATAGTGGGAATTCAACACTCATTGACCTGAATTGAACTGAATTTCTTTGGGGTAAAAATACATGGTAAATGGTGTGATTATGCTTCCAATCTCAGGAATTCTCATTTGAAAATTCTGCTACCAGGTTAAAACTTAGAAAATTCGTAGTTGACCAGGATGATATAATTGACCCCATCCCAAAGTTCTGAATCCTCAGCTAACTCAATATGAACCATGTGCTTCAGTTAATTATGAGTGGAGGGAGCTGGTAGAAACTGGCAAGAGAAAAACTGGTCAGGTGGGGCTGGAACAGTGCCTTGGAGATATTTCACAAACAGCCTCGTGTTGCAACCTTGCCACCTGAAGCTGCCGAGTTTGCTGTTTTTTGAGGGCAAACGATGGATGATGAATCTGGGGTTGACACAGTCTGGACTATTCAGTCAGCTGCCATCTTAGGAATTACACAACTCCCTGGTGTTGGAAGTGTTTCCTGAGAATTCCATGGGCTCCTTAGCCTGACCCAATGGCTTCCTTTTGTTACGTAAAAGAGAAAGCCCTGGCAAGGTCCTTCATAAAGTAACAGAAGACAGACCCTTGCCTCTGAGTCTGGCATTCAAGGCCCAGAACTGGCTAAGACTAATCTAAACCTTTCTAGTTTTGTCTCCCATTGCTCCCCTATACTAGCAATCTAATTTAACCAAGCAGAGGCACTCTTTTCGTGTAACCTTACCCCGCTAATTTTGTTTAAATGGCATCTCCCACATGGAGTGTCCTTCCCCTTCTGACTGACCAAATTGGATCCATCCTTCCAGGACTGGCTCCTCCTCAAAGCCCTCCCAGCCTCCTCAAGGCCAAAGTAATCTTCTACCCACTTCTGAACTCCTGGTCCTCTTAGTCTGTATCACCAGAGTATGCACTGCCTTGAGATGTCTATTATATTGATAGCCTATGTTATGATTTCATATTGCATCTGAATTTGCTCTGTCTCTTCTGAGTGTTCTCCTGATATATCTCACCTATACCTCCTGGGAACCCTGATTTCCTTCAAAACTCAACTTAAGCACCACCTTCTACATGAAATCTTTCCTGGCTCCCAACAAGCACCAGTGCCTTCCCCTCTCAGACTATTGTCATTGGTTTGTTTGTTTGGGGGGGGGAGGGGGAGTTACTATATAAAAGAGGCCATTCCCTGCCTCATTTCTTACCTAGCCTTAATCACTACATAGGTTTTGCCTCAGTGTTTCCTCCCAGAGGAATGTAAATTCTTGGAGGGCAGAGACAATATCATTTTTGTCTTTTTTATTCTCAGTGTCTGGCACAGAGCCTGGCAAATAGTAGGAATTCAACACTCATTAACCTTAATTGAATTGAATTTCTTTGGGGTAAAAATACATGGTAAATGGTGTGATTATGCTTCCACTCTCAGGAATTCTCATTTGAAAATTCTGCTACCAGGTTGAAACTTAGAAAATTTGGGGTTGATCTGTTAAAGACCTTAGCTTAAAAAGGCCAAGGTCTCCCACTGCATCCAGGGGTCATCTCCAGTTGTCCTGATGTATATCTTGCCACTAGACCCAGATGGTTCAGGAGAAGAAAGTAAGGTTGGTGACTTTGCACAGCCCCAGCTCCCTTAAATTCAATTCACTTGCACATCATGGTATCACCTCCCTCATGTCATGGTCCTCTGCAAGAATGAAAGACAAACAACAGCAACAATCTATGTAACTGATTTCTATATGTCTTTATTATAAATATATATATATATATATATACATACATATGTATTCATATATATGTGGGGGGGGGTGTAAATGCACATATTATCTTCTCGATTAGACTGTAAGCTGAGGGCAAAGATTGTTTCACTTTGTCTTTATGTTCCCACCCCCTCTTAGCACATATATCAGATATTTACTAAATTCTGGTTGGTTGCTGGATAGACTATAAACTTCTTGAGGGCAGGAGTCCTGCACTGAGGGGCACAGGTTCCAAGGCTAAGAAGGTGAGAGTCCTGCAGAGAGTTCTCTGGCCAAGTCTGATCACATCTGGAGTACCGTATTCTAGACACTACCTTATAGAAAGGACATTTATAAACTCAAGAGCATCCAGCGGAAGATCATCAAGATGATGTAGGCACTTGAGGGATCAGGCCATATAAGGATCCACTGAAAGAAGTGGGGAATATTTGACCTGGAAAAGGGAAGGTGGGGTGGGGCTCATGACAGCTGCATTAGAGTTCAGGGTCCCAAATGTCTTAGTGCAGTTTCAAGGCATTAATGCTAAAAGGATTGTTATGTCAAAGAAGGATTAATTGTGCTTGTCTCACAGGATAGAACTGGTGTCTGTGTGTCAAAGCTGCAGAGATATAGATTTGACTTGATGTCAGGAAAAACTTCCCAGTAATTAAAATTCTCTAAAATGTTGTAGGCTTCTTGGAGCATTTATTAAGCACTTATCATGTGCTCAGCAGTTCTGAGCTTGGGCAAATCATTTCCCCTTAATGGATTTCAGTTTCCTTGAATGAAGAACCTGGACTTTCTGAACTACTTCAAATGGTCTCCCTGACTCCAGTCTCTCTATGTGAGGGGTTGAGAACCTATGGCTTACCTTGGCAATACTATCAGAATGTTAACAAAATACCAGGAATCCATCCCATGTCTGTATGGAAATGGAGCAAATGTCCCTAAGGGTTAAATGAAAAGAATGTCTTAAGTCAGCAACACTAGTGTCTAAGGCATTTACATCAGCAAGTTGGAATATGTGCAAAGCATGACCAAGAGTAAAAGGTCAAAGCCACAAATCATCCAAGCTGTTGTACAAGGCACTAGGGATGCCCTGGAGAGGGGAAGGAGAAGGCACGATCCCATCTTCAAGTGTTTGAAAGGCTGTCAAGTTAAAGGTGGTTTAGTAGACTTGTTCTGCTTGGTCCCAGGAGGTAAAAACTACAGAGAGGTGGGCTTCAGCTTGGCTCAAATAAAAACTTCTGAACACTTAGAACTGTCCAAAAGTGAAATGAACTGTCTCCAGAGGCTAGTGGCTTCTCTTTTAATGGGCAGGTTGATTTCCACTTGTCAAAGATGTTGGCAAGGAGATTCCTATTCAGATACAAATTGGACTAGGTGTTCTGAGACGTTCTGAGGTGTTCTGAGATGCTGTGATTCTATAACGAAGAGGTCTAATCAAGTTATTCCCCTGCTCATAAACCTTCAATAACTTTCAACTTTTTATTGAATGAAATACAAACTGCTTAGCCTGGCATCCAAGGCCCCCCACATGTAGCCATCATTTAACTCAATCTACTGCCTTTCACACATTCCAGCCAAACTGGATTATTCATCATTCTCCAATGTCGTCTCACTTCTTTGCCTCTGCGATTCCAGTGGCTAAAATCGTCTCTCAACATAGCCACCGAAACCTTTCCTTTCCTTGAAAGTCGAGGCCAAACTCCACCTTCTCTATGAAACCTCTCCTGATCTCCTAAGATATTATTTTTTTTAAGTACTGCTTATTACAAACCTTTAAAGACATAATCTAACGTGAACATTTAAATACACAAAAAAGTACATCGTATATGAAACCATAAACTTCTATTAAAACAGTTTTTTAATTTATCTGAAATTGAACGTAGAAGTAATAAAATTACCCTGGTATGTTCCTTTCCGAATTTTTTTTTGTTTTCTACTGCATATTTTTATTGCTCAATTAGTTATTTTTAAAATCTCTATAAATACTCACTACCTCCTCCTCCCACCACAAATAGAAACCCTCCCTTGTTAGAGAGAGAGAGAGAGAAGAGCGAAATAAATCAACACATGGTACATGAATGAAAATGCACACTCCATGGGGCACAAGTAGTCTATTACCTTCCTCTCTACCAAAAAGTGAAATATGCTTCATCATCAGTTTTCTGAGGTCCTAAATGATCATAGCACTGGTCAGAGTTCTGAATTCTTTCACAGTTGTTTTACTTTACATGATTGTGGTCATTGTGCAAATCATTCTCCTGATAGGATGATTTTCTTCTAAATCATTTCATGCAAATCTTCCCAGGTTCCTCAGAATCCATCCTTTTCTTCATTCCTTACTATACAATACACTGATGGACTACAATTTGTTAATCCATTCCCCAACTAGTGATCACCGACTTGGTCTCCAGTTCTTTGCTACAACAAAAAGTGCTGCTATAAATATATTTCTACATATTTGTCCTTTGACTTCTTTGGGGTATAGGCCCCATTTTGTTGGATCAAAGTGTACAGACAATTTAGTGACTTTTGGTGTACGTTCCTAAGTTGTTTTGCAGAATGGTTGGTTACAATTTAATTTGTACCAATGGTGCATTGGCATGCCCATCTTCCCATAGACCCTACAACAGGGGGCTATCATCATTTGTCCTGACCTATATCTTGCCACTGGACCCCAATAACTCTAGAAGAGAGAGTTTGAAGCTAATGACTTTGCACAGCTCTGCTTCACTTAAATCCAATTCACTTGCAAGTCAAGACATCACTCTCCTGATGTCATTGGTCCTCTTCAAGAATGAAAGATGAACAACAGCCCTACAACAATTCTATTTTTGTCATTTGTAATCTTTGGTGACTTGTGAGGTAGAACATTAGAGTTTTTTAAATTTGCATATCTTTTATTATTAATGATTTGGAGCATTTTTCATATTAACATATTTCAATTCTTCATTCTAAATACTTCATATCTCTTTTTTTGAACCTTTTCTATGTGTTGAAAATTATATAATTTATTTTCTCATTTTCTATGTAGTTGTCTTGTACTTCTTACTAGACTACAAGTTCATGTACTTTGCACTTCAGTGCCTGACACATGCCCAGTGCATAGAAAGATCTAAACAAATATTCATTGAAATGATGAGAGGTTCTTTTTATCTCAAGAGTTCAATAATCACTGATTTTTGAACATGCTATTTGCTGAAATAGCAATACTGAAAGGAAAAATAACCCACGGAGTTTTGAGGATTGCAGACATCAGAACCAGAAAGGCCCTTAAAGATCATGTAATCTTTGTAGACAAGGAAACTGAGGCCAATAAGGGGTAGCAGAGCTTGTCCACTGCGTCAGACAGGTGTCTTCTTTCCTCTTTGGTGGACCTTAATCATGCATTCCAGACTCCCTTGGAACATCACTGTGACTTCCCACCCATGTGCACACTGAGTGACCAAGCAAAACAGAAGAATTATTGGCAGACACCCTCCTTCCAAAATTATGTGCTGCCTGTTAAAGTATCATTCAGCTATCACTCCCTGTCTATGGGGAGGAAACCAAGCAAAGCGTTTGGGACACAATGTAGCCATTACTGCAGGATGAGCTTCAGACATAATTGAGAAGTAGTTGGTCTGTTCTCAGAGCCTCCAATCCTTCCAGACGCCCAGGATCCAATAGATTTCCCATCTGCTTCGTTTCTGCAAATATACTAGCCTGATTAGACCAGGAAAGACCTCCCCCTCCTCTGTCTCCCATGCAAACTTCTCAATCTTGGCTGGCTTCCACCTGGTAAGTGTGGCACTATGGGAAACTGGATAGCCTGGGATTCAGGAAACATGAACTCAAAACCCAGCTAGCATACTATTGCCATATAATCTTGGGTAAGTGCCATGGGGCATGGGAGATAGCTAGTGAAAACTCTTGGAGTCAGGAATTTAAGCATCATGGTCAAGGAGCAGAAGACCAGCATCATTAGTTTAGTCCCAGAAGGATTCTTTCCTTCAGGCCTGTTTCAGCCCCCTAAGCATTTATGCTGGTGCCCTGCCCGTTTCTTCTGTTCTTTAGTTTTGTAGTGGGCAGGCTCTATCCTTCCTTTAGCTCCTCCTCTGCAAGTGGGTAGGCAGAGTAGAAGTCTGCTGTTTGGGACATATTTCATTTAATCCAGTCTCCCTTATATTACCAAAAAGGAAAAGGCTGAGTCCAAAAAAGTAGTGAGTCACAGAGCCAGGATTTGAACCTGGGATTTTGAGCCTATATGTGACCAGCACTAGACTACTCAGTCTCACTCAGCCTCTGCTTCCTCATGCGTCACCATCCTCAAAATGGTGATAACAATACTTGTCCCATCTGCCTCCAGAGAAGTACTATGTAAACTTAAGGCCTGTATAAATATGTGGTATTAGCATAATTCCCTAAGGGCCCAGTGACTGTTAAATAATCTGATAACCTAATCACTGATGATGGGTATTTAATGGCTGGAAGGATTATGCTTTCCTCCTAACATATTTGCAGTTTGATGAGGAAATAATTTATAGAAACAGATTCATCGTCATAAGAGAAATAAAAATAGCTCATATTTGTGTGGGATTTTTACTTTCACAAAATGACTTCCTCACAACAACCTTTGCAAGGAAGATGGGTCAAGTATTCATCATTATTATTTTATAAATAAGGAAATGAGGTCCCAGAGGAGTAAAGTAATATGCCCAAGATTACAGAGTTATTAACTGTTAAGAGTCAAGATTTGAACACAGATCATCTAACTCCAAGTTCATTGTTCTTTCCATGGTACCACATTACTTAGGATCTCAGAACTAGAAGGAACTGTACAGCAGTAATATCAAACTCAAATAGAAATGGGGACCCCAGGGTGGCTAGGTGGTGCAGTGAATAGAACACCGGCCCTGGAGTCAGGAGGACCTGAGTTCAAATCCAGCCTCAGACACTTGACACACTTACTAGCCGTGTGACTTTGGGCAAGTCACTTAACCCCAATAGCCCTCCAAAAAGAAAAAAAAAAGAAATGGGGACCCCTAAACTGTACAATGAGGTTGGCACAGGGAATAATTCAAGTTTAAATCTGGCCTCATCTACCATTTGTGTGACCCTGGGCAAGTCACTTAACCTCTATTTGCCTGAGTTTCCTCACCTGTAAAATGAGGATAATAATAATACCTTCCTCCCAGAGTTGTTGTGAAGATCAAATAAGATGATATTTATAAAGCTCTTAGTACAGTGCTTGGCACATAGTAGGTGCTATAGAAATGTTAGCTATTCTTATTCTTCTTATTATTATTACATAAGGATCCCTGCAAGTGCATATTGGCTTAGAAAACCACGTATTGACATTATCTGTGTGTTACCACATTTTTTTTTTACTTTGCTAAACATTTCCCATTTACTTTTTAATCTGGTTCTGACCACATTAGCAGCTGACACATGTGTTTGATCCTTCTGCCTTAGAGAATGTCTAGCTAAGTCTCCCACATCATAAAGGAATTCCTTCTCTGGCATCCCTGAGAGATTGTCATGAAACCTCTACTCAGAAACTCAGAAACAGGCAGCTCATTACCTCATAGAACAATCCATTCCATTTGTTGGCAGGCCTGAGTGTTAGAAATGTCTTCCTCACATTACTCACATCCCAAGAAGTAATTCAAAAACTGAGAATTTCAGCCACCATGAAAGATTGTTGGGGAGGATATTTGGGAACAGACAGAACTTTCAAAGGGTCAAAAATTGACCCAGGCGGGTTACTGCCTTTGTGTAGGACCTGCCTTGTTTTACTTACTGCTCCTTGCCCAGTATCAAGCTGTCTGATGACAACTGTATACCTGAATGACAGATGGATACTCAGCCTGACCATGTAACCTCACCTAGTCAATAAGAAAACCTACTTAATAAGTCAGTGATAGCCAACCACAAAGTGTGAACCACAGTCAAGATGTCCTGTGAGTTCAGATTCTAGAGGCCTAGTATGTAAAAGATTTCTGGACTTAGTATAAGACCTGACTCTGACACTTGCAAAATAGATGACTTTGTACAAGTCACTACATTCCTGTGCACCTGTTTCCTCATCTTTAAATTTCCATGTTTCATAGGATGATAAATTCTAAGCTGGGAAGGACTTGGGAGAGCATTTAATCCAAACTATTTGATTTACAAATGAGAAAACTAAAGGCTAAGTGATTTGCCCAGGGTCACATGGAACAGGGATTCAAACTTGGATTCCAAAGCCAGTGTTCTTTCCACTGTACATGCCATGTGATTTTATTAGTGTGGATAGTCCCTCCCCCCAAGGTAGTTCATAACCTCTCTCTGACCTGGCAGATGGTCTTCAAGAGAAATGATGCCTGAAAAGTCCTCACCCTGAAGCTTCTCTAAACTTAGAAGACATAGTTACTCACTAGACACACTCAAGATCTCTCCAACTTAGTGGGACCTTTTTTGTTCTCCACTAATAGAACAGTCAAGAATTCCCATGTATGCCTTTACCCAGGGGTTTGGTACTGGTTCTCCTCCACTGTCTGACTGTTCCTTCTCAGTCTCCTTTGCTGGATTT
>CM053580.1:499462651-499480151 GCA_028627135.1 Pseudochirops cupreus | reverse complement strand
GCAAAATTTAGTGACTTAACCCAGGATCATACCATTGGTCAATGTCTTGGGTGCTATTTGAACTCCAAGCCTAGGGCTTTATCTGCTAGGGACACCGGGCAATCCCCTTCTTCCTGTTAGTGTTTACCATGTATTTGGTTTTTTGCTAATTCAGTAAATTCCATGCAATTTAACAATATTTATTAAATACTTACTGTATAAAAGGGGATTGTGCTTGGCCCTGGAGACAAAAAGAAAAAAATTCAAACAGCAGCTTGCACTCTGTTATCACAGGTATACAGATAATAGAAACACAAAGTAATTCCAAAAGGAAGAGAACACTAATGGAGGAATCAGGAAAGGCCTCATGAAAGAGGTGCCACCACAGCTGGGCTTTGAAGGAAGCCACAGAGTAGGAGAGGAGTAATTAGAAAGAGAAGAGTAAGCCAGGCATGGCAGACCACCAGCAGAAAGGTCCAGAATAAGCAGATGGAAGCAGGTATGTGGGGAACAACAGGCAGACCAGTTTGACTAGAACAGAGAGAGTGGGTGAAGGGGAATAATTGTGGGAACCAGTTAGTGGAAGATTAAATGATACTAAATAAAATCTATTTCAGAAGTGTGAAAGTCCCCTGGACATAGCTTCAGGTGCCACAAAAGCAGAGATAGGAGACATCCTCAAGGGAGTTGGGGCTGGGTAGGGAAGGAGTTGTGTGACCTGGAGCAAATCACACTGAACTCTTGCTCTCCTCCTAAACACATATCCAGGTAAAATCTGATTCAGAGGGAACAATTTATTGAAACTAGCACCAGACTTGGAATTAAAGGACTTGGGTTTGCATTTTGGCTTCTGGATATACTGGTTTTGTGATTTATCAAAGGCTACTTCTCTTTTCTGCACCCAGTTTCCTTATTAAGAAAATGAAAGCAAATGTTAAGATGACCTGAGTTCAAATCCTAGGTCAGTCACTTTATACCTGTGTGATCTTGATCAAATCACTTAAAGGCTTTAGAATGTTAATAATCCTATTAAATAAGCAGAATTCACCTAGATGACCTCGAAGATCCCTTGATCCCTTTCATGTCTAAATGCTATGATCCTAGGGGCCATCTCCAGTTATTCTGATCTATACCTCACCAGTGGACGCAGCTGACTCTGGAGGAGAAAGTGAGGCTGGTGACTTTGCACAACCTTCCTCACTTAAATCCAATTCACTTGTAAGTCTTGACATCACCTTCCTGATATCATGGTCCTCTTTGAGAAGGAAAGGCAAACAGCAACCACAACAACTATTATCCTAAAATGAACACCAGGGCCATCTTTGAAGGGGTGAAAGTCACCAAGGAAAGGGGGAGAGGATAGTTTCAAGGGGGGAGATATTTTTTGTCTTAATGAATGAGGTAGAGTGTTACTATGGGTTGATCACTCTATATGAGCTACCAATATTCCTTAGCACTACCTAAAGTCCTAAAATCACATTAATAGTTTAGTTTTCCCCATAGCAGGCATTCCGTTAAGGTTTGTTGACCACCATGATGGATTCAGGGATATTGAATGAATCTTCATTCCCAACTCCTCTTAATTCTAGTGCCTTCCCACTTTTAATTATTTCCTGTTTTTCTTGTATTTAACTTGTTCGCACACATTTGTTTGTTCATTGTCTCCCCCATTAGACAGTAAGCTCCTCAAAGACAGCAACTATCTCTTGCCTCTTTTCATACAACCAACAGCTAGCACAGTGTCTAACACACAGACAGTAAGTAATAGAAATTTATCAGACTGACTGACTAGCTCCCATCTCTTTTCCCTCCCAAAGACTCACATACAATTTCTGTATGTAAAACCCCGGAAGAATGTACTTGGGGTTTTTTGGATAAAATAAACATACTTTGGGGGTAGCTAGGTGGCTCAGTGAATAGAGCACCCAGCCCTGGAGTCAGGAGGACCTGAGATCAAATCTAGCCTCAGATACTTAATACTTACTAGCTGTATAACCTTGGGCAAGTCACTTAACCCCAATTGCCCTGCCTTCCCCCCCCCAAAAAAGAATAATATTGACATAAAATAAACATACTTTGGACTCTATGGCTTAGAGAATTATCTCTCTAACAAAGACAGTATATTTCTGGTGAAAGGAGACTGATGGAATTTCAAAGGTTTGCTTGACTGAGTTGCTATGGGACCTCGGAGATTAACATAAAAAATTATACAGGAGTTAAGTAGTCCAGTGTGTCAGTGAGGGAGGGCAAAGAATAGTGGCCCGCAGGCAAGCTATGGCATAAGCTAGCCCCAGCTACTCATTTGCATAGCAATAATTACAAGCTCCCTGCCCAGTTGTCAAACCCACACCCCCCCTTTTCTCACCACTTAAAAGGTCCCCTCTAAAGCTGGCAAGTGTCACTGATACTTTCTAAGTACACTAGGCCTTGAAGTGTGATTATGAATAGACTTGTAACTCCAGTGAAGTTTCCTAACCATTTAACGTGCCAAGGGGCCAATAAAAACTAAACTGAGTCACAGTGTGAAGCCAGGCCAGCGGGCCAGGGCAAGAGATGAGAAGGAATCAGACTCTTGCCCTCCAGCGTGGACTCATGGAGGTTAGGGTGAGTCTGATGGCTAGAGCAGAAGGGGAGGGACAGTTATCCCCCCAGGACCACTCCTCCAGAAAAGCCCCCCAGGCTTCTCCTCCCTGGGCCTGGGTTTCCTCCTCTGTCAAATGATTAGATTTATTCATATCTAAGCTCTCTTCTCTCTTTAGCTTTCTTTTTTCATTCCTAATTTATGGAATAGAACAAGCATTTCTATGCTTGTATAATAAAAATGATGGTTGCACATGAAACTGCGAATCTATTATATACAACTTGCTATTCCTTTTAAATACATAATAAAGTTATTATGTAATTTTTTTTGTTTCCTTTTTTCTTTTCTCCTCCCCTCCTAGAGATGGCTAACATTAGACACAAATAGGTACAGATACATGATAGATAGATGGACAGATAGATAGATAGATAGATGGATGGAGAGATAGCTCGGTATAAAATTATTCTATACATATTTCTATTTATCAGTTCTTTCTCTGGATGCTAAAAGAGTCTTCATATGTTCTTCATAGTTTGTTTTTGTTTGTTTACTTTTTGGAGGGGGAAAGTCTGGGCAGTTGGGGTTAAGTGACTTGCCCAAGGTCAAACGGCTAATAAGCGTTAAATGTTTGAGGTCAAATTTGAACTCAGGTCCTCCTGACTCCAGTGCCGGTGCTCTATTTACTGCACCACCTAGCCGCTCCAATATGTTCTTCATAGTTAATTTGGGTAATTATAATGGTCAAAATTATGTAAGGCATTCTTAAAACAATATTGCTATATCCCATGAATCCCTTGGCCATCTGTGTTTAGGGCTACCAGAAATACCAACCCCAGCTTAGAAAATATTTTTAGTTATAGATAATTTTCTACTAGAAAGCAAATGAGTTGAAGGATATATTTCCCCAGGGTCAGAGCTTCCTAAGTAAAGATAAAATCAAGACCTCCAAGAAACCTAAATGACTGCTTAGATGAAAAATGAAACTATGGAACTAGATTGTCACAAAGGTCCCTTCCAGCACCACAACCTATGCTAACACCAGCTCGCCTTTTTTTAAATAGTTCTTTGTGGTCTACAATGGACCTGTCTTCCAACAACCCTGGGAGGTAAGCAGCACAAGAATTATTACCCTATTTTACAGATAGGGAAAGTGAGGTTTGAGCAAGTGACTCATTCACTCACTCACTGACACACTATGTGTGATCTCACATAGAATAGTAAGCAAAGGAGCTAAAACTATATAAATGATCTTACAAGTCTAGGAGCATTTCTCTTTTGATCCCGCCGGATTACCCTTCACAAGCTTGCTTAAGGAGCACCTTCATCAGCTTAGGCTCAACTGTATGGGGAGCGAAGACAACACCTCAGCCATCAGCCAGGAAGCCAGAGCTTGGGGCTTTCAACAATCCACTGGATTAACTCTTATGACTTTGAACACAGTTTTCAGTTCTCTGGGACTGTTTCTTCATCCACAAAAATGAGAGGATTGAACTAGATTATTTCTAATGTCCCTTTTCAGCTTTGATACTTTATGTGTGGTCTCTTGGAGAAAGCACTGAGTGCCCGAATTAAAAAATTCCCTGTCTACTGTTTACTAACTGAGTTAAGGCAAGTTGCTTCACATCTCCGGTCTAATAATAAAGCCAAATGACATTTCTCTATCACTTTAAGATTTTCAAAGCACCTCCCAAACATTATCTCATTTGATCTTCACAACCACCCTGTGAGGTGGGTACCACGGGTATTATTATCTCCAGTTTACAGATGATGAAACTGAGGCTTGAGAAGTTAAGCAACTTGCTTATGGTTGCCAGTAGTGTGAGAGGCAGGATTTAGAGCAGGTCTCTTTTGACCCCAAATCTAGCACCCTAGCTAGGTCATCCTGCCTTCAGAGCTGGTCAGTAATAAAAATAACTCACATTTGTACAATGAAAGCAGACATTAATATATCACTTTTAGGTTTACCCAGTACCTCCCAAGCATTATCTCATTTCATCATCTTGTGTTCAAAGCCCTTCATAATCCAACCCCCCACTCTCTTCCTTCGAAGTCTTCTCACATCCCTCCATATATTCTTCAACCCACTAACATTGGCCTCCTTTGCTGTTGCCTGAACAAGACCCTCCATCTCTCAGCTCTGAGCTTTTTCTCTATCTTTTCTGACCTCCCTGGAATGCTCGCTCTCCTCCTCTCTGCCTCCTGGACTCCTTCAAGTCACAGCTAAAATCTCACATTCTACAGGAAATTTTCATTTAATCTTAATTCTGGTGCCTTCCCTATCTTGATTATTTCCTATTTATTCTGCATATAGGTTTTTTGCACGTAGTTTTTGCATGTTGCCCCCCCCCCCCAATGTCCCTTGCCTTTCTTTGTAACCCCAGCACTTAGTACATAATAGGTGCTTAAAAAATGCTTACTGACTGGTCAAATGACTGAATGCTCTTAAGCCCTCTAGGGAGGTTATGAAAGCATTTCTATTGTCATCTTACAAATGAGGAAACTGAGGCCAGGAGAAATTCTTAGCCTAAAGGGACACAACACTCTCAAGGCCAGTACTTCAGTAACTATTTAATAAACAAGAAACCACAGGCAGGTCGTGGATTTAACTGTGAACAGTTGGGTTTCAACAACCTTTTTCAGCAGACACATAGCACGGAGGTGATTCCAGGTAACCAGGAAATCTGTGCCTGCTCACTCCTTCCTTGGCCCCTCTCAAGCACAAGCCATCCTACTTTTCTTTACCACATAGCTGGCGTGGCGCCCAGACGCTGAACCCGAGTGAGGGGGGGAGACTTTCTCTATGTGCCGGCTCCTTCCCACTGCCTACTCTCCTTCAGCCCAAGGGCAAGAACAGGGACTTTTGAAGTCATCTCAAGACGTCCCCTCCAGATAGATGTGGGAGATAGGCAATCTGGAACTTTGGAAAGGACACTGGTCTGACCTCAGTCCCAGTCTCAGCTCTGCAGCTAACTCTGTGTGACCTCAAGCAAATCAAATCCGCTTTCCCAGGTTCAGTTTCCTCATCTGTACAGTTAAGAGGGTAGAGTGGAGACTCGATAAGGCCCCTTCCCGTTCTTAACGCAATGCACCTGGCAGCTGGGGGTGTATTGGCCAGAGGGCAGTCTGAGTTGGAATCCTGCCTAAGACACTTACTAGCCAAGTGGGCAAATTTCTTCATCTGTAAACTGGGGGTGATCATCCATCTCACCTAGCTTACAAAATGGATGTGAGGATAAACTAAAATAATATAAGTAAAAGACATTGTCAATTTAAAGTGTGATATAAAGGCTAGGTGTTGTTGTTGTTGTTGTTTCAATTCTATGACTTGCAGGAGGAGCCTGAAGGTACGGATAGAGAAATTAAGTAAGTAGAGCAGGATCTGCCTGAGGCAGGGTTAAGAGTAGGGAGCAGAGCTAGGGCCTCTGAGTCTTTGCTTGGGGTAACTAAATGCTCTTGTTTTCCTGTAGCCCAGATTCAGCCCCTTCTCTGAGGGTTGCCATAACCTCTATCTCCAAGGTTAGAATAACCCCATTAACGTTATTTAAACTTAAAAAAAAATACACATGATTCTGTGGCCACAAGCATCTGTTAAGAGCACGTTGTGTACAAGGCACTGTTAGGCTCTGGTTGCACAGAGATAGAAAGCACCCAGCCCCCACCCATGAAGAATTTACAGCATCATAAAGGAACACAGCACATATACAAATAGTATAATACAATGGGGAACGCCATGGGGACAAAGGAAAGGTACAAAGTGCTCTGGAAAATATAAGAAAGGAGAGAATCAGAGCAATGTACGTAGGGTGGGGCACCCCATACATTACCTCAGCCCTTCCAGAATTTAGAGGACAACAAATTTGAAAGGTTTCCGAAACCAAGCACCTCCCTTTCAGGTGATGGGATCATAGTTTTAGAGATGGATGGAATCTTAGAAGCCATCAAGTCCAAAACTCAGAGAGCCTTAATTTTACAGAGGAGAAAACCAAAGCACAGGGAAGTTAGGTGATTTACCAAAGGTCACACAGCTAGTAAGAGTCTGAGGAGGGATTTGAACACAGGTCTTCTTGACTTCAATCAAGTTTAGCACTCAATCCGCTGATGCCATGAGTTCTAAGGAACTGCACATAGGAGGGTGATGATGAGAGGGGTGAGACTAGAAGTTCACCTGAACTCTTCTTCCAAAAAGCATCCCTACCCTCAGCTTCAACTCCTTCACCAAGAAAGGAAACTGACTTGGCAGTGGGTGGTTAGCATTATAAGATGCTTGGAACATCAGAAGCATGCAGCACTCTGGAGCATGACTGCTGCAGAGCATGGGGTTCATTGACATCCTGATCTCTCATCCTCTTGAAAAAGCCCCTACCAGCTCTTTCCCTTTGAGGCCAACCTTCCCTGAAGAAGAGAGTGCCCAGGACTGTGAGTGGTTGAGGGTCTTTGCCTGCCTCCCACCAACAAATGAAGCCTGGACATTCTAGTACAATCAAGCTAGCTTCTAACTAGCAGGAATACTCATGCAATAAAGACAAAAGCTCCTCTTTCCCCATCCCTTCACCTAGCCCTGTGCCCTGGAATCTCTTTCCTCCATCCCTGGGTGAGGGTACTTTGCCTGACTCTGTTCATCTCTACTTTTTTGTGACTCTTGCCACAGATGCAAAAATTCCAGGTTAAGGATCTGAAGAGAACACTCTCACTAGGAAGGAGATCAGGTCAGAGAAAGCTGCAAATTGATTTAGCTGCCAGACCCTCACAAACTCCTCGCGGATAAAATAAGAGTGTTAAGGTACTAAAGTTCCTCCCAGCTCCAAATTCCATAATACTATAAACCTCCTGTTTCACAAAAGGAGGCAAAAGGTCTTGGCACATATTCCCTGAGAGGAGCCAAGGGGGTCCCCTAATTGATACTTATTGATACTTACCCCATAACCTGGCACCATCTACTTTCCTAATTCTGATAGAACTAGTGTTTCCCTGATCTAGCTTCTCTGATTTCCTCTCCCCACACACCCCAATTCCATATAATCTGATTGTCCCCAGCTTCCCTGATGAAGCTTCCAGGCTTAGGGTATAAAAAGTCCCAGCCAAGTGTAGTCAGGGTCTCTCAGATTTAGTGGGTAGCTGACTTTCCTGGACAAATAAAATCAGGTCCAGACAAATAGAACTAAGTGTTTTATACTTGGACAACCCAACTTTTTTTGGAATCCCTGTGTAAAACTTGACATTTTTCTATTACATTTTGTCACATTTTATTTGTCTGGATGTTCCCACCTTTTCAGATCTTCTTATATCCCAGCTGTCATCTGATTTGTGAGATTTCACTTTTAGTTTTATGTCATCTGCAAATTTTATCATCAAAGTATTTATGCTTTTATCTAATTCATTAATAAAAATGTTAAACAGCATGATGCTAAGCACAGATCCCTAGGACTCTCCACTGAGAATTTCAAAATTTATACTGAATCATTAAAAATTACTTTTTGGGTCTAGCTATCCAATAGGTTCTGAAGCAACTAATTATACCACCATCTGCTACATATCTCCCATTCTTGCCCACAAGAATAACCTGAGAGACAATATCAAATGCTTTGAGAAAATTTAAGTATTATCATGTAAGGAAGGTCATCCTTACAGCAATGTCTTCATCTACCAGCCTAGTCACCCTGTCCAAAAAGGGAATGAGGTTGGTTTGGCATGACCTCCTCTTGATGAGTCACGCTGACTTCTAAGCGATTACACTTTCCCTTTCTAAAGACTCACAGATCACTCCCTAAATAATGCATGCTAGACAGGAGGACCTCAGAAAAACCTGAAAAGATTTATACGAACTGGTGCTGAGTGAAACAAGCAGAACCAGGAGATCAATGTACACAGTAACAGCAGCATTGTGTAATGACTAACTTTGACAGACTTAGTCCTTCTCAGCAAGGCAAGGATCCTAAGACTCCTAAGATCCAAAAGACTCATGATGGAAAATGTTATCCATATCCAGAGAAACAATGATTGAGTCTGAATGCCACATACTATTTGTTCTCTCTATCTTTTGTTTGTTTGCTTGTTTCTTCTTTCTTGTGGTTCTTCCCATTGGTTTTAATTCTTCTTTACAATATGACTAATGTGAAAATATGTTTAATATGAATTTACATGTAGAGCCTATATCCTCAATACATTCGCTTTGTGTCTCTGTGTGTCTCTCTCTGTTTCTCTTTCCTTTCTGTCTCTGTCTTTCTCAATTTTTGTCACACACACAAATATACACAAACTCACACACTCTCTCTGGCCCTCTCTTCTCTCTCATATACATTTTATCAGTTTCATATACACACACTGTGTTCATCTCTCCTCTCATATACACATTATAGCACTGTGCCACATACACACACACATGCTCATATACACACACACACAAAGTAGAATTTCCACCATTAGTATCTCATTATTATCTAAAGTACTGACACCTCCTATTAAAACAAAAATGTAGAATGCAAAAGCTCACAGCTAGAAGAGATCTTGGAGGTCATCTAGTCCAAACCATACATTTTATAGATGAAGAAACTGAAGCCCAGAAAGGTTGTTAAGAGGCTGACCCAAGGTCATGCAAGTAGCAGAATCAGGATTCAATCTCAGGGCCACTCCTCTATTCTTTGCTAATGGCTGTCTTTCTTCCTGCTCATGAGAAAGGACAATCTGTGGTATAAAAAGAATAATTAGTTGTAGTCCTGATTCTACTACTAAATATGTGACTTTGGGCAAAAAATTTCATCTCACTGGACATGGGTACACCGCAGCCTGCTCCTACTTACATCTTGGAAATTGGCAAATGCCAAAGTGCAGCTTGATTTCTTGTTTTGTTGATTGTCTAGTCCTAAGAAAGTGATGGGGAAAATGTTAATAATGCTGATTCAACTTAAAGGTGTATCCTGCAATTTATTTTTCCAGAGAGCCATTTATCAGCATCCATTACAAGAAAAGGGTGAATTAGATGGTCTCTAAGGGATCTTCCAGCTCTGGTGGTCTATATTCTAAGCCCTGTTCCAATCCCAATGCTCCGAGGTTAGGATCTTTGACATTCACTGAAGAACAGTGATGCTTCCTGTGAATTCTTCCTCTGTACCATGGAGAGGCAGACATTTAATCATTTCCATTGACTGTGGTTATATAGCTTGGGAGACATTCTGAAACCTTATGGGATTCCTGCCGTAGCACACCTCTGGTTCTACCAGGAAGGCATCTGCCAAGATTTGCATTCAGATGTCTGCCTGCAGGAAGTTAGGGAAAACCAGTGCAAATCAGGGCAGTTTTGCTAATAGCCAAATATGCCGTTCCAGGCCAAGACAGCAGCACCATGGTGTATGGAATTATGCTAATGGGTATAGGAGCTTCCAATGATCCTAGGCCTCTTAAGGCCATCTATCCCATCTCCTTGCCTTCAATCACAGCATCGTAGAATTTAGAGATAAAATGGACCTTACTGTTCATTTATTGAATCCAACCTGCTCAATTTGCAGGAGAGGTGAAGTTACTCTCCCAAGCACAGAAAGACAGTAAGGAACAGCTAAGATTTGAACTCCAGTTTTCTAATACTAAGTCTACTATAGCAGGGGTTCATAATCTTGGTTTCACAAAGTTTTTTTTTTTATATTTTGATAACTGCATTAAAATATCATTCCTTTCCTTTGTGGTCCTATGTATTTTATTTTATGCATTTAAACAACATTATTCTGAGCAGGAGGCCACAGGCTTTGCCAGAATGCCAAAGGAGTCCTCAACAGAAAAACATTTCATCATACCATGGTTCTTTCCTAAACCATTCCAGGCAGATATTTCTCTGGTTCTCAAAGATTTCAAAAGCATAATTTCACCATTATTCTTTTTGGGGCGTTAGGGGGAGGTAAACAGAGTGAAATAACTTGCCTGGGTTCACATGGCTAGTAAATCTGAGGCCGGATTTGATCCATCCTAACTCCAGAGTTGGCGCTCTCTCCATTCTCCCACCTAGCTGCCCAATAATTGCTTTCAGTCCTCAATCACTCTCTTATGATTTATAGGATCATAGTCAGTCAACAAGCATTTACTAAGAGCCTGCTGTGTACCAGGCACTGGGCTAAGCCCCAAGGAGATAAAGAAAGATTGAAAAAGGCAGATCTTATACCCAAGGAGCTCACCGTCTGATGCAGACATGCAGACAACTATGCACAGACAAGGTATATCCATGAGAGAAAATCAACAGAGGCAAGACACTGACTTTAATGGGAATTTGGAAAGTTTTCTTATAAAACACAAGATTTTAGCTGGGACTTAAAGAAAGCCGGGGTGTTAAGAGGAAGAGATGAGGTGGGAGAGAATTCCAGTCATGGGGGACAGCCAGAGAAAATGCATAGAGCTGGGAAATACATTGTCTTATGTGAAGGGCAGCAAAGGGGTGCAGCCCTTTGACTGAATCCAAACTTCACAGAACAAATCCCCTTAATAAAAGGATTTGTTCTGTAAAACTTATACTTGGTCAAAAAACTACACCCATTGGGGTGGCTAGGTGGTACAGTGAATAGATTACTGGCCCTGGAGTCAGGAGGACCTGAGTTCAAATCTAGGCTCAGACACTGAACACTTGCTAGCCGTATGACCTTGGGCAAATCACTTAACCCCAATTGCCCTGCATTCCCTCCTCCAAAAAAAAAAACTGCACTCAAGGACCTAAAAAATCACATGTGGCCTAAGGCTGCAGGTTCCCCATCCCTGGATAGATAAATGAATAGATTGTAAAAAGACTAGAGAAGGAAGCCAGATTCTGAAGGGCTTTGAATGCCAAATAGATTTAAATTTGACCCTGGAGTTGATAGGGAGTCAAAGGAGTTCACTAAATAGAGAGCAACATGGTCAGACTTCAGGAAGATCAGTTTGACAATTCAGTGGGAGATCTACTGTTGTGGGGAGAGACTTAAGGCAGATAAATTAACCAGCAGCTGGTTGCAATTGTTTAATTGAGGCTTTTGAATTGTGGTTCTGGAGATGACTTTTGAAAGTCCCTTGGACAACAAGAAGATCAAGTCAGTCAATATTTAAGGAAATTTACACAGGCTATTCACTGAAAGGCCAAATACTGAAGCTAAAGCTTAAATACTTTGGCCACATAATCAGAAGACAGGACGCATTGGAAAAGAACCTGATGTTGGGAAAGATTGAAGCAAAAGGAAAAGGGGACATCAGAGGATGAGACAGATAAGTAGTGTCATGGAAGCAACAAACACAAACCTGGACAGACTTGAGAGAGAGTGAAGGGTCTGGCATGCTATAGTCCATGGGGTCGTTTGGATACAACTAAACAACAAAAAAGAGGTGATGAGGACCTGACATTCAACAGTGGCAGATGAGAGATGGGAGCATATGCAAGTGATGTCATACAGGTAAAATTGACAAGATTTTATAATAAATTGGATATGGTAGGAAGGTGGCAGAGAGAGAGAAGTTGAAGTTTATGCCCATTTTGCAAGCCTGGGTGACTGGGGGAATACTGGTACCTGCAAAAGTAATAGGGAAGTGCAAAGAGGGGAGGGTTTTAGGGAGAAGATGAGTTCAGTTTTGAAAAATATATGAAATCTTCATGAATTTATCTGTCATAGGATCCTAGATTTAAGGAAAATACCTTTGAGGGCATCTTCATTTTAGAATTGAAGAAAATGAAGCCCAGAGAAAATTAAGTGACTTGCCCAGAGTCACATTTAAAAAACAAAAAGTAGCAATCATAATTTGAACCCAGGAACTCTAACTCTAAATCCAGCCATCTCCTTTTTATATCAAACCTGAATCCCTCTTGCTACACTTGAAGCCCAGTTTCTGTTACTGGATTTTCACTGGAGATATACCTACATTCACTATGCAATAACAAAGAATCTAATTGCAGAAGAAAAGGATAAAAGGAAGAAGAATCATAGGATCAGGACTAGAAAGGGCCTCAGAGACCATATGGCCAAACTGATATTTAAGCAAGAATCTCCTTTCCACCATATCTAACTAATGCACATCCTGCTTTTGATTAAGGCTCTCCAGTGAGGAGGAACCTGCTAAAAACTGACATTTATACATGTGATTTACAATTTGCAAAGCACTTGACACATTGTTTCATGTAAGCCGATAATAATCATGTGAGGTAGGTGCTATTACCCCATTTTAAAAATGAAGAGAATGAGGCCCAGAGATGGTAAGTGAACTTGATATTCAGAACCAAAAGTATTTGCCCATGAGCAGACAGCTAGAAAATGTCAGAAGGGGGAGTTAAACCCAAGTCTCCTTGACTTCATATCAAGCTCTTCTGAATATCATCTTGTGATTTCATAGATGTAGGGAGCTCCCAGTGTGGAAACTCCTATCATGATACAGATCAGCAACTCATCTGCAACCTACAATCTTATAGATTTGCCAGGGGCACCAAGAGGTTAAGTCACGTCACATAAACCTCTGTTTGCCTCACTTTCCTCAATTATAACAATAGCATCACCTACCCCACAGGATCCTTGTGAAGATTAAATGAGATAATATTTGTAAAGTGCTTAGCCTAGAACCTGGAACACAATAGATACCACCTAAGTTCTTATTCCCTTTTCCATTCTCCTTCCCCAGTGCAGTTCTTGTTGCTTATTAGGTGCTTAATAAACTCTTGTAGATTAGTTCATTGACGCTGTGCTACCCTCTGGGCATAGAAAGGTAAAATGCATTACCCTAGAGAATATGAGGCAGTATGAGATGGCAACAAGAACACCTGATGTAGCTCTAGCTCATCACCACCACTATTTGATAGACAAGAGAACTAATAATACCCGTAGAGAGCAAACGACTCACCCCAAGTCAGGCAGCCTAAGTGAGTGACAAAACTGAGACTAGAAACCAGTTCTCCTGACTCTCCTTATTATAAAAGAATGCCTGCTGAGTGTGAATTTCATAATGGGAATAACTGTCCATTGACCGTCCAGCCAAAGTTCAGCCTCTAGAACTCTTGCTTGATGAAATCCAATCTATTTACATGGGATTCTGGGACCTCCAACTGGCTGTATCCTTCTTTATGGTTTGGGGGAGGAAGGGGATGATTTGGGAGGTTAAACCATAAGTTTTGACGTTGTCCCCATCTACTTCTCTGTCATAGTACAAATAATCCGTGGAAGGTAGAAGGTTTTAATCAGAGACAGACAGACAGACAGACAGAGACAGAAACAGAGATACAGAGAGAGAAAGACAGAGAGAGAGAAAGACAGAGAGAAAGAGACAGACAGAGACTTAGAGATAGCATACACTTTGGAATAAAAAATTCCATTAGGAATCAGTTTCTACTTTGGTTGCACACACCCAGCAGTGGGTTTGGCTTTGGATGTATTGCTCATCTACCCAAAGAGCTGGAAAGACAGATCTGATCTCTCCATCAGCCAGGATCCTAGCCAGTCATAACATGGCTGCTTAGAACTTTCTGGGAACTACTGCAGAATCACCCAATTGCTGAGAATGAATAATAAACAGCTATTAGAAGAGAACACTCATCTCCTCGCTGCAATTTTTGGATCCTCTGAAAGAAAAATCCCCAAAGGAAAGGGAAAGGTGGAGAGATTGGAGGGGAGAGAGTGGCAGGGATGAGTACAGACATAGAGAGGGAAGAGACAGAGATAATGAGAGGCAAGGCAAAAAGCATTTACTAAGTTCTTACTAGGGTTAGGAACTGAGGATACAAATACAAGGGTGGGGGGAACAGTTGTTCCTGCCCTCAAAGAGCTTACATTCTAGTAGGGGGAAAACAACACACAAAAGGGAGATGAAAAGAGGGGTGAACTGTATCTGGCAAGGGGGGCATGTTATTGAAGTCAGTCAAAAGCATAGCTGAGAGGAAAATGAAGGTTAGCCAGCCTGAGCCTCTCCCTAGAATGGCTGCCCTAGGAGAAACTCATCATTTAGAGAGGGGAGTCAATATAGCAGAGGGATATTCCAGGATGACAGGGTTATAAGGCAGAGGTGTCCAATACTAAAGGCAACACAGTGCAACTGGCTACATTAAAATGTAATTGGGAAATATTTAACAAAATAAACAAAAATACAATAAAATAAATAAAACATTTCATTTTAAAATTAAGTTACTATGTGGCCCCAGGAATCCTTATGCATGGATTAGTGGCTCCCCATTTCCATTTTATTTTGACAGCACAGGCTATTGGGAATGATGGATGTTTCATGGTGAGGAGGTCCCAGGCACCAACGGAGATTTCAGGGTGAGACTGCTGATGAGCATGGTGCTGAAATCCAGAAAGTGCTGAAGTCAAGGAAACACTCCCATGAGGGGAATGACAAAGAGAAATGGAGAGAAAGGAGTAGAAAATAATATATAAGCAAAATCCTGAGGTGAAGGACCAGGGGAAGAACCAAACAAGAAAAAATTAAGATCTAAGAATTTGATGAAAGTGTTGAAAGGAATCAGGTCAATAATAGATCCCAGAATATTTGACAAAAGACTTCCAATCCACATTGATATCAAATCATTAATTATCACTCTTTAGGTCTGGTAGATAACAAGTTCTTAACCTGTTGCCAACTCTCTGTACTGACCATAAAAAATATCATAAGATTTTCCCAAATGCCTTACTGAAGTCATGAATAAACATATATAACTCCTGGTAGCTGATACATTCAAATGAAACCAAATTCCTCCTTCAGGAGGGAAGAGAGGGAACAAGTACAGAAAAACAATTAAAATGACATGGTACATTCATATAATTGAATATCCTAGTGTCATAAGAAATAATGAGTATGAAGAATTCAAAGAATCATAGGAAGATTTATATGAATGGATGCAGAGTGAAGTGTGTGCTGGAGAAACAACATACACTATGAATACAACAGTGTAATGAACAAAAAAAAACTGAATAGTGTGTGACTTGAATTGCCAAGACACTTGGACTTGGGGGAAAAATTGACAAAATATACTCTTCCCTTGTTTATAGAGGTAGAAAGCTATGGGTATGGAATGTTACATATACTACTGGACTCAGATGATATCTTGATGAATTGGTCTTTACTGCTTTACTGGCCTCTGACACATATTGGCTGTATGACCCTGGACAACTTACTTAACATCTCAATTTTCCAAAACCAAGTTGTAAAAAACACACCACCTACATTGATTAAAAACTTCAGGGAGAAGTTCCATGTATCAGTGAAATCAAAAGTCCAATCCATATCAGTTAATGTCAGTCCATATGAATTTATTAAGCACCCACTATATGCCAAGCATCATACTAAGAGCTGGGGACACAAAGAAAGACATAAGACAGTACCTGCTTTCAAGGGACTCTAATGGAGGAGATGGCACACAAACAACCACATACCAACAAGATGAAATAATAGCTAGCATTTACACAGCAATTTAAGGTTAGCAAAATGCCTTACAAATATTTTTATCCTGACGACAACCCTGGGAGGTAGGAACTATTTATTATTCCTATTTTACAGATGAAGAAACTGAGGCAGGTTTAAGTCACTTGCCCAGGGTCACACAACTAGTAGCTAAGGGTAGATTTGAACTTGTCTTCCTGGCTACAGGTCCAATATTCTATCCATGGGGTGATGCAATGGATATACTCGACTGCCCATGAGCATATAAACAGGGTAAGTGAGAGATAATTAAGATGAAAGGGACTAGCATTAAAGGGGATGAGGAAAGGTATTATGCGAACTGAAACTTGAAGGAGGCCAGGGAAATCAGGAGGCAGAGACGAAGAGGGAGAGAGTTCCATGAATGTAGGACAGCCAGTGAAAATGGACGGGGTCAGGAGATGGAACGCTTCGTGCAAACAGCAAGAGGGCCAGGATCACTGGATAGAAAAGTATAGAGACGGGGGTGGGGTGGGAGTGGTAGCAGTGCTGGAAACTGAGCAGGTCAGAAGCTTCCATGCGAATCGGTAGTGGGACCAGGCTCACGAGTGACTACTGAACTAACAGCCTAGAGAAATTATGAAGACCTAATCTTAAAAAAAATAAAACAAGATAAACTCTCAGATCTCTCCTGATCTCTTTACACTCTAACAGACTGTTCTGAAGTAAGAAATTGTCCTAGGAAACATCCCACATCCCTTCAGTAAGACCTAAAAGCATCTCTATACTTTTCAGCAGACTTGCCCCCTAAATGAGCTCAGCAATTATGCTTCTTCTTCTCCCTCTACAATTGAAACAATAAACCATCCATCCCTCTTTCATTTTTTCTCTGGCTTCTGGTATTGTAGCAGTCTAAAGGCTAATGTATCTATCCTCTAGTGCAGATGTCCCTCCACTTTGTAGGGACCTTCCCCACCTACATCTATACCCACACCCAAAAAAGTATCACCCTCTATACAAGCATTGTTTTAAAACTACTTTTACAAGGTACCTGTCTGGTGCCATCTGAGGAACATGATGACCTTCCTGGGGGTGGCACAGTATTTGCTACAGGCACCTGCAGCAAAACAGTAAAGAGTATGCAGGTATGATTTACAGTCTTGATTTAAAAGCAACTGTTATTCTAGACACCAGCTCTCCAAACACTGTATTGTTGTTTCCATTTCATAATGAACTAGGTATTTCTGCTGAGAATAACCAACAAAGCTGGAAGGGACTTCAGAAGTCATTTAGTCCAAACCATACTCGTATGGGGAGAATAAATGAGATAATGGGCATAAAGTACTTTACAAACCTGAAAGTGCTACATAAATGTCAATTGTTACTTCTACTACCACTGCTACTACTACTCAAACAACAACTACTTCTGCTACAACAACTCTAAGAACCACTACTACAACTACTATTATTATTGTTACTGTTACTACCACTACTACCATTATAGCTATAATTACCATTAGTAGTACTAACTTCCATTCCCACTATTAGTACTATAACTGTTCTAAGAACTACTACTACAATTACCATTACTATTTTTAACTA
>CM053580.1:499424975-499462151 GCA_028627135.1 Pseudochirops cupreus | reverse complement strand
TACTACTACTATATCTACAATAATTAATACTTCTACAACCACTAGTACTACTACTACTATATCTACAATAATTAATACTTCTACAACCACTAGTACTACTACTACTATATCTACAATAATTAATACTTCTACAACCACTAGTACTACCACTACTTCTACAGTACTATTCTCTACAATAGCCCCAACAATACAGCCTAAGAGGAGAAACTTATTACCTTCCAGGAAACACATTCCACTTTAGGATGCTTGTACTCAGTCTCAAAGACAGACTCTTCAGAAGGTGCTAAGTATCTTTTTGGGGGGAGGGCAGGGTCCAGGCACTTTCCCTGGAACAGGAAAGAAGTAAAAAGAATTCATTCAGTCCTAACTTAGTAAAGATTAAAAGCTGCCACAGAGAGAGGAAAGTCAGAATTCTATTTCCTGAGTAGCCCTTTTGTGTATTAATAAGGTGGGGCTATGGAGCTGTTTGAGGGCAGAGTTGAAGGTGTATTGAGTCACCCAAGGCATGCTGTCTGGCCAGTCTCATTGAAAAAAAGAAATAACACTGCCCCATAGCTGCTGAACAGTGAAGGATAGTGGAAAACAGCAGCAGAAGATAGACATTTAGCAGATGGCATCTTAGGAGAGAGAAGAGCACGGTAGTAAGACGTCAAAACTTTAGCAGTCAGCAGGTAAGGCAGTAGGCAGCAAATTTCCCTGTCTTGAAGGAGAAGGTAGAGAGTAGATGCAAAAAAGATTAGAATACCTGGACCACATCAAGGAACTTAGAGTCAGGAAGAGCAGAGTTCAAATCCAGTCTCAGACTCTTCTTAGCTGTGTGACCCCAGGCAAGTCACTTAACCTCTATCTGTCTCAATTTCTTCATCTGTAAAATGAGTGTAATAATTCAACTACCTCCCAGGGTTGTTGTTAGGATCAAATGAGATATAATTTGTAATATCTTAGTACAGTGTCTGGAACAGAGTAGGTGATTTAATAAATGCTCATCCCTAACATTTGTCATTTTCTGTTTTTGTCCATCTGATGGGTGTAACAAATGTTGGAGGGACTGTAGAAAAACAGGCACATTGATTCACTGTTGGTATCTGTGATGGAAACAACCGTCCTGGAAAGCAATTTGTAATTCTATTCAAAAAGCTGCTCAGTAGTGGATATGCTTTAACCCAGTGATGCTATGGCTAAGTCTATACTCAAAAAAGATCACAGATATAGGAAGAGGTCCTACATGCACAAAAATATTTATAGCAATCTTTTTTGTAGTCACAAAAAAACTAGAAACTAAAAAGATGACTATTAATAGGAATGGCTGAATATTAATGTGGTGGAGGTGCTGTAAGAATTGAGGAAATAAATTATTTCAAAGAGTCATGGAAAGACTTTTATGAACTGAAGGAAAATGAAGAGAGCAGAACCAGAAGAAGAATTTATAACATCAAATAATTGTAAAATTGAGACAGCACAATAGATAGAGCCCTGGGCCTGGAGCACTTAGCCCAATACCTGACATATAGTAGGCCCTTAATAAATGTTTGTTGACAGACAAGAGTCAGGAAGACCTGAGTTCAAATCCAGCTCTGATACAGCAAGTTACCTAACTGCTGTCTGACTCAGTTTCCTCAGCTGCAAAATGAGAATCATAATAGCATCTACCTCCTTTGGTTGAAACAATAATAAGTACAACAAAGTCCCTAGCACAGTACCTGGTACATAGTAGGTCTTTAATAAGTATTACTTCCCTTTCTCTTAAAAATGAACAATTTTGAAAAATTTTATAAACTGATAAAAATTGAAATTAGCAAAACCAGAGCAATGTATGTAATAACAAATGTAAAGGAAGCTATAGAACTATGATTAATATAATAACCACCATGGTTCCAGAGGACTGATGATGAAACATGCTATCTATTTACTGACAAAAAGGTGATAGTTTTAGGGTATACAATGAGACATATACCTTAATATATGCATGTATGCACATGTGTGTATACATATAAGTGTGTATATTTATATATGCACTTAAATGTGTATTTGTATACAGCCAATGTGTCGACAATTTGTTTTGCATGACTGCCTATTCATTAAAAGGAATTTGCTTGCTTTTCTCTCTCTTTTTCTTTTTTTTTTTGATTGGGTGGGGGTGGGAAGGAGAAAAAATACATTTAGGTTAATTTTTTAAACCACCTGAAAATAAAAAAGGGGGCCTACAGATATGGAATGCGGCTCGCACATTCACACAGGGTTGTTATATTGCTAGCTTTGCTTAATAGTTTGATTTTGCTCAAAGAAATCTTTCACAGGTGAGGATAATCTGGAAATGTTTGTAACGTAAAAAAAAAAAATCAATAAAACTTATTTTTAAAAGAACCAAGTAGAGTCGGGCAGGAATTTCCATCTGTGAAATCAAATTCCCTCTTTGAAAGATGAGTCTTCTAGAAATAGCTAATAGGTAATAGTGCTTACTGTGTTCCAGGAACTGTGCTAAGCACTTTACAATTATTATCTCCTTTGATCTACAGAACAACTCTGGGACAGCGGTATTATGGTTATTCCTATTTTACAGATGAAGAAACTGAAGCAAATAAAGGTTAACTGACTTGTCTGGGATAACACAGCTGGTAAACATCAGAGGCTGGATTTGAACTCAGGTCTTCTTGACTCTGGGCTCAGAGCTCTATCCACTGTGCCAGATCCCTACTAGCATATTAGTACATGAGAAATTGTGCACTTTTGTGTATGGAATGGGAGTCAAGATTAGTGGAGGGACTAGGTATAAGGCGATGATAGTTCCATTGTTTGATTTTCCCATTATTGGATTTTTATCCTGCCCCCGATTAAATGTTTTCTATTTGATTTGTGGTGCATGCCCCCATAATCTATTAGTAGAGAACTCAGTGGACCTGGGCTCAAGCTCCCACACTGAACTCAGATTGTAGTGTTTTCCAGGGCTTCACTTCTGAGAAAACAAAACAAAATAAAACCCTTGGCCCCACCTCGTTGAAAGGTAGTCCCCAAGCCCTTCCCTTCCTGAGAAGGGCCAATGATCTACTTCCCCAGTGATAAGCAATCACTTACCATATTGTTCATGGATATGTGTAGGTAGCTTGAGTGAAGAAATGGGTCCCTGGGGAGGTTTCAGAGAGGGCTGCTCAGGGAAAATCTAAAATAAGAGAAAGGAATCAAAGCTGGAACTATAATTAGAGGGAGGCAAAATGGGAGGGAGCTGAGTCAATGCGGAGGGACAGGGGTTAGAAAAAGAGAGTACGAATGACAAGTCAGAGGGTTCCTTTCAAACCCCAGGAATGATAGATGACCTGACCTAACCAAGGCTGACTCTCCAAGCAGCTATGAGCTCACCTCCAGGACCTGAAGCAAATTCAAGCTGGTTTGATTTGGGTGAGTCAGAGGGTGTGTATTCAAGTCAGTCCTTCATTCAGCCAAATAAAGGACTCTACTCAGCTCTGTTTGGCCTTTCAGATGATTGAAGTCCAAGGGCTGTGTCTACTCTACATCACACCAACCCACAACGAGGAAAACCAAAAATACTCAACCAGTTCTAGAGCTATTTCCAAATACCCAGGTATCTAGTGTCGTGTACACCAAATACCCAATAAAGCTTTGAGGTGTTGGGTTGTTTTTTTTCCTGTGTTCATCTGGAAGATTGAATTCAGGCAAACACAACTCAGTGTGACTCAAAGTAGGCAAACCTGAGTGACCCCTCCCCCCCCAAAAAAGGAGTTCTTGCTCATTTAAAACTAATTGGATATTTAATATTCTGGTTAGTCAAAAACAAATAAATGACCAATTTACATGAATGAAGGAGTAGCTCACACTTAGATAACACTCTCAGGTTAACAAAGCATTTTCCCTTGACAACCTTTGGAGGTAGGTAATGAAAACATTACCCTTCCCATTTTGCAGGTGATGGGTCTGAGACTCAGAAGTGTGAAACAACTTATCCAGGCCCACACAGCTAATGAGCTCAGACCCTGGCCTTCTGACTCAGATACCATTGTTATTTCCAGTATAAAACACTTCCTTTCTTATATTCTTGGTTTGAGTCCGATTCATTCATTTGCCTAAATATTCAAATCTGTCTTAGATCTCCTCACTTTGGATGTTGCCTCCAATGACTCAGATTGAAACTCACCTGTGCCTGTCCAAGTCTCCCATAAGTTCACCCAGGAGGCCTTTTTCTCTTTCTCCTGTTGTTTTGAGGGTACCAGAGGGACACTTAAGCTGTCCATCTGTTATCTTTCATCTTCATGATGAGACAAATCCATCTTCTCCTTAATATTTCTTGGATGGCATCTTTTACTCCTGTTCTTCCAATCCCCTCATTCACTGTGTGTTACAACATGTGACTCTCCATTGCCTTCTGGGTGATATTGTCAATTCTTCAGGGACTTTTATATCCAATGTCTAGATGTCATATTGTTGTTCAGTTATTTTTTGAGCCATGTCTGACTTTTCATGGCCCCATTTGGGGTTTCCTTGGCAAAGACACTAGAGTGGTTTGTCACTTCCTTCCCCAGTTCATTTTACAGATGAGGAAACTGAGGCAGAGTGAAATGACTTGCCCAGGGTCACACAGCTAGTAAATGTCTGAGGTCAGATTCAAACTCAGTAAAACTCATCTTCCTGACTCCAGATCTGGAATTCTATCCACTGTATCACCTACTTGCCCATTGATGCCATATAGAAAGTGCCATTAAAGCTCTAGCTGGATAATGCATTGAGCACTGGACTTGGAGTGAGGAAGACTTGAATTCAAATCTGGCCTCAGATAATAGCTGTATGATCCTCTTTCTGCCCCAGTTTCTTTATTTGTTTAAAAAAGGGGGGAGGGGAAGAGAAATAATAGTACCCACCTGACAGGATGGTTATGAAAATTAAATGAGAAACTATTTGCAAAGCACTTTGCAAACCTTATAACACTATATAAATAGTACTTTAAGGCCTTAAATTTAAATAGAACCTTAAAGTGCTATGTAAATATCTAAATAAAAACTAGCTACTATTATTCATCTACCAAGCAATTATTAAAGGTCTGTTGTGTACAAGAAGATTACAGTCTGATCAGTTCAAGGCAGGGTGATTTCCATCCGAGCTATCTTCATAGAA
Organism: Pseudochirops cupreus; assembly: GCA_028627135.1. NCBI lineage: Eukaryota > Metazoa > Chordata > Mammalia > Diprotodontia > Pseudocheiridae > Pseudochirops > Pseudochirops cupreus. Next base: position 499,457,030 of record CM053580.1, on the reverse strand, counting down.
TCATGATTTCCTGGAGGGTGAAGAAACCTTAGAGAAAAGCACAATGGTTTAGTTTGTACAAAAAACCCTGGCTGGGACTCAGTAGACTTCAACTCTAAGCTCAGCCTTGCTAGTAGCTAGCTGTATGACCTTCAACAAATCACTTTACCTCACTAGTCCTCAGTTTCCTCCTCTGTAAAAATAAGAGGGTTGGACAAGAGACCTCGAAGGTCCCTTCCAGTTCTAGCATTCTATGGAGATTATACAGTCTCACACCCTTCATTTTATTTGTGGAGAACAGAGGTGCAGTGATTTATTTCACTCTGTTCCAAAGCCACAGACTAGAATCCTAGCTTTGGTAGCCATCTGTCCCAGGGGTATCCATGAGAAAGTATGGATGAACCACTAAAATGTTCACTCGCCTAATGATGTTTCATGGTGTGTCACTTCTGCCTGCAGTGAAGAGCCCATCATGTGCTCTGTTCAGCAAAGCTGAAGCTGGTGACACACTGATTTGTGTATTTGTAGGTGTTGGCAATGTCTGACTCCTCTTTCCGATATTTTCCCCAGAAGCCCCAGATCAGTGTTCAGCACACAATCCGTTGGCACTAACTGAGTCAGCATGCTGGTAGACAAGCCCTGATTTCTCGCAGAGCCATAGAATCAGGGAGTTAGAAGGTACTTCAGATGCCATGGTGCCCAACTATATGGATATAAGAAATATCTTCAACAGCTTAACAGGCAGTCATCCAGCCTCAGACCTGCAGGGATGGAGAGCTCACTTCCTCTGAGGCAGTACACTGAACTCTTGAGCAGGTCTAATTGTTGGGAAGTTTTTCCTCACATTTTTGCAGCTTCCACCCATTACTCCCAGGTCTGCCCTCTGGGACTAAGCAAAACAAGTCTAGTCCCCTTTATGTGCAATGGCCTTCACATACTTGAGGAGAGATATCATGTCCACCCAGAGTCTTCTCATCTCCAGGCTACACAACGCAAGTACTTCCAAGTACTTAGTGCTTAGCACAGTGCCTGGCACAGAGTAGGTGCTTTGTTGTTATTGTTGTTGTTCAGTCAGTCATGTGTGACTCTTCATGATCCCATTTTTGGAGTTTTCTTGGCAAAGATACCAGAGTGGTTTACTATTTCCTTCTCTAGCTCATCTTACAGATAAGGAAACTGAGGCAAATGGAATTAAGTGACTTGACCAAGGTTACACAACTAGTTAAGTATCTGAGGCTGAATTTGAACTCAAGAGTCTTCCTAATTCTAAGGCCCAACACTCTATCCATTCCTCTACCTAGGCATTTAATAAATGCTTATTGACTTTAATAATTTCATTAATGCTTATTGCCTGACTTAGAAATAAGAAATAAAGTTCAGCTGAAATAATCTTGTACAGCAAGTTTTCTTCCTTTCTTAGTTCATTTGTTACCAGATTCTGCCTGCTTCCTTATGTAAATATGATATAAATTATCACAATGATCACAGTCATATTTGATAGAGCTTTAAATTTTGTAAAGCTCTTCGCACACATTATTTTGTTGGATAGATAAAAAGGTTCCACACATGATATTATCTTTTACAATCTGACTCCGGATTATCCATCTTTCCAGAGTGATTCCACATCACTTCTCCTCACAGTCTGTGTTCCAGTCTCATTGACCTACATGGTGCTTAAAAAAAAGAGGGTGGTGGATTCCCCCTCACTTGGGGGGCTTTGATCAAAGACTAGGTAGCCACTTGTCAGATAGATTACTGGGAATTCTTATTCATGTCTGAGTTAGATTAGACAGCATCTGAGAAGGCCCCTCCAACTCTAAGATTTTCAGTTTTCCTTCAAGACTTGCCCCATGTGTCACCTCCTATAGGAAGTCCTTCCAGATCCTCCTCAACTTCTCACATATAAACTTATGATCATACTGTTGTTCATCCTTTGTTATAGAAGAAGACCAATGACCTCACAGGGGATATCTTGACTTATTCATGAATTGGGTTTAAGTGAGGCAGAGTTGCACAAAGTTATCAATCTCACTCTTTCTTCCACAGTCACTGAAGTCCAGTGGCAGGACAAAAGTCAAGACCACTGGCAATGACCCAAGATGCAGTGGATGACCTTGGGGTCTTTGGTGTTTGATTAAGTTCTGATTTAGCCTCCTTCCTGCCTATTGGAACAAATTGTTCTCATTTGCCCATTCCCCCCAGGAACTCTTCACATGCTTGGGGTAGACATCTCCCTAATTCACTGACACATTTGAAGTCCATTGGTTAAACCTCAACCTGGTATAACTTACCTGCCAAATTGGTTTACCGGGGTGTGGCCACTGAGCATGCTACAACTTCTTACAGGTCAGAGTTGGATGAATCAAATGGACACCAAAGGTGGATGAGTAGCCATGAAAAGAGCTTGGCAAGGTCTCACACCAGAGGTTCTAGTCCTCCTGAACATCCCACAAACCCCCATGATTATACTAAGACTATAAACACTGAAGAATAGCTGCTAATCTATGTTGGTAGAAGGGATTTCTATACCAGAATATCCTTAAACCATTGATATCACAGATGCAGACCTCCTTGTCCCCTCCACCAAAATTACAGGCATACCACAGAGATACTGTGCATTTATTTTCAGATCACCACAATAAAGCAAGGCACATGAATTGTTTGGTTTCCCTGTACATTTAAAAGCTATGTTTTCACTATACTATAGTCTATTAAATATGCAGTAGCATTATTTCTTTAAAAAATTTACATAACTTAATTTTTTAAATGTTTATTGCTAAAAAAAAAATGCTAACTACCATCTGAGCCTTCAGAGAATCATTAACATTTTGCTGGTGGAGGGTCTTGCCTCAGTGTTAATAATCATTGACTGATCAGGGTGGTGGTTGCTGAAGGCTGGGGTGGTTGTGGCTATTTCTTAAAATAAGACAACTGAAGTTTATCATATCATTTGACTTTTCCTTTCATTTGAACACTGAGGCCATTGTAGGGTTATTAATTTCAATATTGGTGTGGCTCGGGGAATAGGAAAGCCCAAGAAGAGGGGGAGATATGGGGAATAGGTGGTTGGTGGTACAGTTAGAACATACACAACATTTACCAATTAAGTTCACCATCTTATATGGGCACAATTTGTGAAAGTATGCCTATGCCTATTGGCATATTGAGTCTCCCTCAGTAGAATGTAAGTTACTTGAGGGCAGGAAATATGTTTTGTGTTTCATTTTGTTTTTGCAGCCTCTGTTCCTAGCACAGTGGGCCCTTAATAAATACTTACTGAACTGGATTAGTTTGGGGATTCTGTAAAAATGAATCCTGAATAAAGGAGGAGATTTCAAAACATGTTTCTGTGCAAATTCAGGAAGGTAAGTGATGGAAGGATAAGATCAGGGGAAAGTTGGCAGTCTTAGTCTGGGTAGAACATAAAGTGAGCTAAGAAAGTAATTATTAAACAAGGCTAGAAAGGCAGGTTGGAATCACATTTTAGAGGTTCTTTACCTATCTAAGGAGACTGGATTTTATCTTAAAGGAAAGTAGTTAGCCACTGAAGGTTCTTTTTCAGTGCAATGAAATTGCCAGGCCTACATAATAAGAAAATGTATTTGGAAGCTCTGTGAAGAACTGATTGGAGAAGGAAGAAGTGAGATTGGACACACAGAGCCCAATTTAAAGAACATTTGATATTCAGGAAAGAACTCTCTATTTGATAAAAAGTTATTCAGAAAACTAGAAAGAGATATGCAAAATGAATATTAAAAATCATAACATAAAAAAATTTGAAGGGAAACAGTTTCATAGACCTTTAAAAGTTATGAGATGAATTCTTAAGTTAAGAAACAATTCTTAACCAAGCAAAGGATAAAGGCAATCAGAAAACATAAAGTAGACAGTTTGATACATGAAGTTGAAAAGCTTTTGCCCAAATGAAATTAATGCATATAGAATAAAAAGGCAAGTGGTTGACTGGGGAAAAAAAATCTTTATTTCAACTTTCTCAGACGGGGATTTGGTATCCAAAATATAATGACAACTAAAAGAGAAAGAAATTCATTCCTTGATAGATAAGTGATCAAAGGACAAGAATAAAGAAGTCTCAAAAGAATTACAAGAATGCATCAAATCAGAGTAATAAGAGAAATGCAAATAAAAACAACTCTGAGTTTTCACCTCACACCCAGAAAACTAGCAAAGATGACAAATATGGGAAGACTTAAGAAATGGGGTAAAGACAGGCATTCTAACGCATTGTTGGTAGGACTGTGAATTAACACAACTATTCCAAAATACATTTTGGAATCATGGAAATAAAGTGTCTAAAATGTGTATATCCTTTGATACAAAGCTTCCACCACAAGGTGGATAATCCAAGGAAGTTGCTGATTTAAAAAAAAATAGTCCATTTACATCAAAATATTTATAGCAATGTGTGTGCATACGTGCACACATGCAAAGAACTGGAAGCAATGTAAATGCCCATTTATGGTTGTTGTTCTGTCATTTCAGTTATATACAACTCTTTGTGACCCTATTTTGGGGGTTTCCTTGGCAAAGATACTGGAGTGGTTTGCCATTTCCTTCTCCAGCTCATTTTACAGATGAGGAATGGAGGCAAATAGGGTTAAGTGAATTGCCCAGGGTTACAGAGTAAGTAAATGTCTGAGATCAGATTTGTACTCGGGAAGATAAGTCTTCCTAACTCCAGACCTGGCACAATGAACACTATGACACCACCTATCTATTGTGGAATGGGGGGGGGGGGGGCAGGAAACAATGGTACATCAATATAATGGAATATTAGTGAGTGGTAAGAAATGATGAATATAATCAATACAGAGAAGCAAGAAAAATCAATTACAATGGAAGCATAGAAAGATTACAATGTGTAATAACCCAAGCCTCTGAGTCATTAAAGCTTGACACTACACTAGACATTTGGGACACCTCGTGTATGTGCAAATATATATGCATGATGTTTATACACATATGTATGCATAAATGAATGTAAAGGTATGACTATGTACATATACATATTTATACACTTATTTATATGTATATTTACCCTCAATGGCTACAACAATTTAAATTGAGAGAACCACAGAACAATCTAAAATGAATGTTGCAAAACCGTAAAGAACAAAGTTAGCCCCAAAGAAGAAATATAACAAAATACCTCCAACTCCTTCAGTGGATGCCAAAAGGTATAAAATCCTGCATATATTTTCAGATTCTTTTTAACATATTAATCAGTTTCGCTGATTTTTATCTTTTCTTTCTTTCTTTTAACAAAAGTTCTTTGTTATAAAGAATGGGTTCTCCGTAAGGGGTAAGAAAAGAGATATTGACAGAAATTTGAGGAATATAAAAACAAAAGATGCCATTAAAAATTCCTTTCTTTAAAAAAAAAATCTGTGGGCTATAATCAAGACTAGGCTTTGGAAAATACAATTTTTACCAAAAATGTGCATAATACCAATGTGACAAAAGTGTGTTTCACAAAGAATTAAGGAATATGTCTCAAAATCTTCTGAATTCAGTGTGAAATCATGTAAAACAAGTGAATGCATAAAGAGAGTATTATTAGATAATAAAAGTGTTTTTAAAGATGCAAAAAAGGCCGTTATATAATAATAAAATATAATTATTAATATATAAAAATATATAATATAATAATTAATATACAAACACAATAATAATATAATACTCCAAATGTGTTTTTATTAAGAAAACAGAACTATTATTTTCCCTTGTTTTGGACATTAAATTTCTATTAATGAAACCTGAGATCACATTTGCTTTGATGGCTGCCATATTGACTTGCATGCTACCTGCATATTAATTTCTTGGATATGCAGCTTTTAGGCCTTGGGACTCTGGACCTGACCCAATTTGCCCAGATGAGAAATACCCTAAGATAAGGAGATACATAAGAAAACAGATAACCTATCTACTAGTGTTTTTGCAAATAATGCTATATAGCCGTTGATATTGTGCAAGACCAGATGATCTGTCTTTGGATCAAGGATTCATTGTCTTGACTTAGGTGTTGTCCAAGTTTCTTGGAAATGAAATTTCCTCACAAATCCTATGTGTACACACTTGGGCAATAACTGTGTTTGCTGCCACCCAAGCCATTGAATGTCTGTGTGTCTCTCCTCTAGGCTTGGGAACTTACAAGACTCGATCCCAAGTCACGTGCTATATTTCTTAATACTAGCTGCATATCTGTCTATCCTGTCTAGAGTCTGAATGTCTTGTGCCTCAGAGGCCCCGTCCTTTCATAAGCAAGGCCAGTTCTAGTGTGGGCCTACCCTACTCAGGCTGGGAGTAAACTGACCCAAGTCCTACTCCTGACCTTTTTATTTATAAGGTGTGTAGCCTTCAGCAAATGACTTCACTCATGTGGGCCCTCAATTCCTAAATTTGTATGTAGCCCCATATACATAACTAGTAGCCCCAAATCACAGATCTTGATTTACCTAGAGTAGGTTCAACCTTAGATGTGTTTCTGATCATCTGGGCCCCAATTCTGTATCTCTTCTTGGAACATCAGAATTTAGCTCATGTCTAGGTCATTACGGAAAAGGTAGAGTGCCCTCAACTTTCAAGCAAGCACTCAAGCTAATATGATATCAAATTTTCTATAGGCTTTATTTGACTTTTTTAAAAAATACAGAATCATAACAACATAGTCATAGACTTAGAAAAGATGTCAAAAGCCATTGTCCTACCACCTCATTTTACAGGCAATGAATTGAGGCCAAGAGATATGATTGGCATCACAAACCTAATAATTATCTCAGGATAAAGTCCTTAAGACCCATAGTACTACCTTGGGTTTGAACTCTATTCCCTACAAGAGGAAAACAATCCAAGTATTTAGAGAACTGACTTTTCCCCTCCACTTCACAGAAATCACAAAACCAGTGAAATCCAAGGTCTAAATTGTTCCTCCACATCCCACATTATGAGGATGAAGAGAAGGGGAGGGAAGAAGAATTTATTAAGTGCCTACTATGGGCCGGGCATTATGCTAAACTGAAGTTCCTCTGCTGCTAGGCTCCCCCCTTCACTGCACCAGTTTTGTTAGCTTATGTTCCTATAGTCCCCAGCTTAGCCAATGAACTCTGCTGCACCGTTGCTGCCTTCTTCTCCTATCTCCACATAGCCCCCTAGAAGGGCCTGCCAGACCTCTCCAAGTCTAAATTTAGGTGTAGCCTTTCTCTTCTTTTAATTTCCCTCCATTCTCATTGTCTTTATGCTCTCCTGTTTAAAGGTCAAGTTCATGTACAAGCAGTCACCCTCAATATGCTCTCAGAGAAAGGCAACATGAATTCAGATCTTGTCAGGGAGACATCTTGAAGGCAAAACAAAGGGGTTCTGATGTGGTGTTAGGCTTGCTAAGTAGTTAATTTTGTCAAAAGAATCTTGTGCTTCATTAAGGAAACAAAAGGGTTCCACAAGGGCCCTCTTCAAGCTTCTTCTATTCGTGGTCTCTACATGTAAAAGAGAATTGTTCTTGGATAATCCCTAAGATCCTTTCTGGTGTAAAGGGTCTGTGCTAGGTAGATAATCAATGAGGTTTACTACAAGAGTTTATTGAGTACTCAGGATCTTCTCTGTGACGACTATATCCTCCACAAGTGCAAATCATGACCTCCTTATCTTCATTGACTTTTGTCTAGATTTTTCTATAGGTTCTCAATAGAAGATTTACCCAAGATACCTAATGTAGTCCTCTTAAGCTTTTAATATGCCCTAGGTGCCAGCACAGTGTGAAGACTATCTGTTATTCCATACTCTCGCTACATGGTATAGTAGATAGAGCACTAGAATCGTTTCAAGACCTGAGCTACAAATCCTGTCTCAGGCACTTAGTAGTAATGTGATGCTTGATAAATCATTTAATCTCCTTGTGCATCAATTTTCTCATCTCTAAAAGGAGTTGTATTTGATGATCTTTAGTCCATTCCAGCTCTAAATCTATTGCCTTTACTCATTTTCCCCAGCAACACACATCTTCACTGATGTTCTTTATACAACTTTTCATGTATCGTTGGTAGTAAGCTATTTCTCCTCACGAGGTATCTCCCTTTGGCCCTTTAGATGACCTGCAATTGTGATACTTCTGAGATTTTGATGTTCTAAAACTCACAGTCATAAACACTAGGAGAATATTAACGTCAAACTGTGTTAGATAAAATTTCAACTGCACACCTTCCTTCTCAAAGCAATGGGATGGACGCTTTCAGCAGATAGGCAGTCAATTCAACCAATCAGTCATCTGGCTCAAATAAAACACCTCCTTAGGCTATATCTAGATGAACTGTCCATGGTGACAAAACAACCTGGATGTTTTTATTTTGTGGTCAAAGAGTTACTTTCTCTCTACCAAAGTCATTTGATATCTCACTGTGTTGTGGAGGTGACCATGACCTCTTACATATTATACCAGTGGAGCACAAACTCTGGCAGATTCTGCCAAGATAGACTAGGCTTTTGATAAAGTCCTAGGGATAGACTATATATATTTGCTGCCAGACTAACTTCAGAGAGACTCACTGACAGACAGTTGACTGACTACAAGGGGATGAATTTTTGTTTGACCACAGCAACTCATGAAACAAATGTGTGGATCTATATCAGTGACAAAATGACAGTTCTTTGGAAATATTATAAACTCATAGATTTATAAAATGTTACAACTGGATAGAACTTTAGCAACCATCTTGTCCAATGCCATAATTGAACAGGTAGCAAAACCAAGGTCTAAAAGGATTTGCCCAAAGTCATATAACTAAGAAGTTGAAATCAAACAATCAGACTATTTCTCCTATACTCTCCTGACCTATACTTCGTTTGTTTTTCTTTTGTATCTACCTTGTTTTCTTATGAAACTATTCATTTCTTTTTCATTAATTCTGATTTTCAGGAAGTCTATTTCTCAGGTAAGGTTTCATGCTTCTTATACTAATCTATTCATTCTTTTTCCAAGTCTTTCCTCCAAAGTTCTAATTTATTTTCCTTTCATCATTCCCATTCCAATTATACTATCATTTTCAAGTCTTTTTTTTAATCCTTATTTCATTTCTTCCAGAAATCCTAATTTGTTTTATAATCAATCAATTTTTTGAGGTTTTGTTTATAAGTTTTTTGGAGTTATTCTCCTCTTTTGAGTTCATGTTTTGGGTGTCCTTGGTATCATAATAATCCTTTATTTTATTTTACTCATTCTTCTATCCTTACTTCTCAGATTGGGGATTTGTATTAGAGCCAGGCTCTGTGAAATTCTCGTTGGACTCTTTTGGCCCTGTACTGACATATCTGAATTTTTGACACTATCTTCTTTGGGTAGTAAATACTATATAATTGAAGGATAACAGAGGTTGGTTGAGTCAGAGAGCTGCAAACTTTCAGCAGCCTCTGTGTGGTCAAATCAAAGGCATAATCTGGTTCCTATGCTCCTGGGCTTTCCAGATTCTAGACCCTGGTTTGGCGCTAGGTCACATAGCTGCAGACTTGCTCTGGGTAGCACTCCAGTAGATTGTAGTTAGCTCAGTTTCAAAGGGATCACGCTGCCTATTTAACCTGTTGTGAGCCTAAGTCTCAGCCCTTGAATCTCTCTGGGGGACCTACCTATTGGCTCAGTCTTTTGGGGAGCCCTTGGGACTGATTCTGTGATCTCAACCTCTTCGGGTATGGCTGTAAGTAGCCACGTACTGCTGGCTTAAATCTTCTGGGCTGGGGACTGAGTCTCTGATCCAACACTATGACTGCTGACCACTGCTGACCCAGTCCTATTTAGCACCATGGGGGTTGAGTCTAAGATCTTAGCCCCCCTGAGCAATCCCCCAACTACTGGTCTATAACTGGTCTATATCTATTTTGGCCCAAAGACTGAGTCCATAATCAGAGCTTACCCCTACTATACAGTTCCTACCCTTGTCACTTGCCTATGGATCAAATTATGATCTTTGGCTGGAAAGACGACCCAGATATCTGATCACTTAGATAGCTGATCACTACTCAATCTGACATTCTTCTTAGATCTTCTTCAGGAAAACTGGGTTATCCTGCTTCCTCTTACAATACCATTTTTGCTTTTCTCCATCCACATTGTATTACCTTGAATATGGTGTAATAACAAATATAGCCCAAAAATTATGAGGAAAGGAGAAAGATTTAGGATACCCTTCAGCAAGAGAAGAGCAGGTCAAGGGATTATTCAAGAGAAACTTCATATATGAGAAAGGTTATTTCTAGGAGATGGAAAACATTTAGAGAGACTAGATAATCTTCAAAACTGAAGAACAATGGCTTTCAAAGTCATAGTTCTACCATGAAAAAGCAGCTTATGATCATTAATCAGTTAATAAGCATTTATTTAGTGCTTGTGGTATGATATGGATTGTATTCGGTGCTAAGGACACAAATACAAAAGTGAAATAGTTCCTGCCCTCAATAAATTTATATTGTCCTGATAGGAGAAATTTACAGATAAGTAAATGTAGAATGCACATAAAATAAATACAAAGTGATTGGGAGTAGAGAGAAGTTAAGAACTAACAACTAACAGACTGCTTGAAGAAGGTGGCACTTGGCTTAGGTACCTGGAGATACTCCAGGAGGTATAGTTGGGGAGGGAGAACATTCCAGGAATCAGGTATGGTCCATGAAAAAGGAAGAGGGAAGAATATAGGCTATCATATGCCAAGAATGGCAAGAAGTACAGTGTGGCTGCAGCATAAATTGTGACTAGATAGATAGATTAATCAGTAAACATTTATTAAGGGACTATTATGGGCCAAAAACTGTACTAAGTGTTGGGAAACGAAAAGAGGCAAAAACAAAAAAAACAAAAAACCCAGTCCTTGACCTCAAGGAGCTTCCAGTCTAATGCGAGAAGACAACATGCAAACAAATATATACTAAGCAAGCTGTATACAAGATAAATAGGAAGTAATTGAAAGAGGGAAAGCACTAGAATTTAAAGGGGTTAGGGAAGATTTCCTGTAGGAAGAGAGATTTCAGCTGGGACTTAAAGGAAGCCAGAGAGATGTGTGTGTGCGTGTGTGTGACAGAGACAGAGAGCATTTATGAAGCTATTACTTTGATCCAGACGCTGTGCTATTAACACAAACAAAAATAAACATAATCACCATCCTCAAAGAGTTTACATTTTAGTGGGGGAAACAACTCAGGAAATGGAGCGGCTAAGTTAGGAGGGAGGGAGAAAAGGCAGCAAAGGTGGGGGTAAGGCAGAGAGCCGGTCTGGGGAGGCGCGGGCTGATTTGGGTTTGAAGAGAGGACGCTGACTGGTGCGGGAGCATCTTCAAATGGAGATGGGCTTAACCTGCGACAGTGCTTACCCAAGGCAAGTCTGAAGCTGTGAAACCTGGAAAGCCCAGGAGCAGAGCAATTAGTTCAGATCATTAGATCAATTTCTCAGGCATTTATTAAGCATGTTCTATGCACAAGGGCCCGTGGAAGGCAGCGATAAGGCCACAAAGATGAAAACGAATCTTTGCCTTCAAGGAGCTTATACGGAGAGGGGTGTTTGGTATACAAATAAGTGAATGATAAATGAATAGAGAGACTTTTTAACAAAAAATGAAAACCAGTCACTGGGGGAATAAGAAAAAAAATTATGAAAGACATAGTGTCTGAGCTATGCTTTAAAGAAACCTATAAATTCCAAGAGGTAAGGTGAGGAAGGAGAGCATTCCAGATGGGAAGGGGGGTGGAGAGAGGCGGGGAGGAGCCTATGCAAACACCTGGAGGTGGGAGCTAGAATGTTATGCATAAGGAACAGTTAGTAGGATGTCTGCACAAGAACAGAGAGTGCATGAAGGGGAAGTTATATACAGCAATGGTTACCTTGGCTTTTACTGCCTTAAAGCAAGGTAGGTTACATTTCACCCCTCCTCCAGGGTTCTTTGGTACCTTTAAGAGAGTTTGAGGATGTCTAGGCTCAGCCACTGACTCCAGCACCCGCCAATGGTGTTCTCTCAATTTTAGGAGTACTCTCCACCCCAGTTTTATTTAACCACTTAGCAGCCAAATTACATTTTGCAAAGGAATATTTACTTCAAAGATACAGCAAGAAAAAAAAAGATACAGTGCCTCTCAACACCTAGAAGACATAATCCATCTCCCACACACTCCTAACTCTCTGGGGAAGAGAGGGAAATTATATTCACTGTTTAACTCATTACGTATATCGTACAGTTACATTGAGCTCCAAGTTCAAAGAACCATACACACATACCGTAAGCTGGAGTTTCTGGCATCCTGGCTTCTCGGGGTTTTCCTGCTGAGGCTGGCTGCAACATTTGGGTTGGAATCTGGGCTCTAAGGTTGCCAAAACTCAAAAACGGGTCTTAGTGGGAATTCTACCACCTGCCTCTCAAACTGAAATGGACAAATGTAACAGACCAAAACAAAACCCCAGGCACATTCTAGAGGCCACAGGGTAAAAGTGGGGGATGAGGGGGAGACAGCCTCCCCCCTCCTCCAGTCAGTTTATGGTACCCATGCTGTGGGTGAACAGGACCTTCAATCTTTCTGGACAAAAGAGAATTTAGCTATCCTATTCTTGCAGTTTTAAAGATACATCCTGTACCAGCTATGCAGTCAATGGAAAAAAGGTGTTGCCACCCACATGGTAGGGCAATGTGCTACAGCTTTTCCCTGAAACAGGGTACCTCTGTGTTTGGTGGTCTGGGCATATGCAAATTCCCCATTATAAATGTAATAATGGTAATGATGATGGCTAGCATTTATAATGTAGAGCTCTTCAAAGTCTGCAAAATTCTTTACAAATATTACCTCATTTGATTCTCACAACAATCCTGGGAAGAATGTGCTATTATTATTTCCATTTTCCATATGAAAAAAACTGAGTCAGACAGAGGTTCAGTGACTTGCCCAATGTCACTCAGCTTAGTAAGTGTCTGAGGCTGGACTTGAACTCAGGTCTTCCTGACTCCAGGCACAATAATTTGTCCACTATACCACCTGAATGAAATAAGATTGAAAATGTAAGTAAGAGCTGGGCTGTGAAGACCTTTAAATGGCACCCTAAGGATCTTGTGATTTGTGCTGGAGGCAATGAGAAGCCAGGGCTGTTGTTTGCTGTTGTTTTTTTTTTTTCTTAGTATGAGAGCAAAATGGCAATATTTGTGTTTTGGAATAATTACTTGGTAGCTGCAAAGGAGCCGGATTAGAGAAAGGAGAGACTGGAAACAGGAGGACATATTATGAAGTTATTGCAATAATCTAGGGGAGAGAAGTCATGAGGACCTGAGCTACATAAGTGGAGATACAGAGACAAGAGAGGTCGTGAAGGTAGATTACACAAGACATGACAACTGAGAGGAATGAGGATGAAGGAAAGGTCATTGGATTTAGCAGATAATGGATCAGCAGTTACAAATGCTGATAACCTTGGAGACAGCCCTCTGATCTGAGCAGTAGGGTCAGAACCTAGATAGCAAGAGACTGAAAAGTAAGGAAGAGATGAGAAAAAAGAGTCAACAAGCTCAGACAATCCTTTCTAGGATCATAAATCTTGAACTCGAAGGGACCTTAGATATCACTGAGTCCTACCTTCACATTTTAAAGATCACCCTTAAATATAAGTGACTTATTCAGGGTAATCTGGATAAGTGACAGACTCAAATTCAAGTCCTATAATTCCAAGTTCAATATTTTTTCTATTATACTCCCATTGCCTTCTGTCAAGTTTGGGTATAATAAGAAGAAATAAATGATGATAACTTGAGAGAATAGCAGTGTCAAAGTGAAGACCAAAACCAGTATCTTGAACACAGAACACTCCCAATAAATGTTTCTTAAAGATTGTGTTGGTTGTGAAGATTAAATGTTGTGGCATGGCAAGAGTAGCTTAGGTATGAATCTGTCCCGAAACAGAAGCAAGAACTCTACTATCAGTATTCACACTACTGATAGTAAGAAAGATAGAAAGAAGAAGGGAAAGAAAGAGAAAAGGAAGGAAGGACAGAAGGAAAGAAGGAGGAAGAGAGGAAGGGAGGAAGGAGGGAGGAAGGAAAGGAGAAAAAAGAGAAGGAAGGAAGGAACAAAAGGAAAGAAAATTTCAACCATGTGTCTTTGATGCCAGGCAAGTTTTATTTTCATTTCTTGACTTAGTCTTAAAGAGAATCTGTAAAGTTCCAAGAAAAAATTGCTAAGCCCAATTCTAGGTTTCAGTGTGTATGCAAACTATTGTTGTGACCCCTGCATGACTCCAGCCAGTCAATATGAGCCAAAATCAAAGTATCATGACCTATGTCAAGGCAGCAACGATTCAAAGAAAAGAAAACAAGATTTGAAATCAGAAGATTCAAGTTTAACTACTTTTTCTGCTATTTGGAAAGCCAAAATTAAGGATTCTTTACAATGGGCAAATGCAAGGATTCATTTGAGCTGGGGATGGGGAGGAGCACTAGTGGCAGAACAGATCGTTGCACAAAAATGAGCAGTTACGCTAGGAGAGAAAATGCCCCATCCACCAAAGAATACTATACACAGTACAAGAGTGGGGGGAAGATGAGCAGTATGATAGTGACAGGACATTGAAGGTGGTGGTATGAGGCAGTCACACCACACAGAAGTGTCCCAGAGGAGAAGAGTGAAATGAAGCATGGGAGTGGCAATGCCCCCTCCACCCCAATGTTGACATTCATTGCCCGACACTAGTTATGGTTTCAGCCATTTTATACCCAAATTTGAGAGAAATCAATGGGAATATAATACAAAGAATGTTGAACTTGGAGTTATGAATCCTAAGTTTGAATCCTGGCTCTGTCACTTACAATTCAGATGACTTTGAATTAGTCCCTTATCCTTTAAAATGAGGAGGTAGAACTAAATGTCTAAGGACCCTTCCTGTTCAACCTTGAGCAAGTAATGTCATCTTTTTTGGCCTTATTTTCCTCATCTATAATATTAAGGTTTTGGACTAGCTGACCTCGGAGATCCCTGACAGTCCTAGATCTATGGTCCTATGAATCTTTGTGGTGTCTTTCAGTTCCAAATCTGATGATCTTCTCAACATCTTCTTTCATTTTGTGAGCTCAGTTATGCCTTCAGGTTTAAGTGATTACACCAGTGAAACAATGCTTTCCAGCTAGGGCCACAAGCCAGGAGATGATTCAGAGTTGGTCTATTGGCAATAGGTGGCATCTACCACCAGTTAAGCAAGTGTCATAATTTCTAGGTCACTTGGCTTTTGTGAATTTTCATTACCTGAATCTTTCACTTTATTAATATTATGAGGAATTAAGAGTCACTTTAAGGTTATTTTATGTTTCTTTGTTTGTCCCTTAGTAGGAGGGAGGATGGGGAGGAAGAGAAGTGTCTACCCATAACGTTCTGGGTAGACAACTACAAGCTATACCTACTATTGGGAAGTTGTATGATTAGCTGAGAGTAGAAATGAGAATGAAAGAATGAATGAAAGACCGTGAATTCAGTGCAGGCAGACAAATTCCTTATTTGGCTTAGGACTGTTCTTTCCATCTGGGCACAACAGCAAGCAATGAGAGCAGTACCTACCTCTGATGTGTCATTGGTACATGTGCAACCATATGCAAATCATTTAACCCTTTAGTATTCCAGACCATAAGTTTTACAATAGTTGCTGAATTGCACTAGTGAAGACCATTTCCTCACCACATGTTTTTAACACCAATAAAATCACAAGTCTAAGAGATAGATAGATAGATAGACAGATAGATAGATAGATAGATAGATAGATAGATAGATGAAAGAGAAGATAATGAGAGAGAATCAATAAGATTAGTGCCAGGCAGTTTTTCTATATGCTTACATTTTGTTCCATTTCCTTGTTGCATTATTGTGTCAGTGACATAATGGAGAGAGGTTCAGTCTTGGAGACAGAAAGACCAGGGTTCTAATGGTGTACCTGATACCTAATGATTGCATGACTTTGGTCAAGTCACTTAGTCTTTTTTTTAAATGAGGGAGCATAGCATAGTGGATAGGTCACCAGATTTAGGAAGACACAGATTCAAATTCTGCCTTAAATACTTGCTATCTGTATGAAACTGAGGAAGTCACTTATCCTCTATACCCATTTCTTCATCTGTAAAACAGGTGGTTGAAGACTACAGCAATTTATCACAAGAATAATACACTTTGATCAGGTAGGATTTATTCCAGGAATGCAAGAATGGTTCAATATTAGAAAAACTATTAGCATAATCAATCATATCAACAACAAAACTGGTAGAAATCATATGATTATCTCAATAGATGCAAAATAAAGCCTTTGACAAAATACAGCATCCATTCCTATTAAAAACACTAGAAAATATAGGGATAAATGGAGTCTTCCTTAAAATAATAAGTAGCATCTATCTAAAACCATCAGCAAGTATTATATGTAATGGGGCTAAGCTAGAAGCATTTCCAGTAAGATCAGGGGTGAAACAAGGGTGTCCAGTATCATCCCCTTACTCAATTTGGTACTAGAAATGTTAGCTGTAGCAATAAGAGAAGAAAAAGAAATCAAAGGAATTAGGTTAGGCAAAGAAGAGACCAAGCAATCACTCTTTGCAGATAATATACTTAGAGAATCCTAGAGAATCAAGTAAAAAACTATTTGAGACATTATAAAATATTTGGGAACGTACCTGACAAAACAAACCCAGGACCTATATGAACACAATTATGAAACACTTTTCACACAAATAAAGTCGGATCTAACTAATTGGAAAAACATCAGTTGCTCATGGCTGAGTCAAGCTAATGTGACAAAAATGACAATTTTACCTAAATTAATTTACCTATTTAGTGCCATACCAATCAATCTACCAGAAAATTATTTTATAGAGCTAGAAAAAATAGTTGCAAAATTCATCTGGAAGAACAAAAGGTCTGGAATATCAAGGGAATTAATTAAAAGAAATGCTAGGAAAGGTAGGCTAGCCATACCAGATTTTAAACAATATTATAAAGCAGCAGTCATCAAAACTACTTGATAATGGCTGAGGAATAGAGTGGTAGATCCGTGGAATAGATTAGGTACACAAGACGTAATAGTCAATGACTATAGTTATCTACCGTTTGAAAAACCCAAAGACTCCAGCTTCTGGGATAAGAATTCACTATCTGACAAAAACCTGCTGAGAAAACTGGAAAATAGTATGACAGAAACTGGGCATAGACCAGTATCTTACACAATATACCAAAATAAAGTCAAAATAGGTGCATGATCTAGATATAAAGGCTGAGACTGTAAGCAATCTGGGAGAGCAAGGAATAGTTTACCTGTCAGATTTATAGAGAAGAGAGGAATTTATGACCAAACAAGAGATGGAGATCATTACAAAATGCAAAATGGATAATTTTGATTATATTAAATTGAAAAGGTTTTGTACAAATAAAATCAATGTAACCAAGATTAAAAGGGAAGTGGGAAATTGGGAAAGAATTTTTACAAACAGTGTCTCTGATAAAGGCCTCATTTCTAAAATATATAAAGAATTGAGTCAAATTTATATGAATACAAGTCATTCCCCAATTGATAAATGGTCAAAGGATATGAACAGGCAGTTTTCAGAGGATGAAATTAAAGATATTTATGAGCATATGAAAAAAATGCTCTAAATCACTATTGATTAGAGAAATGCAAATCAAAACAACTCTGAGGTACCACATCCCACTGGTCACATTGGCTAAGAAGACAAAACAGGAAAATGATAAATGCTGGAGAGAATGTGGCAAAATTGGAACATTAATGCATTGTTAGTGGAGTTGTGAACTGATTCAGCCATTCTGGAGAGCAATCTGGAACTATGCCCAAAGGGCTATAAAAAAAAGTGCCTACCTTTTGACCCAGCAACACCACTTATAGGGCTGTATCCTAAAGAGATCAGACAAGTGGGAGGAAGACCTGTTTGCACAAAAATATTTATAGCAGCTTTTTTTGTGGTGGCAAAGAACTGGAAATCAAGGCGATGCCCATCAATTGGGGGATGACTAAACAAGTTGTGGTATATGAATGTAATGGAATATTATTGTGCTGAAAGAAAAGAAGAGCAGGAGAATTTCATAATAACCTGGAGTCTTATATAAACTGATGCTGAGTGAGGAGAATAGAACCAGGAGAACTTTGTACACAATTATAAACACATCATATCCGTGATGACTAACTTTTATAGACTAGGTCCTCTCAGCAACGCAAGCTTATAAGACAACTCCAAAAGACTCATGATGGAAAGGATATCCACATCCAGAGAAAAGAACTATGGAGTTTGAATGCTGATTGAAGCCAACTACTTGCTCTCTCTTTTGTGTTTAGTTTTGTTTCATTTCTTCTTTCTCGTTGTTCACTTCATTGGTTATAACTCTTTTTTACAACCTGACTAATGCTTAATGTGAAGGTATTTGTAGAGCCTATATGGGATTGCATGCCACCATGGGGGGTGGGAAGAGAAAGAAGGAGAGGGAGGGGAGAAAATTTGGAACTCAAGGGATTGTCATATGTTGTAAACTAATGTTGTAAACTAAATGTAAATGTTGTAAATGTTGTTTACTAAACTAAAAGTAGATAAACAAATTTAATAAAATAAAATTTAAAAAAAAAAGGTCATTGGGCTCAAAGGCTTCTAAGGTCCCTTGCAGCTTTAAATGTATGATCCTGTGAATTTATGGTGCAGTAGGAAAACCACTTTCTTGGGGAACTTGGTGGAATAAGGCAGGAAATACCAGATTCTTCAAATTTCTCCCACAAACAAGTAAAAATATTGCCTCAAAGTGAACTTTGAGCAGAAGAAATAATTCATTTGATCCAGTAACACCACTTCTAGGTCTATATCTCAAATACATCAAAAAAAAAAAGAAGGAGGGGGAGAGGATCTAGTTATACAAAAATATTTACAGTAGTTCTTTTTATTGTGGCTAAGATTTAGAAATGAAGGAGATGCCCATCAAATGAGGAATGGCTAAAGAAACTATGATATATGATTGTGATGGGATTTTATTGTGCTATATGAAATGACAAGCAAGATGATTTCAGAAAAACCTGGAAAGATTTACATGAACTGATGCAAAGTGAAGTGAACAGAACCAGGAGAATGTTATACACAGTCACAACAATATTGTACTATGAAGAACTGTGAATGACTTAGCCATTATCAACAATACAATGATCCAAGACATGGTGAAGAATACTATCTGCCTCCAGAGAAAGAACTGATACGGAGTTTTCACTTTCTTTCCTTCTATTTCTTTTATTCAAGTCTTCCTGTACATAATGACTAATAAGGAAATGTTTTACATGATTGTACACGTATAACCTATATCTGATTACTTACCATCTCAGGGAGGGTAGAGGAGAGGGATGGAGGGAGGGACAGAATTTGGAACTCAAAACTTTTTTTAAAATGTTAAAAAAAATTGTTTTATCATGTAATTTGAGAACATATACAAAAATATTTATAGCAGGCCTTTTTGTGGTGGCAAAAGAATTGGAAATAGAGTGGATGACTGTTAATTGGGGAATAGCTGAACAAATTGTGCAATATGAATGTAATGGAATACTATTGTGCTACAAGAAATGAAGAGCAGGTGAACTTCGGAAAAACCTGGAAAGACTTGCATGAGCTGATGCTGAGTGAAGTGAGCAGAACCAAGAGAACACTGTACATAGTAATAGCAACATGGTGAGATGACTGACTTTGTTAGAGTCATAATGGAAAATGTCATCCACAGCCAAAAAGAACTATGGATCCTGAATGCAGATATAAACATACTATTTTCTCTTTTTTGTTGTTGTTTTTTTCTTTTGTTCTGATTATTCTTTCACAACATGACTAATGTGAAAATATGTTTAATATAATTATAAATGTATAGCCTATCTCAGATTGCATGCCGTCTTGTGGAAGGGCAGTAAAGGGAGGGAGGAAAATTTAGAACTCAAAATCTTATAAAAGCCAATGTAAAAAATTAAAAATTAATTGTTAATGAATTAATTTTTAAAGATGTAATTGGATGGGAAAATAAAATATATTAAAATTAAATAAACAAATAAAAAAATTAAAGGTAGCCTTCTCTAGACCAGGGTGGGGAAATTAAAAGATCATAGTAGAGAACAACAAAAAAAAAAAGACTAGAAGGAAGTACAGGAAAGCAGGGTAGCTTTGAAAATGTTGCATAGTATTCTTTACATGGTTTTGCAAAAAAAGTAAAACATGTGAAATGGAAATTTGTAGTTTCATCCTAAATCCTCTTTTTATGTTTTGATATATACATAGAAATGTTCTTTTTTTGTCTTTTTGCATTTAAGTTCAAAAGGAATAAAAAATTTTAAAAGAAATAAAAATTAGTTAATTAATTTATTTTTTTTAAAAAAAGAGAACAAAAGTACTTTGTCTCCTGGTCTGCTTGCCACAAGTGTCTTCCCACTCCAATCCATCCTCCAATCAGTGGTCAAAGTGGTCTTTCTAAAGCATAAGTCTAGCTATGTCATTTCCAATTCCATAATTACTGGTGGCTCTCTATCACCTCCAGAAATAAACATAAAATCCTGTTTGGCCTTTAAAGCTCTTCTTAATCTTCTCTCCCCTATACCCTTTTACACTTTACACCTTACCAAGTTCTCTCATCCAATAACATTGGTCTCCTGGATGTTCTTCACCTAAGATACTCCGTGCATTTTCATTGGCTGTCATCCAGAGCTGGAATGTTCTCCCTCCTCCTTTCCAATTCCTAGATTCCCTGGTTTTCTTTAAGTTGTGACTAAAATCCCAATTTCTGTGAAGAAGTCTTCCCCAATCCTCCTTAATTCTAAAGTTTTCCATCTGTTGATTATTTCTAGTCTATCCTGTACATAACTTGTTTGTACACGGTTGTTTGCATAATGTCTCTCTCATTAGACTGTGAGCTCCTTGAGAGCAGGGACTATCCTTTGCTTTTCTTTGTATCCCCAGAGGTTAGCACAGTGCTTAACAAACAATAGGCTCTTAATAAACGTTTATTCACTAAGTGACTATTCCTCCTGGTCCTCAGTTTCCTCATCTATAAAATCAGGTGGACTGAATGATCCCTAATGTCCTATACATTTCCAAATCTATAATAACCGTGATTCCTTTAAAGTAAATCTTAGAAGACAAACTCACAGACAGGAGTGTATACAGACAAAAGGCAGAACCTATAGAGAATGGAGGATGTTAAGAAGCAGAAGAAAGGGAACAGGTATTGAGGATATGGCTTAGACTGAGAGCTAAGGGCCTTTCTGGAGCTAAGATCCTACATTTCTGAGTTGAACAAATGGTGTCTTCTAACTGGTTGTCACTGATCCAAAGATAGGCATTCCTATTCTCCCCTCAGTTCCACAGACATTTATTAAAGGCATGCTACATTCAAAGCCCTGTGTAAGGTACTGCAAGGGTTACTTAGATAAACGAGACAAGGTCCCTACTCTCAAGGAGTTTATAGTTGACTTTTCAGTGCCAGTAGGACTAGATTTGTGCTTTCCTTGAGTGATCTCTGCTTGAATCCCCTCAAGTGCTCAGGCAAGTCTGCTGCCTGGCATTAGGCTCCTAACGCTTTGGGCTGAGCCCCACCTGTGCCAGAGTGGGAGGCTGATTCAAAGTCATGATAAAATGAAGCAATCCTGCCCAGGTCTGCCCATCATGGAGCACAGGTTGACATTCACTGAGCTCAGTGGAAAGAGAAAGAAGTGGGTTTAGGGGGGAAGGGAGGGGTTAGCCAGTGAAAGTGACAGCCAAGCTTGGGCATATAACAGAGAGAAAACATTTTGGAACTAAGCACTGTACCAATGAGATGAGTTTAAAGGAAATGAGGCAAGGAGAAATTAACAAATAAAGTCAGACAGTAAGAAATTAAATATTCTCTCTCCTTTCCATTCTCTGTTGAATGGCATAGCATATAGAGCACTGGATTTGGAGTCTCAAAGTGGACTGAGTGCCTGCCTACAGTCAGAAACATCTGAGTTCAAATCCAGTTTCACACACTTACTAGCCGTGTGACCCTGGGCAAGTCACTTGACCTTGTCTGCCTCAGTTTCCTCATCTATAAAATAATCTGGGACCACTCCAGTATCTTTGCTAAGAAAGCCACAAATGGAGAGACAAAGAATCAGACACAACTGAAATGACTAAACAGCAAAGACTTTGTAAATCTTCCCCCACTTATCAGAGATTTATTCAGCCTATCTACACTCGGCTGCTTTACTCTATCCTTCAAGCCTGGGTTCCACTTGCATAGACATTGACTGTGTAACCAGAGTCAAGCCTCCAAAACTTATGAGTTATGTAATCCTTTCCAAGCCAATTCATTTCTGTGAGGAACCCTGAACCAGTAGTTCTCAACCTTCCTAATGCCGCGACCCTTTAAAACTTGTATGTGGGTGTATCTGCATGTGAGCGGACCCGCCTGGAGACAGATAGAAGAGCAGTGTCTCAGTTCCTAAGACCATTGGAAATATGTGTTTTCTGATGGTCATAGACAACCCCTGTGACTCCTGTGAAAGGGTCGTTCGACCCCCAAAGGGGTCACGACCCACAGGATGAGAACTGCTGCCCTGAACTCTCCATTGCAGAGACTCTCTGAGCTTCAGTTTCCTCATCTGTAAAATGGAGATAATAATCACACCTATCTACCAGTGGTGTTGAAAGGCTCAAATGAGATAATGCATGGCATTAGTCCTATGCAAATGTTTGGAGCTATGTAAATGTGAGCTATTATTATCATTCACCTTCATAATAAATTCATATTTATACATTATATATTTTACTAGTATAGATGGGATTAATATTGGCCCCTGGTAGGTGGGAAAAGTCATTTATAAGCACTGACTAATTTTTTTATTATAAAGTACTTTTATGGTATAATTAACTAATATAATTAATAACTGACATTTATATAGTACTACATATACATTATCTCACTTGAGCTTCATAATGACCCTGTGTGGTAGGTGTTATAGATATTTATTATAATAGTAATAATCAGTACTTATGTAGACTTTAAATCTTATAAGGTATTTAACATAAATTATCTCATTTGATTCATTATCATTCATATTTTGTAGGTGAGGATGTGGAAGTGTCTTGTCTCTGGTCGCACACCTAGTGACTGAGAGGGGATTAGAACTGACCTCTGGCTGAATTCATGCCCTACCCACTGTTATACAAGCTGCCTTGCTCATTTAAGCCTCACAATGGCCATGTTAAGTAGAGAATGCAGGCTTTTTTCATACGTCCTAGCCAGAGCTAGGAAGGACTTCAAAGGTCATCTAGTCCAATGCCTTCATTTTGCAGATGAGGAAACTGAGGTTGGGGAGGTGTAAGGGTAAGGAAATTTAAAGATCTTCCCTGCCCCTTAATAGGCCTAGGGAATTTGAAGATCTTCCTTGCTCCTTAACGGGCCTCAAGTAGAACCCAACAGGAGGGCTTGATGGAGGGGAGGCTTGTTTTTCAGGAAGGCCCACACCTTTTGTTACTTTGTAATTAGGCAGTGTCCTCTGACCCGGAAGAAGGGCATATGTACTCTAAGCTGAGGTCTTGCTTTGGGGTTCACTTATGGGAAGAGTTGGGCAACTTTTGAGCCCCCTGACTTTGAAAAGCCAGATGTTGGTGCTTCTTTCTCTGGTAACTAAGTATATATGTGTGTATGTATACAATAGTCAGACAGCTAGAAGCCCTGTCTGTTGGTCTATTGAATTGTGTTATTTTTCTCTAATTTTCTCTATCTGTATTTTTTGTCTGCTTGTAATTTCTGTTTGCATTTTCTCAAGTTCAGGGTGCTAACTTTTTCCCCTGAACTAAGTGAATGATATTATGTGTGTATATGTGTACATACATATATATATATATATGTGTGTGTGTGTGTGTGTGTGTGTGTGTGTGTGTGTGTGTGTGTGCATATATATACATATATGTGTATTATGTTTAATTAAAGATTGTTGATCCCTTTAAAGTTGTTTTCCTTTAATAAAATCAATCAAAGAGTCTGTGCTAGCAGCCATCCTGGGAATGCTAGGGTGCCTGCTGCTATAGGAGGTGAAGTGATTAATTGGCAGAGGCTGTATTTGAACAGAGGAAACTGAGTCTCATGAGACTCTTGCCCATAGGCAGCTAGAAACAAGAGAGCCAGGATTTGAACCGATGTCTTTTTCCACCCAACTATACCTTCTAAATTCAAGCTCAATGATCTTCTCCCTGGGGCAACTTTGAATATTGTTTATTAGTGACTCAGCCTAGAGGTATAGCAGGCATACAGGAACATAAGGTATTACAGATTCATTAAGCACCTACTATGTGCCAGGCATTGTGCCAAGCCCGGACACATAAAATGTAGAGCAGGGAGGGAACTTAATGCACAGCACTTTGCAGACCTTAAAGAACTATAAAAATGTTAGTTGTTATCACCATCATCATTAATGTAATTTATTCTGATTCAATTTAAACCAAGGCCCAAAAAAGGCTGCTCAAAATTGTGCAGTTAGCAAACACTGGATTCAAATCCAGTGATCCTTCCCCTGGGCCATATGGGTTGACCTAGGTGTTAAGGAAAGTGGTAACAGAGCAGACAAATGTAGATGGGCTAAATATGTCCCTGATAAGAGGAGCAAGATTTATAGGCACTGACCTAATTTTTTATGAATCACTGCACAAGGCAGTTGTGAATAGGGTACACTCCTATATGTGTATATGGACATGTTCATACACATGTATGTGTATATGTATATGTACATTATGCACATGAAGGCCAAGTTCTCTCACTCATGATAGAGTTTTGGATAGCTCTGCATTATAAATCTACTTAAGAGCAGAGAGTAGGAGGATTTGATCCTGAGTCTGGCTAGCACCAGTTAGACATGAGATAAGACATTGCTAGGTGTCAGATCTAATCTGATAGGGTAATTCAAATAGTATTGGGGTGTTAATGACTCAATCTATGACCTTTCCCAGAAAACATAATGCCTTTTTAACAGAGGCTCCTAAACATCTTGAGCCAAAGGTGGCTCTAATGTAAGATTTCATGCACTGAAGCAGCCTAGGGAGGATGAGCTTTAAGGGTAGCTAGACCTGTCCACATCCCTCATATCTGCTCTGCCTACACTTAGAATTGGGCAATAACAGTGGATAGAATGCTGGGCCTGGAATCAGGAAGACTCATCTTCATGAGTTCAAATCCAACCTCAGACACTTACTAGCTGTGGGACCCTGGACAAGTCATTTGACCCTGTTTGCCTCAGTTTCCTCATCTGTAAAAATGAGATGAAGAAGGAAATGGCAAACCACTCAGTATCTTTGCTAAGAAAACAACAAATGGGGCCACAAAGAGTCAGATGTGACTGAACTAGAACAACAAAACATTTAGGACTGGCCTGTGCTCCTGAAGAGCAAAACAATTACCTTCCCAGTTTTAATCTGAACTCAGTCACTAATGTCTTGTGTGATCTTGACACAATTAAGAATAATTTGTAATATCAAATGAAGGTACTAAATTATGTTTAAGAACCATGATATAACATTCCGTGATTATGTTCACTAACTCATACTATATTATTAGAAGCTTAAGGTGTTTCTCATCCTAGAAGTAACTATTTTTCAAAAGGACCAAAGAAACGAGTAATGCTTAACACAAAGGAATGAGATCCTATTGGCAGAATTTCAGGAATTGCACAAAAAGTAAATGAAAAATAAAGTAACTTACTCATAGTAGACATTTCATAAGTGCTTGATTAATCTGGATTGGAATGGAAAAAAATAATACAAAATAAAATGTTGAAATGATTCTGATTTAAATTGAATGAGAAAGAAGAGATGTTCCTCCAGTTCCTCAAATCACACCATTCTGTAGGCTAGCACCTACTCCAACTATGGGTAAAGGCAGGTTTACTCTACCCAGATGCTACTTCTCCTGTTTCAGCTGTCACACCTTCAATTGTGTCACTTCTTTCAGAAAGTCCCAACAAACAGGCCCCATATCTCTCTAGGTGTTCTCTTACACCTGGTATGTTGCCCATCAGTATTCTGAGTCTATCAAGTGATAACAACTTCAGGAGGGCCTTCTAGGGAGGGAAGATTGAGAAAACTGAAAATTGGCAGGTGCTTCTGAAGCCATGGCTGAATTATCCCTGCTCAATCATTTCTCAGGAGTTTCCTGAGGTGGCAATTCATGGGCAGACCTGTTCCCCAACTGATAACAACACAAATGACCCAGATTAAGGAGACAGCCCTAGAGAACTACAGAATAATTACCTCTTCCCATAGATGAATGGATAGTCCTATGAACCTGGCACTGTGACAATTACCAATTAAATAAATCTCCTGCTGATGGAAGGGAGCCACTTGAACCATTTCTCCTGCTTGACTTGGCCTTTGCAGGTTTGGAGCTGACAGATACCTCAGTCCAATCCTCTCATTTTATAGAAAAAGAAGCTGAGGCACAGAGAGAATAAGGGAGGCAGCATAGTAAAGTAGAAAGCAGTGGGCTTTGGCATAAGAGGGTCTGGGTTCAAATCCCATTCTGGTATTTACTCCCTGTTCGATGTGGGGGCACATCATTTAACCCTGGGCTTCAATTTCTTTTTCTATAAAATGAGGAGGCTGAATTGCCTCTGAGGGCCCTTATAGCTCTGGATGATCCTATCATATAAGTAACTTGGCCAAAGTCACACTGCTAGTAAGTGACAACACTCTCCTTCAAACCCCTATCCTCTGACTCTCCACCCAGTGACTTCTTCACTACACCATGGAAGACCTTCCCTATTAGAGAAGCACAATTGGTTTCTTCTAATATCTGGCACCATATTAAACCTGTTGACTCAGTGGTTACTTCCCATGATCAAAGCCATTCGATGGCCTCTTCCTATACACATTACAGTTGGTACAATTTCAGTAAGTTTTTATTATTATTATTTCTGTGCTAGGCACTAGGAAAGATATAAAGATAAATGAGACAGCCTCTGCTCCCATAGACAACATATTCTTAGGAGGAGTAGATTGTCATTCAGTTGGGTCCAGCTCATCATGACCCCATGGACCATAGTACACCAATGCTGTCCATGAGGTATTTTTGACAAAGAGACTGGCAGAATTTCAAAGATACTGAAGTGGTTTACCATTTCCTTCTCCAGTAGATTAAGGCAAGCAGAGGTTAAGTGACTTGCCCAGAGTCACATAGCTAATAAATTTCTAAATCTGAATTTGAGCTCAGATCTTCCTGACTCCAGACTCAGTACTCAAGGAAACAGAACACATCCACAAATAACTACAATGCAGAAAAGAATAAATGGAGGGAGGCTAGGTGGTACAGTGAATAGAGCACCAGCCCTGGAGTCAGGAGGACCTGACTTCAAATCCGCCCTCAGACACTTAACACAAAAACTAGCCATGTGACCTTGGGCAAGTCACTTAACCTCAATTGCCCTACCTTCCCCCCTCCAAAAAGCAAAGAAAAAAAAAGAAAATAATAAATGTATAAGAAAAGCATAAAAAGCATGACACACTTTGGAAGACAAGATCCTTTCTGACCAAGAGTGGGCTTCATAAGGGAAGAACTATAGCTTGAGATGTATAGGCTACTTCCCTTGTTCTATTCCCACCTATACCTTACCCCCTCCCCACAACAGTGTGACCAGAGGCAAGTCACTTCCAGAAGCTCAGCAGACGGCAGACAGATCACTTCATATCAGACAAAAAGTTCTTCATAGCATGGCCACTTCCTGCCTTTCACATCTTATATCCTACTCCCCTTTCCATGCTCTATAGTCCAGCCATAATTGCCTCTTGTCGTTCATCACACCCAAGATGGAGAACCCTCCACCTCCCACCTCCAGGTCTTTGTGAAAGCTGTTCCCCATGTCTTCAATTCTCTCCCTCCCAATTTTTAACTCAGAATACCTGGCTCCCTTTAAGTCTTGGCTCATACTCCAAAGGCCAGGAGGCCTTTCTTGATTCCTTCCAGCTGCCAATGCCATCCCTTCGTACTGCATTTATTTTATACATTATGATTTAACCATGTTGTCTCCCCATTAGAATGAAAGCTCTCTGAAGGCAGGCACTGTTTACATTTTCCTTTGTATCTCTAGTGTAAGCACAGTGCCTAGTATACAGCAAAGGCTTAATAATTGCTTGTTGATTTATTGATTGAACTAAACCTTATCACAGATGCCAGCTTGTCTAAAAAGTGGTGATCTGGCCTTGCTTAAAGACTTCTGATGAAGGAAAAGCCACAACTCTGGGGCAGCCCCATTCTATTTTTGGACATATCTAACAATTTGGAATTTCCTCCTTGTATTCAGCCTAAAGCTACTTCTTTGCAACCTCTGCACATTGTTCTGGGTCCTCTCTTCTGTCTTCAGTCAGGTCAAATCTACTCCCAGTCCTCCATATGACAACCCTTCAAACCTCGAATGTAGCCCTGTCCCCACTTCATCTTTTCTTGTCCATGTTAAATATTCCCAGCTCCATCAATCAGTCCTCACATGGCATGAACTTGAGACCCTTCACCATCCTGACAGCTTTCCTCTGTACCCTCTCCAGCTTATCATTGCCATTCCTAAAATATGGTACCCAGAACTAAGCACAAGTCTCCAAATATGACCTAACCAAGACAAAGTGTGACAGGACTCCCTTCCTCCTAGTCCCAGACGCTGTCTCTATTCAGGTTACCATGTCAATGTCTCTCTAAAGGATTTTAGAATCAATCGTGAGACATAAGAGACATTGGTACAGGACCACCCAGCATGGCATACCCATATCAAAGAAAGTGCTATGCTCTATGAGCAAAGCAGAATTGCCGTAGCTCAAAAGAAACATGAGATACATAACTCAGAAACATCCAGATTCCTAATGTTCATATGGACTATTTGTGCCTGACCTGTGATAGAGCCTTCCAAGCTTGTATTAGTCTGATTAACCACAGGACAAACTGTACCATGACCCCAACACAGTGATGTCATTTTGGTCCTCTCTGAGCATGAAGAACAGCTGACTGACGAATTCACATCATGTAAGAAAACATTCATTTTCTCCATTGGTTCCCATCTCACCTTTTGATATTGACAATTTGCAACCTCCTCATTTGAAAATGAAGAAACTTGGGCCCAAGAAATAAAGTGACTTGCCCAGGGTCATGTGCTTCATCACTGCAGAACCAACAGCATGGAACTCATCTCTTGATTCCCAAACTAGTGTTTAATCGTACACTGTCTTGAATAACCCTTTACTGATTGACTACGCTCATTTCATCTTTCCAGTTCCCTCGAGAGGGACCACATCTTACTTTTCTTATGTATTACCAACAGCTTTTATTAACGTCACAATGTATATTTTTAAAAAAACCAGTAGATTTGCAGTCTGAGAACCTGAGTTCAAATCTAGTTTCTATTTACTACCTTGGGAGAGCCCTTTTTCCAAGGTAAGAAATGCTGGTTGAATAAATAGTTACTATGGTCTCTTATCTCTATATTCTATAACGCTGTTGTAATGAAAATGATCAGTGAAAATTATGCAGCATTTTGACATTTACAGAGGGCATAACATATATCATCTCACTTGGACCTCAAGGAGTTGGTGACTCATATCCAATTGCCCCTTCCACCCTCCTTCCCTCCTCCCCAGCAGGGACACTGATCCAGTGACACTGGCCACCTTGCTGTTCCATCTCCCACCTCCAGGTATTTTCTCTGGCTGCCCTCCATGCCTGGAATGCTCTCCGTCCTCATCTCCCCTTCCTGGTTTCCCTTACTTCCTTCAAGTCTCAGCTAAAATGCTACCTTCTACTTTATAGGAAACCATTAATTCCAGTGCCTTCCTTCTGCTAATTACCTCCAATTTATTATAAAGAACTTGTTTTTGCATAATTGTTTGCATAGTTGCCCCATAAGAATGCAAACTCTTAAGCACTGGGACCCTGTTTTTACCTTTTTTAAAAAAATAAATAAATATATTATTACTCTTCTTTTAAAGATGAAAAAATTGAGAGTTGTGGATTTACAGTGACTCACCCTAGATCATACTACTAGTGTCCAAGGCAAGATTCAAACCAAGACTTTAATGCCTCCAAGCCCAGTGCTCTTTCCACTAAGGCCTTTTTTTTCCTCATGATCCAGGTCTAGGATTTCATTGCTGTAGGAAACTTTCAGTGACAAAATTCATTCCCCCAATGCAGACTGGCATCTGTGTCTCCATTTATAGTTTAGAAAGATGCCTGGGGCAGTGAGAGAATAAATGAGTTGCCTAAGGTTAACACAGCCAGCATAGGTCAGAGGTCAGATCAAACCCATGTCTTCCTCACTTAAAGGCCAGATCTTTATCCAGATCTCTATGCACTAAGTTGTGATGCCTCTCAGGCTGGCCCTTTGAATTATGAAACATGAAGACATTTAAATCCCCTCTGGCAGAGAATGAACGATGTGATACAGCAGAAAAAAACTCTAGGCTTCTCTAAATGCCAGCTAAGATCATGCCAGCTTTCTTGGCTGTCATTACACATCCCAATATGGACAATCTGTGGCATCCTCATTTTTGAGGTGAGGAAACTATGGTCCAGAGAAAGCCTAGGCTTTGAGAGTTGTTGTCAGTTGTATCCAATTCTCTGTGACCCCATTTGGGTTTGTTTGGGGTTTTTTTGACAGAGATACTGGAGTGGTTTGTCATTTCCTTTTCCAGTTCATTTTATAGATGTGGAAACTGAGGCAAACAGGGCTAAGTGACTTTCCCAGGGTCACCCAGCTAGTGAGCATCTGAGGCCTGATTTAAACTCATGTCTTCCTAACTTAAGGCCCAACAGCCTAGTAGAATAAGCCATCAATGGCTAAGTTGTAGCAAAGGTGCCAATCTGCACTGAGAGAGGGAGTTCCATCACCCAGGAGTTCCTCATAACAATAAAATCACAGACCCAGTCCCTACTTATATAATGGAAAATATCCTAGTAATTATACAATGGGAAATACTCCTAGCTATACCCAAAGTGAGGAATGGGCTGCCTTTGGAGTTAGTTCCTCATCACTGCATGCTTTCCAACAGATATTTTGAAGATGTGATTCATGACTCAGGCAGGGATTAGACCAGGGAATCTCTGAGACCTCCCCGCCATGACCACCACAAAAAAAAAATGACAATAAGGTGGAGAGTGTCCAGAACAGGGTAATCAGGATTGTGAAGGGTTTTAATTCTATCAAATGAGAATCACTTGAAGAAATTGAGCATGTTTAACCTGAAGGAACATGAAGCCATTCAAGTATTTGAAGGACTGTCATGTGGAGGAGGGGTTAAATTGCTCTGTTTGGCCCCAGAGGGCAGGAACAGGAAGAGTGGGTGGAACTTGCAAAGAGATAAATTGAGACTGGATGCCAGGAAAAACTTTCTGGTGTCCCACAGTGGGTTGGGCTACATGGAGAGGAGATAGGTAGAGGCTTGATGACCATTTGTGGGAAAGGGTACAATGTAATGGAAATATCCCTAGATTTGGGGCCACCGGTTGTTTCAGATCCTGCCTCTTCTGCTTACTGCCTGGAATGACCTTGGACACAGTCACTTGACTTTCTGGGCTAGATGGCCAGAGGTCCTCTTCAGCTTCAAGTTTATCATCCTCATGGCAAATCCAGAGAAGTTAAGCTGGGGCCAAGTTGTCCAAGTTCATACCCAGGCTTTCTCCCCCTCTTGCCAATTGATGAATGATTATTAATGTTTTAATGTCTGAGCAAAATAAAATAACAGAAACAAAGTCATCATCATCATCATAATAATATAATATAAAGTAATTATATCTAAAGTAATTATAATAAAGTATTAATAATATTGTTATATAATAATAGTAATAATATAATCATAATAGTGTATAAAATAATAGAAATAGTAATAGAAGTAATTATTACTAATAGTAATAGAAGTAATAATCACATAAAGTAATAATTTTAGGCACAGGATGGCCACTTAGGTCCCTTTCTTCTCTCAGTTTCTATCATCCCATATAATCAATGATCCACATTCACTTGCCTGCCTCCCCCAGGGGTTTCTTTCTATTGGCTCAAGAAGACTTGATGACTTAAAA
>CM053580.1:499363305-499424475 GCA_028627135.1 Pseudochirops cupreus | reverse complement strand
AAAAAAAAAAAAAAAGGCAGGGGTTAAGAGGGAGCATATTACCAGTGGAAAATGGTCCATGCAAAGGCATGGAGGTGGGAGATGGAAAATTGAATATAGGAAGTACAAGTTAAGCAGTTTGGTTGAACATGGGAATTACAATTTAGGTCAGTTTGGCTGAACTTAGAATACATGACAAAGAGTAATGTAGAATCAGCCTTGGATACACCAAATACCAATTTTGCTGATGTCACAGTTTTGTCTGAGAGCCAGGACTAGTTATCACTATGGATATGACTCAAAACAACAGAGATTTCTGAGAGAGAAATAGCTTTCCCCCATGAAGCCAAATGAGGAGCTTACATAATAATCACCCTGCCATTTTTCAAGGCATTGTCAGTGGTCCCTCAAGTATATTTTCTTGGGCTGTTTCCCAGATTGAGGTCAAGCCAAATGTCATCACTTAGGTCCTAAACTTCTTCCATAGTGTTGTCATGCAGAGCAAAATACTATTAGTTATTTTAATGCTTTGATAGACCAGTAGCCTCGTCCACATGGGCACTGCATCCAACAATGCAGTCCATGACCCAGCCCTGGCTGGCCTCCCCTGAATAATTGTGAGGCAATCCTAGGTAATAGATCAAGGTTTCATTTCAAGAAAGAGATGATAGTTTCACTGTATGCTATTCTAGTATGACTTCATCTCAAGTACTGTGTTCCCTTCAGGCTATCATATTTTAGGAAGAACAGTGATAAACTGGAGGATTTCCAAGAGGCACAGCTTCTGGAAATAAGGAGGCAACAGTTCCATTGTATTCTGCCATAGTCAGATCAAACCCAAAGTACTATGTCCATTTCTGGTCACCATAGTTAAGGAAGTACGTTAATGAATTGGAGAAAGTCCAGAGGATAGCCAGATTGGTTCACAAGTGTAAGATGGATGAGGTACAGTTAGATAACAGTTTATCTGAAAAAGTTCTGAGGACTTCAACCAATTCCCAACTCAGAAGAGATCAGCAGTGTGATTAGGGTAGCCAAAACCCTTAATACAATGTTGTACCATTTTAGTAGAAGCATGGCTTGCAGAAATAAGGAAGTGACAGTCCTATTGTACCCCATCCTAGTCAGATCTTCACCTAGAGCTATGGGGATGGCCACAGTTTAAGAAAAACCCTGATAAATTGAATAAAGTCCTTTACAGCAGCTTTGGTGGTAAAGAACTAGAAACTAAGGAGAATGTCCATCACTTGGTGAGTGGCTGGTACATAAATGTGATGGAATACAATTTTAATTTATGGAACAAAACAAGCATTTCCATAGCTCAGTACAATAAAAAAAGATGATTGTACATGAAATTGCAAGATTACCATGTACAACTTGCTATTCCCTCCAAATATGAGTTATCATGTAAATTTCCCTTTTTCTCCTTTTTTCTTCTCTCCCCTCCCCCACCCTAGAGATGGCTACCATTAGACATGAGTAGATATATATATATATATGAAGAGAGAGAGAGAGAGAGAGATACACACATATATACATGTATGTATATGTAAAATCATTCTACACATACTTCTATCTATCAGTTTTTTCTCTGGATATAGACAGCATTTTTCTTCATATGTCCTTTGTTTCTAATTTGGGTATTTATAATAGTCAAAATGACTTAGTTGCTCAAAGTCATTCTTAAAACAATATTGCTCTTACTGTACACAATGTTCTCTTGGTTCTGTTCACTTTACTCTTCATCATTTCATGAAAATCTTTCCATGCCTTTCTTAGATCGATGATGAGCTCATCATTTCTTATAACACAGTAGTATTCCATTACAATCATATGCCACAACTGATAGGGATCCCTATAATTTTAAAGATACATTGGAAAGTGTCCAGAGGAGGTCAACCAAAATAGGAAGGGTCCTAGAGTCAGTTGATGGAACTGGGTTCATTTAACATATAAAAAGGAAGAGTCAGAGGAAACATCATAACCATCCTCAAATTTCTGAAGACCTGTAATAAAAATCAAAGTTTAGACTTCTTTTATTTGACTCCAGATGACAGAATCTATAGCAATAGATGGGCATCATGAAGAGGAAAATGGATCCTTGATGTCAAGAGGAAAACTTCCTAAAAATTAATAATATTCACAAGTGCAATTGAAGACTTATCCTCGGAGGTTTTCAAGCAGAGGTTAGAGAACTGTAATGTCACACATGAGCAGCTTTCCAGAAGAATGCTATTGTGAATAGCTTTTAAGGTTCTGATTACAGAGTATAGTGAACACTCTATTCCATAACAAATCAAAGCAAAACATTCACAGTAAATCAAAGTACAGCATTCACAATGTTACAACTTATCATAGAAAATCAAAATACAGCATTCACAACAACTTATCACAGAAAATGCCCACACAGTTTTCACCACAGTAGTCACAAAGTTTTCAACAAAGAACAATCATTTAGTAACTCAATCATTTGATCATCCTTAAGGAGGTTTGCTTCCTCAAGAAACACAAAGTACAATAGTCAAAGTTCTTCACCAGTGGGGTACACTAAGTTAACTCAATCAGTCACTTATTCAGTCATCTATCACTAAGTACAATCATTTAGTCAATCAATCATTCAATCAACTCAATCATTCAATCGTCCTTCATCATTCACTATTCAATCATTAGAAAATATATAGACCCTGCACCCCTAGGTCACTAGTAAATTTACAATTTCTCAGTCAGTACACAGTATCCAAGTAAAGTCTTCTTTCAGCTTGACTCAGGGTGGTTTCTCAGATTCCCTAGATCCCCTTTCATGGTCCCAGATCCTGCCTGGATTCACCAAACTGTCACCTGGATTCAAAGGCAGGCAGCTCCCAGGTCCCTGTCCAGCTCTCTAAGCACTTCCTGTTCCACGCTGAAGCCCACAGCATCCAGTCCACCCCAAATCCTTCCCAGTCTCTGTTCCCAGGAAGTCAAGGCTTAACAAAGCCACAAACAGGTTCATTCAAAGTGCCAGCATCACAATAATGCTTCCTCAGTCTTCAGCAGCTCTGGCTACCCTTTGGAAATCTTCAGCAGCTCCTCAGCAGCTCTGGCTGGCCCACGGAAATCTTCAACAGCCTCAATAGTTCCAGCTGGCCCTCAGACTCATCAGAAGTTTCAGCTGGTTCCCAGAATCAACATCACTTCATCCAGGTCCTCCAAATAAAAATCATTCTTTCCAGCCTGAGGGGGTGAGGTCTGGAGGGCCTTTCCTCTTCAGCCTCCTCAGCAACTCTTCAACCTCCCAAGCAGCAGCAGCTTCTGCCTCCACTAGGCTTACTCCAAGAAGATCTGACTCTCCCTCTCTGGGTTTTTCCTTATATACAATATTGCCCCTCCCTGTTCAGCCCCTTCCTGTTACACAGCAACAGGAGACAGGAGTTCATACTCTCTATTTCTTTAACAGAGGCTTAATATGAACTAGGTGCTAAGTACCTCTTCACTTAGCAATACAAAAGCAACTTCAAATTGCATTACTGTTACAAGAACCATTTTTTAGATATGATACAATGAAAATTATTTTTCAGTACTAAAATGGACTGTATAACTATTGGGTTGCTTCTGAAATTCTGTGGTTCTGAGATTCTCTTATTCTGATTCTCTGATGCCACACAAGGATCAGATAAAGAAATCAAAGATGGTTAGTCCAGAGAAGAAAAGTCTAAGGGTGGGACAAAGGGCGATAGGTACCTTCAAATACTCAAAAAGCCATAAATATGGAGTCAGGGCATGTTCACATTATTCTAGTTAGCCCCAGAGGGAAGACCAAAAAGGAGCAGAGCAAAAAAAGAGACAGATTCAGGCTCCATATTTGAAAAAAAAAAAAAAACTTCTGAATAATTGGGTAAGTCCAAAGGTGGAAGTGGTTGCCACCCTTGAGGGTAAAATCTTTATCACTAGACATAGTGGGATGATCTCAAGGGGAGACTGAATGATCAATAGTAAGTGATGCTATGGATAGTTTCCTTTTCAGGTACAGGGTTGGACTAGATGGCCAATGCGATCCCTTTGAACTTTCAAACTCTGTTAAGAATCACATCTGTCCTTTCCTAAGTTATGGGCTGGATTCCCCTACAAGACCCCTACAATTAACCCCAGGGAGTTCCAGGATATCACATTCAACAGCAATGATAAAACTGGGTTGAAAGTAGACAGCCCTTAATCAGGAATGCCAGCTCCCCCTGCTTTCTATGCATTGCTGTTGCCTCTCTGGCCTCCCAGCCTTTGAACCTTGTTCTAGCTACCTTCGTTAGATTGTAAGTTCCTGGAGGGCAGGAATCGTCTGTTGCCTCTTTCTGTACCTCCAGTACTTAGTACAGTATTAGGCATTTAAATAAATTTTTATTAATTGCCTACCAATCTAGGTAGGAGGCTGCTTGTTTAAATGGAAAGGATGCTGGACCTGAAAAGTAGAAAGAATTAAAGAATGCACATTCAAACCCCAGCTCTCCTATAGAGGATCTTTATGGTTCTGGGCAAGTTACTTCCCCTCTCTGGGTTTAATAATCTGCGAAATGAGGGTGTTAGATTAGATGACCTCTAAGTTCCCTGTTACTATAAATCTATATTCCTATGTGCAATATCTTGAGGGAGCACAGGAGATACAGCACCAGGCCTGAAATCAGGAAGACCTGAGTTCAAATCCAACCTTAGACAGTTACTAACGGTGTGACCATAAGATGCTTGACCCTGTTTGCTTCACTTCCTTATTTGTAGAATGAGCTGGAGAAAGGAATATCAAACCATTCCAGTATCTTTGCCAAGAAAACCTCGAATGGGGTCATAATGCATTGGACATGACTGAAAACAACCGAACGACAACAAATAACATCTTCCTTCTCTCGGTCTTAAATGGACTCCTTGGACGGAAACTCTACTTTCCTAGAGCTGGGAAACCCATTAGACCCCTCCTGGCCAGCCCTCTCTGTTGTTTTCTTGTGACACACAGACACTCATATTCCTCTCCCAGAAACTTTCAGTGTACTAAACTGCTTTCCTAGAAAGCAACCACCCAAAGTGACCGCCTTCTCAGGAACCAAGTCAGCCAGTTCACCCCCCCTGTTATTTATTCTACCTGTGGGAACGACCCCTGCTAGTTCAAGTGATGAAACCGCAGAAACTTCAACAAAAGAAGTTAGAAAGCATTTGCTAAATTGGAGCCTTGGGAAATGGGATCAAGTTTGCTTTTCTGGCTGCGCTGGTGAAGAACAGGAGAGCCCTTTGGTAATGGCAAGAACAATGAACTAAGAGGCTGAAAAGGCTGCTTCTGATCCTGACTACCACTTACAACATCTCCTGAATATGCCCCCTTCTATCCTCTGACACCACCACCACTCTAGTGCAGGCTCTTATTAACTGACACCTTCAATAGTCTGCTGGTGGGTCTGCTTGCCACAGGGTTCTCCCCACTCCAAGCCATCTTCCATTCAGCCACTAAAATAACTTTTCCAAAGCACAGGTCCAATCATGTGGACCTCCCAATTCCATAAACTTCAGTGACTCCCTAGTGCCACAGGGCAAATGTGGAACTCAGAGCTCTTCCCAATCCAGCCCCCTACTATCTTTCCAGTCTTCTTACACCTTATTCCCCTACAAGTGCTCTTCAGTCCAGTGGTGCTGGCCTCCTAGTTGTTCCACAAACAAAACACTCCATCTCTCAGCCCTGGGCATTTTCTCAAGCTGTCCCTCATGCCTAGAAGCTCTTCCTCCTCACCACCTCCACCCACTGACTTCCCTGGCTTTCTTCCAGTTCCAACTATAATCCCATCTTCTACAAGAAGTCTTCTGCTTGTTGTTGGCTAGTTTTTTTCAGTTGTGTTCAACTCTTCATGTACAGTTTTTAGGATTTTCTTGCCAAAGATATTGGAGTAATTAGCCATTTCTTTCTCCAGGTCATTTTACAGATAAGGAAACTGAGGCAAATAGGGTTCAGTGACTTGCACTGGGTCACACAGCTAGTAAATAACTGAGGTCAGATTTGAACTCAGAAATAAATAGTCCTTCTGACTCTCTGCCCAATACTCTAGCCACTGCACCACCTAGCTCTTCCTCAAGCTTCCCCAACCCCTCTTAATTCTAGTGCCTTTAATTAACTCCTATTAAACCTGTATACCTTGCTTTGTATACACTTACTTGTATGCTATCTCCCCCATTAGATTGTAAGCTCTTTGAGGGCAGACACAGTCTTTCACCTCCTTTTACCTAGCACATAATAGGTATTTAATAAATGTTGATTGATTGATGACAGGGCAACCTTGGAAAATCTCTTGCTCTCTCTGGGTTTCTGTTTCTTCATCTATCTGTAAACTGAGTGGGATGGACTAAACAGTCTCTTCCAGCTCCAATGTTCTGTTTCGATCAACCTCTGAATTGGTTCTTGGTTCTTTGGTTGACTGAGCCTCTGAATTTCACTGTCAGCTTCTCCAAGCATCTGGTCCAATACAACCAACATGAGGCCCTATGTCCTGAATATTTAGCAAAGGGCTTTAGGAGGACAATAGGAGGTGTTGTTGGTTTTCCCATTGATTAGAGAACCATGTGAATGAAACCAAGGTCATGAGTTCCGTCCTTACGTGGCATAATCAATGTTGCTCCTCTATGTGGCTCCTCACAGATTTTGTGCCTTAACTCCAGCTTACGGTCTTGCAAATGTGTACATCAAAGGTCCTCAGGAGGAATGGGTAAGAGAACATGAATGTCTCAGTGCTCATTACTGGGCCCATCTTCATTACAAAGGGAGGAAAAACTACTCAGGCTTAGCAGAGGCAGTGTTGTATGGTGGATAGCAGGTTAGACATGAAGCCTAATAGACCTCAGTTAAAGTCTCACCTCTGACATATCATGTGTGACCCTGGAAAAGCCACCATTCTCAGAGGTATAGATGATTCTCTAAGACTATAAATTTTAAAGGAGTTGCTAACTTGCATTGGTAGAGGAAGTTTCCTCACATGTTAGTTCCTTACTTCAAAGAAACCATTTATCCAGTCCCTACTCCTATCCAACAGTTTTAACATTTGATGTAAGTTCATAAGTTTAGAGCTATAATGAATCTTAGAGATCACTCTTAAGTCCTAGTGGTATAACTGAGATTTGAACCCAGGATTTATGATGCCCAATTCAGTAGTGCATTCTCAAATTAATAAAGTGAAAGAATTCTCCAAAGAGAAAGGCTCCATGGCTAACATTCTGTAGGACTCATTCTGTAGGACTCTGTGTTATGGCACAAAAATCAAAATTCATTAGCTTCCCAAGATGGCAACCTCTTTAAGGCACAACCAAAGAATCCTTTCAACGCTACAATCTCACAGTAAAATCCTGCTATGACTTTTCCCACTGTGAGGAAGCAAGCATTAACCTTGTCTCCCCAGCATCAGCATTGAAAGTAGGTTCCATTGGATCTTTAGAAGCCTCTATCACTTTTTCCTTTCTTCCACAGCACAGCCCCGGATGTGGGTCAGTGTGGAGCTCCCTACCTCCCATAGAGCCTGAAACTGGGCCACTGAAAAGTGGAGTGATTCCTTCGAGGTCACATTGGAATTCAGTGACCCAGCAAGGCTTGCCCTTATCCCTCCTTCCCTCAGGTGATTCTTTCCAAACAATCAACGGGAGAAGGTTCCACTAGCTAAATCTGACTCTCCATCAGGAGAAAAAAAGTTAGGCAGAGGGAGAGAGAGGCCACATCTATTCATAGCTATTGAATCATCTGGGTCTCGGTCAAATTGGCTTTTGGAGGTGGCTTAACAACTGCTTTCTGCAGTTAATGGGCTCAGTCATGCCACTGACCTGGTTCAGTCATAAAAATAGCTGAAAACACCAAATTTGCTTTGCACAGTGGATAGAGAGCTGGGCCTAGAGTCAGGAAGACATGAGTTCAAATTGGGCCTCAGACACGCATTAGCCATGGGACCCTGGGCAAGTAACTAATTCCGTTTGCCTCAGTTTCCTTATCTTTAAAATGGGGATAACAAGCACCTACCATGATGAATTCTTGTGAGGATCAGATGAAATAATATCTGTAAAGAGCTTAGTATAGTGCCTAGCACATAGTAGGCATTTAATAAATGCTTATTCCCTTCCTCTTTTTCTATAAATATATATAGAAATATCTCTAGGTATAGATACGCTCACTTACAAACATTTATATCTGCCTATGTGGGCAGCTAGGTGGGGCAGTAGATAATGAGCCAGGCCTGGAGTCAGGAAGACCTGAGTTCAAATCTGGCCTCAGACAATTACTAGCTATGTGACTCCGGGTAAGTCACTTAATACTGTTTGCTCAGTTTCTTATCTATAAAGCAAGCTGAAGAAGGAAGTGGAAAATGACTCTAATATCTTTGCCAAGAAAACCTCACATGGGGTCACAAAGTGTCGGACACAACTGAAATGTCTGAACAGCAACAATATCATCTATCGTGATAGTCTAATGGGAAAGAAAATACATTTATACATGATATATAGAGTACATAAATACATATGACTCATTTAGAGTAGATACATAGCTATATAGAAAGAGTAAATAAGTAGATACATACAAGATACATGTAGAGCAGATCAAAGATCATCTTAGAAGGGGAACGCTCTAGTTCAGCGGTTCTCAACCTGTGAGTCACGACTCCTTTGGGGGTCGAACGACCCTTTCGCAGGCGTCACAGGGGTCACCTAAGACCACTGGAAAACACATATTTCTGATGGTCTTAGGAACCTCCTCTATCCGTCTCCAGGAGGTCCGCCCACATGCAGATATGCCCACATACGAGTATTAAAGGGTCGTGGCATTAGGAAGGTTGAGAACCACTGCTCTAGTTAGTAAGGGGGACCCAGAAAAGGTGTCCTGCAGAAGGTAGCATTTGAGCTGAATCTGGAAGGAAGCTGGGGATACTGAGGCAAAGATGAAGAGAGTGAGCATTCCAGGAATGGAAGACAGCTGGTGCAAAGGCATCAAAAAGGAAAACAACGGAAATGAAGAAATGAGTACAGGAAAAAGAAGTAGATCATTACTGCTATATCACAGTATGGGAAGGTGAGTGAAGCAAAAGAGTGTAGAGGTAGGAAAGAGTCAAGTTATAGAGAACATTAAATGTCAAACAAAGGGCTTTGTATTTGAACCTAGAGGTAATAGTGAGCCACAGAAGTTTATTGAGTAGAAAGGATGAAATGGTCACAACTGTGCTTTAGAAAAAATCACTTTGGCAACTGAGTGAAAAACCAGTTTCAGTGGAGAAAGACTCAGACAGAAAACAATTAGGAGGTTATTGTAAATAGAGCTAGCAAGGGGCGTTGAGAACCTGGATCAGGGTAATGGCTATGAGAGTGGAGAGAAAAGAATGCATAGGAAAGATGTAAAAGAAGAACCATCCAGATTTGGCAAGAGATTGGTGAGTTTGTTCATCTATTCATTTTTTCCTCCCTCCTCCAATTTATTAAAGAAGGAACCGAGATCATTATGAGGTCAAGAAAGGTAAGAATTGTATGACAAGGAGGGTTCATGCTTAATAACCAGGAAGTTGAAGAAAGGTAGGAAAGAGGAGGAATATAGCAGTGCCAGCCTGAAGCCAAGGAGGGCAATCACCCCGCACAGGGCCAACTTGAGGAGAGGGTCTGGCAGGTTGGTCCTGCCTCCTCCTCGTCCTACTGACTGCCAGGAACCAGGGGAGGCAGTGGCAGCCAGCTCTGGCTTGATTTGCAGTGGTAGATTCCAGATTCTAGCTGTTCGTTCATTCATGAAGAAGAGATGGGGGAAGGGGGATAGAGGGTGTGAGTGAGGAGTGGCACTGGGGAAGCCGGAGTATGACCAGGCCCCACTCCACCCCCACCCGCCCCAGTCCCAGCCCAGCCCCGCCCGGCCAGCCCTCTCCAGCAGGTGTGGCAACCTTGCTCCAAGTGCCCAGCATGCAGGACTGGAAATGACCTCAGAGCTTGGAACTTAGACACGGACCTGGTGACAACTTTAGAGGAACAATGTGGTCTCTCAGCTAAAAGGGACTGTAGAGCATAGAACATAGAACATCCAAGATGGAAAGATGGGGAAAATTTTACAGAAAAGACAAGTGACATTTTTAGGACCACGAAGACCCAGTATTTCTTCACTATGTTACATGATAGAGGGTGGAAGGAATGAGGAGTAGGAAATGGAGAGAAGAAAGGAAGAGGAGAAAGACATGGAATGATAGAAGAAGATTTCAGTGGGAAAGTGGATCATTCATGAGGTTGACAGGGTGCAGCCAAGGCCCCCCCAGGTAACTGAGAAGGTCGTGGAATCCTCTGAAATTGGTACAACTTGCAGTTTTGCTCATGTAATGGACCACATTCAGGGGGGAGAGGTGCTGATGTTTTCTAAGGACTCATTTTAAATTGAGAAGAGTCAGTTATGAAAGTGAATTAAAAATTCTCACAACTGCAAAAAAGGAGGAAGAGGAGAAGGAGGAGGAGTCTTGGCTGGAGGCATCAGACAAAACTTTCTGAAGGAAACACTTCAGCTAGCCCTTGAAGAATGACTAGAAGGGCAACAGATAGAGGACATTCCTGACAGAGGAACAAACATCCGGGCAGAGGAAAATGTGGGACGTGTTCAAAGAAAGCTGAGTAGATGTGTCCAGCTAGAGAAGAGTGTATTAGAGAATGGAGCTACCATCCCATTTCCAGGGGGGGGGGGGGGAAGGAAAAGAATGTACGTGCACAAAAATATTTGTAGCAGCAATTTTAGTGGTGGCAAAGTATTGAAAATTGAAGTGATATCTATCAATTGGGGAATGACTCAACAAGTTGTTGTATATGATTGTGATGGAACACTATTGTGCTTTAAGAAATGATGAGCTGGATACTCTCAGAAAAAAATGAAAAGACTTACATTAACTGATGCAAAGTGAAATGAGCAGAACCAGGAGAACATTGTACACAATAACAGCAATATTGTGTGATGATCTACTATGAATAACTTAGTTGTTCTCAGCAATACAATGATCCCAGACAATTCTGTAGGACCTATGAGGAAAGGTGTTGTCCCTCTCCAGAGAAAAAACTGGTAGAGCCTGAATGCAGATCAAAAATACTTTTTCTTTATTTTATTTTTCTTGGAGTTTTTTGTCTGTGTTTTCTTTCATAGAATGACTTACATGGAAATGTGTTTTTCATGACTACACATGTATAAACTATGTCCAATTGCTTGCCTTCTCCATGGGAGTAAAGGGAGGGAAGGAAAGAATTTGGAACTAAAAATTCAAAGAAAAAATGTGTTTACATGTAATTGGGGAAAAATAAAATGTATTTTACAAGTCACAAAGGCAAAAGCAGAGAAAAGAACATACATTTATATCATGCTTTGCTTCTCCTATGATAACCTTGTGAGGTGGGTATGTGTTCTGTATGGCGCTGTACCTTGAGTTTTTCACCCTTATTGGGGCAGACATGGGGCACACTGACCTCAT
Source organism: Pseudochirops cupreus (assembly GCA_028627135.1). Lineage (NCBI taxonomy): Eukaryota > Metazoa > Chordata > Mammalia > Diprotodontia > Pseudocheiridae > Pseudochirops > Pseudochirops cupreus. The sequence continues at coordinate 499,413,043 of CM053580.1, read as the reverse complement.
TCCCATATTCCCTACCAGAAAGTTGAATAGAGTGGCCTGGGAGTTCCTACACAGGATAGCTGAAAGGAGTTTGTGACCACATATTAAAGTATTTACACCTATTTCCATTGCTACAAAGTTCCAGAACTTACCCTGGAGTCTAAAAGCCTCCATTTAGGAAGCCAATATGCCCGTCAAATCTGATTAATTGCCAGGAATGATACTGAGCACCACCTGGTTGACCTAGGTTACTATATATCCCCAGGTGAGAATACTGGGATTCAGGTGGCCAACCAGCTGATAGGACTCTCTCCTGATCCTGTGCATCCTTTCAGCAAATTTTGTCAAAAACTACATCTGTGGATACTGTCATTTCTTGAACCACTACACTAGATTCTACCCCTGGAATCATCCCAGACTCACACAAGTGAACTCTCATTTTAATCCTTCCTGAATACAGGTCTCAACATCATTTTTGTACAGCCTCCAAACCATACTCCCAGTCTGTCCCCTCCTTTCTATCTCCCCCCCAGATGTGGTCTCCCCACATTAGCATGTAAGCTCTTTGGGAGCAGGGAGTGTCTTCTTTTTATTCATATTCCCAGGGCGTAGCACAGTGCCTGGCACATATTAAGAACTTAATGAATTTCTATCTATCATCTATCTATCTATCCAGAACTATAAGAGGGTCAACTAGCACAGACCTGGTACCAAAAATGGCACTCAATAAACAAACAATGTTAATGCTAGGGATTAATTTGGTCTGGAAAGTACTGTTTCCTTTCTCTGGTAGGTAGCCAAGTGCAAAAGATCTTTGAAAAATTTATCAGGCTTCTGACTGAGTGTTTGTTAGTGGAGTAGAAGTCAAGAGCTTATAAATCAAAGAGTGAATCTCTAAATTACACAAGCAATGTTTTAAAACTTTATATATAAAATTTCAGCTGACATCTTCATAGCCCTCAACAGTATGGGGATAATATCAGTGCCTGATTTAATATTGGTGTCTGAATTAATTAAGTAATTATGGTGAAGAAATATACAAGATTAGTACATCATATATCAGAGAATGAGTTTGTCTCTATAAGGAACTTCTCTCCATGCTGCAACTGAAGGATAGCTGAATCCTCCTTTCTAATAAAAAGAGAATGTGGCAAACATCTCATATAACATAACCAAAGTTCCACATGGGATATATAACCTTGATCAGGAGTTCATCATCTGATGTCCGTGAAAGAAATCTTCCTAGCAAATTTCTATTTCTATTCTGATGCCCAATACATAGGAAATTGATAACAAATATGTAAAAGTCCAAAACCATTCCTAGTTGATCACATGTTATGAAGAGGAAGTTGTCTAGGGAAGGAAAATAACAACCATTTAAAAGGCAGTAGGAGGGATAGGCACACTAATGCATTATTGGCGGAGTTGTGAATTGGTCCAACCATTCTGCAAAGCATTTTGGAATTATACCAAAAAGTCATTCAGCCATGCATGCTCTGATTCCATAATATCACTACTAAGCCTATACCTTAAAGGGATCAAAGAAAGAATAGGAAGACCCATAAGTAGAAAAATATTCATAGCAGCACTCTTTATTATAGTAAAAGACTGGAAACAAAGTACCCATCAATTGATATGTCTGAATGAATTATAGTACCTTGATGTAATGGAATATTGTTGTGCCACAAGGAATTATAAAAGGGAAGGATCTGAGGAAATCTGGGAAGACATTGTAGCAACTGAAGAAGAGTAAAATAAATATAAAATGACCACAATATTGGAAAATTTTAAAAACAGAAACATTTAAGAACTCTAACCAATCACTATTTTATGATGAATATACTTCCCATTCATTGGTGGAGAGATGGTACAGTGTGGGTGCAGAATGAGATATACATTTCCAGAGACAATCATTCATAATATGTAACTAGCTGACTCAGTAAATAAAGTGCTGGACCTGGAATCAGGAAGACCTGAGTTCAGACCTGACAGATACTTACTAGCTGTGTGACCCTGAGGAAATCACTCAACTTCTGTTTGCCTTAATCCACCACACAAGAAAACGGCAAACCACTCTAGTATCTTTGCCAAGAAAACTCCATGGACAATATAGTCTTACAGGGTAGTGAAGAGTCAGACAAGAATGAATGATAAAAAATTTTTGTCAGAAGAGAAGGCTTTGATGGGAATGGGGGGAGGGAAGAGATTGAGGGGAAGAGTGAGTAAGAATAGTGGTAGAGATTTTTTAAAAAGGAAAACGTAAGAAGCTGATTCATAGTTTCATGCACAATCCCCATTTTCTTGCCTTCTTTGTGTATACAAATACTAATGTTTGATGATTTCCTAATTAAGAATAAAAACATTTTAAATTATAGTGAGATGAAAATTAGACTTGGTAATTATTCTAACTGGAGTCACCTCTCACCATTGTTTAGAACTCAAATTTACATCAGTGGAAAATTAGATGGACTGTTGTTAATAAGGAACAGGATTCCTAGCTATGCAAGGTTATTGTATATTGAATTTCACATTTTTCTTTGTGGTAGACTTCTGGAGGTACCCAGGATAGACTGTTCAACTTGAGTCCTAGTCAAATTAATATGTGTTATCTCCACATTATTAGAATGTAAGCTCCTTGAGAGTAGAGAATGTCTTATTTTCTATTTGTATCCCTAGCACTGAGTGCAGTGCTTTGTACATAATAAGCACTTAATAAATGTTTTATTCATCCATTCATTTGGACACTGATACTAAGAATGCAGTAAAATTCATTGAGGGAAAGACTTTTATATCCAGCCTCAAGCCAAGAGTGGTAGATGAGGGATGGATCCATTCAGGACCAGGTGTTGGGAGCTGTCAAGAGAATGAATGAGGTAATGTGACATTCCAGAAGAGACCTGGAATTAAGTGCAGATGCTGACATTTGCTCATTGTGACCTCATGCTGAATATCTGACTTCTTGGAGCTCCGGTTTTCTCATCTGAAATGGGTGCAATGCTGTAGTTTCTGCCTCATGTGGATGTTGCAAAGAGCAAATGAAACATGTGTGTATGTACACATATATACACATATGTTTACATATGAATATATAATTGCAAATGAACTAATATATAACTAATGTGCATATGTGCGTGTGCTTTGCAAATCCCCTAATGCCTTCTGATCACTAACACTAGATAAACGCCTATAATTATTGCTGGTATGGGAATTGGAATTTCAAATAAAATTTTGAAGCAAGGACTTTTTCACATGCCAAGTGACCTAACAAACCACTTTTGAGACAGTTTGGGACCAGGGTAAATTGATCCCAAAACAACACTCTTAGGGTGCAGACACTGCTGTATATGACCAAAAAGGTATTCTATGTTAAGATGTTTACATAGTGTAGTGCATATAAGCCACATAGGGAACTGAAAACTTAGGCAAAGAAAGGAAAGGGCTAAAAGTTTGGGAAAGCTCGAGTTTAATATATAGTGTCTGTTGCATGCCATGGTACAAAGCCACAAGCTGATTGATAATAGTGATATGGACAAGAAAATATTCAATCAACTGCATAATGTGGATGGAGGTAGTTTGACCAGCACCGGTGTGATTTAAATGACTGCGGATGAAACTTGCTGTGCTGGGGGGGACCATTAGGGCAACAGGGCAATGCCTCTTGATATTTGTATTCTATCCTATTTTCATCTTGGTTTCATAAATTAGATTGAACACTTCTATTTTAGCAGACTCACTAAAAGAGAAGCCCATTTTGGTGTAAGGGGCATCAGCAGCAACCCAGTAACAGGAGGATGTTGTTAGCAAGCTGCTTACTGGAATGCTCATTAATGCCATTCCAAAACTGTAGTGATGGTCTTGAATGCCACATCTGGGGGAAAGATTGGAGAAGCAGCCTCATGAAGGTGCTGGTAGGAAGGTTCTGAACACCATCCATTATTTTCTACACTGAGAAAAAAAATGGCATTGCTCTACAGGATGCAGGATACCAGCTTAATTACTGATTAGAATCCCATACAGTGACACTGTATGGATTGGATTCCCCAATTTCGAGAATCCGTGGTGGCAGGAATAAAGGAGTGAAGGATGAGCCACTTTCAAAATAACTCCAAAAATGTCAAATTTTTTCCTCCCTATTACTGAGTCTCTTGTTTATGGAGTTTACTGTGGACTCCACAGTATGCTCTGACCCAACTAACTCTTTAGGATTGCTGTTTTTGGCTTTGTGTGTGTGTGTGTGTGTCTGTCTCTCTGTCTCTCTATGTCTGTCTCTATGATTCTCTCTCTGTGTCTATGTCCGTCTGTCTGTCTGTCTCTCTCTCTTTCTGTCTCTGTGTTTGTCTCTCTGTGTCTCTGTCTCTCTGTCTCTCTCTCTGTCTCTGTCTCTCTCTGTCTCTGTCTCTCTGTCTCTGTCTCTCTGTCTCTGTCTCTGTCTTTACCCCCCCAAAGTGTGTGCTTTTATGTGTATGTTTATGTCTCTGTTCTTTTCCTCTCTTCCCTCACATAAATTCCTGTGTAAATATACTGCCGTAACTAGACAAATATATTGACATATATGTCTGTCTACCTGTCTCTCTCTCTGTCTTTGTCTGTTTCTTTCTCTCTGACCCTCTCTCTGTCTTTCTGTGTGTCTCTCTGTGTGTATCTCTCTGTCTCTCCCTGTCTCTCTGTGTGTATCTCTGTCTCTCTCTGTCTTTGTGTGTCTCTTGGTGTGTATGTTTCTCTCTGTCTCTCTCATTCCATGTGTATGCTTTCATGTGTGTATTTATATGTCTCTTCCTCTCTTCCCTCACATAAGTTCCTATATAAATATACTGCAGTAACTAGACATATGTGAGTAACCTTACTGTGAGTCACATCTGGATTTTCAATACCAACCTTCCCATTATTATAACTAGTTCCTGGACCCTGGACATCCAGAAACTTGAACAGATAGGAGGGAATTCAACTGAATTTAATGAACATTTCTTAAGCATCTACTACATATATGTCACTATACTAGATACTAGAAATACAAAGACAAAAATGAAATGGTCGCTGTCCTCAAAGAATCTGTTGGCTCTATTCTCCCAATACCCAAGCCTTTGTATAAAACCTACACATGGGTATTTGCTCCCAAAGGCTAGATTGTAAAGGACAGCAGTCTGCTTACTTCATGGTTATCAGTATGGCAGACACAGCCACCTGATTTTCAATTCAGGTGTGCTCAGAGACTAGAAGGAGCTAGATAGCATAATGCTGGACCTGAGTCAGGAAGACTCATCTTCCTAAGTTCAAATCTGGCTTCAGACACTTACTAACCATGTGACCTTGGGCAAGTTACTTAACCCTGTTTGCCTCAAGTTCCTCATCTGTAAAACGAACAAGAGAAGAAAATGGCAAACCACTCCAATATCTTTGCCTAGAAACCCCAAATGGGGTCATGAAGAGTCAGACATGACTAAAAACTGACTCAACAACAACAGAGTCTAGAGCAAGGGTTCTGTGTTATAGACCTCTCTGGAAGTCTGGTAAAGCCTATTAACTCCTTCTAAAAATGTTTTTAAATGCATACAGTTAAATACATAGGATTACAAAGGAAACTAATTATATTGAAATACAGTTATCAAAATACAAAAAAAAAGTTTACAGACTCCAAGTTAAGAACCTGTGAGATCTAGAGGTTTAGTGGTTTGTTTGCTCATGATTACACAGGTAGCTAGTAGCTCTGTCTAACTCACAGATCCTGACGCCCCATTTTCCTTTCCTGAGAGTTCCTGCACAGGATTAGCAGTGAGAAGTACATAGCCATTTGGAAGTGTTGTCAGATCTCTTTCACTTATAACCTCCATCAGGAATGGGGGTTGTCAGTGAAGCATTCCATTTGGGTCATTGTCCCAAATAACCCCAAGCAACATCCAGCTGGCACAGCCCATTGTGTAGCCCCCAAAATACTGGGCAATTAATAGCTGAGGAGGCTGCTTTTTGATTCCATATATCCTTGCAATGAGTCTCATTTAAAAATACAACCACAAGTGACTCAGATAGTCTACTTTCTGCACCTCTGACCAGATATATTAATACCACTGTTATATTCTTTCCACACTTAGTCAGAAAGATCTAGTGGCTACCACTATACCAGACACATGAACACCAGCATCAAAAGAATAATTAAAGGCAGCTATAAGCCCTTCTTTTCTTTCATGCAGATCTATCTGCCTTCAAGCCCAAGAGACCCCCATGTCTAATAAAGAAAGATGAAGTGTCTCACCCACCATTATAAAACTAGCAAGTGTTAGACACGGATTTTTTTTTTCATTCATTTGATTCAAATTCAAGTCTCCTTACTCTAGATTCAGCTTACACTTAAATCCTTCCCCCTACATCCTTATCCTCCCACCCCCTCCATCCCTCACCTCCCCACCCCCAATCACTCTCCAGTCTGTTCCAACTCCACATGGCTTGCCTTGCCTGATGAGAATGCTTCCACTCCAAAGCCATAACCTCAACTCTCTGCCATACTGCTCACTTCCTTCCCAGCTCACTCTCTGGTCTGCTCCAGCTCCACACAGGCTACCTTGCCCCTAGGTGAATACTTCCACCATTTCCTCTCCCTTTCCAACTCCCCTTTTTGTAATATCTTCCCCACTTACGCCATACATCTTTGAAAATAAGGACCATCTTGTTTTCTTTTTCTTTTTTTTAATCCCTAGGGTTTAGTACAGTGCTAGTGACACAGTAATCACTTGATAAATGCTTCATCTAATCTAATGTAAAGATACTACCTCTTAACAGTCAAGGAATGAAATCCCAGTGCTCCACAAGTTCACAGAATATTGCCTTCAAAGTTTTTGGGAAGCAATGCAATATAGTGGAAAGTCAAATCAACAAGCATTTACTAATTGGCTATGTGCTGGGCACTGGGGGTGCAAAGAAAGGCCCTGTCATAATGGAAAGAATACTGGAGTGGAGACTTTCATTGGAGTTACATTTATACCACTAACTTTCTGCGTGACCCTTGACAAGTCACTTTATGACTCAGTTTCAGCTTCCTTATTTGTCAAATATGAAGGTTAGACTGTAGTTCTAAGTTCTCTTCCATTTCTGACATTTTATAACTTAGATAAATATAAGATTAAGTGAAAAATTAATGCTAAGTAGCAAACTCTATTATTGCCATGATTATGCTTAATTCATCTAACTTCAGGGAAGATACCTTACCTGATCAGCAAGGAGGGCAAGGAAAGAGTCCTAAAGGAAGAAATTGGTAAGTGATCCATAGTAGGGATTCACAATACAATATGAGCTTTTCTATTTTCTAATACATTTTTTTTTGGAAGGAGGAGGCGAGGCAATCGGGGTTAAGTGACTTGCCCAAGATCACACAGCTAGTAAGTGTCAAGTGTCTGAGACTGAATTTGAACTCAGGTCCTCCTGACTCCAGGTCCAGTGCTCTATTCACTGGGCCACCTAACTGCCCCTTCTAATACATTTTTATTAGAAATAATAAATACACACAAATGATTAAAGGAGTTGAGTTTTACAAGTATATATTTCTATCTCAGAACCATCCTGGGCCCAGTCTCTTTCCCTATTTCCATCTGAGATCCAAGATAAAAGTAAGGAAACAGATAAAGGCATGATTTTCAAAGACCCAGATGTTTCCAAATATCCAGTTGGTTGGCACTGTAAATAAAACATTTGAGTGATTAGCAGGTTCTTCTGCTTTCCCTACAGACTAGGGGCAGGAATAAGCAAGAATATTTGAGGAGTGCTGGGAAAATCCCTTGGGACTAGAACCCAGATCTTCTGACTTCGAGTCCAGAGTTTCCTTACCTGTACTACTTTGATCTTCAGGGAGAATGAGAAAAGAGAAGGAAGGAAAAAAGGAGAGGAAGGGGGAACAAAGGCCTTATTGAATTAGATCTTTGTGTGGGGCTGCAACATAACCACAATAAACTTTTGGGGGATACTTTCCATATAGGGACAACCATTCCCAACCTGGAACCATGCATTTCCCAGTTCCCTATAATTATCTCTGTGTCCCCATTAATACATAACACACACACCCCCAAGGAGTCCTGTTATGAGATATGAGGGCTAAGTTTACCCAAAAGTAGCTACCACCCCTCCCACCTTTTTCTGGCCCTCATTTCAAACATAGGAAGAGTTGCCAAAGTTAGGCAAGAGACTGTCATGGGGACAGTTGCCCCAGACAACCTCCCTCACCAGAGAACAGTCAGTCTTGACCAGTTGGAGCCCATCTGAGGAGGCATTTGTTGATACCACTTCCCGGTTTGTTCTGCGCTGTCACCCTGCATTACACCACCACACCCCATCAGATGACATAACCACCTTCTCCCCACCTCTGCCTCCCCCTTCATTTTCGCTCCCCCCCCCCAAGGCTGTCGAAACCCAGTCCTGGGTGACACATCCCTGCAGAAATTGGAAACCTGATGATTCTATGTGTACAAGCCTGTTTGTTTGTTTGGTTGTTTGTTCTTCTGCTTAAGGGCAAAGATGCTTCAAAGACCAGAGGTTTTTTTTTCAATCTTCCCCCTTTCTTCTTCATTTCTGACTCACCAGTTTTACAGCAAAGGCTTCCAGAGGTATCCCTGGTCTAGGAACAGAGAATTAGGAAGCCATTTCAGTCTCAGGATATCAATGATGCATTCCCAACTGCTCCAAGCACAGGGTATGATGACAGAAGCCATTAAAGTGAAGTAACTTGGAATGAAGAAAGAGATAAGCCTGTTGTAATCCCTTCAGAAATCATGTAGACAACAAATAGCTCAGGAAACTCCGGGTAAACAGGAAAACACTGATCCCTAACAGGGCATCTCAAGGGCCCCTTCCTATCCAATAGCTCCTTCTCTCTCCCAATCCCCACCCTGAGCTGGCCTCTTCTGCCCACCTTCCTCCTAGGGATCTGTGCACCCCTCTTCTGAAGGCCAGAATACAGGTGGAAGGTGACTCACACTCACATTGGCTGCTCTGAAAGAAGTTGAATCAGACTGCTCAGAAAATCTTAGAGATGGAAAGAACCCTGGACATGTTCAAGCCCACGGATTCCCCATCTTTTGGTGTACCATGGGCCCCTTTGGGCAGTCTGGTGAAGCCTACTGATCCCTTCTCAGGAGAATGCTTTTAAACATATAAAATACTTAGGAATGCAAAGGAAGTTGAAATATTGAAATTTGAAATACTTATTGAAATACTTAGCAAAAATTTTTTAACAGAATCACAAGAACCCCTGACCTAATCCTACCCTTCATTAATAAGACAAAAAGACTGTAAAGGTAAGAGAACTAAAGTGACTTGCCCAAGATCACACAATTAGTAAATAGCAAAGCTAGGATTCAAATTCAGGTCCTCAGACCCCAAATCCATTGCCCTTTCCATTCCTCCACACTGCTACTCACCCAGGTTGCATTTTTATGTAACCTTAGCAGACAAAACACTTCAGATACATCATCACAACATTCCTGGCAATGTCAGTGTCACTAGTTCTATTTTGAGACGAGGACAGTAGAGACCTAGTTAGGTGAAATGACTTTCCCCTAGGCATGCAGGGGGTTAATGGCAAGGTCAGAACTAGGACCCATACTTCATGACTCCCAATGCTCTTTCCAAAGCACCTGTATGCTTCTCATTCTCTTGATCCAGTAGTTAGCAGTTTTGATTACTCTTCTCAGGTTCTGTGAGCAGGACCTTCCCAAATGAATCCCAAGTAACCCAAAATTGAGTTCAACAGCCCTCCTAACTTTTACAAGCAGGGGTTAGTCTTACCAGGATGGGGAGCCTGCAGCCTCAAAGTCACATGGGGCCCTCTAAGTCCTCAAGTGTAGCCCTTTGACTGAATCTAAACTTCACAAAATAAATCCCCTTGTTAAAACGATTTGTTCTGTAGAACTTGGACTCGGTCAAAAGGCTTTACCCAAGGACCTAGAAGGCCATATGTGGCCTAAAGACTACGGGTTCCTCACCCCTGAGCATAAAAGAAGAAGTATTACTAACTAGGACAGCACATCTCCCCTATCTTGGACTTGTGAAATTGATTATCTGAGCCTAAGGGTAAGCCTTTATTTTCATCCCTATTAAATCTCACTGGATTTGATTTAACCCTGAGTTCTTTGGATCCTGGTGCTATCTATCATTCCATGTGTTGAGCTGTCCTTCCCCTAACATAAGCAGATCTGATAAGCATACCATCCATGTCTGGACTAGAGAAAAGAATTAAATTCAATAAATAATTCCATCCAAAACCACGTATTAAGTTCCCACAATGTGCCAGGGACTGTGCTAAATTCTAGTGATATAAATAAGAAAGAGAAAGATCATTCATGCCCTGAAGGAGCTTACAATCTTGGTCTCAAGTTTTGCCTCTTCTGATTTGAGGCAGTGTGATCTCAGACAAGTCACCTAGCTCTCTGAGCCTTGTTTTCTCCATTTGTAAAATGAATGTTACAGTATTTACATTTGACATTTCATAGGATGACCGTGAGGTTTATGTGAGTTAATTTTAAAAAAAGAAGAAGAAGAAGAACTCTTTATAACTATCTCTCTGAAATATCCTTATCTGCTTAGGCACAGAAAGTAAAAAAAAATCTGACCCATGACCATACCACATCTAAGCTAAATCCAGATCTGAATCTTCAAAGGGAGGCAATGTGTTCAGTGGGTTTAGCAATGACCCAGGAACTGAGCACAAGTTCTTAACTGGAATGTGTGTAAGCTTTGTCAGGCCACTGCCTTCTAATGCTTCCATTTATCTATCTACTGAATGGAAATAATAGTGCTGGCCTCTTTCCTAGGCAGAGTCACTAATGTGCATTGGAAAAAAAGCAAATTAACAAACAAAAGTTACTTGCCAATTAGTCATCACCATATGCACATACTTTCATATGCAGGACTATCATAGAACCATAGGATGGAAGTGCAAGAGAGAGAGATCATTGAACCTCAATTTCTCATTTTACAGGTGTGGGAGCTGAGGTCCATAGAGGGGAAGTGACATGCCTAGGGTCATAAGTAGCTTTCACCCAGAATTTGAAACCTCCACGAAACCTAGAACATTGCTCCATAGGAAGGTGTGCTGAAATGGCCATATAACTTAATAATGGCTGGGGGTGGGGGAGGGGGGATTTCTATTAAACCAAATTTATAGGTCCTTCTAGTCCTCTAGGATATCAAGGGACAGTTTAATCTCAGAAATCATGGTCCTTATCCTTGAAACATAGTAGAAAAAAAAGCATCATACTAGAAGTCAAGTTTGTAAGACGCAAGGAAAGGAAATAGTCACTTATTAAACACCTATTGTATACCAGAGCTTTATTGTACTAAGTCTTTATGAATATTAAATATTGTCATAGAATTAAAGTTGGAAGGGACCAATCCTCTGAGTTTATAGAGAAAGAAACTGAGGCCTAGAGAACTTAACTAATTTTCCCAAGCTCCTACAGCTTGTAAGTGGGGGAAAGCTACGAATTGAACCATGATCTTCTGACAAGAGAACCATCACTCTTTCTACTACCCCAAGTGACCTCTTTCTCTGCAAGCACAAACCTGCCTTTTCACAAGGAGATCAGCAATTAGCCTCACATGGCCCTGTACTCTTGAAAAAACCATTTAGGGTCATTAAAATAGAACAGGGCCATTAAACTTGACCTGAGATCAAAGATTCATTGAGTTGAAAGAAAACTTAACAGTCAATCATACCAAACTCCTACCCTATACAGAAACCCATCGTGAGGCACTTTTAACAGATGCTATTCTAAATGCTAGGAGATGTATTGAATTGTCTAGATTCTAATTCTAATTTTGTCACTGATTCACTGTGTGGCTTAACATTTCTGTGCCTTGATTTCTTTATCTGTAAAATTAGGATGATAATATCTTACTTAACTGAAAGGGTTTCTGGACCAAATGATCACTTGACGTCTCATCTCAGTATTCGAATCTAAATGTTTATGACATAAGGTAAAAAGATTAGGGATGGGTCCCCAAACCATCTTAGTATCCCTTAATAACTTATTAGAGATCTGTCATCTCTGAATTAATTTCAGACTTTTTGAAAGTAACTTATATTTCCTCTATCAGATTGCTTACCATCTTAGCGAGGGAGGAGGAAAAAAAGGGAGGGACAAATTTTGGAACTCAAAATATTTTTTAAAATGTTAAAAATTGTTTTAACATGTAATTGGGGGGGGAATAATGTATTATTTATAAAGAAAAAAGAAAGTAATTTATATGTTTGACCTTGCAAGTATAAATCCTATCATTTTACTGGATACCATATGAAATAGGCAATAATCTTATAGAACTCAGTTCAGTTGGTTAGAAAACAGTGATCTAATGTAAAGCTCAGTTTCCTCACCTGGAAAATGGTGATCGTAATAGCAGAAATAATATAACAAGGCTGTGAGGCTTAGATGTGGTCATTTACATGAAACACTTTGAAAACCTTAAGGCACAATTTAAATATCTATAATTAGTAGGATTACTATTAGCTCAGTTGCTTAGCCATAGCAGCCTTTAAAAACTCTTAGCATTTAGAGTAGGTGATACTAATACGGGGTCTGTGAATCCTTTTCAGGGGGCCTGTGAATTGGAATGGGGAGAAATTACATATTTATTTTCACTAACTGCTAATTGAAATTTAATATTTCCTTCAATTATGAATTATTTTAAAAATTATTCTGAGAAGCCTATTCCATAGGCTTCACCAAACTGTTAATAGGGGTAATAACACTGAAAAGGAGGGTGAGGCTGGTGTAAGAACACCTGATTTAGAGATAGATGAACCTGATCTACTTAATGAATTCTCTAGTGACTGCAAAATGCTTCCCTGTTTCCTAGCCTCTGGTCAAACACAGTTGTGTGTGATGTTTGCCCCATGCCACATCCCAGTCAAGAAGACTTCTATCATGTTTTCACGATTATCTATTCCCCATTCAGTACCCCTGTCCAAGATATTATAATCCAATATTTTAAATATCTGATTTGTCGGCATAACTGTGAAATCAGCCTCATGATCTATTGATAGAAATCACAAGTCCATTACACCTGAGTGGCTAACTTCATGAATTTCTCAGGATGAAAAATTAAACATCTGCTGAACAGCTTTTACCCAAATTAGCCTTTTTACATATAACTTGACCGATCCTCAGAAAACAGACATTATTAATCTCCTCATCCTCAAAGCCCCTCAATTTGATAGAACTTACCAGGCTTTGGTTCCACTAACATAGGCTTCAAGAACCAAATGCCCCATTGATTAGAGAAATGCAAATTAAAACAACTCTGAGATACCACATCACACCTATCAGATAGACTAACATGACAAAACAGGAAAATGATAAATGTTGGAGAAGATGTGGGAAAATTGGAACACTAATACATTGTTGGTGAAGTTGTGAACTGATCCAATCATTCTGGAGAGCAATTTGGAACTAAGCCCAAAGGGCTATAAAAATGTGCATACCCTTTGACCTGGCAATACCACTTCTAGGTCTGTATCCCACAGAGATCATAAAAATGGGAAAAGGACCCACATGTACAAAAATATTTATAGCAGCTTTTTTTGTAGTGGCAAAGAATTAGAAATGGAGGGGATGCCCATCAATGGGGGAATGGTTGAACGTGTAGTTGTATATAAATGTAATAGAATACTATTGTGCTATAAGAAATGATGAGCAGGTGGACTTCAGAAAAACCTGGAAAGACTTATATGAACTGATGCTGAGTGAAATGAACAGAACCAGGGGAACATTGTACACAGTAACAGTCACATTGTACAATGAATGACTTTGATAGACTTAGCTCTTCTCAGGAATGCAAGGATCTAAGACAATTCTAGAAGACTCACAATGGCAAATGCCATCCACATCCAGAGAAAGAACTTTGGAGTCTGAATGCAGATGGAAGAATCCTATTTGCTCTCCTTTTTTTGTTGTTTTGTTTCTTCTTTCTCATGGTTCCTCCCATTAGTTCTAATTTTTCTTCACATTATGATTAATGTGAAAATATGTTTAATATCAATGTAAGTAGAGCCCATATCAGATTGCACACTGTCTTGGAGAGGGGGGAGGAAAAAAAGGGGAAGAAAATTTAAAATTCAAAATCTTATGGAAGTGAATGTTTAAAAACTAAAAACAAATAAATTATTTTTAAAAAGAACCAAAGATCCCATTCCACACCATCAGGAGGCTTTGGAGGAGGACATGAGTGAAGACCAAGACACTAATCAAATCCCCAGGAAACTCCCAGATATTAGCCTCCTTTCGCTGCATGATTTTTCCACTTCAACATCTCAAAATCAAAGAATCTTGGATTCTTTGGACAAGAGGAGACATTCAGGGGTTGGCCATCTAGTTAATCTCACTTCATATAGGCAATGGGACAATATTCCAACCACCCCAGCAAGAGAGATTTCCATTCCACCTAGGCTAGACCTTCCTAATCAGAGAGGAGCAGTCTTCATTACTGGCAATTAGGTTCTTAGATACAAACTAAGGCATTTGGCGGAATACTGTAGGGAGGTCTCTTGCTCAGGGACATTTTGGATTAGATGCATTCTGAGGTCCCGTTCAATTCTTGAGATTCTGTGATTCCATGATTTCCAGTTTCAATGAAGTTGAAGAAAGCAGAGAGCTCTCCTCTACCCATTTGACTGATGAACAGGAAGGCCATTCAGGTCTCTAATAATCACTGAGCCCAGGGACTGGCAAAAACCCCTTTCTGGAGAAGTTGGGCGGGTTGCTTGTAACATGTGTAGATTCAGAGCACAGCTGGCAAAGGCCCTGCCTTACCATATGCTTTCATCCAGATAATCATGGGTCAACTCTATTCCAGCATGTCAGAAGCTTCCTTTGTTTTGCAATCCAAATAGTATGGAAGATATCCAGGTGGGTGCCTGGAGCAAATACTCCAATGATCCATGACCCAGGAAGAGGGCAGTGTGGTATAGTGGAAGCAGACTCAAAATTAGAGTCAGGACCTTGATTCAAAACGTTGGGCAAGTTATAAGATGTCTCTGGGCCTTTCCTTATCTGTAAAATTAATTTAGGGATTGGACTAAATCAGTGGTTCTCAATCTTCCTAATGCCGTGACCCTTTAATTCTCGTATGTGGGTGTATTTGCACACGGGCAGACCTACCTGGAGACGGACAGAGGAGCGGTGTCTCGGTTCCTAAGACCATCGGAAATATGTGTTTTCCGATGGTTTTAGGCGACCCCTGTGACCCCTGTGAAAGGGTTGTTCGACCCCCAAAGGGGTCGCGACCCACAGGTTGAGAACCGCTGGACTAAATGACCAATCAAGCAATCAATAAGCATCTATAAAGCTCTTGTTATCTGCCAAACACTGTGCTAGGAACTGGAGAAAAAAGACAAAAATGAAATATTCCCTACCTTCAAGGAGCTTACAGGAGAAACAACACATACGTATATAACTATACTATACAAGAAGAAGAACTAACATTTATACAGCACTTACAATGTGGCAGGCACCGGGCTAAACATTTTATAATTGTCTCATTTGATCCACACAACAACTCCGGGAGGCAGGTGCTGTTTTCATATTAACTCTTATTCTAATATATCCTTTACATTTTATGAATAAGGAAACTGAGGCAAAGGTACAGTGACTTGACCAGGGTCACACAGCTAGTAAGTTCCTGAGGCTGGATTTGAACTCAGGTCTTCCTGACTCCAGGCCCAGCACTCTATCTGCTATATCACCTAGGTATCCCTAAATAAATACAAGTTAATGGTGAAGGGGGTGAGTAGTAGGGGTTGGAAGGACCAGGAAAAGCTTCACAGAGAAGATGGTACTTGAATTGAGTCTTGAAGGAAACCAGGGATTCTAACGGGTGAAGGTGAAAAATTGTAGACACAGTGCAAAGACCTGGTGATGGGAGATGAAGTACTGTGTGTGAGGAGCCTTTAAAAAGTTAATCTGGTCAAACCACAGAAAGGAGAAATGGGAGTAAATGTATAACAAAGTTGCAACATGGAATTACGAACACATTGTGAAGGGCTTTAAAAGTCAATAAGGGAGTGGCTAAGTGGCGTAGTGAATAGAGCACTGGCCCTGGAGTCTGGAGGACCTGAGTTCAAACGCAGCCTCAGACGCAACACAAAAACTAGCTGTGTGACCTTGGGCAAGTCACTTAACTCCAATTGCCTAGCCTTCTCCCCTCCAAAAAGCAAAAAAAAAAGGCATTAAGAATTTATATTTAATCTTCAGGGCAATAGGGGGCCACTGGAGTTTATTTAGTAGGAAGGTGACATATTTAGATCTGTTCTTTAGAAAAATCCCTTTGGCATAAATCAATAAATTGAAGTGGGGAGAGAATAAAAGCAGGGAGAACAGTCAGGAGGGCAATGCCATAGTCTAGGGAAGAGGTGGTGAGGGCTGGAACTACGGGGGTGGTTGTGGGAACAAAGCGGGGGTGGTATTGAGGGATGTGGTAGAGAAAGAAGACCCAAAGACAGGGCTCTGACCTTCACGCAAGGCATAGGGCAGTAGCATCTCCAAGAGATATCGGAACTAGATTTGAACTCAGATCGTCCTGACTCCAGGCTCTATACACTGAGCCACCTAGCTGCTCTGCATTTATTTTCAGCCCCCTAATTTAACCTCCTATGCTATCTCCAGACTTAAATGCACAGTCTTACCATCAAGAGCTTTGGATTTGGAGTCAAAGGGCCTGGGTTTGAATCCAGACTCTACCTTCTATTACTCAGGTATTCTTAAGTAAGATATTTGCCTTCACAGAGCCTCTATTTCTGCTTGTGTGCAATGAGGGGGCTGTGCAACAATCCCTTCCAGCTTGAAACCTCAATGACTGGGTGCAGTGCACATCAGCTCCAATTATTCCAGCCTAAGATGGTGTGAGCGTCTTTGGCTGACACTTCACGCTGATGACTCATTACAATCCACTAAAGCCCATAAGTTTGGGTTGGTTTTGGGTTTTTTGGGTTTTTTTTGGTTTTTTGGTTTTGCTTTTTGGAGAGGGGAGGGCAGGGCAATTGGGGTTAAGTGACTTGCCCAAGGTCACATGGCTAGTAAGTGTTAAGTGTCTGACACCAAATTTGAACTCAGGTCCCCCTGACTCCAGGGCTGGTGCCCTATTCACTGCGCTACCTAGCCACCCAAAGCCCATAAGTCTTTTGATTGTACCAGTTGGCTTTGCACAGAGAAAGAAAAGAAGAAAACTCTGCTGCATAGCTCACACTACACTCTTAGCCCCAGCCAATCATCTACATATGACCTTGGTCACAAAGGGCACTTGGTGAGACAGAATGAGTGGGCAAAGGCATCATCACTACTGAAAAATCACAGCAAAGTGAATGTTTTACTGATGGTGGGCAAGGAGAGGCATCATTGATCCTGACCCTTCCATTCCTTAACTGAGACACCTTGGGCTAGCATGTCATCTCTTCCTTGTTAATCTTCCTTGATTTTTGTTTGTTTGAGGCAATCAGAGTTACATAGCTAATCGGTGTCTGAGGCTGGATTTGAACTTGAGTCCTCCTGACTTCAGGGCCCATGCTCCATCCATGGCAACACCTAACTGCCCCTCTTCTTGTTTCTTCATCTGTAAAATGGTGGGGTAGGTCTAGACCACCTATAAGGGCCCTTAGTGCTGTAAGTCTGTGATCCTATGACCACTGGCCTGGAAGTATCTCTATTGATTTCAAGATGCCTAGTTTGTCCCTGGGGAACAGCAGACACACTGGAAGATACTGGTCAATCTTTCTTTCTCTATTTCCATCCCACTCTACTTTCCTGCTTTCCTGATGAGGTGCCCACTAATGCAAAGGGGTTCAGCTATTATACATATGGAACAGATATATGTACATACATGCATGCCTACATATAGCACCAATCCTTACATCCTGAAATGATACTACAGATTCCCTGGTAGTTTTATATCCAATCTGTACCCTGGTTCCTACCACCCAGAGCCCCTTAGGGTACCTGAGAGGAAGAACCAAATCCATATAGGCTCTCTGAACTTGGCAGCTGCAGACAGAGAAGAAAAAGCTCAAACAGAGTCAGTCCCTAGAAGCCACTGTCCTGCTCTGCCAGGAGTTTCTTGGCAGCCAATTTGCACACAGAAAGGTTAACAGGATGTGCCTGTCCTCCTCCGCCCTCAGCTCCAGTAAGAACAGCCCCATGGTGCCCTTTCAAGCAAGTGTACAGCAATAAGGCAAACAGGCCTGCAGAGGAGATTGCAACATTCTCCTAGGGGAGGTGGGCACAGCCCAGGCCAGCAATTGCCAAGAGATATTGGCAGGGGGAAGAATAAGAGGGAGGGCAGAGAAGAGGAAAAGAATGCACAGAAGCTGGAAAATAGCTCTAGGTAGGTATAGACGTAATCCTATGCAAGAAACCAGCGCCTGGGAACAAGTCCATTCTGCGCATCAGCCCCCATGGATCTTTGTGTGATCACGTATGTGTTCAGATCATGCATGTTGGTGTGGTTCATGGCTATGATGGTATCTGTGTGTGTTAGTATATATCTGTCAGCACGTAATTCTGGGTTTGCAAGCATGTGACCTATAGACATATGTAGGTACATAAGCACATGTGTGAGCTATGTGTACTAGTATGTGGCCATCTTTGATATGTGCATGTTTGGATCTATATGTCTGTTGGAGCATATACATGCATGTGTTTGTGTATGTACATGTATGGATGTGATTGTCAGGGTGTGTCTCTGTCAATGTGTCTGTATATTCACTGTCAGTATGGTTATGTGTCAGAGTATGTCTCTGGATATGAGTGTACGTGTGAGTGTGTGTTTCAGAATATGCCAGGGTGTGTGTGAGTACACACTAATACAGTAGGAGTATACATCTGGAGAACAGATCCCTAATAAGAGTGGTGATTTATTATAGAGTTTGGAGTCCCTGAAAAGTTCAGAACTCACCACGGTGACTCATGTCTGAAAAGCTCAGAAACGCCTGCCTTCCCATCTCGATGGGCTTCTGACCAAAAGAGTCATTCAAAAGGCCCACTCTTCCCTACTGTGGAAAAGGCAGGGAAATAGTGTTGCAACATTGCTGCCGCTTATTGCATCAATAATGTGTGATGACAGGTTGGGCAGCAGGGGCCTAGTTGAAAATCTGGATGCTCCCCCCCACCATCAGCCCCCAGCACACACCACACACACACACACACACACACACACACACACACACTCCCCACTCTACAGAAGGAAAGGAATCAGCACTGCTTGCTGAGTCTGCTAACAGTCTGCTGGGCCTCAGTTTCAAATGTTCTTGGGAGAGGAGAAAAAAGCAACCATCAGGAGAAGTGTTTCTCCCCTTAGGTTCCCTCATAGAATCAGAACCTACAACATCAGAGCTGGAAGGGACTTCAGAGGTATAGGTGTGGGGAACCTCCAGGTAAGCCAAACTAATAGATGAGGGAAATGAGTCCCAGGAAGACAAGTAAGACCCCATGTTTAATTTATCCAATCCAAGCAATTCCCATTTAGGGTTACCCTTAATCCACAATCTCTTTCTGGGAAGGAAGGAATTTTTTTGCAGCCCACATGCAGTTACATTGCACTGATAGAGTTTTTAAAAGCTTAATTATTGAAGTAAAATTTAAAATGCATGTTGTATCTTTAAAGTTACAGTAAAATGTGGTGACTCGTTCTTGTACTGGTTAGTGTCAACAGCAGGCGCTCATTTAAGGCAGCTGTGTGTGTGTGTGTGTGTGTGTGTGTGTGTGTGTGTGTGTGTGTGTAATGGCAAGAGCCCTGGGTCTGGAGGGAGAGGAGTGGGATTGGAGCTCCTCTCTGGCCTGCCTCCTAAAAGTCATGTGACTTTAGTGACTCAACTTCTCTCAGTTTCTTCACCTGTAGAATGGAAATAATAATACCTGCCCTGACTACTTTAGGGTTGTTGTAAGGATCAAATGAGATACCTTGTATGTTAAGTCAACTCTTTATTAAGCTCATTTAACTTTCTTTTTTCCAGCTACCTTTTTTTTTGGAGGCTCGTCCAAGGTCACACAGCCAGCAAGTATCTGAGACGGGATTTGAACTCGGGTCCTCTTGACTCCAGAGCCAGTGTTCTATCCATTGCACCACCTAGCTGCCCTATTAAACTCATACTATGAGCCAGGTACTGAGCTAAGCACTGGGGCTACAAAGAAAGGAAAAGACAGTCCCTGCCCTAAAGGAGATCCCAATCTAATCTATGTACACACAAGATATAGATAAGGTAGATAAAGTGCTTCATAAACCAGAAGCACTATGTACATGACAGAGTGGGAAAACTGCTCGATTTGGGGGCAAAAAATCTGGGTTCAAATCCTGCTTCTGATACTTACTACCCGTGTGGCCTTGGGTTAATCACTTGATGTCTCTGGGCCTGAGTTTCCACATCCATAAAACGAGGGGACTGGACTTCCTGACTTCTGCTGTCCTTTCCAACTCCAGTCTATGATCCAATAACCCTATTAATACTGTGTACACAGTCTGCACTCATTGTATGCACAAGCCGCTTTTCCTGATATCAACCGACCAACAAACATTTTGTTGATTATGAACTGTAACTGACTGAATGCATATAGACCAAAATGGAAGAGAAGTCAGATCTCTTCGCAGAATAGATCACAGCTATATAATAATCTTAGATTTACCCTAACATACTTTCCTACCTAAGCTTGTGAAGCACCAGAGAGTTTAAGGATTTTATGCCTACTTTACAGAAGAGGCTCCAAAAGGTTGAGTGACTTTCCCAGGAAGCAGTAGAGGCAAGACTGGAATCCTGATCTCTGACTCCAAGTCTAGGGCTCTTTCCCATGCTGACATGGCTACAGAAGAAACCACTTCTCTATATAGGCACAGCTAACGAGACTAGCTGGTCTGAAGGGCTCACTGGAAGAATGTGGGCTTTGGACTTTTAGGAGGAAGAGAGTGTTGCCACATCCCTTCCAGTTTGCAGAGAAGTGGATGTCTGCAGAAAGGTTCCACCTCCCCCTTCCAAAACCTTCTCTTGTGGGTTGTTGGTGCCAGCCCACTCCAAGGACATGAACTCTGACAGTCACTGTAGACCACACTGTGGAAAATAAAGCAGAGCAAACATGATCCTTGTCTTCCAATTCCAGATTTAAATATTTTTATTTAAAAGGATGAAACCAAGAGCCAGACCCTTGGCCCTCAGCCTCAGCACCTCTCGGGTATAGAAGCAATGAGCTAAACAACTATCTGTCATCAAGGCTGTGGAAGAGACATTCTCTCAGGCACAGGTTGGACCAGAAGGTCTTAGATATGCCTTTCAAGGTATTCTCTGGTATTCTCTTTGCCCTCTGACATGGTCAGACCCTATCTGGTATCCCGTGTCCAACTCCAGGCACAATGTTTTGGGAAAGATGTTGAAGACCATAGTAGGCCCTGATTAGGGTAATCAAGGAGGTCAGGCACCTGGAAACAAGGACCAAAGTGAATCTTTGAAAGAATTGCGGGTAGGGGCATCTAGGTGGTGCAGTGAATAGAGCACTGGCTCTGGAGTCAGGAAGATCTGAGTTCCAATCTGACCTGAGACACTTACTAACTGTGTGACCCTGGGCAAGTTACTTAACCCCAATTGCAGAAAGGAAGGAAGGAAGGAAGGAAGGAAGGAAGGAAGGAAGGAAGGAAGGAAGAAAAGAAGGAAGGAAGAAAGGATGGAAGGAAAGAAGGAAGGAAGGAAGAAAGGATAGAAGGAAAAGAGGAAGGAAGGAGGGAAGGAAGAAAGAAAGAAAGAAAGGAAGAAAGAAAAACTGGTTACACAGGAGAAGAGAAGATGCATTGGAGGGGAGGGATGGGGGGCGGAGTGTATGTACAAAGAGTTGAAAGAATATCGTGTAAAAGATGGATGACATTTGTTCTGCATGACCCCAGAGGGTAGAACCAGGAGCAGGGAGTGGAACTCACAGGGAAACTGATTTCGACTTGATATGGGAAAAAACTTCCTGATAATAGTAGGTGATCAGTTCCCCATTACTGAAGGTCTTCAAGAAGAGGGTTGAATGACCTCTTCAGGATATTAGAGAGGAGATTCCTATTCAGGTTTGAGTTCACCTCTACAATCTTCCATTAGATTATAAACTCCTTGAGGGCAAGGACACTGTCTCTTGCCTCTTTTTTTTTAAAATTTCCAGTGCTTAGCACAGTACATGGCTAACAATAGGGGCTTAATAAATGCTTATTTTGATGATCATCCTTCATCACCAATGACATCACAAAACTGATGACTTGCATGAATTAGACTTAAGTGAGGCAGAAATGCACAAAGTTGCCGGCCTCATTCTCTCCTCCAGAGTCATCAGAGTCCAGTGGCAAGAAAAAGTCAATAACTCTTAATAAATATTTATCAATTGCCCTACACTGTGATTCTATATGTACTTCGAAGATTACAAATCTCTGTCGTTCAAGCAGAAGAGGGAACCACCATTTTCAAATTAATTACCCAACATCCAGAATTCCTCAAGGCCTCACCAGTGTTCTAGGAGACCCTCCTCTTCTAGAACCCCACCAGATTTAAGGAGAAATAAAGGAAGAGTGAGGGTTAGAAAATGAATAACAGAAATGTATAACAGAAAGAGTTGTGTTGGTACCAAAAGATTCAAGTCCCAGTCCCTGCCCCTAACACTTGCTAACTATGTAAATTTGGGTGAATCACTAAATCTCTCTGAAACTCAGTTTACTCTTTGGCAAAATGGGGTAATAACATCGTACTGCCTTCCTTTGTGGGCATTTTCCAGAGAATAAGCCTCAAATAAGAAATTGCATCTAAAACCTCTTGTAAACTCTAAAGCTCTGTACATATAGCTAACAACAACACATTTTGATAAAAGAGTTTTCCAGCAGTGTCACAGAATCTGAGTTGGAAGTGAAATCAGGGGCAACTGATTTCAATTCATATGTGGATTAGCATCCCCACTACAAAATACCAGACAAGTGATTGTCAAGCCTTTGTTAAAAGACCTGAAGTGGAGAGGAAACTCACTACCACCCCAGACAACCCTTTCCACTTAGGAAAACTCTTATCATGAGGAATTTGTGCTCCTAGCCCAACCATCTGGGACCAGGCAGGACAAGTATATCCCTTCTTCTATATGAGATCCCTTCAAGTGCCTGGCTACCATTTCCCCATTTAGTCTTCTCTTCATCAGCCTAAATATTTCCAGTTCTTTTCATCAGTCTTTATATAGTGTGATCTTAAGTTAGGTAGCTATCCTGGTCGCCCACTCTTCAATTTCTCCAGCCTTTATTAAGCATGGCACCAAGAACTCTACACAATACTACAAATGTGATCTGGCCAGAGCAGAGCACAATGAAATTATCATCTCCCTAGTTCGAAGTGGTTTTGTTCTATCCTCCCTTTCAGCAAAATAACTGGGGAAGAAGTTCCATTCCCCTCTTCCCTGCCCCGACATAGATATAGAGTGCCTTGGACTACAGAATGGATCCCCTGTGACTGGGGAATTATATTCCAGTCATTTTACAATGGAAACTTACAGCATAAAGCTCAGCAGCCTTGGCAGAGAATTGGGCTTTCTTTGGACCAAATGACAAAAACTAATTATATCCAGGGTATGTCACAGTGTGTTCAGAACTTCCTATGGAAATCCTGTGTCTATGAAAAGGTATACCTGGTAAATCTAGAAATGCAAAACCTTGGTGAGGTTTCCAGGTTATTACTGCCTAACAAAAGTACTATCTGAGTATTATTGGCAGCAAACTGGGGCTCAACACTTAAACAGATATCCTAATATCCAATCTATGCTTCCACTGCAGAAGTCTTCAAGAAATTAGAGGAGAGATCTTTGCTGGTTCAGATAATAATGGATGCACTAAACTCCCCACCCCCAGATCAAGAATGGATTGAGAGAACTACAGTTTTGGTGACTTTATACTATTTGGATGGGCAGATTCTCCAAGAAGGATAGCCAGCTGAAGAGCCAAAGTGATCTCCCAGTATTAGTGGGACATGTGATGTAGAATGTAACCAAGGGTAACCCACAGAATCCAATCACCCAAGTCTCAGTCTTTTCAAGAAGCATCACTGAAAATCATTCTGTCAGAGGTAAAGGACCTCAGGAACTATCTGAAGAAGTGATGAATCAACTGCACCTTCACAGAGTCCTTGTACTGCCAATGCAATATTCACAGTGCCGATGGCGACTATAAATATGCTGGCATAATGCTCAATTGCAAAATATAACAGATTCTCCATATAGAAGACAAAAGCAAAACATTTATTCAGACACCAGGAAACCAAATCCATCATAGCAACATAGAAGTTAATATACCACAACATAGAAGAGAGGCACATCATCCTTTAGCCTTTCCACAAACAAACACTCAGACTACCTGTCTCCCTGGGTACCTCCTCTCCTCCCTCCAGTTCTAAATGCTCTGACTCCTAGCTTCCTGTGGGCTCTGCTCTACCCTTCAGAAAACTCCTCCCTCCCTGTGATTACATTCAGCCTATTAGGGGGCAGGGAAGATCTCCAAATTCCCTTACGTCTATTAAGAGGCAGGGAAGATCTTCAAATTACCAATACCATTACAGTCCTATAGTTTGAATGACTCACCCAGAGTAGACTGGGAGGATTAGATATGTGTGAACCATCAGACTGAATGAGAGAATTAAAGCAAACCAAGCTATCAAGGTGCCCTGAGCTATCTGTTAGGTAGCCAGCAGTAGTCCATGTTGGACCTTTGCAGTATGCACTAACAGATCCCCATCAGAGAAGAATATGAATGAAAGTGAATGAATGAATGAATGAACAGCCATTTGTTAAATGTTTATTTTGCTTCATGCAAAAAAAAATAAAAACTTAACCTATACAGTGCAAAACTACTAATTTGACATCTCAAAGACTTTCTGGAAAACTTTGGAATGGATTGTAAGACATGGGAGACCTTGTCCCAGGACTGCCCAGCACAGCGTGCTTGCATCAAAGAAGGTACTGTGCTCTACCTGCAAAGCAGAATTGTAGTAGTTCAAAAAAACATGAGATGAACAAATTTAGAGACAACTCCACTCGATGTGAACATGAACTATTTGTACCTGACCTGCGGTAGAGCCTTCCATGCTTGTATTGGTCTGATCAGTCACAATTGGACACATTGTACCTTGACTTTAACATAGTGATGTTATTTTGGTCCTCTTCCAGCACAAAGGACAACAACCAATCGACCAATTTGAGCATACATTCCATGGAATTTCTAAGGGCTCTACCACTGATAGTGGCCCCTGGAAAAAGTAGCTATTGGCAAAAAATACTTAAGAGATGTTGGAGTATCTGGATGATGCCACTGTATGTGAAACTACTTTAGAAGAGGTTAAGGCAAGAGTAGGAGGAAGCTGAGTGGCACATTAGGTAGAAAGCCTAGCCTGCAGTTAGGCAGACCTAAATTCAAAGCTTGCGTCAGATACTGACTGGTTGTGTGATCCTGGGCAAGTCACCCTCCATTTGCCTCAGTTTGTAAAATAACAGCACCTACTCCACCACAGGGTTGTTATAAGGATCAAATGAGATAATAGCTGTAAAGCTCTTTGCAGACCTTACAACACTACATAAATGTTAGCTGTTATGATTAGATTGTCTAGAACTTGCCTACCTAAAGCTATCAGTCAGCAAGTACTAATTCTCTTAAGCCTCTGCTTTGTGAGTCACAGAATATCTCAGCAAAGAGTCAGTACCTACCCCAAGTTGGTAGAAGTGCCACATAAATCAGTCAACAAGCACTTGTTAATTATCCACAGAGAATTGGTCTTGGTCCTGGGGAGACAAAGACAAAAATGCCAGTCCTCCAGCCAATGACAGATTGAAAGTTAAAGGTGTTTTTAGGGTTCCATGGCAGACCTGAGCCATCATCATAATTTCTTAGTGATCTCACCCAAGGAGGTATTGTTAAGAAGAAACAAACACAGATCAGGAAAAGGGAACAATCCGACCAGGACACTCTGGCACCATTGGGAGACTGTTGGCACAAGATACATGAGCAGGCCTTTAAGGATTTGGTTAGCTATCTCACACATGCAGGCACCAATAATGGCTTTCGCAAATCTAGATAAGCCTTATATGTTACACACTGATGTTAGCCATGAGAGATCTGGAAGAATTTTTTAGTATAAAAGTGATGCCCACCAGAAAGAAACCTTTTGCATTTGCAAGTAAGGGACTCACTTGCAGAGAGACTTACTGTCCCATTCAGAAGTTGCAGTTCTTGGCTTGAAAGTGGATTGTCATTGACCAGGTCTAAGGCTATGTATACAGAGCTTATTGCTAAGTATGGACTGACAAAATTCCACTGATATATCCTAACAAGTGGTCATTTGCAGGTTTCTACACAGAGATGGGTTAGTGGCACTGGCCAATTCCAATAAAGAGTATATAACATCAACAGAAATGTGCGCTCTCTCATAGACCCCATATAGCAAACAGGTGGGGGCCATGAATGGAGAGGGTGAAGACAATCTGTGCCATGCAGGGGACAAGATCACTATTACAAGAGGTGACACCTAGGGGTGTTCACAAGTGCACAGGGTCAAGCTGTGTGCAGCTCCCTTTCTTTCTTTTCTCTCCTTTTTTTTTTTTGCACAAAAGGGAGAAAAACTCCCTGGGTATGCATGAGCATAGTAAAGGAGTTCTGGCATCAAGGTTAAGGAGAACTTGGGTCTCATCTCCTCTCAGTGAACCAGTTAGAAGAAAAGAATTGTTTATTTTTCCCTCACCAGAGACTAAAGATATTTTGTTCTCACTCTCTCCCCAGCAAGATGACCACAGAAGGTTTTTTTTTTCCTTCCCCCACTAAATAATGAAAGAGTGATGGACAAAGATAGCTAAGAAATGAGCCAGAGATCTACATAGAGACAGTTTAGGTAGGGGGAAAAGGGAGAGACAAATGCAGACTAGGTATTTAGGGACAAGAAGGGGAAAGAAGTGATTCTAGACATATAGCCAACCCTTCAATGAAGTCTTCAGCCCCAAAAGACTAAGCCCCTTCTTTCACCACTAGAGTCATGAGCTTAGAGAAGCTAGAGTCCTAAGCTACTCTCAGGAGGAAGTGAGAGTATATTGTACTTGTCCAAGAATGTGACTGATACTGAGATTTTTTTATTATTTTAATATTCATTTATGTCCTAAGTAAACGTTTACTGTTTCAATGTTGCTCTATGCCTAAATCTGTTAGTCAGGTGCACCACTGAAAACAGACCTGAGTCAATTTCAGAAGTCCCTAGGTTTCAGATTGGGTGAGGGAAAACAACCTAAGGTTAATAAATTAACAAAAAAAGTCTCCCTAAAATACATTATGGTATGTTAGTGTAACAAAATATCCTGGTGCTATAAAAATGGTCATTATGAAGTATAAGCAAAAAAATAGAAAAATCTATTTGAAAATGAAGTGATGCAGAACAAAATCAGCAGAACCAGAAATGAATGCACACTGACTGAAATTGTATGTATTTCGCTACTTCTTGGGAAGAGAACTGAGGGGAAGTATAGATTTCCTAGCTAGAAGAAGATACTGAAGGATCATGGGAAACAGGAGCCCCATGGAGTCAAGCCTGCGCACTTTTGAGCTCTGTATAAAGGAAAGGGATCCATGATACAGGTTATTGCAAGTGAAATGTGCTGCTGCCTGAAATTCTATACAATCATGAGCAGCTGGAGAGTTGGTTGACTCTCTGATAAGAAGTGATCTGTTTAAACAGAATTTACCGTTTCCCTGACTGTGACTGCTTTGCCACCATGGGATCTGGTGAATTCATCCACTGTCCCCTTCATCTCCCTCTGCTGTCTCATCCCTGTGTGGGAAAGTGGTATTAAATAGCCTGCACAGTTTCCTACTGTTTTTAAGCCTTGTTTTTTTACTATCTATACTGTTAAAATAGACTTTTTCTCCAGATAAAGATATCTTGATATTTATCGCCTTTTGAGCAATTATTTGCTCCAAAGGAACTGATGATTGGGAAAGAGGGAGAGGACAAAAGGGGGCTTATGATTCCAGTTGCCCTAAAATTAATATTTAGTGTATATAATGCTCTTTCTGATGAGACAGAATATATACAAGCACATATTGCATACATATACAGCCATATTTGTGTGTCTATATGTATGCATATATGTATGTATAACAGTTTCATCAGTGTAGGGGATTTCTGATGTGAAAACTCCCTCCAGTAACACAGATCAGTAACTAACTGCAATTTACAGGTTCAAAGATTTGCCAGAGGTACTAAGAGGTTAAGTGACTTGCCCATGGTCACACAGCTAAGTGTCAGAAACAGGTTCTAAACCTAGATCTCCTTCCTGACTCAAAGGGTGACCTTCTATCTATTACTCCTCCCTATCTCAATAGTATCAAATACATAGTAAATAGTTTAGCATATAATATTAAGAAGAAATTTGAATTCAAACTCATGTATGTATGGGTGAAGAGTAGTTTGGCTTAATGGATAGAGAGCTGGCCTTGAAGCCAAGAAGATCTCAGTTGAGTCCTGCCTCTGACATATACTTGTTGTGTGACCCTGGGAAAGTCACTTTTCTTCTCAGTGTTCTAGGGCACTCTCTAAGACTCTAAGTTGCAGAGAAGATATCAATTTGCAACACCCTCACCAAGATCAGTGAAATCATAGGTCCTCTCCCTGTATCTATCACCAGTGTTCAGTATAATGCCTTCCATATAGTGTAATTCATTGAATGAATGAATGAAAAGAACATTTATTAAATGCTCACTATGTGCTAAGCAACAAGGTATTGGAGATGCAAATACAGAAAGCAAGATAAGGCTCAGCCCTTGAGGAGTATTTGGGTTTAAAAAGTTACAAGGATGCTGAATTCAGTCATACAGGAATGGGTTAACACAGCTTTACTAGCATCAATGGCAGTATTGGTCAGATTGGTGGAGTGGCAGCAGACAGACTCAGTTAAAAGGCCATACCCAAGGACCTAGAAGGCTACATGTGGCCTTGAGGTCCCAGGTTTCCCACCCCTGGCACATACCCACCATGGTGGCTGGCTAGAAAATGGTCAGGGGAGTAAAATGAAACATGACTAGAGCTAGCCTAGATATAGTGTACCATGTGAAGCACTCACCAATCAGGACAGTGGGCCTGGTATAAGAATTTCAGGGCTGAAAGATTTTAATTCATAATAGATAAATGGATGATGAATTGAATACTTAGCCTCATCTTGAGTCTCTTTAATTCACCTTTGATCTTTTCTCTCCATTGGCTCTTATTTGTCTATAAAACAAGCTCACACCTCTCCCATCCTTAAGAAAAAAAAAGTCTTGCTTTGATCTTTCCAGCTTATTTAGTTCCTATCCCATCTCTCCCTCTCGTTCACTGCTAACTTCTTTTGAAAGTCCTCTAAACTACATGGCTCCATTTCCTCACAAACCAAGAGGACTATCTCTCTGACTTTCTAAACACCAGATCCAGGGGCCTATTTTCATCCTTCATCCTCCTTGACTTCTCTGCAAGTTTTGACAGTGTTTATAACTCCCTATTCCTAAATGCTCTTTCTTCCCTTGACTTCATAGACAACATAGTCAACTCTCCTGGTTTTTCCTCCCATTTCTCTTGTTTGCTTGTTTGTTTTGTTTGTTGTCCATTCTTTGTTTTTTGAAGAGAGCCAGTGAGGTCCTGGGAGGATATCTTGATTTGCTCATGAACTGAGTGAGACAGAGTTGTGCACAGTCAAGTCCAGCCACAAGCCAGAAGCCAAAACTACTGGTGATGGCCTGGGATGCAGCAGTGACCTTGGCACCTTCTGCGCCTGCTCAAACTCTAAGTGCTCCACAGTGCCTGTTCCATTAGTCCAATCCACTGCTGGACCCCCTTCTCTTCCAAAGGGTGCTCTCAACTCTAGACCCATACTTGCAGACCAAGTTCATTCCTAGGACAACCTGACCTCTTTGTTTAGAGATTCTCCTTACTTCTTACTTCTCTTAGGGTAAAATTTTTATTTAGCTTTTTAAGACCCTACCCAACCTCATACCCAACTCACTGCTTCCCTCAGCAGTTCAGTCAAACTGGCCTCTCCCTTCTCTGCAGATGACTCCCTATCTCCTATCTTCATGCCTTTTTTACTGGTTCTCTCCCATACCTGAAATGCATTCCATCCTTGCCTCTGAGTCTCTTCCTCAATTTGATACAGCTCAGATTGTAAACTCCTTGAGGGCAGGGATCTTCTTCTGCCTCTTTTTATAATCCCAATGCTTAGCACAGTGCTGGGCACATAGCAGGTACTTAATAAATATTGACTGATTATAGTATCATCTGAATAAAGTCTGTCTTGATGCTACCAACTACTAGCCTTCTTCCCCCCAGCTACCTTCGATTTAACTAATACATACATATTTGCATTTCCTTGTTTATATTTATGCTGCAAACATTTTTGTGTGTTCTTGGTATCTACCCCCACTGGAATGTAACTAACTTGTGCGTAGAAATTGCTTTATTCTTTGTGTTGGTGTCCCTGACTCCTAAGGCAGTGTCTGGCACACAGGAGGTGCTTGCTAAATATTAGCTGATGTAGTGATTGGATTCCCCTGGTGAGTTGGGTCTTACAAAAAGCACTTTGCTTTGTAACTCTAGAACATACTTAAAATGTAATACTGTCTATCAGAATGTCACACAGGGATCATGGCACATGCCTAAGTCATGTGCAAAAGACTCTCCTAATTGGGGAAGAGAATGATTACGAAATGCTGTCCACCTCAGTGAAGGGTGGAGTTGGCTGGGAGAACTTGGGAGGTCAGGCAAGGAGCACTTACTAGTGTCAGTCCCCGGTTCTAAGTACTAGGGATGCAAACGCGAGCAAAAATAAAGATAATCCCTGCCCTCAAGGAACCTATATTCCAATACTATTAAGAGGCAGCTGGTGGCACAATGAATAGAGTACTGGTCCTAAATCCAGGAAGAATGGTGTTCACACCTGGCCTCAGATACTTACTAACTATACTTACCTAGGCATGTCACTTAACCTGTGCCTGCCTCAGTTTCCTCATCTGTAAAGTGGGGATAGAAATAGCATCTACCTCCCAAGATTGTTGTGAGAATAAAATGTGAAAAATATATATATGTGTGCTAATCACAGTGCCTGGCACAAAGAAGACATGATTATTTATTATTAATTGACTAAATAGGTATAGAAATTAATAATTAATTAGTTGGATGATTGTTGATTAATAAATTATAAGTAACAATACAGAAAAAGGAGCTGGAAAAGTTTGGGTAGGAGGCAGAAGAAGTCCAGAGAGTCAGAAGCACAGGCAGGAGGGAGAATAAAGCATGGCCATGTCCCCAGAATTTAGGCCCCCAGAAAGAACTCACCAATGGGAGAAGGGGGAGAGCGCAGCAAAGTAATATTCCAGGATGAGAAGGCAGCTGAGTCAAGAGGAGAGGAGAGAACCTCTTGCTTCCTTCTCAGTGTCCTCTCTTGAAGGAGGACCCACATGTGTCCTCTCCTCACTCATGGGCCCTCTTTTCATGTGCATGTTCTCAAAGCAGGAAGCAAGTAGATTTCTCTTTTCCCAAGCTCTCCCACTGCCTCCTCTAACATAGGCACATTGAATAATTATTCTCTCCAAAGAGGAGAGAACCTTATGCAAATAACCCAGGCTTGGACTCAGGGTTAGAGTAGTTAGTTGTACTTGTATCTCATTCCCGTAATTACACTATGAAATCACAGGAGGTAAGAAACTTTGTATCTCAACCAGGGTCTGGTAGGGAACTGTGCACACATCTCATTCCTTTAATCTGCCCAGAAATGAGATGGTTATCTACCCTTCTCAGTGTGCTGTGCTCCAGCTTATTACTATCCTCCCTAAAAGACAGTGCCTAGAAAATACAGAGTATTCCAGATGAGATCGGAATGAGGCAGAAGACAGCAAGACTATGGCCTCCCGGAATGCGAACATAATTCTTCTTTTAATGCAGCCTAAAAGACGGCTGGAAAGCAACAGAACGATAGAGAGATGGAGCAGGGAGCTATGCCATCCTTTGCCTAACTGTCACAGCCGGTGGCAAAAAGCCAGCTTTTACTTACGAGCCTGACTGACTCCTTGCCTGCGCATCCTCTCTCTCTCCCAGTCTAGCTAGCTCCGGCTCCCAGCTTCCTGTGGGCTCTGCTCCAACCTTCAGCAAACTCCTCCCACCACAGGCTCCATGTGACCACATTCAGCCTGTTAGGGGGCAGAGTTCATTTTCAGAGCAGGGAAGATCTTCAAATTACAATTACCATTACAGTGACATAGCTGTTACGTCATTCTACTAGCTCACATTAAGACAGGCATTGAGTAGGGCATGAGATCCTGCCCCGAGTGTTTATTGCCATGGGCAAACCATCTAACCTCTTTGTGCCCCAGCATTCTCATCTATAAAATAGGGCAAATACTTGCCCCAAACATAGATTTGTGGAGAAGCGAGGAGGAGGAGGAGGAGGAGGAGGAGGAGGAGGAGGAGGGGGAGGATGGCATTTATATAGGACTTTAATGTTTGCAAAGCACTTCATGTGTTCTTTCATTTGCCAAAACCATCATGTGAGGTAGGAACTATTATAATCCTCATTTTACAGATGAGGAGACTGAGACTAAAGGAGGTCAAATGATTTGTCCAGGGTCACACAGTCCATAAATATCTGAGGTAGAATTTGAACTCAAGTCTTGACTTCACGTCCAACACTCTATTCACTGTACCACCTACCTGTCACAAGATATAGATTATGGGAATCATAACAACCTTAATGAAAATGTATTCAGGGCTTACTATATGCCAGGCACTAGGGATAGTAAACTGGAGGTACAAGTTTTAGTGCCCTCCCCAAAAAAGTAGCTTTTTAAAAATTTTGTGCACAGCCTATATTCCTAATGTGTGAACATGGATCATCCCAGTAGAATATAAGCTCTTTGAGACAGGAACAGCCTCACCTGTATTTGTAACCTCAACACCTAGTAGTGCATAGCATATAGAAGGTACTTAACAAATGCTTGTTGATTGGTTAAAAGACAGAAATAAAACTGTCCTTGTTCTCATGGAGTTTATCAACATATTGGGCATATGTAAAACATTAAATGTACATTATTAAATGAGATATTCCCTCAGGTATTTACCTCCCAGGGTTGAATCAAAGGACATAGTGAATGAAAATCACTTTACAACTTTAAGGCAGTAGACAAACACCTGCTAGTTAATCACAATACACAGTCATTAAGCATGTTTTAAGCACCTGTTTGACTGACAGTGTACTAAACACTGTGACTACTAAGGTACCTACCCTCAAGGAGCTTACATTTTAATGAAGGAGACATGTTAATAACTAGAGACACAAAAAATATAGATGGTAGATGGTGCAAGTTTGAAAAAGGAAGACATTAGCAGCTGGGAGGACCGAGAAAGCCCACCTACAGAAGGTAAAATTTGAGTTGTGTTGAAAGAAGCCCAGAAAACTTAGAGCTTGAGGTGAAATCTAGACATGGAGGTCAGCAAATGCATATGTATTTGGGATGAGAGGTATAGTCTACATCTTGACTTTTCCCATTGGGGAAATTAAATGGGAACTTGGGTGGAGTTTTGAGGAAGTCTCAGATAACACATGAAGGCAAGCAGATGAGACAAAAAAAGTTTAGAAACTCATAAATGCGTAAAATATCTGAATAGTGTTGTATAATATCAATATATTTTATCTTTTAATACCATAATAATTCAAACTTCTTCTCTGGGCCAAAAAAATTTTAATGAATTTTCCAGATCTCAGGGGTAGGGGAGTTCCCCTGACTCCCAAGATGTGGAAGGGATAACTATATTGTATTTGAGGTAAGCAATCCAGTATCATTAGGTCATAGAGTTCATGAAGGGAAGTAAGGTATATGAAGACCAGATGGTAAAGGGCTTTAAATGATAGAGGGCTTTATATTTGCCCCTAGAGGTGATAGGGAGCCACTAAAGTTCATTGAGTTGCCTGGAGCTCATTACCTTTGTATGGTAAGACCTATGCTTTAGAAAAATCCTTTTGACAGCTGAGTGGTGATTGGATTGGAGCAGAGAGAGGCCTGAGGCAGGGAAAGTAGTTAGAAAGCTTTTGCAATAGTCTAGGGGAGAAGTGTTAAAGGCCTGCCTTGGGGTCGTGGCTATACGAAAACAGAGGGGACATATAGGAGAAATGTTGTAAGAAATAGAGTTAACAATGGATAGGATCTGTGGAGTGAGAGTGAGGAGTCTAGGGTGATGCTACAAATGTCCAGAGTGAAGGAAGTAGTAGCCCCACTGTCTTCCTCCTTGACATGATCCCAACTTGACTACTGTGCTCAGTTCTGGGCGACACATTTTAAGGATATTCATAACCTGGAGGTCATCCAGAGCTATGATTACTATTGTATGTGATTAATAGCTATTTGATGAATGGATGAATGAATGAATGAATGATTACTCTACATAATTTCCAAGAGGCTCATCACCATAA
The DNA here is from genome assembly GCA_028627135.1 of Pseudochirops cupreus. Lineage (NCBI taxonomy): Eukaryota > Metazoa > Chordata > Mammalia > Diprotodontia > Pseudocheiridae > Pseudochirops > Pseudochirops cupreus. Next base: position 499,378,595 of record CM053580.1, on the reverse strand, counting down.
GGTTGGCCAGAAGATGATCTCATAAAAACATCTATCGTATTGTAGAGGGGTGATTTTTTTTTTGCCTCCCACCCTCAGGAACAGCTGATGAGTAAGCTATAGACTCTACAGTCTAGTAGAGGCTCTAGTAAAAAGGAAAGAACCCACTATGTACTGATTTTTAATTCTATTTTGTTCAATCAGCAAAAATCCACTTTATCACGCTCCTGTACCATCCCCCACCTCTTTCCCTTGAGACCCCTCCCCCTACAAATGAGAACAAAAAGAAAAAAGCAACATTATAAACATAAATGGTGAAGCAAAATAAATTTCCGCATTGCTCATGTCAAAAAAAAAGTCTCGATCTACATTCCAACTTTTCCACCCCTCTATCGGGAGGTGGGTAACATATTTCATCATTGTTGTTGTTCCGTTTTTTCAGTCCTGTCTGATGCTTTATAACCCTGTTTGAGGTTTTCTTGGCAAAGGTACTAGAGTGGTTTGCTATTTCCTTCTCCAGCTCATTTGACAAATGAGGAAACTGAGGCAAACAGGATTAAGTGACTTGTTCAGGGTCCCACAGCTAGTAAGTGCCTGAGGTCATATTTGAACTCAAGTCTTCCCAACTCTATCCACTGCATCACCTTGCTGCCCGTTTACTCATTAGTCCCCTGGAATCTTGGTTGATTTTTACACCAAGAAGACATGCTAATAACTAGAGACACAGGAAATATAGACAGTAGATGGTGCAAGTCTGAAAGAGGAAGACATTAGCAGCTGGGAGGACCGAGAAAACCCGCCTACAGAAGGTAAAATTTGAGTTGTGTTGTAAGAAGCCCAGGAAACTTAGAGGCTGAGGTGAGATCCAGACATGGAGGTCAGCAAATGCACAGGCATTTGGGATGAGAGGTGTAGTCTATATCTGCGTGTAGATGCATCATCAATTCATACAAGTCTTCCAAGTTTTCTCTGAAACCGTCTCCATCATTTCTTAGGGTTCAGTAATATTCCATCATAATTATGCACATAGCTTATTTATCTGTTCTCCAATTTCTGGGTACCCCTCAGACTCCTATTCTTTACCACCTCAAAAAGAGCTACTATAAATAATTTTGTATACTTTAGTCAGAGCTTATTTTGCTTAGGACTAATCTCTCTCTTAATATTCCTTCCCTTGAAATTCCTCCCCACTCCACCCCCCCAATTCTCTCCTTTCCCTCCTATTTCCCTATTGACTGAAATATATTTCTATACCAGTCTGTGTGTGTGTGTGTGTGTGTCTTCTTCCCTCCTCTGGCCAGTTAAGAGTAAGGAGGACCTGGAAGGGTTTCTTGCAGAAGGTGGGATTTTAACTGAGACGTGAAGGAAGCCCAGGAAACCAAGAGGCAGAGATGAGGAAGGAGGCCATTTTAAGTATGAGAGACAGTCAGGAAAAGAAATGGGTCCGCTCATGGAGTAAAGTGTATGAGGAACAGCAATGAAACCAGCATCACTAGATCAGGAATGGTTGATCACTGCTGCCGGCAATCTGGGGACATTTGTAAAGGGGGTAAATTTTGAATCAGGCCTTGAATGATGTCAGTAGACAAAGACCAAATTGGAAGGAAGAAAGGAAAAGGACATTCCAGGCATAGGGAACAGTGAAAGCAAAGGCACCAAGGGGGAAAAGTATGGAGCACTTGATAATAAGACTTAAGAGTTGGGAGGAACTTCAGGAATTACTCATTTTAAAGATAGGTAAATTGAGGCCCAAACTGAAGAAGTGACTTGCCAGGAGTCACACAAGTAGAAAGCTGGTAGAGCTGAGATTACAACCTAAGTTCTTTATTCAGTCTGAGTAAGGTATGGAGTCCATGAGATAAAGCTGGAAAGGGCAATTGGAACCAGGGTGCAGAGGGACATGAACTCCTGACTAGGGAGTTCTGTAGGCAGTGGGGAACCGTTAAGTTTGGGGTTTTGCTTTTGGTTTGGGTTTGTTTTTAAACAAAGGAAGTAACTATACATTACATCCCATCTGGCTGAGGTGCATAGACCAGATTGGAGGAGGGAGACTAGATGCAAGGATACGGGGTACCTTGTTCCTCATGGCCACAAAATAACCCTACAAGTATAGTGGGAAACATGTAGTTAACCCACATCTTTGTGAGGTTTTTTGTTTTGTTTTGTTTGGGGTTTTTGTTGTTGTTGTGTTTTAATTTTGTGAATTCATTCTTTTTCCTACAGGTGACCTGGCTACCAGCCTTGGGCCATAAATCAAATGAAAAACACTATTTACTGTGCGCCTACTATGGGCCAGACACTGTGCTGGAGAGTGAGAATATAGAAAGAAGAAACAGTTCCTGCCCTCAAGGCACTTACATTCTACCAGGAGAGGCATCGCGTACTTATATAAATATGTACAAAAATGTTATTCAGTCGTGTCTGACTCTTCATGACCCCATTTTGGGGTTTTCTTGACAAAGAAACTGGAGAAGTTTGCCATTTCCTTTTCCAGCACATCTGACAAATGAGGAAACTGAAGTAAACAGGGTTAAGTGACTTGCCCAGAATCACCCAGCTAGTAAGTGTCTGAGGCTGGATTTGAAACTCAGGTCTTCCTCACTCCAAGTCTGGCACTCTATCTACTGTGCCACCTAGCCGCCCCATGTACAAAATATATTCAAAATAAGTATAATTTGGAGAGGAAAACACTAGCATCTGGGGGAGGGGGCATCAAAAAAGCCCTCATGTAGACCATGGCATGAGAGCACATGACTATTTTGCAACACTATCAAGTAGTCAACCAGCCTGGGCCCTAAGCCCACCCTTTTCTTCCTCATAATCCCAAAAAGCTTTTCATTTCCAAAGAATTCTATTTATAAGAAGCTGTTTTCCTGAGCCTCTCAGGGGGGAACCTGGAAGAAGTGCTTCTCCACCTCTGTGTGTATGTGTCTTTTTCTGTGTTTTCTCTGTCTCTCTTTTTCTCTGCTATTTGACAGCCACTACATTCAAAACCATTTTGCTGAGTGAGGCTTTTGTGTGAGGCCCTGAGTTTCAGCTGCAGACCAGAGAGCCAGGGTGTCATCATAGCAAATGACTAAGTCCTGTCTTTTCATAACTGAGCAGCAGAACATGCAGTATCTTCCAATGAAACTCAGCAAAGGTTCCTCAGAGTCTGGAATATCTATTTAGGCCCCTTATTTAGTGGAGATAAATTAGTGTGACCCTGGGTAAGTTACTTAACTCTGTATGCCTCAGTTTCCTCATCTGTAAAATGAGATGAAGAAGAAATGGCAAACCACTCCAGTGTCTTTCCAAAAGAAAAAAAAAAAACAACCAAATGGGGTCACGAAGAGTCAGACATGGCTGAAAAACCACTAAACAACATATAAATTAGAAAACCTTTAAGATACTTGCATTTCACTGCTAAGTGTAGAAGTTCAGCACTAAGTGTACAAGACAAGATTGACACTCAGGTCTCCTGACTCCAGGTCCTGCACTGTACCCACTATTCAATGCACCCTTTTCCCCATAAAGCCGTATAATAGGAGTCTGAAGATCTTCCCTGCCCCTTGGCCACTTGATAGGCTTAAGTGAATTCGATGACCCTTCCTGATTTGAGAATATACTCTGCCCCCAATAGGCTGAATGTGGTCACATGGAGCCTGTGGCGGGAGGCTTCTCTTTCAGGAATGCCCACAGCTTATTACTTTGTGATTGGGCAATTAGTCAAGAGGGTTGTGACATTCTCTGACCCAGGAGAAGACTATATATACCCTGATGTGAAGTTTTGGTTTGAGGGGTCTCTTTGGGAAGAGTTGTGTGACTTGGCCAGATGAGACTCTAGGCAGCCATTGAGCCCCCCCCACCTTGAAAACCCAGATGTTGGTGCTTCCCCCTCTGGTAACTAACTAGGTATGGATGCAATGGTCAGACAGCTGGAAGCCCATCTGCCGATCACTTTCTCTGTCTGTACTTTTTTTGTCTGCTTATAATTTCTGTTTGTATTCTCTGAAGTTCAGGGTGCTGAAAATTTTTCCCCTGAACCAAGTAAATATGTTTGGTTAAAGTAGGATTGTTAACCCATTTTGAAATGCTTTCCTTTAGAAAAGCAGACCTAAGGGCCTGTGCTAGCAGCCATCCTGGGTATGCTAGGGTGCTTGCTGCTACAAGTGGTAGGCCTCAGTTTCCTCATCTGTAAAATGGGGGTAATAATAGCATAGGGTTGTTGTGAGGCTAAAATAACATTTGTAAAGTGTTTTGCAAACCTAGCTATTACTACTGTTTGCTTCAAAGGTTTCTAATTAATTCCTCACAATTAAATGAGGGCCCAAAATGTGCTTCCTGAACTTTAATGGGTTTCAGCGGAATATGTATATGCAAAGTCTGCTGTTCAGCTACTATAATAATCCTTGCACTGCCTTCCTCCTGGGATGCTTTGCAATCCTTAAAGCATTTTGCAGAAGTGAATTGTTAGCATTATTTCCCTCTAACAAAACCTGCTTTGGGAGAAAGGCTCTGGTATGAGTCATTTACACCAGAGTGTGAGTGAGTAATGTGTTAACTTTCCCAGGAGCATTTCTATCTTATCTCTAATTAGGCCTCCAATAGTAGAGAGATCACTGCATTTAGAATTAGAAGAGACCTAGATTTGAATTCCAGGTCAGATATTTTTTAGTTTTCCCAATAAACCTCAGTTTTCTCTGCTTTAAAATGGATCCTTACACCACCTACCTTTTAGGAAAGCTCTTTGCAAACCTTAAAAATCACAGAAAGGTACAGATTCTACTTCTTTGGCAAATCATTTCACTCCCCTGTGTCTCTGTTTCTTTCAGTATGAAAGTGTTGGATTAGACAATCTTTAATATATCTTTCAGTTCTAACAGCTATCATAGCAGCCAGTCTGTGATGGTACCTCCCAAGCTACTAGGCTAATTTTATAGGATTTCTCCATGCAGAGGTTTATCAAAGACCCCCAAAATAAAGTATTATCCTCGTGTCTGGTCACCAAGCCAGCAAACCATTGTAAACAGGACCCCTAATGCAAGATCTAAAATGCCTGTCTCAGCTGTTGAGTAATCTTTGCTGGGCTGCTTCCTAAAATTACCCAACAACAACAACAACAAAAAAAAACCCAACCCATCAGCCCAATTCTGTTTCACAGGGGTCACGTTAACAGTAAGCTACGGAGGAAAGCCGAGTCTATAGAGGGTATCTACCTATCCTTCAGTAATGAATGGGTAAAGCAGAGGAGCATCTTGCTGTTCTATTGAATTCAGTTCAACAAACATTAACCCAAAACCTACACTGTAGCTTTACCACAAAAACATCCCCTGGTGCTTGGGTCAGAGGTAGCAGGGAGCACACTGAACAGGGTAGGAGATGGCCTTTACCCAAGCATAACATATTTAACGTTCTTCTGAAGTGCATGATTGATTTAATATAAGAACAGGGGGATTGGTCCCATCTCCTGTTCTAGACAAGACTTGAAAAATTCTGAGTGAATAAGTTATTTTGAATATTATAAATACCCAAATTAATTATAAGGGGCATATGAAGAAAGATGCTATCTCCATCCAGAGAAATAACTGATAAATAGAAGTATGTATAGAATAATTTTACACATACATATACATATATATATTTGGGTCTAATGGTAGCCATCTTTAGGGAGGGGTGGTGGGGAAAGGGAAGAAAAAAGAATATGCAGGATGATTTTGTTGTATATTTGAAAGAATAGCAAGTTGCATGTGGTAGATTTGCAGTTTCATATGCAATCAGCTTTTTTTATTGTACTGTGTTGTAGAAATGCTTCTTTCATTCCATAAATTAAAAATAAATTTTTAAAAAAGACTTGAAAATGTCTCTCTCCCTTCATAAATAATTCCATATATACTCACCTGTTGCAAGGTTCTAATTCCAAACCCTACCCCCAATGGGATATAAACCTCTTAAGGGAGGGGACTGTTTTTCCATTGTTTCAGTTTTGTTTTTTTTTGCTTACCCAGTACCTGACATAATAGGTGTAGCATAGTAGGCACTTAATAAAGGTGATTTGGACATAGAATGCATTGGATTAAATTGAGATCTCCCATCTGTAGCCTGTTCTGGTGCCCCATATAGCAGAAGAACAGGCCCTCCAAAACAGCCCAACTTGGGATCTGCTGCTACCACAGAAAGTGTATTGGGGGTAAGGGGTCTGGGCCAATGCTTCCTTAGGCCTAAGAAAAATCACACTCAAGCTAACAACATGATGACAGCCCTCAAAGGAACATGCTGCTCTTTTAAGTGATTGTTCTTGCTTTCAGAATATTGCACTAGATGTAAGCACTCCAAGGCATTAGTACCTGGTCTTCTCTGGCTCACATGTTTGAGCCAAAGATCTAATGAAATGGTGGAGGCCAGAAGAACAGGGAAGCTTCTTCTGGACAATTGTTGGGAAGATACAAGCTATGTATTAAAGGCAAAACATGGCCAAAAGGTGACCAAATAGTCTTGGGGAAGAAATAGGAAGAAAGGAAGGAAGGAAGGAAGGAAAGAAGGAATGAAGGAAGGAAGGGAGGGAGGAAGGAAGGAAGGAAGGAAGGGAGGGAGGGAAGAAGGGAAGGAGGAAAAAAGGAGGGAGGGAAGGAAGAGAGGAAGGAAGGAAGGAAGAAAGGAAGGAAGGAAGGAAGGAAGGAAGGAAGGAAGGAAGGAAGGAAGGAAGAAAGGAAGGAAGGAGGGAGGGGAGGAGGTTGGGTCTGAAAAACTTTTACTCCTTTTAAAATCTGAACTTAAAACTAAAAATTTTTTTCTGTTCTCAAGATCTGTCCCACCTTATCTCACTGAATCTGAAATCTCTTGGAAGGGACCTTGGAGATCATCTCATCCAAACTCCCCATTTTACAGATAAGAAAGCTGAGGTCCAGAGAGGTTAAGGCAGTGTAGTATCAAATGGATGGAGCTCTAGATTTGGAGTCAGGAAAATTCGAATCCTGCTTCAAAGATTTACTAGCCCTGTGACCCTGGGAAAGTCACTTAACCTCTGTTTGCCTTAGTTTCCTCATCTGTAAAATGGGGGTAATCATAGCACCTACTTCACAGGGTTGCTATGAGGATCAAATGAGATAATATACATAAAGTGCTTTGTAAACCTTAAAGTGCCAGAGTTACAGTCCTAGCTTCATCAATAGCTAGCAGCATAATCACATGCAAGCCAGTCCATTTAAACTCTCTGGCCCTCAGTTTCTTCTTCTGCAAAAGAGGCTATTACCCTCAGATGATCTTTAAGGCCTTTCCAGCTCTATCATTCTATAACCCATAATTTTAACAAGCACTCTCTAAGTCACTTGAAAATGAGCAGAAAAAGAACTGGGACTGCCTTCTCCTCCCTCTTCCTGTGGCTTCTGTTACATCTGCCTGCCATGAATTTGGTTTCAAAAACATCACAGCGCCATTTGTGCTTAAAAAATATTTTTCAAAAGAAAACCATAAACACAATGAGAAACTCTGGGCCTTGGGTGATTGTGCAACTGACATGTGCTAGCCAGGTGTGGGGAGAGCAGCTTGCTTCATTCCCCAGAGCCTGGAAGCCCACAAAAGGCATAAACGAATCCTCAGATGGTCGTGCCCCATCCTGTCTCGTTGCTTCCTGGCGGCTGTCAGGACGTGTTTCTCAAAGAGCTCTTCATTTTCAGGACCAGTGATTTCTCACTGAACAGACCCAGTTGTTAATTCAACATGAAGTCACCCTGCCCTGCACTTAACTGACGAAGCGGTCTCCCAGGTGGGGAGTGGTAGCCCCAGCTCACCTGACATGGTGCCATTAGGTGAGGGGAGGGACTCATCCCTGCAACTGACTCAGTAGCTTCCTTTTGGTGACACTGAGTCAGCCAGTCCCCAGAAGGGCTTGATAAATAGCAGTATGAGGCAGGTGTTGCCTTTGGGTACAGGGACCACAATTTTTATCAGTGCAAAGAAATAGATGGCAGGTTTGAGAAACCTATGAGAGAAACAAGTTTGAGAAGGAAAGGTAACATGTTGGACAACAGTCAGAATCTAAAAAGATCTCAATGGGTGAGATGACTGCCAAGTCCTCTTGATTCTACCGCCACATCACACAGGATGGAGAAACAGCTAACTGACAGTTTGTCTGAAAAAAATCTAGATATCTTAGTGGACCATAAACTCGATATGGGTCAAAACATAGCACGGCAATCAACAAAACAATTATGATCTTAAGAGATGGTGTTCCTGCTGCAATCTGGCCTCCACTAACTATAGACAAAATACCAATAAGCCTGCATGTGGAAAAAGATATCCAAAGGGTCTGCCCTGCATATATAGTCATGGTAGTCAGAGCATGCAAAGTAGACCCAACTAAGCTAGTGACAATACTATCCTACATTTACATAAAACTTTGTAGTTTTCAAAAATCTTTCATAGGCATGATTTGATTTGATCTCCACAACAACCCTATAGGAACAAAGGGTAATTCTTTCCATTTTCCAGATGAGCAAACTGAGTCTTAAACAGGCTAGGTGACTTCTTTATGATCAAAGTGAGGACAGGAACCCAGGTTTTCTGATTCCAAGTTGAACATGCTTTCCACTACATCTGAGCAATTAGGCTAGCTTATCTTCCCCAATCATCAATTTGCATTCCTACACGCCTATTAATTCCATGATGGGAACTAATCTGTGTTAGTAACTGAGTGCTTTAAGCAGAAGGTATAGAAATTAGTTAGAATGGAACAGAATGAAAAAAATGGAACTTTCATTCTACAGTAGGATATAACATAAACAGAAATTACTAAATGCAAGCTAATTCATGGAGAGAAAGGACTAACTAGGAGAACAGGGGATGGCCCTAAGTGGCACTGTGGATAGAACACTGGGCCTGGTGTCAGGAAGACCTGAGTTCAAATCTAGCCTCAGACACTTATTAGTTGTGTATCTCTAGGCAAGTTACTTACCCTGTGTCTGCCTCAGTTTCCTCGGTTGTAAAAAAAAAAAAAAGGCTCATAATAGTACCTAACCTCCCAGGACTATTGTAAGGATCAAGTGAAATCATAATTGTAAAGTGTTTAGCACAATACCTGCCAATATTAAGTGCTTAGCACATAGTAGGTGCTTAGCACATAGTAGGCATCTAATAAATGTTGTTCCCTTTCTTCTTCTCCTCCATGAAGAAAGTGGCAGCTGGGCCAAGCCTTGAAGAAAGCCAGGAAGGCTACATGGTAATGGTAAGAAAAAAAAGTGTATTCCAGTCTTAGCAAAAGCCTGCACAGGGGCAGGAGATGAGATGCCAAATTTAGAGAATGTAGAGTAGATGAAGAGGAATAATGTGAAATCAGTCTGAAAAAGTAAGCTGAAGCCAAACTGTGAAGGGTTTTAGATGCTGGTGTGAAGAGTTGGAATTTTTATACTCGAGGCAATAGGGAGTCAGTGAAGATTTTTGAGCCAGGCATTGACATGGTGAGATAAGTCAGATTCAAACATTCCTTTTTTAAATTTTTGTTCTAAATTTGATAAACACCAAACAAAATAACATTTCCATTTACATAGTAAAAAAGAAAAAGAGGAGCCTTTATGAAACTGCAGATATCTCCTTCATGTAGGATGCTTTCCTTTTTAAAATAGAGTTCAACCTATAGCTTTCAAAACTATCCTGATTGTCCGCATTTCTTTCTAGTCTTCCTTCTATTCTCTTCTGCATATTAAAAAAAAAAAGATTCCTCAAAGATTCGTACATTCCTAAAGAGATGCTTTAGGAAGATTGTTTTGGCAACTGCGTGAGGATGGATGGGGGGCAGGGGTGCAGGGGGAAGAGAAAGACAGGATGCAAGGAGACTAATTAAGAGGTTGTTGTAATAGTCTGGTGGAGAACCAATAATGGCTTACAGTGGGGTGGTGGCCATGTGGGTGGAAAGATTGGGTCAGATGCAAGAGACATTGTGGAGCTACAATCAACAAGACTTGGCAAATTACAGATTACTTGGCCATATCTCCAAGTGCATATGGAAATTCTGTGTAAAGGAGCATCTATCATGATAAATGACATTGCCAGGGCATTTGGGAAGCGCAGAGAGAAGATTATGCCACGGAGGCAGCCGCATACTTAACCTTTACTTCTTAAGGATTACCTCCTTCATACAGAAACAACTTTCTCCTACCACCTTCTCGAGCTTCAGACCCCTTATTAGTATTACCGGTGTGAGTCATCAAACAGGTTAATTTTCGTTGTTAGTGGTGGTGGCGGCGTTTTTTTCTCATTGGTGGGGGATAAACTTGCCCCCTGATTGGCTATCAGCAAGTTTTTGCTAGCTATCTAAAAGGGGGCTCAGGTGGGTGGCGGATGAAGGCGGTGCTATAATGTGTTTTGAGTCACTAAGGAAACCGATGATTGGGGACCCTCCTCCCCCTCCCCTGAGCTCCATCCTTCCCCCAAATACTTTGGAAATGTGTAATTTTTTCAAGTTTTGACTTCCACCCACACGGCCCCAGCCCCCGAGCTTAATCATTTGGAGATCTCAGAACGCTCAACTTTCGAGATCAGCATTTGGGAAGGAGTGACCTCCGCCAAAGCCATGTGTGTTTGCAATGATTCATCACATTGTCTGCAATCGCCTCCAAAATAGCCCTTATGCAATATGGGAGCAGTAAGATCCTCACACTGGGGCTTCCCCTCTTAGTCACTCTCCACTTCAATTCATTTCCACGGAGCCACGGGAACTTGATTCGGAAAGACATGAGTTTGAAAGAGGAACTGGAGAGATTAGGAAACGGGCGAGAGTTTAGCATCACTTCTTTGCAACTTGGATGAGGAAAGATCACAGCTGTTAATTCCCCTGTAGAAGTGAAATGTGCGTAGTAGACAAAAAATCCGGGGGGGAAAGTTGCTTCATTTAGGGGGGATGGGGATCATTGAGGAGTAACTTAACTGGGCCTTTGTGTTTTTGCCGAGTTTCCATTTTCTGGTTTGTTTTGGCCTCTAGAAGTTGGTCTGTTGCTATCCTGGATGGAGAAAGAACAATGAGGCCCCAGGCTGAGCAGTCCTGCTGAAAGAATCCCGCAATGGGATGGGCCAAGAAAGAAGACCAAAATTCTGGGGGTGAAAACGAAGGGACCTAAGAGGCCATCTAGATTAATACCTTCATATTACAGATGAGGAAACTGAGACCCAGAGAGAGAAAGTGGCAGGTAATAACAAAGCTGTGATTTGAGCCCAGCTCTCCCATCTCCAGATTTAGAGTTCTTCCCACCATGCCATATCAAACTATTTTCAAGCTGCATTATCAGTATGGTATATGGTAGAAAGAACACTCAGCTTAAAGCCAAAGAACTAGGGATTGAGTCCCAGAAGCCTTTGTAACCCTGAAGTACAATGGAAAGACCAATGGCTCTCAAGTCAAAGGAGCTGGGTTCAAATCCTTCCTCCGACTCTTTTGTTTTTGTTGGGTCATTTCAGTCATGTCTGACTCTTCATGACTCCATTTAAAGTTTGCTTGGCAGAGATCCTAGAGTGGTTTGCCATTTTCTTCTCCAGCTCATTTTACAGATGAGCAAACTGAGGTAAACAAGGTTAAGGGATTTGCCCGGGGTTCCACAGCTTAGCAAGTGTCTGAGGGCAAATTTGAACTCAGGTCTTCCTGACTCCAGGCTAGCTGCCTCTTGTAACTTCATCTATAAAGTGAGGTGAACTAAATGGCCTCTGAAGCCCCTCCTAGTTCTAGATCTAGGACTCTGAAACCGTAAGTTATTTAGCCTCAATTTCTTCATCTGTAGAATGAGAGGCTTGAACTAACCCCTTTCAGCTCAAAAATCCTATGATCTCAAAATAAGTTTGAAGACTTGAAATCAAGGTCCTCCATTGCTATTTCAAAAGACTATGAAGCTGAAAGGGATGCTGAAAGATCAGGTGTTTCTTCAGAAAGGATTTCACCCCCATCACCCCCTTACCAATGGGAACTTTATCTTATTTTGAATGACCTACAAAGAAGGATATTCCAAAGATTTCCTTGGTAATTCACCCTCAACTGATACCAAAAGATCCTCTTTCCTATGGAAACCTGAGTCTCTCATGCCTGCAGCTCAAGTGTGAAGTTCAGCATTGTAGTATGAGAGAAGGTGAGATATGTTATTCAAGCCCCGCTGCTCCAAAAGAGAATTTTCATAGACTATCAAAGCTGAAAGGGACCTTGGACCTCGTCAAGTCTAACCTCATCTGCTCCAGGAGAAGGTCTTCCAAAGCAAATGAATTTTGTCTATGATTATTCAACAAGTTAGGGGTAGAGTCAAGGATCCACCCCAGGCTTTGCTGGCATTGCAGAGGCCAGTGTTCTTAATGGACCATAATACTATCTCCTTCTCTCCTAGGAAGACAGGCCCTCTGGAGTTCCAAGATGTACATGCTGTTTTTCATGGTCCCTAGCAACTGGAGATCATACAGATGATAAAGAAACCACCACATAGCACAAATCATTTCTATGTGGCCAAACAAGCAGGCTGTGTCTCATTACTTGCAGGTAGTACATGGCATAAAATGTGTCCACAAGGATATGTGTGACAGGAAGAGGGCATGGCTCAGACATGGGGAAAAGAGCAAAGGATAAAGGATGAACATCTAAGTATGAACTAGGATCAGAAAGTAATCGATTCTGAACTGGAAGAGACCTTTGAACTCACCTCGATGTTAGGTGGTGGTGTGGATAGAGTGCCAGGCCTGGAGTCAACAAGACCCATCTTTCTGAGTTCAAACCTGGCCTCAGACACTTACTAGCTGTGTGATCCTGGGCAAGTCACTTAACCCCGTCTGCCTCAGTTGCCTCATCTGTAAAATGAGTTGGGGAAGGAAATGGCAAACTACTCCAGTATCTTTGTCAAGAAAACCCTAAATGGAGTCAGGAAGAGTTGGACCGGACTGAAACAACCGACCAACAAGAATCTAGATAAAATTTAATTGTTGTGTTTTATTTTTAATGTAAAATTCCTTCTTAGTTCAAGAGCTATACAAAAAACAGGTGGCAGGCCAGATTTGGCCCTCTACTGTTGTTTGCTGACCCCTATTGTAGACCAACCCCCTCATTTCTGACACCAGGGACTTGCCCAAAGAAGGAAGGAAACAGGTACTTACTAAGTACCTAGTATGTATTAAACTCTTTACGAAAGATATCTCATTTGATCCTCACAGGAACCCTGAAAGGCAGTTATTATTATTCCCATTTCACAGTTGAGGAAACTGAGGCATACTCAAGTTAAGTGATCTTTCCAGGGTCACACAGCAAGTGTTTGAGGTTGGATTTGAACTCAGTTCTTACTGACTCAAGGTCAGTCACTCTCTCCACTGTGCCACCTAGGTACAAACAACTAGTAAATGGTAGAAGTAGGATTTCAGCTCAGGTCCTCTGATTCTTTCCATTCCCTCACATCCAGGAAATAGTAAGAGTCATACTTAAGAATAACATTCAAAGGGCAGCTAGGTGGCACAGTGAATAGAGCACCAGCCCTGGAGTCAGGAGGACCTGAATTCAAATCCGACCTCAGACACTTAACACCCACTAGTTGTGTGACCTTGGGCAAGTCACTTAACCCCAATTGCCCTGCCTTCCCCCCACCAAAAAGCAAAATACATATATATTCAAAGGCCCATGGAGTGTAGGATAAGTCCTTATGGAAGGATATGGATGGGGACAAGACAGGACCAGAAAGTATAGATGGGTTGGAATCTGAACGAGTAGGGACAGTGGCCACCCACTCCACCCCCAATGTGTGCAATCCCAAATCCAATGAAGTATCAAAGATTCTTCCATTGGTGAGTTCCTTCTGTGGGGGGGACACCCTTCTTTTCCCTCAGCCTACGCTTTTGACTCTCAAGACTTTGCTAGCATGGGGGGAGGGAGGGAAAGGTTGGCGTGGGACACTTTCCTTGTAAATATGACCTTACCCCACTAGAAGGTAAGCTCCTTGTGGGCAGGATCTATGTTTTCTTGTGGCTGTATTTGTATCCCCAGACATTCACCCCAAGCCTAACACAGAGTAAGCACTTCTTAAATGTCATTGCCTGACAATGAAATGCTTATCATGTGGATAGATGCAGTTAGTGGGACTACAAAGAGGAAATTGACTTCTTCCCCTCCCCTCCTCTCGTCCTCCCCCTACCTTCCCAAACAGACCAGAATTTATTACATTGTCTGGAATTCAAATTAGTCCTTGTGTAATCTAGGAGCCACAGAGAGCCAGACAATATAGGGATTCCCCCTCATCCATCCAAATTAATGTTGTCACCCTCCAATGTCATCACCAAGGGAGCCTCCACACTCAGTCCAGCAGGGTTTGCCTTGCTCTTTGGGAATCATGGCAGGGCTGTTCTTATAGAATGTAAGCTCCTTGAGGGCATGAACTGTTGAATTTTTGTCTTTAAGCCTTTAAGGCCAAGGACAGTGCCTAGCACAATAACAGGCAAGTAATAAATGTTTGTTGACTGAATGATTGCTATAACCACCTTGTTTTCAATTCCATTTATCCCAAGGCACTTTAGAGATCCATCCCACACCACCTTCATTTTTGTTGCTGTTCAGTCATTTCAGTAGTATCTCCCTATTTGTGGCCTCATTTGGGGTTTTCTCAGCAAAGATACTGGAATGGTTTGCCATTTCTCTCTCCAGATGATTTTTTTTTTACAGATGAGGAAATGGAGGCAAACGGGTTTAAGTGACTTGCCCAGGGTCACACTGCTAGTAAATGTCTGAGGCCAGACTTGAATTCAGGTCTTCCTTACTCCATGCACCACCTAATCCACTGCACCACTTAATTTCCCTTCATTTTACAGATGAGGAAACTGAGGTACAGAGAAATGAAATAGTTTGAATGAAATGAAATATAATCATGGGATTATACAATTAGTAAATCACACAGCTAGGATTTGAACCCAGATTCTCTGACTCCAAGTTCAGTTCTTTCCACTACACCTAATGTAAAATGCACAAGTCAATCAATAAGCATTTATTAAGCACCTCCTATATGCCAGTCATTGTGCTAAGTGCTGGGGATACAAAAAAAGAGGCAACAGACAAGACAGCCTTTGCCCTCAAGGAGCTTAATGAAAGTACCAATCTAAGATGATATGAGAGTTCCCAGGCAGGAGGGAATCATTATCATTGTTTTCAGTTCACACCTGATGTAAATTTATAAAAATCAATTAGAGAAATGTCACAGGGGGGCGGAGCCAAGATGGTGGCATAGCAGCAGCAACATATCGCAGCTCTCACATAGCCACCCCAAAATATCCATAAAATAGGACTCTAAACCAATCCTAGAACTCCAAAACGCACACAAAGATACTTCCCACTAAAG
>CM053580.1:499244035-499362805 GCA_028627135.1 Pseudochirops cupreus | reverse complement strand
AAAAAAAATAAAAAATAAATGTCACAGTAGTTTCTAAAACACATCCTATAACTAATTTTGAGTCCTCCACAAACATTATGCAGTCCATCAAGAGTCCTGGAAATTCTGGGGGGGCGGGGGGGGGCTGAAAGTTCTGAACTTCCAAGAAACCTCGACAGACCTAGTCCCCACCAAGCCACATGGATCTGACCCAATGACCCTCTCTTTTGATTTAGAAATCATCAAGGATCTCCCTATATAAAATCACAGAACCTTGGAGCTAAAAGGAACCCCCCCTCCCCCAGATCATCTAAGTCTAGAATCCTTGAGGATCAGACTGAAAGGGAAACTGTCTTTGAGATGACCCAGTCTAACCTGTTTATTGTGCTGAAGACAGGACTCGAGGAAAGAAAAAGCAACTTCTAATTCAAGAGGAAAGGATGTTAGACCAGCTTGCTGCTTTTCCTCTCTCTACCCTGTATGGGTTGGTTCATTATCACAAGACCCTTAAAACTCTGGGCCCCGGGGACAATAGTCTTTCTGCCCCTAAAGGGGAAGTATGCTCCCCACCTTGTAACAGGAAATCCAAGGACCTGGTGTAAAACCATGCGGTCAGAATTCCTGCATTTCCCCTTTCAGAATTGCCCAGGCTCCTTTTAACCATTTCCTTTGTTCATCAATGAGAGGAGTGGGAAGGGAATAAGCTTTTATGTAGCGTAGACTATATGCCAGGTATTCTGCTAAGCATTTTTACAAATATTATGTCATTTCATCCTCACAATAACTGTTATTATCTCCATCTTACATTTGAGGGAATTGGGTAAGCAGAAGTTAAGTGATTTTCTCAGGCTCACACAGTTAATACATCTGCTAGGTCATATCTGAACTCAGGTCTTCTTAACTCTAATCACAGCACTGGAAGGACTGGAGCTTGGACATTTGAGCACCGGGCTTGCCACAAAATACCAACATTATGACTTCCAAGCTCCCCACTTCCAAACCAAAACACCCCTTTCTGGCCAGCACTTCCTATATGTGTTTTCTCTCCCTATTAGAATGTAAGCTTCCTGTCTCTCTCTTGGATTTGTCGTCTCTAGTGCTTAGCACAATGCTTGCACATAATCAGCCCTTAATAAATGCCTTTTCCTAGTTTGCCTGTTAGATCTACAGATAAGGGAAGAATTTAGGACCAAAAAAGATATAGAGAATATTATAAAACCTAAAAGAGATCACTTTGATAATGTAAAATTTAAAAGATTTTGCACAAACAAAACCAATGCAACTAAAATTAAAAGGAAAGTAGAGAGCTTTCCTAAAGAGCTGAGCCTAATTTACGAGAATATAAATCATTCCCCAATTAATAAATGCTCAAAGGATATGAACAGGCAGTTTTCAGACAAATCAAAACTATGTATGCTTATATGAAAAAATGCTCTAAATCACTATTGATTAGAGAAATACAAATTAAAACTACTCTGAAGTATCAGTTCATACCTATCAGATTGGCTAATATGACCAAAAAAGGAAAATGACTAATGTTAGAGAGGATATGGGAAAACTGGGACACTAATGCACTGTTGGTGGAGTTGTGAACTGATCCAACCATTCTGGAGAGCAATTTGGAACTAGGTTCAAAGAGCTATAAAACTGTGCATACCCTTTGACCTACAATACCACTGCTATCTCTGTATCCCAAAGAGATCAAAAAAGTGGGGGAAGGACTTATTTGTACAAAATTATTTATAGCAGCTCTTTTTGCGATGGCTAAGAATTGGAAATCAAGGGGATGCCCATCAATTGGGGAAATGGCTGAACAAGCTGTGGTATATGATTGTGATGGAATATTATTGTTCTATAAGAAATGATAAGAAGGAGCATTTAAAAAAAAACTTAGAAAGATTTGTATGAACAAAGATTTGTATGTGAAGTAAGCAGAACCAGAAGAACATTGCACACAGTAACAGCAATATTATAATGACTAAGAACTGTGAATAACTCAGCTATTCTCACCAATACAATGATCCAAGATAATCCCAAAGGACTCATGATGAAACATGCTATTCACCTCCAGAAAAAGAATTGATGTTGTCTGAATACAGACTGAAACATAGTATTTTCCATTTCTTTCTTTTTTTGTTCAAGTCTTCTTATACAAAATGAATAATATGGCAATGTTTTCCCTGATTGAATGTATATAACCTACATCAGATTGCTTACCATCTCAGGAAGGGAGAAGAAGAGGGAGGGAGGGAGAGAAAGAATTTGAAACATTAAAATGAAACTTTTTTTGAAATGTTAAAAAATTGTTTTAACATGCAATTGAGGATAAAATAAAATATTATTTTAAAAATAAATAAATGCTTTTTCATAAGTTCATATCATTTTAATGTTCTTGTTGTTAGAAAGTTCTTCATTACATTTTGACAGAATCTTTCTCCCTATAATTTCCAGTTAACCCTAAGTCTTCGTTCCGTCCACTTGTGTGTTCGACCTTCATTTAGAAGAAGGGAAATGATAATATGACTTGCAATTGACTTTGATGAAGACAACTCTCTCTTCCTCATAAAAGTTCTTCTTTGAATATATGTCCCCTACTCCAATTCTTTCTTCCAGTCTAAACATGCCAGTGTCTTCAAGGGTTCCTTCTTATCTTACAGATTTCGTACACTTTCTGCTCTATACACAAGTTCTAGTTTGTCAATGTGCCTCCTAAAATGTGAAACCCACAGCTGATAATGATGCTCTGTGGTCTGGACTGAGCAGAGTGTCACCTTGCCACCTTCAGTCTGGAGACAATGCAATATTAGCACTCATACTGTATTGTGTGTGTGTGTGTGTGTTTACATATATATATAGATAGATACATATAGATATATATATATACACACACACACATATATATGGGGTATAAATGTACATTCCTGTACTATATATGTGGCATACATGCATACATGTATGTATACCTGACAAGATTGTTGTAAATTGATGCATATTTTATAAACTAATATATATCTAATCTAAATCAAATTTCTTGCCTTCTCTAGGAAGGGGGAGGGATGGGATGGAAGAGGAGGAGAGAATTTAGAACTCAGAATTTTAAAAGATATTTGTTTTTAAACAATTTGCATGTAATTGAAAAATATTTAATGAAATAAGAACATTTGAAAATGATAAGGTACATCAAGCATTTTGGAAATTTTAAATGTCAGTGATTATTGAGAACAACACCAAAATCCTGATGGCTAGCTTTAATCATAAGGCTAATCACTAGTAATGTTCAAGGGAAGGAAAACCCAAGATCACAAAAGGCACATTATCTCCAGCTTCTGTACGTTTGCCCATGCTGGTCCCCATACCTGGAGTTCACTCCCTCCTCATTTTAGAGTCTGTAGCTTCCTACAAGGTTCAGTCCATGTGCCAGTTATAACAGGTAGCCTTTCCTGATGGCCTTAGTTCTTAGTGTTTACTTTTGCTCCCTCCTCTTCAAATTATCACTACAGGGTGTCCCAAAAGTCTTAGTGCAGGATTTAAGTTATTAAAAGTTTTCAACTGCACTAAGACTTTTGAGACACCCTGTATATAATTTTCTATTTACATGTTATATTCCTCAACAGAATGTAAGTACATGGACTGCTTTTCATTTTGTTAGAATGAAACTCTGTACCCCCCAATGCCTTGAACATAAAAGTGTTAAATAAATGCTTATTGGATTTTGACTGGATTGGAATAAATCTTCCTGTAATCACAGAAGTTCAGTACATAGTAAAATGAGTGGATTGGATATAGAGTCAAAAGGACTTGGGGTCAAATTTCAGGCCTGCTGCTTTCTGCCTCCGTTCCCTAGGAAAACTCACTTCATCTCTCTGGGCCTTAGTTTCCTTACCTGTTAAAAGGAGGAGGTCATACTATCTGGCCTCAGGGCCTATGATGATATCAGTCCATGCACACAAAGAGAGAAGTGTTTCCCTTTCAGCAGTCACCTTTTTGAAAATCAAGAGAACATTTGCCTAGGACTAGTCTGTCACCAGACGGGCACTCCATGGTACTTGGTTCAGCAATTACAACCAACTCTGCTAGTTCCCTGGGCCTGGAAACATGAGGTTACTTAAAGATTCAAGGGGCCTCCCCTTTTTTGCCCAGCCATGATCATTCTGGTCTCCTTGGTTGAAGAGATGAGAGGCAATATGGGATGTATGGGAGTGTGGGGCTTTTTTTTTTCTTTTCTTGACACCCACTGGTTTTGGCGTTGCCTCCCACTTTCTTCTTCTCCCCCCCCAGTCTCCCTTCCTGAGTCACTCACTGCATAACTAACCACATGGTTTCACTTTCCAGAATTTCAGAGTGGGAAAACTACCCAATGTCGCTCATTCCTAGAAAGGAATCCCTTCCACAACCCATACAACAAGCAGAGTTGTTGTAGGTAGGAATTCTTTCACCTGGGCAAAAACAGTTGGGTGGAAGGAGTTTGCCATAGTAGTAAAGAGAACAATCAGACCACAGGTATAGTTGCACTGGGGAAAAAAGGGGAGGAAGTGGGGGGGGGACCACACTGGAAAGGTTGATCTCCGGCAACAGAGACTGCGAAGCAATGCAATCTTAGGGGTGGTAACCCAAGGCCAGATGGGGGGTGGGAAATGTCACAGTGTATAAAGGCAGTGGAGAATCACATGGTATAGAGAGTGAAAAGGACCACAAATCTCACCCCTGTTGGCATCCTGGGGAAAAGCCATAATCGTCTCACCCTAGTTACATTACTGCCAACAAGTGACCATTCAGTCTTTGCTTAAAGACTTCCAATGAAGGGGAAAATACTGCCTCCCAAAGCAAACAACTCCACTTTTAGACAGTTCTAATTGCTAGGAAGTGGTTCATTGTTGTTGGTTTTCTCCCACACATCAAGACTTAACTTAATCTGCTTCTTTACAGCTCTCATTATTGCTCCAAGTTCTGCCATTTGCAGCCAAGCAGAACAAGTTGAATCCCTTTTCCATATGCTAGCAATCAGGGCAAAGCAGAGAGTCCAGTTTTGTTTTATCACCAAAGGAGGTTCTACCCTGCTCCTAAAATAATGAAGAGAACCCACATCCTTCCCACCCATTCCTTTCTTTTCCTCACATTATCCAACTTGATACTAAATCATGCTATAACCAGAAGGTCTCCTTCCTCTCAATTTTATGGTTTATTTGTAAAGGTATGAAACACATAAGATGAAGGTATATCCCTGGAAAGCCACAACAGACTTGGAGTCAAAGACATATTAAAAGGAAAAACCAGAAACTATCAATGGAGAGAGAAAGGGGAAAGAGGGAAAATCAAAAGAATTTACCCAGCAGATCACTTGCCCCAATAACTACAGGGTGTTCCCAAAGTTTAAGATTATTAACACTTAAGCTACACTAAAACTTTAGGGACACCCTATATAGTGTTAACTTTTCCTGAACTCACTGATCCACTTTCTCCTACCAATGTGGTAGTATAGTCTAATAGAACTTACCTCACATCTCCAACTTAGACCTCCTAAACTCAATATGCCAAAAATGAAACAATATCGTTCCCCCTAAATCCTTCCCACCTCCTACCTTCCCTGTAGTGTTCCCTACCACATTGCCTATTGTAAAGGGAAACACCATCCTCCCAATCCTTCAGGCTCACCGGGTAAGAATCATCCCGGACTCCTGGCTATCTCTCACCTCACCCCACCTCCACCTCTCCCCCCCCCCATATCCAAGCTGTTGCCAAGGTCTTTCAATTTCCTTTCTATAACATCTCTCCATGCTGCTCCTTTCTACCTGTGACCCTGCCATCACTCTAGCACGGGATCTCATCACCTCACACCTGGATTATTGCAACAGCCTGCTGGTGGCTCTACCAGCCTCGAATTTCTACCCATTCCAATCTCTTCTCTGTTCAGCTACTAAAGTGATTTCCCTAAAGTTCAGCTCCAAACATGTCATTCCCCCCTACTCAATAAATTCCACGACTTCCCATTGCCTCCAGGCACAAATACAAAAGGTTCTGTTCAAAGTCCTTCATAACCTAGCTCCCTTCTACCTTACACCTTATTCTTACACCTTACTCCCCTAGACATACTCTTCAGTCAAGCGACGTTGGCTTCCCAACTGTTCCACAAATAAGAAGCTCCATCTCCCAGCTCTGGCCATCTTCTCTGGCTGTATGCCACTCCTGAAACACTCTCCCTCTACGAGTTTGACTACTGACCTCTCTGGCTTCCTTTCAGTCCCAACTAAAACCCCACCTTTTACAGAAAGCCTCTCCTAACACCTCTTATTTTCTGCGCTTTCTCTCTTTTAGTTATTTCTGTATTTCTTGTATATAGTTTGCTTTTTATGTATTTGTTTGTGTTTTGTTTTCTCCCATTGGATTTTAAACTCCTTGAGGGCAGAGGCTGACTTTCCCCTCTTTTTGTATCCCCAATGTTTAACACAGAGGTTGACATATAGCAGGTGTTTAATGAAAATTGATTGAGTAATTGATTGAAGGAATTCCAGGCTTTGAATTGGAGACTTGGCTCTGCCATATATTAACTACATCCAGACCAGTCACATCAACTATAAAAATTGATAGTGGCTAAATTAATGTAATTAGATCAGGGGAACTAAATCAGGGGAATGCTATAGAAATACTGAAGTCGGAGTGCAGTGAACAGTTGGATAAAATTTCTCACTACCCTTGCAGATAAGATGGAGAGAGATTTGATGAATAACAGTACAGTTGGGTTGGACTTGGAGTTGGTGGAATGGCCAATGAATAACAGCAAATGGATGAATGCCAACCTAGAAGCAGATTCCTAATGGAGTGCCCCAGAGATCTGCCCAAGGCTATAAACTACTCAACATTTAATCAGGGCCATGGATGAAGGCATGGATATCAAGCTTATCAAATCTGCCAAAACTAAGAGGTATAGCTAACATGTGATGACAGAATCAAATTCCTAAATGATCTTGACAGGATAGAAAGATTACCAAAATCTAATTAAGACTAAACGGAGTAGGAATGAGTATAAAGTCTTGCACTTGGGTTCAGAAAATGAATTGCAAATAAGATGGGGAAAAATACATCAGCTAGACAGAAAGTCATGTGAAAACATCCTGGGGGTTTTAGTGGGACTGAAAGTTCAATATGAGTCAACAGTGTGGCCTGGCAGCCAAAAAAAAAAAAACTAATCAGGTCTTAGACTTATTAATAGAGAGCTAATGTCAGATGGAGGCATGTCCTATTCCCATAATACTCTACCTTGCCCTGATCAAAGCAGGAGTCACCACATATTAAGAAAGATAATGCTGAGCCAGAGTGTGTCCAGAGGTTGGTGACCAGCATAATGAAGAGAATGGCAGCCTTGCTATATGAGAATCAATTAAGAGAATACGGAATGTTTAGTCTGGAGAAGAGAAGATTAAAAAGAGTTATAATCATTGTGTTGGTTTTTTCTTGGATTTTAAAAATTCTGAACTTAATATCTAGTAAAATAAGTATTTCCTTATACATAATAGAACAGAAAAACAAGATTGCACACCCCATTGTGAATCTCTATTGTGTAAAGTCTGATTTTTTTAAGTATAATAAATTCAACAGGTAACTTTCAAAGCTGTCCTACTTGTCTGTGACTCCTTATGACTTTCCTTCTGCTCTCTTCTGTGCACTTTTTCCCCTCAAATGCTTCCATGACCCTCTTTTCTTTTTAGCAACTCTGTCCTTAGCGCCCTGCCTCCTTTATACTTCCTCCAAGCCAAATTGAAAAAAAAAAGGGAAAACATGGAGTGGCTAGGTGCCATAGTGAATAGAGCACCAGCCCTGAAGTCAGGAGGACCTGAGTTCAAACACCGCCTCAGACACTTAATATTTAACGAGGCATGTAACCTTGGCCAAGTCACTTAACCCCAATTGCCCTGCCTTCTCCACTCCAAAAAGCAAAAAAAAAAAAATTTTTAAGGAAAACATAATGAATATACAGTCGAACAAGACAAATCCTCACTTTATTCATGTCCAAAAACGTATGATTTATTCTGTAACGAGAGGTGGGCAGCATGCTTCATCATTGCTCCTCTGGAATAGTCATTAGACACCATACTGATCAAAGTTCTTAAGTCTTTCAAAGTTGTTGGTCTTTAAAATACTATTGTTTGTCAACTAAAAGTAAATAAACAAATCAAATAAAAAATTTAAAAAATAAAATAAAATAAAATAAAATACTGTTGTTATTGTATCAATGCTGCTTCTCCTATTCACTTCATTCTACGTAATTTCATTTAAGACTTCGCAGGTTTCGTCCCTTTCATCATTTCTTCTAGAACAATGGTATTTCATTACTCTATGCCAGGAAATCCTCTAAGAGCTGAGGATTATCATAATTAGCATTATTTTCAATTATTCATGCAGTGCTTTAAGGTTTACAAATACTATCGGTTATCTTCAGGTTACCCCTGGGAGGTAGGTGCTATTATCATCCCTCTTTTACAGATGAGGACACTGAGGCAAATGGGAATGAAATGAAGCTAAAACAATCCCTGCCCACAAGGACTTTACATTTCTAATGGGTAAGGCAACACATACACAAAAAAGTATATACATCCGCAGCAGAAAGAAGGCAGCCAGCTGCCAAGGGGACCAGAAGGTTCCTTTCAACCCCAACTGTTGACTCACTAGATGTCCTAGGGCAATTTGCTTAATGATTTGGAACCTCTGTTTTCCCATCTGTGAAGTGGGGATAATAATACCTGCCACCTACTTCTGTGACAGGATGTTTGGGGAGCATTATTATTATTGTTGTTACTCTTGCTAATAATACTTTGTATTTGTATCAAGAGGGCCTTGAGCATCTCTTTTTTCAAAATACATTCACTCATCTTCAAAGGATCCCTGTGAAGAAGGTAGGAAAACAGTCTTGTGATACGGAGAGGGTAACTGAAGCATGGAAGACCTGAGAGGTTTCCCAAGGCCCAGGCCATCTCTAGAGTCAGAAATCTAATGACTCCAGGCCTTGTGGAGTGGATTCTATTGTTTTCACTTCTTCCAATACACTCTCTCAAAAAAAAATAATAATAATAGATGAAGGCAGAAAAGGAAGAAACTAGAAAAATTATTTTCCTCACTACCAAACCGACCTCAACCAATCCTCAGTCAATTCTGCCCATCCCAATAATCTAAATCTGATCAACTCTTGCCCACCTCCCCATTATCCTCTAAACCAGGGGCAGGGTGGCCTTGAGTCCCCACTTGAGGACGTAGAGAGCCACATGTGGCCTCAAGGCTGCAGGTTCCCTGCTCAAAACAGTAACTTTCTTCAACGCCCCTGACCAATCCCTAAGACCAATCTCCGAAATAAGCCTGATCACAGCCACTGACCATCCCCTCCCAATTATCTCACCTCAGACAAAAGAAGAAAAAGTTCTTTAGTGGGAGAGGAAGAGGGTCAATAGAGAGGAAATAAGACCAAAGCCATGGGAGAAGGGGGAGGAGAACGGAGGAGGAGAAAGGAAGGAAAGAGGAGAGGAAGCGGGAGAGGGAGAGGTAGAGGGGAGGAAGAGAGGAAGCTTCACCTTGACAAATACATTCTTCTAAGGAGTCAATGACTACCAATTACTCCCTTTCACAGCGCAGACTTTGAAAGGGAGCAAAAGGCAATGGGCGAGGAAGAGATGGAAAGATAAAGAAAGCCGAGAAAGAGGACACCAAGGGTAGCAAAGATGAATCCCTCTTCAGCCTACCCTTGTTCCTTCCCAGACTTGTTTTTCTCACATACATATACAAACAGCAGCTCCACCCCATGACTATACCTGTGTTTTCTTTTCCCTGGGTGTCTTGTTTGACTAATTACTGGGTCTACTTTCTAGGAGTTTATTCTTCTCAGAAAAGAAACCTATGTCATCTCTTCCTTACTGGGAGGCCCAAGGGGCTGCCTTCCCTGACCCAAGGAGATTGTAGCACAGAGGGAGAAAAGAGGCACACCCATGTCAGATTCAAGGAAGAAACACATTTCCCTTCCCTAGTCACCTACCATCCACTCCTAACCTCTATCCTGGAATCCTGCGAGCAGAAATCAGGGCCTGATGGATGGCCCAGCTGTCAAACACGGTGCCAAATGAATTGGACCCAAACCTGAGTAAATCTCTATAATTCCTGTTACCTGTTCTTTCCTGGTATCCCTAACTGCTAATGCCTTTGCCCCCAAATTGACTGGTATTTAGCCACTCTATAAATATTGGCGTTCACTTTATATCTATGTTTGTGTGTATATCCATCTTACATGTACTTGGGTTCTCCTCCACTAGAATGGAAGCTGCTTGAGAGAAGGGATCATTTTATTCTTTGTACTTTACATCCCCAGGTCCTAGTACAGTGCCTGGTACATGACAGGCATTTAATAACTACTTATCCATTGACTGATTTCACTTTGAGTTGAGTTTTCAACAAGAATTGTATGGGTGGGGAAACAGAGAATACTCAATGACCCTTTAATCTGCTCCATCTCCTAGTTCTGAGGTAGAAAAGCAGTTAGGTATGAACAGAGGCAAGGGCCTGGGTAAGGGGCTAAATTCCAAAGGTGTGGGGAGCTTGCAGTCTCTAGGGCCATATGCAGCGCTCTAGGTCCTCAAGTGCAACCCTTTGATTCCCAACATGTCAGACAAAGGGCCAGACTTGAGGACCTAGAGGGCCACACGAGGCCTTGAGGTCACAGGCTCCTCACCCTTTCAGGGGTGGCGCTTTGGTTGGTAGAACAGATTTGCTGGACCTATAGAAAGTTGAGAGAGGGGAGAAAGATTTTAAGTTTTGGTTGGGGGTGTTTTTTCTTTCTTGGATTCTGCTCTGGGAACTTTGCTAATCATTCTGGGGACACCTAGCTTTTATGCAATGGGCGTGTTCCTACAGAGGTGTGTGGAAATCACATTTCTGTAAGTTGATTCATATTTTGAATGTGCTAGAGGCCCTATCCTGTGGTGAATTATTTTGTAGAGTGAATGATCCTTTGGAAAAGTGAATGACCGTACCCAATGCTATCTTCAGTATGACTCTAGGGATTTTCATATATTAAGTGTGCTTAGAGCAGGAGTCATCTATGCTTCCCACCCATGGGTGCTTCTGGCATTGCTCATAAGATCCTAAATCCAGAACTGAAAGATACCTCAGAGACCTTTTAGTACAACTCCTTCACTTTCCAGATGGGGAGACCAAGACCAAGAAGGGTGACATGTCTTGTCCAAAGTAACACAAATTGTTAAGTCAGAGGTGAGATGTGAACCTCAAGCTAGTTCTGTAAGATGAAATAAGGAATACAATTCAATAAATAATCAGCATCTATGATGGGCCACAAACTGTGCTAAAGCTGTTAGAATACAAAAAAGAAAGTGAAAGACAGCCTGTGTCCCCAAGGAACTTCAAGGAAAGACCTTCAAACATACAAGGAATGGCTAGATAATTGCAATCCAGTTACTATCATAGCTGGGAACTCTCAAGGAGTCCATAAAGGGATCCCAGTTTCCATTGAGGATTTTGGGGAGGAGACCACTGAAGAGAGATGCATCTTTACTGAGGCGGAGGTGGGTAGAAGGCAGACACCCTATCTGGGTGTCCTAGTTGTGTTGGCTAATCAGAAAGAGTATTGCATGTTATTATGGATATTATGAGTTTGGGGAAGTCTGTATTTTTATGGGTGATTGCAGCAGCCATGATCGCAGCTACCTCACAAGGTTATTAAGAGGATCAAATCACATAACACGTGTACAATGCTTTGCCAACTTTAAAGTGCTAGCTTTTATTACCACCATTGATGGCACAGCTAAATGGTAGCCCTCATTGTAGCCTAAAACATCCTCTTAATATTGAATGATATCAGACATGGAAATAAGGAAGGATCTAAAAGATTTACTGCTTATTAATAGAGATAAAGGAGGTTGGGATATTCCCCTTTGGGGAGTTTGTTTGGTGAAGTACTCCAACCTCCTTCATGTCCTGTACAGGTGATGGCAGCAGCCATGATTGCTACTACCTTTGGGAGTTTATATGGTAAACTATTCTAAACTCTTTCATCTCCATAGTTGTTGGTGTTGTTCAGTTGCTTCAGTTGCATCTGACTCAAACCCATTTGGGGTTTTTCTTGACAGAGACACTTAAAGGGTTTGCCATTTCCTTCTCCAGCTCATTTTCTGGATGAGGAACTGAGGCAAACAGGGATAAGTAACTAGCCTAGGTGCACACAGCTGGTAAGTGTCTGAGGCAGGATTTGAACTTGTAAAGAGGAATCTTTCTGATTCCAAGCCCAGTGTTCTATTTACTATATCACCTAGCTGCCCTTCATCTCCATCATTAAGGGATTGATGGAAATGGAGAAGGTGGAGAAAGTGGGTAACTTGCACCTTAGAATAGATTACAGGAACTGAATAAAGTTGTCAGTGCTACAGCTGTCAACATGGTACACCAGGTAACCCAGTCCCCAGGCAAATAGTGTGGGGTTACTGACCTGGCCAATGCCTTTTTTTCTTTCTATTCCTGTGGCTGAGACTAGTCAGGAACAGTTTGTTTTTGCTAAAGAAGGATTTCAATATATCTTTACTATCCTTACTCAAGGTTACTGGAACTCTTCATATTGCCACAGTTTGGTGGGCAGAGACCTGAAAAAGGCCCCACTTCCTGAGGGCTTGGATGTCTTCCACCATATTGATTACACAATGTTGACTAGGCCTGATGAGGCCAACTCTATTGAAGAGACATGCTTTGTTACAAGACATTTGCTGATGGTGACACATGGAAACGAATGACAGAACTGGGAACAGCACCCAGATCTCTTTGTCTAATGTTGTCCCCTCAAGAAAGGTGTGACTTCCCTTTGTAGAGAGGGAAGTGATTTCTTCAAATGAAGATTTGAACCAAGGACCTCTGATTCCACTACATCACATTACATGAAAACTATTTCCTCTTGCCCCTTTGCTTTCTAACACAAAGGTCGTTCCTCTTTCTTCACTTTCCCACCTCAGTCAGTACATTGTGAAATCCCTAGTCTGTTCCAGAGAGCCCCTCCCGTGCTGTGTGACAACCCATCACCTGCTGCTTGTCTTGGCTGGAATGTACTCCCTCCTCACCTTCTCCTTTTGGAATTCATAGCTTTCTTTAAGATTCAGCTGAAGCCTTTTTTCATCTGCCCCCACATCCCCACATGTGCCTCCCTCTCTAAACTACTTTGTGTGTATGTGTATATGTTCTATACATATGTGTGTATGTGTATATATGTATGTGTCTAGTGGCAAAACAAAGTGTACACAAATGTGTGTAAGTATGTATGCATGCATGCATATATGTACGTGTGTATGTATGTATGTATGTGAGGTAGCTCAGCAGATAGAGAGTCAATCCTGAAGTCAGGAAGCACTGAGTTTAAATGTGGCCTCAGACACTTAGCTGTGTGACCCTGGGCAAGTCAAGTCACTTAACTTCAGTTTACCTTAATACACTGGAGAAGGAAGTAACAAATCACTCCAGTATCCTTTCCAAGAAAACCCCATAGACAATATTGATGTGTGATAGTCCACAAAGACCCAGAAACAACGAAATGATTGAACAACAGAGTTCATATTTGTGTATATAGTGTCTTTCCTCTCCCCTACTATGGCATGTAAGTACCTTGAGGGAAGAAAGTTTCATCTTTTTTGTCTTCACATCTCCAGCAACTCAAGTAGTGACTGACCCATCTTAAGTATTAACTAAATGCTTATTGATTGACTGATAAAAGATATTGCTTTTATCATTTGTTTGATAACAATGCATATATACGCATATATATAAACATATATACATAGATAGTGCCTAAGACTTAGTCTTTCTCAGAACATCTCTAAGAAGGAGAATAATTAAATAAATAATTTAATTAAATAATTAAATAATTAGAATTATCTTGACTTTGCCGATGAAGAAACTGAGTCTTTGGGAGGCTGAGTGGCTGTTAAGTATCTGAGGCTGGTTTCAAGCGCAGGTCAGGTCTGTAATCCATCCACTGGGCTCTGCTCTGCTTCTCAGGATGCTCTGATAACAACTAATATGTACGTAATATAGCCTTTGCAAAGCTTTTGATCTCCATTTTTTGACCTTCGTTCAATTGTCACAGCATCCTTGTGAGGTTAAGTATAATTCATAGGATCATAGGTTTAGAGAGAAAAGGAACCCTCGAAATGATCAAGTTGGACTCCCTCATTTACAAATGAGAAAACGAAGGGTCAGCGTGGCTTGCCCAAGTCACACAGCTTGAGAATTTGAACCCAAATCTTGCTGACTCTAATCCCACCAGTCTCTCTTTATAGGGGCTTTCAGTCTCTCGCCCTTCAAGGACCTGAAATCATCTTCTTCCTGTCTGGAAACTGGAAGACAGAAGATCAGGATCTCTATTCCCTCTCAAATTCACCAGCTCTGCTCCTCAATCTGATCAATCTCCACCAAAGAGGAGTGTCCCCACCTCATTATACTAGAGACTTGGGGGAATTAGTCAAGTCAGTCACTAAACATTTATTAAACCCTTTTGTGTGCCGAGCATTGTGTGAATTTCCCTCTGGGTGAGATCTGTCATCCCCTTCTCAGCTGAGTTGAGATCTCTCATTCTCAACGGAAGAACTCATTCACTAACGTTCGCTATTAGTTGTGATAAATAGGTTTGTTTGCTAAAACAAACAAAACAAAACAAAAAACCCTGATTTCAGTGGAAGACTGATTCTCCCCTGGGTTTGGGAAACAGTTCTGTGGTGGAGACCAGAGGCAAACAGCGTGACCTCTCAAGGTTCCCGGCAGTCCTAGGAGTGAGAACAAAGGGTACAAATCTTAAGGTCCCATTTATTGCCTGGGCTCTGTAACCTAGTGCTCTTAGTCATGCCCCAGCCCATGCAGAGAGGCTTCAATCCCTCTCCAACTCTGGCACACAGTTGAATTCCCACTTTAGAGGTTCTAGGGGTGGGGAACCTTTGACTTCAAGGCCACATGTGGCCTTTTAGGTCCTAAAGTGCAACCCTGGGCACTCGACCTAGAGAGTCACATATGGCCTTGAGGTTGCAAGTTGCCCCTGTCCCCCACCACCTCTCACCCCTACCCCTACTCCCCCACCCCTCTGACTATCCTATAGTACTTGTAACCAGGACCCTCGTCAGAGCAATGTTGAAAAGGGTCAACAGTCACCATCCATAAGCATACAGATAAATGAGTGGCAGTCATGGCTCTTCTAACACCGTGAAATTCATCATTATGCCTAGAACATTAGAACTAGGAGAGGCTTAAAAATCATCTTGTACGATCCCTTCATTCCATTTATGAATAAATTGAGGGTTAGAGACAGGAAGGTACTTGCTAAAGGGCTCACAGTGAAATGGTAGAAGAGCAAGGCTTGGAACCTATGTCTACGGACTTGCAACCCCACGCTTTTTCTGATATGGTCCAGTGCAAAGGCAAAGGCGCCAAAGTGTGGAGACTCGGGCTGCCTGGCCCAGAAAGATAGTCACAAGCATTCCCCCTGGGTTGGTTTAGGCTTGATGGCTGTCTGACTGTGATAGTGGATGGGTCAGGAAGAAATGACTCATAGTTATTTAGTCAGTGACTTGTCATTCTAGTACCAGGGGCCAGCAAGGGTGTAAGAAGAGGGCCCCTTTCTTAAAAAAAAAATTGTCTATTTGAAGTTCAGAAAATATTCACTTATAGGGTCTTAGATCTAGAGCCCGGAAGGGACCTCAGAAAGCCATCTAACAAACCTTTTCATTCTACAGTTAAGAAAACTAAGGCCCAGGGAGGTTAAGGCATTTGCCTTAGATTCCTCATTGGGAGCAGGATGTGAGCTCAGGTCCTCTCTCCAAAACCAATACTCTTCCCATTCTACCGTGCTAAGATCAATCATTCCTTTTTTCTCTAGCATCTGTTGGTGCAAAGTTTTATCCTGCATAAACCACACACACACACACACACACACACACACACACACACACACACACACACACGAGTTTAGCTATTTTTCACTATTGTAAGGGTTTGGGGGGGTTGCAGGGCTAGGGTTTTGACTGGTTGGGGTTTTTTTACCTTTTTGTATGTCTTGAATCCCTTGAGCAATCTGCTGAAGCCTACAGACCCCTTCTCAAAATAAAACACAGCTAGGTGACAGCAGCTCAGACATTTACTAGCTGTGTGACCCTGGGGAAGTCACTTAGCCCCTGTTTGTCTCAATTTCCTCAACTATAAAATGAAGATAATAGTAACAGCTGCCTCCCAGGGATGTGAAGATCAAATGAGGTAATAGTTGTAAAGCTCTTAGCACAGTGCCTGGCACAGAACCATGTAAGTGCCATATAAATGTTAGTTATGGTTGTTTTTTTTTAATATTTTATTTCTTTTTAACGTTTTTTCTTTTCAAATTTTCAGTTCTAAATTCTTTCCCTCACTCCAGCCCCTCCCCCACTTACTGAGAAGGCAAATATGATATCATTAATACATGTGAAATCATGCACAACATATTTCCATATTAGACATATTTCCAAAAAAGCAAGAAAAAGTGAGAAAAGTTCATCATAGCTAGTGATCATTAAATGTGTAAAATGAAAGCCATGGGAATAAAAAGGAAATCAATTATATTTAAATAGTTATCAAAATTTTTTTTTTTTGCTTTTTGGATGGCAATTGGGGTTAAGTGACTTGCCCAAAGTCACACGGCTAGTAAGTGTGTCAAGTGTCTGAGGCCGGATTTGAACTCAGGTCCTCCTGACTCCAGGGGTGGTGCTCTATTCACTGTGCCACCTA
Source organism: Pseudochirops cupreus (assembly GCA_028627135.1). Lineage (NCBI taxonomy): Eukaryota > Metazoa > Chordata > Mammalia > Diprotodontia > Pseudocheiridae > Pseudochirops > Pseudochirops cupreus. The sequence goes on along the minus strand of CM053580.1, from coordinate 499,346,056 downwards.
GCTGCCCCATCAAAATGTTTTTAAAAAAAAACAAGTTCCTTGACCCCTCAGTTAAGAACCCCCAACCAATATTTGCCCTTCAATGCTCTGAGGCAGGGGTGGGGAACCTGGCCTTGAGGCCTCAGGTTGGATTCATTCAAAGGGCTGAACTTGAGGACCTAGAGGGCCCCATAGGTTCCCCACCCCTGCTCTAACACAATCACAAAAGGACTTTACCAGCAAAGAGTTGTGTGACTTTAACTTAGTCACATCCCCTCTATGCCTCAATTATTTTATCTGAAAACTGAGGAGACTAAAAGAAAACATCTTAATGAAACAGCTGTAACATTCAGGCAGCAGTGGATGAGACATCAGGCAGAATGACCAAAGAACTGCTTGGTTTCAAATCCCATCTCAGACGCTTACTAAGTGTGTGACCCCTGGGCAAGTCAATTTAGCCTCAGTTTCCTATTCTGTAATTAGGGATAATAATATCATCCATTTTACAAGGTTATTAAGAAAGGTCAAATGGGACCATGCACATAAAAGTTTTTTCAAACTTTAAAGAGCTATATAAATATTAGCTTCTGTGACTTGGTCAGAGCTAGAAGAGAATTCTGAGAACACAGGATCAGAAGATACTCATTCTGTCCTTCCTTTGCTTTCCCTTACCTTTCGCTGACCCTCTGACCACTCTTCATCCATGTGCTCTCCTGCCCCTTCTGAGAAAGTGCTTGGCATTAATGGATGGTATTGTAATTCAGTTGTGATCCAGGGATGGGAAACCTTTGGCTTTTTCTGTGCTCTGTGATTGACCAAATGAATGTACTTTGTTTATGATTGGAAACTAATCTCCATTTGAGAAGAGACTAAATGAATGTACTGCCCAGGAGTGGGCTACTTTGACTTAATGTACTGTCCAGGGGTAGAGTAGTACCTGGATTGAATTGAGAACTTACTTGCTAAATGAACGAGTTACATTGTATTTTGATTTTCTCTGTTCTGTGAATGTTTTGCCTTAATCTGTCACTGAATAAATAGAGTTTGCTATGCTGGTAATCTGAACCTTGGAAGTTGCCTTTGCTTGGCATTACACTTGCATGTGCAAGTTTTCTTCATTAAGCAAGCTAAATTCATCTTCAATAACCCTTACTCCCCATTTCCTCTTTCAGATCCCCTCCCTATCTATCTCAAAGTAATTAATGCCTTCCCTCTACCTCCCTGACCTCTCTGCTGGAGTTTCCAACCACTTCCAGGTTGCTATCAGTCCCTCAGAGGCTAGTTTTTTTCCTTCTTCTAACTCCCCCTTCACCCTCCCCCCCACTTATTTATCCTTCCTGTGTTTACTACTTCTTTTAATTTCCTTGACTCTTTAATTTAGTTAATTAAGTTAAATTAGTTAACTCTTTAATTCATGTGGAAAAATATATTGGGAATAATGGCTTAAAATGTCACACTTTTGAAATAAGATATTTGCATTTTAACTGGAACCTTCTAAAGACAATGCCCCCAAAATAAAGCATGGTAGGAATTACAAGTGCTGAGCAGGTTTCTTCTCCAATCCTTCAAAATGCCTGTGCTATTATCTGTAGTGATACTCCCCATCTCTTATCCTGACAGATGCAGATGAAACTGGTGGTTGCATGAGTTGTTGTGGCCAAAAAAACTCATCACCTCATAGCCAATTACTAACGATGAGCTGTTCTAAACTTAGGTTTGCCCTGGCTCTGGGCACCTTCCCCCTCCTCCCACCACCAAGGGCGCTGTCTTCTCCTGTGTGAGATTATTGGCCGTGAGAAATCTGCCTTTCAGTCATTTCGTATCTGACATGCTTCTTTTGTTACTGTGCTGGAATCCTTTAGGCAGAGAAGGTATCAGGACCCAGAGTGCACTGGCTCCCACCTGTGTGTGCAAAGCTAGAGGTGCCTTGACTCTAAGCACCTTCTTATTCTGGTTAAATCATCTTCTATGGAGCTGAGCTCAGTTCTCCAGGAATCACCACCTGAGCATACTGGTGCTTTGTTTCTTATCTTCTGACTCACACCACTACTCACTGCATCAACTTAATGGTTCCAGCCAGGACACTGACCCTCCCTCCCTATTTGTTCACCACACACTCCTGAAACACCTGTTGTTGGGCCCCTTAAACTGGGACTGTCACAATCCATTTCATGTGGTTTCTATTATCTTCTGATTTGTGTAAAGATATATTTGCTTCTTAGAATTTTATAGAGACACAAGAGGCAGTGTCGAGTGAAAAAGAGGTCACCCAGTTCACCTTCTTTTCTTAAAGACAGAAAGTATGGGTTTCCAACCCCACCTCTGACTCATATTGGTTTTGTGACCTGGTAAGTCATTTCCTCTCAGTCCCCTGGACAACTGTCTAGAATTGTAAGTTGTAAAGAACTGCACTGATAGAAGGAATTTCCTCATCTGGGAGTTCCCAAAACCAAGGAAATCACAGATCTACTCCTTACTCCTAGGCAGCTAGGTGGTACAGTGGATACAACACCAAGGCTGGAGTCAGGAAGACCTGAGTTCAAATCCAGCCTCAGACACTTACTAGCTGTGGGGCCCTGAGCAAGTCATTTGACCCTGTTTGCCTCAGGCTTCTCATCTGTCAAATGAGCTGGAGACAGAAATAGCAAACTGCTCCAACATCTCCACCAAGAAAACTCCAAGTGGCATCACAAAGAGCAGGACACAAAAGGAAACAACCAAACAGCTTCAAAGGCCTTACCCCTGACCGCTCCACTTCTGAGAATGTAAATGAATGGGCATACACAGAGCTATATTAATAACTGAGAACTTTACCCTCGAAAGGATTTTTTGTATATTAGAAGTTTATTCCCTTCTCCCATATAGCATCTGAATTCACATTCACCCATAGAATCTCAAAGGGAAAACTCTATAAACACATACATAAGTCTTGTGATCCTCTCTGAAGAGGTTACCCAAGACTGCCTGGAAATTTAGGGTTGGCTACTGCCTTGTAGACCTATATAGGTTTAGTGGCATATTGATATACCCAAAAAACACCCCATTCCCCCAATTGTAACTTTATAAATAATTGTCCATTGAGGCCCAAATGGCCTCACAGTACTTAGGATCATAGGTAAGATGCTTTGTATCCCTTCTTGTTAGCCAGTCTTGCATATATGAAGAAACATTCCAATTCCATACTCTTATTCTCCTCAACCAATTAATACATTTCTCTACCTCCTTAGCAGCAGCCTTGACCCTAGCAAGTATACTTCCTCCTCCCCTCCCTTTTTCATCTCCCTTTTATGTGTTGTTCTACCCCATCCTCTACTAGAACGTAAGTCCCATGAGGGCAGGGGCTGACTTGTTCCCTTATGTTTATATCTCCAAGGCTCAGCACAGTACCTGGTACAGAGCAAGTGATTAATAAGTATATGCTATCTAGCTACCTATATCTATCTGCCTATCTATAGCTATTTTTCTATCTACCTGTCTATAACCGAGCAGCTAAGTGGCTCAGTGGATAGAGTGCCCTGCCTGGAGTCAGGAAGACTTATCTTCCTGAGTTCAAATCTGACCTCAGACACTTACTAGCTGTATGACTCTGGGCAAGTCACTTACCCCTGTTTGCCTCAGTTTCCTCATCTGTAAAATGAACTGGACAAGGAAATGGCAAACCGCTGCAGTATATTTGTCAAGAAAACTCCAAATGGGGTCATGAAGAATGGGATATGACTGAATAACATCTATGTCTATTTATCAATCTACCTATGTTACATGTATATCTATGTGTCTATCTCTCTATGTATAAATAACGCATCTATCTCCCTATCTATATCTAATTATCTATCTATGTGTTTTGGGTAAGAATGTAAAAGGACAGAACTTCTATACTGTACTGGAGAAAAGGAGATTCAGAGGATGGTTGCTGAGAATGTTTCTAGTGGCCTTTTCCATTTCCTGTAACTTGCCCCCACCCGTGGCTTGAGTTCTGCCTTCTGAGGTCAAACAGAACAAATGTGATCCTCCTTCCTCATGGCAACCCTTTGTATATTTGGAGGATAATTGTTTCGTATGTGCCCATTGTACCTCCACAAAGAGGTTGTAAGAAAGAAGCCTTTATGCTTCCTAATGGGATGTGATCCAGGCCAAGTAAGTTTGGATGGTGATTTGGGGAGATTCTCCCTATCCCCTAGGTCTGGAGAAGCTAATATTGTAGAAATAGTGTTGGAATTAGAGTTAGAATATGTGAGTAATGACAATAATTGCATTGCCTAACTCATAGGATTATTGTGAAAAAAAAAGTGCTATAGGAAATATGAGCTGTTTTAATTATTCTCCCACACAGATTTTTGAGTTGTAGGCCCTCAATAAGTACTCAGTGATTGATAAAGAGGCTGATGACCCCAGGCTGAGAAAAGTTCAAGTTAGGAAGTCACCCTCCACCAACATAGAGGCATTCATTCTTTTCTCAATCCCGGAAACTTCAGCTGGCGTTGATAACTTACAGTGGCCACCCTTCAAAACCAGGCTCAGCCCCATCATTCAGTCAGGGGTTGGTAGCAGAGACTTTCCCACAGAAAGCTCCTGAAAAGTTGAGACTGTTATGAGTTTGTAGAGGAAACCAGAGATTTCGCAAATGAAAACAACCCTCAAAAGAATTCTTCAACTGCTAAAGAAATTTGCTTTATTTGCATAATAAAAGCCACTTCTGCCTCTCTTCTTTCTTCCTCTTTCTCCTCTTCCTGCTCCTCCCCTTCCCACTCTTTCTCTTTTCTCCCCTCCACTATTCTCTCTTCTTATTCCTTATTCCCTAGGACTTTCGAGACAATAACCACAGAGACCATACAAAACCTCATAGAGTTGCCCACAGGCCCCAGAACACCAAAAAACCACAGCACCAAAGTGAAGCTAGTCCAGCTTGTAGGGCCTGCATCTCAGCAGGAACCTGAACAATAGGAGAGATGACTTGGGCCCCAGCACAGGGAGAAAAGGAAGGGAAGGGGCCTATGCCTACGGTTCTGACAAGGTGCCACCCATTGGCATCCAGGTGAGCATCAGGCCCAATCACAGTCAGCTGGAGCCAGTCAGATGGCACAGGACAGAAAGTGCTGAATTTAAGATTGACAAGACCCAAGTTCATATCTAGCCTCAGACACTGGCTGTGTGACCCTACGCATGTCATTCTCTCAGCCTCAGATCCTTTATCTATAAAATAGAAATAATAATAGCACCAACGTCCCAGAGTTGTTATAAGGATCGAATGGGATAATATTGGTAAAGTGCTTTGTAAACCTTAAATGCCATATAAATGCAAGGTTTTATTATTATTGTTAGCTACTAATAAAATAGAAGGCCCTCAAAAGAATGTCATTCTAGGGGTTTTGAAAGGTGTGTTTGTGCAAAAATATTTCCCCCATTGGTCTGCCACTAAGTTTGAAATACCCAGCATTAAAATCACCCCTTAAAGACTTCCAAAACAGTCCTGTTAAAATGGAGAAATATTACCTTAAATCATGGGTTCATAACCTGAGGTCTGTGAACTTACTTTTTTGTTAATATTTTGATACATATATTTTAATTGGTTTTCTTCTGCATTTAGAAATATTATTCTGAGAGGAGGGAATGGCATCCCATAGTAGGGACACAATAATTGTTTATTGACTGACGACAGACAGATCTGCTAAAGGGATTCATGACATAAGAAAGGTTCAGGAACCCTGGCTTCTAGAGTCAACATCAAGCCACCATCATTCTTTTACCCAGTGAAGTGTGAATTTTTTTTTATCAGACTATATGCAAAGAAATCAGTACCAGATACTGAAAGAGAACAGAGTCTAAAGTCAGAGGACCTGATACAAATCCTGCCCCTCAGACTTACTGCCTGTCCAGTCAATTGAGCAATAAACATTTATCAGGCTCCTACCATGTTCCAGGCACTGTGCTAAGCGCTAGGGATACAAAAAGAGACAATGTTTTGGGCAAATAATTTAATCTCCTTGGGTCCCAGTTTCCTCATCTATGAAATAAGGCATTTGGAGTGGGTAGATTCAATGACCTCTAAGGTCCCTACCAGCTCTAAATGCTTTGATTCTAATGAATTATTAGCTGATAGCAAAAAGTAGAAGGGAGGACTGGGGGGTAGGTGGGATGTGATAAAAGAGAGTTAAGTCATAATGGTGGCTCAGAAATTGGGAAAGTTCTGGAAAGTCTGATTAATGCAGTGACCAATGGTAATTTCAGGCACTGTTAGTGCAGCATGCCTAGTAACTCTTGGCAAAAAGGCAGCAGATGATGGATATTAAATGAGACACACACTTTTAGACTTGGCCAATACGTTAGTTTGCTTTGTTTGACAGTACTCAAATTTGTTAGCAGGAGGATTGGTGGGGGGGGGGGGCGGTACAGAGAGAATCATTGAGAGATGGCGATGACAATGACAATGAAAAGAGCATCAATAGAAAACATTTTTAAGAGAAAGTTCTAGAACATGAATTTCTAAATGTGTGTTTGGGTCAGGTTCAACCACGAACTGATCAAATCTGAGGTTCTGACCAATTCAAATCAGAGATCACTTGCATTTTAATACCAATTACCCCGTTCCCCAACAGGACACTCCCAAGGGAAATTTTGCTTGGGGCAATCATCTGTTGAGCATATACCTACCCTTATCCTTGGAGATTCCTGGCTGTTAGAGATAGGGAATTTTCAGCTCTCATGTTGCTGCCCCTTCTGGGTAAGAAGCTAAGCTTCCTCAGTCACTGGGGAGCTTAGAGCTGGAGGGAACCTTAGAGGTCCCTTCATTTTACAGGTGAGATAACTGAGGCCCAGGGGATTAAATGATTTACTCAAAGTCACAGAGATACCAAGTGACAGAGCTAGGATTGGAACCCAACTAATTCCTTTGACTCAAAAGTCTGAGTCCTTTCCACCATGCAAAAAGATGCAAAAAGACTTGGAACTAAGAACAGTCTATCATTTTACTGTGTATATATTTGTGAAACACTATTTAGAAAGTACCCCCATCAATAATTCTATTTCATTTATGTGCGTAAACACACATCTTGTTTCACAACACAAATAATGTATATTCTAAATGTGTTTGTGGCTGTGTACTTTAGTCCCAGAGAACCCTGGAGAATAAGTCCTTGCAAACATGTCCTTTCAAAGTAGGAATACCACCCCCACCCCACCCCACCTCCCATCCCATGCTCTTTATCTGTCCTTGGTATAAGGAAGTCCTAGGAACTGAGCCTATGTCAGCCTCAACATTCTTGAGTCTGTGGCTGAGCTGGCCTCTTTAGGATCCCCCCGACTCTGCAGTTCCAGCCGCTACTAAACACCTCTGAAATTGAGAACACAGTCTCCTGGCTGGGTTGGGGAGGCGGAGTGCTAGTGGGAGGAAGGCTTTAGGTCTCCAAACGTGAGGCCTGGAAACTCTAAAATGTCAGTGTCTTGGCTGGTTTTCTCAATGGTCACATGATACCCTGATGATACAGTTCCATTTAATTCAATAAGCCTTTATTGAGTGCTTACAGCGTACAGGACTTTGTGCTAGGTATTGAAATAGTAGTCTCTGTCCTCAAGGAATTTACTTTCTGCTGAAAGAATCAAACCTGCACACAGATAAATAAATGATGTGGGAGACCAGGACTGGATCTCTAATTTCATTAGTACAGGAAGTTCTGTAGTAAAGAAACTCCCTCTACCAATGTGGGTATGTACTATCTTTGCAATTACAGTCTTAGAGACTTACCTAGAGCACTAAGAGGTTAACAGTGGCTTTCCAGGGTCACACAGTAAGTACAGAGACTGACAGAACTTAAACCCACCTTCTCCTGACTTCCTGGCTCCACCTACTATATCACCCTTCCTCTATAAAGACTATAGAAAATACGTTGTGGGGGGTTGGAGTTTAATGCCAAGGAATTTAATGGGGGAAGCACTAACCACTGGGGGGGATCAGGAAAGGTCTCTAAATGCAAACATTACCTAAACATGCCTTTGTAGGCATGCCTTGACTTGGATAGATGCTTCTAAACAGACTTTTGCCAACCACAGTGGCTTCTCTGTCCATTGCTCAAGCCTCAGAAGCCCCTTCACTCCATGGGAGACCCAGTTTGCCTTATCAGTTCAGGCCACCTCATTCCTTGGGCCCATCACCAAGGCAACCCCTGTTGCAACGGGGGTCTTGTAACATTTGATTGCAAACCCAGTTAAGCAAGCTGCTTTCGTATGATGAGACTATCTTGAGTAAACAGCATCCTATGTACATGGCCCCTTGCTCAAGCCACTGAACATTGCATTACCCACTTTCACACACACAGTTTTGAAAATGAAAACTGACTCATGGGCTCACGATCAGATAACATTTAACTCATTTAAGTTTGCATGGAGTGGACTGATAGAGGAAGACAGGAGGGAATGGCAAAGAGTGAGCCTGAGTTCCACCTAAACTATGACTCTGCCATCAGCAAAGACCCTTGAATGTCGTGTTGTTCATAGAAGCTAAGAACCTTTGAGATGAAATCAATCAATCAATCAGTCATTTATCAAGCATCAGCTATGTACCAGGAACTTTACTAGGTTCTGGGCACATAGACAAAAATGCAAGTCATTCATTCCCTCCAGGAGTTTATAGCTAAAGGAGTACAGCATGTACATATATAAGTAAACAAATATGTGGGTGGGGGGCAGCGTACACAGGATAAGTGTAAGGTAACTTTGCTAACAGTAAAGGGAAAAGGGGAGAAATTAGCAGCTGGGGGTTAAAAAAGCTTCATATAGGAGGACATATGAACTAATCTTTGAAGAAGGCTAGTGATTCTAAGAGGAGGTGGTAAAAAGGGGTTCATGCTAGGAATGGGGTTAACCTGTGCAAGAATCCTCAGTAGCTTCCTATTGCCCTCAGAATCAAATAAAAAATTCTGGTCTGAAATTCAGAGCCTTCCATAACTTGGATCCCTCTTACCTTTCCAGTCTTCTTACCCCATACTACCTTTCTCCCCTCTCCATATTCTACAATGCAAGTAACACAGGTCTCTTTGCCGTTCCTCATAGTCTATATTCTCTATCTCCCAGTTCTAGACATCCTCACTGGCTGTCCACCATGCCTAGAATTCTCTACCTCCTCATCTCTGCCTCCTGTCTCCTCTGGCCTCCTTGTTCCCCCTTCTACAAGAAGGCTGCTCTCATCCCCTTCAATGTCGGTGCCTTCCCTCTGAAGTGATCTCCAATTTATCCTGTCTATATATTGTTTGGATATAGTTGTTGGCATGTTGTCTCTCCTATTAAACTGTGAACTCCTTAAAAATAGGGACTGTCTTTGTATCTCCAATACTTAGCAGAACGCCTGTCACTTGGGAGGCACTGAATAAATTCTTGCTGACTGATAATAACAAAGGCAAAGAGATTGGAACTGAAATATCATGAGTAAAGAACAGCAAAGAGGTCAGTTTGGTTCGAATGTAGTGTGTGTCAAGGGGAGTGATACCCAATCAATGTGGAAAGATAGACTGAAGCCTGATTTTGAAAGGCTTGGAATGCCAGAGGCATTTTTATTTTGTCCTGGAGCCAACAAAAAGGCACAAAAGGATGCTGAGCAGAAGAGTTGTGGGGTCACTGGTGTACTTTGGGAACTCTTAATGCAAGGGAAAGTCATATGGTCTAGAGAAATCATAAAGCACCTTGGAAAAGGTGGGCCTTGTCCTGGGCCTTAAAAGGCGAATGGAATTCCACATAATAGAAAGGTAATAGACTTAAGACAAAGAACAAAAAAATATATTTTTGGATGTAATCCACATGGTAATTTGCTTTCCTTGTTTCTATATCATGTTATTAATGTTTTAATTATGTTAATTATTAATTATTTGTTATAGACATTTTATTTTTCTTCACCCTTTTCCTTGAAGGATGGGAAAAAGATGGAGGGGACGAAGGAAGAAACAGAATAGCAAAAAAGAGAAAGAAAGAATCATTGGATCATTTTTTAAAGGCAGACAAGAGAAAAGAAAGGAGCACAGATAGGAAGGAAAGCTTTGAAAGCTATAGGTGACAAGCTATGCATGATGAAGATCTGCAGTTTCATACACAATCTCCTTTTCTGCTCTATTATATGTGTGTGTGAGATAGATAGATAGATAGATAGATAGATAGATAGATAGATAGATAGATAGATAGATGATAGATAGATAGATAGATGATAGATAGATAGATAGATAGATAGATAGATAGATAGATAGATAATGTTCATGGAAATGCCCATTTTTTTTTAGCATTTGTCAAGTTTAGAGTAAAAATATTTCCAATGCCAGTTTTGCCAGTGACTATATCCAAGCTGAGACAAGGACAGTTATGGAAAGAGGCCTTTAATAGAGTCCAGTACAGCGCTCACCTGGGAAATCACCCCCTCCAGCTCCTAGAATAATATAATCAATCCCCTACATGATACAAGAATCCCTTCTATACATCCCCCCATATCCAGCCTCATCTCAGTGATGGGGAACTCACTGCTTCACAAAGCAACCTAATTTGGGACAGATCTAATTATTTAAAAACTTCTTTATCTAAAGCTGAAATCTGACTTCCCATACTCATTGTTCCTCATTTTGTCCTCTGGGGTATAATTCCTTCTTAGCAGTGACAACCCTTCACTTATTTCTGAATCTACCTTACCTTCCTTACTGGGTTATAAATTCCTTGAAGGCAGAGATTCAATTTTCTGATGGTGGTGAGAGGAGGGGAGGGGCTGGCGTCTATGGTCTTAATTCAAAAATCAGGTTAGATGTGCATAGGGTTGGACTGGACCAACCCAAAATTAAAGAACCATGTTCTGGCCCAAGACACTTAATATGTGTATTATAATAACAACAACAAAAATAATTCACATTTTTAGAGTATATTTAAATGAGCTTTACTCCCAGTGCAAAAATTATTATCCCCATTCTGCAGATGAGGAAACAGAGATTCCATGACTTACCCATATGTCAGAGCCTGGGCATGTATCCAGGCAGTTCTCCTGAATCTAGTTGAAGCACAACTTCTATCACACCATGAGCTTTGTCCCAAAAAAAAGAAAGAAAGGAATTTGTGTTGTCATTTTTCACTCTTCTGTCACACTGGTGGCTCATGTTGGTCTTGTGGTCAACTGAAAACCCCAGGTCTTTTTCACGTGAATAACTGTCACACCTAAAGGATTGCAAACTGCTTTGCATTGAAGAGGCGTGGGTTTATGAAGCATATGATCTCTATCAGTGGGGCTCATCCTGGGGGGTCAGGCCAACTCAGCTTATCCAAGAGTGTGCTGGTTGTTTAACAACCAACTCTCTAGGAAAATTAAAATGCATGCAGGACACACTTCAAGTTTTACCTGCATTATTCACGTTTTCTCCACCACTTTCTTAAGTCTGGACAATTAACAAAATACTAAATCAAGCCCTGATTTGTAGTTTGGGGGATTTCTGACCTGTAAAAGCCCACACTGAAAAATTTAATAGATTTGTCAGCTCCAGCACAGCCCTCAGCTCCTCTGCCTGGCCCACTTTTGAGGCAATAAAATACGTTTCTGTCTTTCCTTGAAGGTGAGGTACCAGAGTCCCAGATCCTGCAGCTCTAGTTTCTTCCCACACTCCTCACACCACCCCCTAGTCAACTCCAGGAGACTTAAGCACCTTTTTCTTCCCTTTTCCACAGCCCCTTTGTGAGTACAGACAAGACTAACAGAACCAACTCACAGGAAGCTTTGGAAAATCAAGGGGGGTTGAGGGTGGAGGCTCCCGCAGGAAACCTCTGAAGGCCACAGGAAATTAAATACTCATCCCAGCTGTGAGGCCAGCCTGGGTTTTAACCACAGTGACAGATAGATACACACACACACACACACACACACACACACACACACACACACACACACCACACCACACCTCATGAGACTTCATTGCATTGCTCAGTCACGCCTACAGAAGATGATTTAAAAGTGTCCCCCTTCTAGGTTAATTTTAACCCACATGCTTCACCCCTGTCAGGTAAGAGAAAAACATAAGCAAAAGCTTAGAGAAAGACATAAAGAAGGATAATCATACGTAGGCATGATCAGAGAGCCATTTGGCTAGTCTGGAAACAATGCAAATGAATTGAATTAGATTGAATCTATTTTAACTCAGCTACATTGAATGCAGACAGGCTGTAAAGGCTGGTTGGGAGTAAAGCACAAATTACATGGAAGGTCAGGCTGAAACATCCTTATTTATTCCCTCAGGATGTTACTCTGCTCTGGCTAACCTGAGCATTTAACTCATGCCTCATCCTCCCTCACAACTCATCTCAGGTTGTACCTCCTCCATTATCTTCCCTAATTCTCATCCCTCCTTCAACCCATCCCCCCATTATTAGTGCTGTCTTCCTCCTTAAATTACTTTGTATTTTCTTATTTCTGCATATACCATATCCCTCCAGGAGAAAGTAAGTTTCTTGAGGGCAGGAACTGTTTCCCTGTTATGTCTGTGTGGCCAACCTTTGACCCAATATCTTGAGTGTGAAAGAACCAGATTACACCTGCGATTTCATCAGTGAGGAAGCTCCCCTACTCCTACACAGATGGACCCCTTCTCTGCAACTTCTAGTCCTGGAGAATGGCCTGGGGACATGGAGAAGTTGAAGGAACTTGTCCAAGTCCACACTACCAGACCCTCTTCTTGATTTCCAGGCAAGTTATCTATCCACTAGGCATAGCTTCTTTCCTCCTTTGAACCCAATAGAGACTTAACAAAGATGGTTGAATGGACTTGAAAGAGTCGTTGTGTGTTAATGCAGGATTTTTTTTTTAATCTCAGGTAACACATCTATTGAGCAGGCCAGGTGGCTCAATGGATAGAGTCAGGAAGACTCATCTTCCTGAGTTCAAAATACAGAAATAAGAAAATATAAAGTAATTTATGGAGGAAGACAGTACTAATAAAGGGAGGATGGATGAGGGAGGGGTGAGAATTAGGGAAAAGAGTGGAGGAAGTACTATCTGAAGTGACCTGTGAGGGAGGATGAGGAATAGATTAAATGATCAGGTTAGCTAGCAGAGAGTAAGATCCTGAGGGAATAAATAAAGATGATTTAGCCTGACCTTCCATGTAATTCGTGCTTTACTCCCAACTTCCTGAGTCCTAGCCTCAGACACTTACTAGCTGGACAAATAACTGAACCCTGTTTGCCTCAGTTTCCTCATCTGTCAAATGAGCTAGAGAAGAAAATGGCAAACTGGTTTGCTCCAATGTCTGCCAAGAAAACCCCAAATTGGGTCACAAAGAGTCTAAAATGAATGAACAACATCACATCTATTATAAAAGAGTCTTTCTGGAGACACAGTCTTCTACCCTAGAAGTGATTTTATTGCAATATTGAGACTTCAGGAACCACGGGAGGGCAGTGGAGGGCATGCAGGTGGTCATTTCATCACATACACACACACACACACACACACACACACACACACACACACACCAATCATACTTGGTGAGCAACTTCATCCCCACAATAAACATTGGCACACAGTACGTGCTTAGTACATTCCAGATACATGGTTAGTAAATGCTTGGTGACTGAATGACTGATCTTCTGATTTCTGTCTATAGTATCCCTCAGTTCCAAAAAGAGCCTTAAGCTTTACTATCAGAAGCAACTTCATACCTGGTGTTTGTTGAGAATGAGGCTGACCTTAGCTGTCACTCAATTTGGGGAGTGTTAACAATGAATTGAAGGAACAGGTCTGGAGAAAGACCAAAATGTTCCTAAATATATTTACAGACATCTCTCAAAAAGAAAGGACAAATTGGTTCTATGGGAATCCAGTAAGAGACTTCGAACTAACAGGTTCGAAGCAACAACTAACATTTGTATGATGCTTTAATGCCTGCAAAGTGCTTTTCCTAGATCACCTCATCTGTTCCTCACAACAGCCCTGTGAAGTAGGTGCTATTATCATTCTCTTTTACAGATTAGGAAACTGAGGCTAAGCCTTGCTCAGGTTCCCACTGCTAGTGTCTGAGGCAAGATTTGTCTTCAGGTTTTCCTGTCTCCAAGTTCAACCCTCTACCTTCTACATTAATGGTGTCAAACTCAGAAATGGAAAATGTCGACTTAGAAAGTCACAAGTTAAGATTGTCTGTGTTGTATTGTATTTTTATTCCTTTTTGTTAAACATTTCCCAGTTACATTTTAATCTGGTTTGGGTTCTACCAACAGTTTTATTTCAGAGTTTGACACCCCTGCTCTAAACCACCTAGGTGGTGTTGTTTTAGTTCAGTCATTTCAGTCACGTCCAAATCGAGGTGACCCCATTTGGGGCTTTCCAGGGCAAAGATACTGGAGTGGTTTGCCATTTCCTGGTCCACAGAAGTTACTGTATATAGCCACATAGAAGGAAGGACTTTTGAACAAGTAATTTAATGAACTACCTATAGAGATCTTGAGATTTACATGTAAGAAGATATTGAAATAGAATTTTTATGAACACCTGTCAATGATGTTGTACAGAGAAACCATGAGGCCCCTACCTGGACCTTAGAGACCTAGCTCTCATATTTATTATCTGTGTGACCCTGAGCAAGTTACAGCCTCTCTGATGTTTGGTTTCCCAATCTTTCAAATGAGGATAATAACATTTACTCACCTCTCGGGGTTGTTGGGAGAAGAGCAAAGAACTACATAAACTACCATTATTGTCACAAGTGATTTCTGCTTTGGGAAGGAAGTCAGACCACATGACCTCTAAAGCCCTTCGGACTTTCAGACCCTATGATTCTGAGCTCCTCAGATGCGACAAATGCAAACTTGGTCCCTTTGCACCCTTTCACAACCTAGGTTTTGAAATCAGTAAATCAGTGTGACCCAGTAAACATCCTATCTGATGAGTACCCAGATTCCTAACCCCACTCTTCACATTTGAAAAATAGCCCTAAGGGATCCCAGCAATAGGATAGGAGGTCAAGGCAAGGCATTAGAGATTTGGATGTAGTTCATGTGGGTGACCACAGGATTGCCAAAGTTATAAGTTACATGTGTTTCCTTTACTGTTCCTGGACTAAGTTGAGGAGAATGAGCTGCTGGGAAGGGAAACTGACAAGTAGCTGAGCTGTCCATGGGGTTAGATCTCTGGGCTAGAAGTCAAAGGATTTGGGCAATATTCTTGACTGCCACTAGCTCACTATTTGGCCCAAGATCAGTCACAGAATCTTGGAATTAGAAGCCTCAGGGGACCATCAATTTAAACCCTACCTAACTAATAAACCCCTCCTATAATACTGCAGAAAAGTGATTTATCCAGCCAGCCAGCCAGCCTTTGCTTAGAGGAGGAATGAACTCTCTGCCTTCCAAGATAGCCAGATCCACTTTGGAATAGCTCTAATTGTTAGGAAATGTCCCCAGACATCAAACCCAAAAATCTGCTTCTCTGTAGTTTCTATCCATGGCTACTAGTTCAGGCCCCTGGGACTAACTCACGTTATCACTCTGCTAAAGTTTCCAGGTCTTTAAAAAAGGAATCCCAAAATGTTAAAAAAAAAAAAAAAACTTTTGAAAGAGATTTGGAAGCTATCTAATCCAACTCCCTCATTTTACTGATGAGGAAATAGGGACCTAGGGAGGTCAAGGAACTTGCCCAATGTCAGAGAGCTAATTATTATTGGAGTGGGAACTAAAACCTGGGTTTCCCGACCATCAGTTCAGCACCAGACTGGCCCCCTCTTCATATAAGTACAATTTTGTTTTGTTTCATTTAATATGCCATCTCACTCATAGAAGGATGTGAGCACCTTGGGAACAAGAATTGTTTCTTTTTTTCTCATTTAATGTTTTTTTTAAAAAATTCTTTTTTCCGTATGTTTTTATTTCATTAAATATTTCCCAGTTTCATTTTTTAATTTTTAATATTCATTTATTTAAAAGTTTGAATTCCGAATTCTATCCCTCCCTCCTTCCTCTTCTCCCTACTTGAGAAGGCAAGCAATTTTGTACTGATTATACATGTGAAGTCATGCAAAACATATTTCCATAGTAGCCCTGTTAAAAAAAAAAAACCAAGAAAAAAGAAAAAAGTTCTCTTGAAAAAAGTATGCTTCAATCTGCAGTCAGAGTTCATCAGTCCTCTCTCTGGAGGTGGATAGTATTTTTCATTATGAATCATTTGGAATTGACTTGGATTACTGTATTTCGAAGAATAGCTAAATCATTCACAGTTGAACATGGTACGATGTTGCTTTTACTGTATACCATGTTCTCCTGGTTCTGTTCACTTCACTTTGTTTCAGTTTTCCTGTTTTTTCTGAAATCATCACAGCTGATCATCATACAATCTTTCTATTACTATGTACAATGTTCTCCTGGTTCTGCTCACTTCATTTTCTATCAGTTCATGTAAGTACTCCCAGATTTTTCTGAAACCATTCTAGTGATCAAGGAACACTTCATCCTTGACTTTGCAATCCCAATGCCTAGCACATAGTAAGTAAATGCTTGTTGTTTGACGGATGAATGGATTCAGCTCTCACAACAGTTATGAGGAACAAAGGGCAGGCACTATCATACCCCCATTTTATAGATGAGGAAACCGTCACAGAAAAATTAAACAACTCTCATGACTTCACATTGTACCTGAAAGAGCGAGGACTAAAACCAAAATCAGAGATTGAGAGAGGGAAGAGATGGGGAGGCCATTTTGCCCAACCCCAGCATGGTAGAGATGTGGAAATTGACTTTAAATGACTCCCTCAGATTCACACAAGAAGCATGCAACAAAGACAAGATTTGAAGACAGGTCCTCCCGCTCCAAAGCCAACGTTCTTTCCATTACACCTAGATAGCGCTCCTGATTCCCAATTCTATGTGGTTTTTTTTTTTCTATGCTAGAAAAAATAAAACAAAAACCCCTCGGAGCTCGTAAGAGTTTAATGCCAGTGTAGGCAACTGGACGGTTTAGCCAAGCCATCTTGAGGACATACATAAACTATCATTAATCCAAGAGAGAAAATACTTTCCCCAGTGAGGGCAGGGAAGGTCCCACCAGGTGTCCTAATGCAGAGACATTAAGATGAAAAGTCAGCCTGCTTGAGAGGGAGGGACTGGAAATTTTGTTATGCTACTCTGTGTGTTGAAATTAACTTATTTAAATGTCATCAAGCAATTTAAATAGTTACTAAGCAAGTTTAGTTGGTTGTTTCCACATTTCCTCATATTCTTATTTATCTTTTTATGGCATAAGGTCATTTTTTTAATAATGTCCTGAATATAATGTGTAAGGTAGCATTTTGTCCATTTTTTAAAAATTAGTTTTATCGATAGTTTTAATTATTTTAATCACTGGAATTTCCCCCAGTATTCCCTCCTTTTCCTTCTTCCCAGGGAACTGTTTAAAGGTATTGTTATACCTTAAAGCTGATAAAAGTATTTGGAAAGCCAGACCTATCTTAGACCATATAATTTAGAAATGGAAGAAACTTTGGACACTAGTTCAACCTCTTCATCCCTCAAATGAGAGAAATGAGGTTAAGAAAGGTCAAGTGACTTATTTGCTCAGTCACACAGGTATATAGGAGCTGAAATTCAAACCCAGGTTTTCAGACTGCAAGAAAAATTTTTTTACTATACTTCCTAGGTGGTATAGGGGCAGCTAGTTGGTACAATGGATAAAGCACCGGGCTTGGAAGCAGGAAGACTCATCTTCTTGAGTTCAAATCTGACCTCAGACATTTCCTAGCTATGAGACCCTGGGTGAGTCACTTAACCCTTTTTGCCTCAGTTCCTCATCTGGAAAATGAGCTGGAGAAGGAAATGGCAAACCACTCCAGTGTCTTGGCCAAGAAAACTCCAAATGGGGTCACAAAGAGTCAGACACAAATGAAGAAGAACAACACAAGGTGGCATTGTAAATGGAGAGCTGGCCTCAAATTCAGAAAGTACTGAGTTCAAATCCTATCTCAGACACTTACCACTTTGTGACCCTGAACAAGTCACTTAACCTCTGTCTACCTCAGTTTTCTCATCTGTAAAACCAGGATAATAATAATACCTGCCTCACTGGGTTGTTGTGAAGATGAAACAAGACAACATCGTAAAGCATTTAGCACAGCGCCAGGTACACAGTAGGCATTTAATAAATGCCTAGATTTTTCTCCTATAGGTTTGTGAGAAAAAAAAATATGTTGCAATCCTTAAAGTGCTGTAAGAATCTGAGTGATGAATACTATGATTGTGATCCATGCCTCTCAATAAGTCTTCTCCAGAAACTCCTCTCCGAGTGTCCAGACAAAGCAGATTCCCTAAGATAGAGGCAGGATAGGGTAGTGGAAAGAGAATTTGCCTCTGCTGTGTGATCTTAGGCAAACTGACTTTACCTCTTGGGCCTCAATTTCCCCGTCTCTGAAAGGAAGGAGTCCTTCCAGATGAAAATCTATAATCCTGTGAAATCATTTAAAAATCTAAAAACAAAACCCAGCAATCTCCAATCTGCTGGCTCCTCTGTGAAGCCTTCTGGATGGGGCAGAGGTAAGCCGGAGAAGCTGTGGGGGAAACAACTTTGGTGTGTGTCTCTCAGATTCTTTATTCTTCTGGCAAAGGTGGGAACTCTCCAGAGCTCCAGACACAGAGATAGACAAGGGGGGTCAGGAGGACAGTTGGCCCAGCACTCTTGGTCTAGCAAGAGGAAGTGTGGGACAGAAGAAACCTTGTTGGCCTTGGAGTCAGGAAAACTTGCCTTCAAAATCTGGCTTTAGCAATGACTCTGTCACCCAGTGAAATAATTCATCACCTTAAACCTCTATTTCCTCTATGCAAAATGGAGATGATAGTAATACCTGCTATACCTCCCTGAAATGTGAAAGAACTTTATAAAATGTTGGAGTTTTTAATATAAAGTATTGGGTAAATGTGCATCAGGTGGTGCAGTGGATAGAGTGCCAGGCCTGGCATCTTTAAGACTCATGTTCTTGAGTTCAAATGTGGCCTCAGACCTTTACTAGCTGTGTGACCTTGTTTGTGCAAATCACTTAACCAACCTTGTTTGCCTCAGTTTCCTCATCTGTAAAATGAGCTGCAGAAGGAAATGGCAAGCCCCTCCACTATCTTTGACCCAAATGGGGTCATAAAGAATCAGATGTGACTAAAAATGACTAAACAATTGATAGCAGATGAATGTCTGCAGACTCTGAAAGACAGAGGAAAATAGAAGGACCTGGGGTGTCACACGGTCATCACAGACATAACTGGATGACTGAACAACCGCTATTATTATTAATGTCTTTGCATATGGTAGATCCTTAGGGAATTTGAATTGAACTGATTGCAAAGTCAAAGACAGGGTATGTTCTATAAGGAGCAGGGAGTAGTAAAGATTCAGGGAAATATCCCCCAGATTTGGAGTCACAAGACCCGACTTTAATCCTAGCTCTGCTACTTACTTACTATGGGTGTGACTTTGGAAAAGTCACTCATTTCTCAGGGTCTCTGTTTCCTTACCTGTAAAATAAGAGGGATGACCTCAAGCTCTCATAAAGGGCATGGGCAGTGAAATGACATCTCTGGGGGCTGGAAAGAAAAGTGTATTCTGCAAACCAGGAGCACCATTCCAAGGGATAAAGCTGACTCTGGGGTGGGGTAGAAAGCAAGAGTGCTGGATCAGAAGCCCCAAATCCTGAGTTCATATCTAGGCTTGGTTTTATACAACTTAGGTAACCTTTATCAAGTCATTATCCATCTCTGGTCCTCAACAGTAAGTAGTTCAGTTAGTTGGTTAACAAGAATTTATTAAACCCTTACTACGTGCCAAGCATTTTGCTAAAGACTGGGGATACCTAGAAAAGAAAAAAGAAAAAAAAAAAACATGATTCCTGTCCTCAGGGAGCTTACATTCTAATGGGAGGAAACAATATGCAACCAGCTATATATAGGTACAAGGTATACACAGTGTGGATATAAAGTATTCTCAGAGGGAAAGGACTTACAGCTGGAGGTATGTGGAAAGGCCTCCTGCATAAGGAGAAATATGAGCTGAGTCTTCAAACTAAGAGGTAAAGGTGAGGAGGGAGAGTGTTCCAGGGATGGGAGATAATTAAGGCAAAGGAGCAGTCAGGAGTGTGAGGAGTATCAAGCAGGTCAGTACAGTGTGATTATACAGTGCACGGTGAGGAGTAATGTTGGAGAAGACCAGAAAGAAGGAAAGACCTGGTTATGAACAATTTTAAATGCCCACCAGTGGAGTGTATAATTGATTCTAGAGGTGATAGAGAACTTCTGGAGCTCATCAAACAGAGCATATGACAAGGTCAGACACTTTGGAGGGCTTCACATGACTGTCTCTAAGCTCATTTCCAGCTTCAATCTATGATTCTAAAATGGCCTGGGCAGAGCTTGGGGGACAGGATAGTGTGTGTGTGTGTGTGTGTGTGTGTGTGTGTGTGTGTGTGTGTATGTATACACAAGCTAAAGCATCTGTTTGCAAGTGTGTATTCTGTGTTGTGTACACCTGCATGTCTGTCCACGTGTGTCCCTGTGTATGCATGCCTGTGGTTTTGTTCTTTTTTTAAGGGCAAATCTGTTTGTTAAATGTGCTCAGCCTTTTTCTAGGGCCAGTCATCACAGCTGGGAGAAGGAAGAGGGCCATCTGGGCTCCTGATTTGATCAAAAGGCTGAGAGAGAATAGGCATCACCAAACCCAGATGGGCTGAGCCAGTGACTCATTGTGTTGGCTCCAGGCAGGCCAGCTGGCTTTCCTCTGTGTCACAAGATGATAGAACCATAGAAGATTAGAGCTAGAAAGAGGCCGCAGAAGTTGTCTTTTAACATTGGTACCTGAACAAGAATCCTCTCTGCAACATCTCTCACAAATAGTCTTACACCCTTCACTTCACACTCCAGGGAGGGCAAACCCGCTGCTTATGGAGGCCATACAGGCCACTTTGGATTAGTTCTATACACAAAAAGTTTTCCTCTCAATCAAATCCAAATCTGCCCCTCTGCCCTTCTACCAATTTCCAGTTTTATCCTAGACATAAGAGAGTCCTTCAATAGTTGAACATTTCTCTCATGTCCTCTCCTTTGTCTTCTCCAGGGTCAGTATTCCCAGTCCCTTTAATAAAACCCCGCATGACAAGAACTCTAATCCATTCATCATTCTGATTGCTCTTAATGAATCCTTGTTTGTCGACATCCTTCCTAAAACATGTTAGCAAGAACTAAACACGAAACTGCAGATGTAGTCTCACCAGAATAGAAGACAGTGGGACTATCCAGGTCCTTCTAGGAAAGTATGCCTCTCTAAATGCTGCCAAAGATCACCTTAGCCTTTTGGTTACTATGGAGTACTGTTGTCTAAGCTTGTGGTTCACAAGACCCCCAGATCTTTTTCATACAAACTACTGTTAGCCATTTCTCCCCCATCAAGCCCTCATGAAAATCATTTTTTGAGCCCAAGTTTTATAAGGATCCTGAGGTTTCCCCACTGACTAAAATACAGTGCTAAGGAAATCAAGCTTTACAGAGGGCAAGTATACAAAATAATGGTAGGAATATGGACTAGTTGAGTAGAGAATTTTTTTTTTTGCCTTCTTAATTTACCTCTGATTCTGGCTCAAATTCATTTGCATGTTAAGCCAGAGAGGATCTTGGGAATAACCACGAGGTATCTAACCCTAAACCAGAGAGTAATTTGTATCAAAGGACTTTGATCTCCATCCAGACATAGGATTGAAGAGGAAAGAACTAATCTTAGCCTGGGGGCACATACTATGCCTGGCTTTTGTAAGCTGGTGGTTATGAATTAAAAAAATATAAACTGCCTGTCATTATGAGGGAGAACTTCTAGCTACTATACCCTAACAAACTGCAACTGAGATGGTTTGACTTTGAAGAGATGAGCCCCTAAAAGAGAAGCAAATAGTGATGTAGAGTACCACTTAGCTGAGACCAGCAGTGCAATGTGCCTGAAAGGGATGTGAGAAAATGTTAATAATATCATCAGGCAACAACAGAGACCCTGAGGCCTGAAGACTGAGGTGAGCCTCCACATGTAGTCCCCATATGGGTGGTTTCTCATATGTGATCCCTAGGTTTATGGGAGGAATGTTCTATCACAAATCATCTCACTAGCAAGTTACTTAAATGATAATAAGAGCCAGCATTTATCTATCACCTGCTACGTGCCAAGCACAACACTAAGTACTTTACAGATATGATGTCATTTGATCCTCACAATAACCCAGGGAGGTAGGTGCTGGTAATAGCACCCCCATTTTACAGTTAAAGAAACTGAGACAAACAGGTTCAATGACTTGCCTAAAGTCACACAGCTAGGAAGTGTCTGAGGCTGAATTTGAACTTATGTTTTTCTGACTCCAGGTCCAGGGCTCAAAAAATAATTTTCATGAGTGCTTGGGAAGAAAAATGACTAACAATGGTTAACGGAGGGCTTTAGTGAACTACAGACTCAGTCAACAATGTGACATAGTAGCCAAAAACACCTAAGGTGATCTTTGATAGTGTTTAGAGAAGCCTACTGTCCTCGATGAAGGAGCTGACATGCCCACTATCCACTGTACCATCTAGCTGCCTCAGCGTCTTTGCTTGGAACTAACTGCATACTCTGGCTAACTTGAAAAAAAAATAAGGACATGTTCAGGGGCCATAAGCTATTGTTTTTAGTGGCTGTGGGCCCACAGAGTACCTCAAACCTGAAGTTTCCCCTATTCTGGGCATCCCATGTGTAAGAAGGGGATATCTCGTCTCAACTAAATTTCTTTATATTAGATTCAGCACATCATGCTAGTTATTGATATCTTTTTTAAGTCTGTCATTCAATATGCATTTTATCCCTCCCATTTTTGCATTCTCAGGAAAACTGGAAAACATAACATCTATGCCTTCATCAAAGTCATTGATTAAAATAATGCCCTGGAGTGCTCCAATAAAGACCTGCCTCTGAGGTGATATTGATAAATTAATAACATTTCTTTGGAGCTGGACATTCCATCAGTCCTGGATTTACTAACTCTCCTACCATCTATTTCACATATTTCTGTGTTGTTGTTTTTTTCAATTTGCATAACATGAAAATCTTTATGAATGATTTTTGTTTGTTTATTTTTTTAGATCAGGGCTTCCTAAACTTTTTCCACTATCTACCCCTTCAGAAATTCTTAAACTGTGAGTCGCAACTCCATACGGGATCAGAGATAATAGTATAAAGAAAAGAAGAATTTTAACCCTCTTTTTCTAATATTACAGTACGGGATATGACTTCATTAAATTTAAGTTCTTTTTACTGAGCTAGACAAGATTTCAGGGCTGAGGTTAACAATTCATCCAACTTCTCCCTCCTCTATTACCACCTCTGGAGATAATCCTGAAAAGATGTTGGGTAAGGAAACCATGGGCAGCTATGTGGCACAGTATATAAATGCCAGGCCTAGAGTCAGAAGGATCTGAGTTCAAATCCAGCCTCAGACATTCACTAGCTGTGTGAACCTGGGCAAGTCACTTAATCTTGTTTGCCTCCGTTTCCTCATCTATAAATGAGCTGGAAAAGGAAATGTCCAACCACTCTGATATCTTTGCCAAGAAAACACCATATGGGGTCACAAAGAGCCAGACACAACTGAAACAACTGAACAACAACAAGTGAGCTCTGTTATAAAAGGTAAGGAATCAATCAATCAATCAATAAGCATTTATTAGGCACTTTCTGGTGCCAGGTATATTATGAAGTGATGGGAATACAAAGACAAAAAAAGTGAAACAGTCTCTGCCCTCCAGATGACTTTTTAATGTAGGAGACATGGACAAAGTGAATGGGGACTGGACCTATGACTTCATTGTTATAGGGAAGTCCCAGGCCAGGAAATTCATTGTAAGGACCAATATTAGTCCTTCTAATCAAAAATTGACACCTTCTCTGAAAATTGCATTCTTGGAGAATTGCCTAGAATAGTAGTCTCAAACTCAAATAGAAGAGGAGAGGAGAGAGAACAAGATGGTGCCAGCTACATGTTGACTTGTAAAACCACGTTAACATTGTCTATGTTCTATTGTATTGAGCACGCTATGTCTGTTTGACCACTCTGGCCTAGAATACTGAATGGTTAAGTAAGTTAGGATCACATAGCAAGTCCTGATACTTGAACCATCTTAAATACTGTCTTTTCCTAACAATTCCTGTTGAAAAATGGAACTTAATGTAAACCTCATTATTTAAAAATTAGCTTGTTGCTTAATTTCCTATCCTCCATCCCTCTAATGCTTATCTCATTCAAGGTTTAGCCTTAGATATCAAGGCTATCATATTCCCTTATCAGAAATCTATTTCCCTCCAATCCATATGTTCTCAGTTCAATCCAACAAAAATTTTCTCTGTCTCTGTTTCTCTGTATCTGTGTGTCAATGGGTCCTCGTGTATCTCACTCTCTCTTACAATCCAACCAAACTAACAAAGACTGTTCTATTTGGAATTTATGATAATTTACATATTTGGGGTTGGGCTGATATTTTCTTGGCAGTAACCATTGAGTAAAAATCATAAAAAGTTCTGCTAAGCAAATATATTGAAGAAGCTAGGAGGGTAAATATCTTGGTTGCCTGCCACTGGACACTCAGCAGCTTGCCAGTGTTTTTCCTAAAAATGTGCCTCCAAAAACTGAATGGAATTTGCCAGATGTGCTCTGACCAAGGCAGTAGAATGATCACTTTCCTCGTTTTTTACCCTATTTTGTAAATGAATGTTATTGATGCCTTTTCCTTGTGCATCATGGTCGTTTCTGGACATATTCCCTCATCACCACCACCCAAGGAACCTTTTCTCCTAAAAGAAAAACAATTAAGCAAAGCCAACCCACATAGCATCCTAGTTTGATCACCTATGAATCGTGGGGGTAAATTTCCTCATCCCTTCCCTGGGGCCAAGATGCGCCCTTACAATCAGACAGTTAAAAACTATGTTTACAAATATAGCCTAAAAATAAATTATTTCTCTAATGTTCTGCTCTGCCATTTTAACCAAGGCAGAATGTTGTGGTAGAGAGAACAGTTGCTTTGAAGCAGAGAACCTGAGTTTCAATCCCCCATACATGCTACATAAGTGATCTTAATCAGATCCCTTCTTCTCCCTGGGGCCTCACTTTTTTCTTCTGGAGAATGAGCAAGACTAGGCTTCCTTCCAGCTCCAGATTGCAGCATAGAGCAGACCCAGAGACCTACGATGCTATAAGAGGTTGTGCTCTGACTTGTTTGTTTCTTCTTATTTTAGTAAGCTTAGTCTTACAGAAAATTCTGGTCCCTGTTTACCTATATGTGTTTCTATCAGTCAATAAATCAATCAACAAAAGTTTATTAAGGGTCTGATCTGTGTCAGGCACTATGCTAAGAGTTAGGGATACAAAAAGAGGCAAAAGACATTCCCTGCCCTCAAGGAATTCATAGTCTAATGCAGAAGATAACATGAAAACAAATGCATACAAAGCAAGCTATATACAAGATAAATAGGAAATAATTAGCAGAGAGAAGGCACTGGAATCAAGAAGCATTGGGAAAGGTTTCCTGTAGAAGATGGAATTTTAGTTGGGACTTAAAAGAAGCCAGAGAGGTCAGTAGTTGGAATGGAGGGGAGAGGATATCCCGGGCATAGGGGACAGCCAGAAAAAATTCCTGAAGCTGAGACGGAGCATCTTGTTTATGGAATAGCAAAGAGGTCAGTGTCAATTGAATCAAAGAGTGTATGTTGGGGAGTAAGGTTCAAGAAGTCTGGAAAGGCAGAATGGGTCTAGGTTGTGAAGGGCTTTGAATGTCAAACAGAGCATTTGATCCTAGAGGCAATAGGAAGCCGTTGCAGTTAATGGGTGCATATTGGGGTGGGGAAGGTGATATGATCAAGCTTGAACTTTAGGAAAATCACTTTAGTGGCTGAATGAAGAATAAATTAGAGTGGGGAGAGATTTGAGTCAGGCAGACACACCATCAGGCTATTATAATAGTCCAGACTGAGGTGATGAGGGCTTACACTAGAGTGGTGGCAGTGTCAGAGGAAAGAAAGGGACAGAGATGTTGCAAAGATGATGCCGGCAGGTCTTGGCAATAGATAAGATGTGGAGGGAGGTAAGGGAGATAGTGAGGAATCCAGGATGACTCGTAGGCTGCCAGCCTGAGGGACTAGAAGGATGGTATTACCCTCTACAGTAGTAATAAGGAAAATAGTAGTGGAGGGCTTAAAGGGAAAATTAATGAGTTCTGTTTTGGACACATTGAGCTTAAGATGCCTCTTGTACATCCTGTTCAAGATGTCTGGAAGGCAGCTGGAGATGAAAGATTGGAGGTCAGCAGAAAGATTGGGGCACGATGGGTAAGTTTGAGAATCATCAGCATTGAGATGGAAATTAAATTCACAGGAGCTGATGGAATCATCAAGTGAAGTAGTATAAAGGGAGAAGAGAAGAGGAATTAAGTCATTACCCTGAGGGACATCTATGGTTGGAGGCTGTGATCTGGATGAGAATCCAGCAAAGCAGACAGAGAAGCAGCAGTCAGGTAGGAGGAGAACCAGGAGAAAGTGGGTTTCTCAAAACCCAGAGAAGAGCGTATCAAGGAGGAGAGAGTGATCAACAGTGTCAAAGGCTACAGAGGGGTCCAGGAGAATGAGGACTGGGAAAAGGTCATCGGATTTGGAAACTAAGAGATTATTACTAACTCTGGAGAGAGTCATTTCAGTGGAATGATAAGGACAGAAGCCAGCTTATTAGGGGGTAAGAAAAGAGTGAGAGGAGAGAGTGGAGGCAACTATTGTAGACGGCCTTTTCAATAGCTATAAAGGGCAGAAGAGAAATAGGATGGTAATTAGCAGACATGGAAGTATCAAGTGAGCATGCTCATACACAATAGGAAAAGAGCCAGTAGACAGGGATATATTGAAAGTGAGTGATGACAGAGGGGCCAGTCTGTTGGAGGAGACAGGATAGAATGGCAGCTCTTGAACAAGAAGAGTGGCTAGTCTTGGTAAGGAGTAAGGTCACTTCATCAAGTGAGACAGGGATGAAGGAAGAGAAAATGAGAGAAGGCATCTGAGTGATAGGAGATAAGGAAGAGGGGAAGAGTTCACAGTGAATGTCCTCAGTTTTTCTGTAAAATATGAGGTAAGATTCTCAGCTGAGAGAGTGGGGGAAAGGGAAGTCTTATGGGAGATTTGAGGAAGGATGAAAAGTTTTGGAAGAGACATTGTGGTGAAAGGGATAGTGAAGTTGGTAAGGGAGGTATAACACTATTGCCAAATAGCAATGAGAGCCCAGTTGAGGTTATGTGACATAAATCTTTAGTTGGTTAACTGTTGTCCTTTGTTCTTAAAGAGGAACAAAATGACATCAATATATTAAAGTCAAGTTACAGAGTATCCAACTGTGGCTGATCAGACCAATACAAACTCAGAATCCTCTACCACAGGTTGAGCACAAATAGACCATGTGAATATTTGGGGTGGCTTCTCCAAATTTGCGCACCCAAATGTTTTTGAACTACTTCAATTCTGCTTTGCTCATAGAGTACAGCACCTTTCTGATGTGGGCACGCCATGCTGAGCATTCCTGTGCCAGTGTCTCCCATGTTACACAATCAATTCCAAAGTTCTTAAGAGAGACCTTGAGAGTGTCTTTGTATCACTTTTTCTGACCACCATGTGAGCACTTGTCCCATGTGAGTTCTCCACAAAACAGTCTTTTTGGTAAGCATATGTTTCACATTTAACAATGTGGCCAGCCCATCATAGTTGTGCTTTCTAGAGCAGAAATAAATAGATCTATAGGAGACCCAGTCAAAATGGTTGTGTGATTTCCTCCACCTTCATTCAGCAACATGTATTTAGGAGCAAAAGGGACAAATGGTGGGAATTCTATCAAAATACAATTATCAATTTTTTAAAAAACAAATTTGGGACACTTGGTCAAGAATCCATCTTAAATTAGTTCACAAGTACTAATGGATCAGTGCCTGAGGCCTTTGCAGAAAATACAAGGACCATCAACAATGTAAGTCAAAGAAATGATTTGCCCAATGGTGAGCATTTCAAGAACAGGCCTTTAGAGGAGAAAATTGGCACTGTAAGTCATTTCAGAACCATTCCCGTTAAAGCACCTCTGTCTACCTCCCAAAAGAAATAATTTACCTTCAAATTTCCCAGCTCTGCCACTGAGTCTTCATGGAATCCTGGATGAGTCATTTCATCTCAATCATGGTCTTCCTCACTGAGGCCAACTTTCTGCCACAATTCCATATTTCCTTTTATGTTGCTCTGTCAGTGTGAGAATCATTGTTAAGAAACAGTAGATAGTAAAGCTCAAAACCCAACACGAATTCTATTCCTGCTCCAGGAAGGAGATTTAGTTAGAATGTCCTTTATTGTGTTCCTCTGTTTCTGCTCCAGCTCCCCCACCCTCCACTTGACACCTTTTTACCCTTCCATCTTTGGATAGACTTAGGAATCTGAGACTTTGGAGGCAGAGATGATAAATTGCTCCCAATTAGGTTTGCCTTTCCATACTCTGCCCTTTGGTGTCTACGTCACATACAAATAATGTGACTGAGTCATGAGAGGGAAAAGAAGAAAGGGCTAGAAAGAGGCTCCAATTCAGCCCTATTATGTTAACAAAGCCAGTGAATACTTAGAAGTATGGGAATGAAAATCTTGGCAAGCCACTAGGTTTCCTAATACACATGATGGCTGCCTAAACCAAAGGGATTAGACTCTTATAAACTCAAGGTTATGTATTTCTGAGGAATTTTCAGCCCTTAGGGAGACTGTTATTCATGCCCTGGGCTTATCCCCTCGCTTGACTATTTAAGTTAGCTTTTGTTTCTTTGAGGGTAAGCACTATGACTTTCTAGGCTTCCACATACAGACTTTTCCTCCTCTCCCCACCCTGTCCATCAGAGCGCCAATCTCCAAACTCTTGTCTATGCAGTATGCTCAAGAGGGAGAACGAGAGACTCAAGTGATATCTGTTTATTCTAGAATTTTACAGCTCTAAAGATCTAATAAGCCTAGGTGGCTCTCCCTACATAGCTGGGTTCCAATTTCTCTATGCTGCATGCATCCCTGGGAATATCTCATGCACTGGGTTGTGCTATAAACTGTTTTGATGTATAGGCACAGAGAATACCAGTTGACTGAGTAGGAATGACTTGGTTTTCCAAAGTTAGTGTCAGCTGTATCCTTGACAGTCCTTTCTGAATCTTTCCTTCTCTTGACCTACAAACACAACATCCCACATATACACATGGGTATTCCCCCACCGTCTCCCACTCCTTCCTCTACTCCCCATATCCACCTATTCCAGTGTTCTCAGACCATCTGGATATGATCCAAGGAATCTGTCAGAGTTCATAGGGCCCTGATAACCCAAACTGGGAACTGGGGATGAGGAGGGAAAATAAATAGAAGAGATTGAAAGGAAACATACGCAGTATGTGTACGCCATGACTTTTTTGGATGTTTGGCTATTAAGGATAAAATTTATGAATAATTTTGTTAAATATAAATTTGACTTATTCAGCATATCTCATAGGATAAGTATAGCATTCACAAAATAAATAAAAACCTTCCTATTACATGTACACACCAACCTCAAAGCACATCAGACATGAGATTTGTAAAGAACACAGGAAAGAAAATAATTTTCTCAAACTGAAAGGAAATTCTGGTTCAAGTCTCCTGACTATCCTACAGTGTTGCTGACTTTGAGAGAAGTACCTAGGTAACATATGCTTCCTTTCAATTTCTTCCCTCCTCAATTCCATTTCCCAGATGCTTCAAGTATCAATCTTATGACCTCTGCGTGGTTCCTAGAATCACACCCAAAAGAATAGTGAAAATCCCAGATGTTCTCAACCCAGAATAGGGGAATACAATCACCCCTTCAGCTATAATGTAGAAACTCCCAGAGGTTCTGGGACTCCTTGATTTCATCCACAGTCAAGAGGAAGCCTTGGGGAGGATGGAATGCTTGCTCTGGAACTACGGTTAGCCACTGCTGCCTCCCTGCTCCTACAGCTCAACTGCGCTCACTCCCTCACTATACTAAGAGTGGTATCAGTCACAAGTGGTCTCTGAAGATCATCAGCTTTTTCCTACCAATACCCCTCCACATCTCAGGATCTCAAAGCAACCTCATTGTGTACTAATGTTGTGGTATTTCTGTGACTCCCTCCTTTGTCGATCCTAGTATAAGAATGGTGTTCCATATGGCTACTTCAATAATGAAAGAGGTCTCAGACTTCCACATGGAATCACCAGAGGACAAGGCCTAGATATCTCTATTGAACCAATCAATCAAGAATGGACGGTCTAGTTGATCAAGTTCTCAGATGTCAGAGGTTCCTTTAAGATGCAAAGAAGAATACAACCAGCATATTGAAACCTGCCATTAAAAGCAAGTTATATTTTGTTTAATTTCTCGTGGTTTTTCCCTTTTGTTCTGATTCTTCTTTCACCACATGACTAATGTGGAAATATGTTTAATATGATTATACATGTATAGACTATACCAAATTGCAAGCCATCTTGGGGAGGGGGAAGAGGAAGAAGGGAAAAATTTTAGAACTCAAAATCTTATAAAAGTGAATGTTAAAAACAAAAAATAAAAAATAAATTTTTAAAAGTAAAAAAAAATATTAAAAAGCAAGTCACAGGTAACTCAAGTCCTGACTCATTAGTATGCATGGGAGTTTTTTCCCTCCTGATTGTCCCAAGTTTCATGAATTTCTGACTAACTCTTGGTTTCTTGGCTCCCAGTTTCCATCTCAATTCTTCTCTTGTCATCCCATCTGCATATTGACTGACTCAACTGCCTGATCTGAACCAGGCTTATGTCTTGATCTCTGGTCCTATCTTCTTCTTTGGATATCTCATCTCCCTCTCCCAGTCCTGGATTCCCTGGTTTCCATAATTGCTCATTCTTCACTTACCCAAATGCAGCTCACCCTCTTCCTTCTTCCTTCTCTCTACTTCCCCTCCCCAAATTGCTAACCCCTTTCCTTCTATATACAGTGATAGGATATGATAGCTTTTCTGCTCTATCTTGCCATGGTGCCTTTATAAGGATCAAAGTCAAGTGCAGTCAGACTAGCACTCCCCAGAGGATTGATTGTTTGTTCTTTACCGATTTTCTTATTTTTCTGTTGTTCTTCCTCCTCTTCCTCTTCCTCTTCTCTTTCCTTTTCTCCTCCTTATTCTTCAAGAGCAGCTGAGTAGTGGATACAACACTGGGTCTAAAGCCAGGAAAACCTGTGGATCACAGCAGGGAGCAGAGAGGAAAGAGAAAGGGAGAGAGAAAGAGAAAGATAGTGAGATAGAGGGAGAAGGGAGGGAGAGAAATAAAAGGGAGGGAGAGAAAGAAAGAAAGAAAAAAGAAAGAAAGATAAAAAAGAGAGAGAGGAAGGAAGGAAGGAAGAGAGAAAGACAGGAAGGAAGGAAGAAAGAAAGAAATGAAAGGAAGAGAGAAAGAAAGAAAGAAAAAGAAAGATGAGGGGAAGGAAAAAGAAGGAAGGAAGGGGCAAGGAGAGGAGGAAAGAGAAAAAGAAAGAGAGAGGGAGAGGGGAAGAGAAAGAGAGCAAAGAAAGGAGGGAGAGAGAGCAAGGAGTGAAAACAGTGGCTTTGATATCTCATCTCCCTTGGCCCAGGTATGAAATGGCCAGTCCAGGGTATGGACAGGGTATGTATGGTTCAATCTGTAACTCTGAGCCTAGATTAAGATCTCCATTCTTCACGTAACATGAGTGAAGCAATCTGTATAATTAGCCACACTAATATCCCTACTTCTGCCTTTCCAAGCAGTTAAAGGACTCACATACAAATACCAAGACAAAGTGTGTCGAAAGGCACCATGAAATGATTATTCAGTTCCCTTCTAGCCAAACAGAACTAAAATGGGGTCTTGCTGTTAGAGATCTGGCTAGCAAGACAAACATTGACTGTTGCAGTCTGGGTCTATTTCATCAAGACAGGTTTTTCCAGAGTCCTGAATCTCTATCAGTAACAAATTCACCATTTCAACATGACAGCTGTGCAAATGAGACAAAAGAAGAAAAAAAAATTGCAAGACCTCAGATCTCTCTCTCTCTCTCTCTCTCTCTCTCTTTCTCTCTCTCTCTCTCTCTCTCTCTTTCTCTCTCTCTCTCTCTCTCTCTTTCTCTCTCTCTTTCTCTCTCTCTTTCTCTCTCTCTCTTTCCCTCCCTCTCCCTGTCCCTCTCCTTCAAGTGAAGTACAGTTAACCAAACCATCACCTACTGTGTGCTGTTCATTGAGAATAAGGTAATGGGAAGGAAGAGGTGGAACTCTGTCCTTGAGGAGCTCCTTGTCTAGTAGGAGAGAGATATAGTGTGTGAATAATACAATAAAAGCAGCAAAAGACTTGCATATGATACAGAACCAGGAGAACAAATCACTGCCTACTATGTGCCATGCTCTGGGAGCACAGGGAGGAGGGCAGAGGGGTTGGAGCCAAGAAGAATAAGGCAGGGTCCTTGCCCTTGAGGAGCTTATAATCCCTTTGGAAGAAAGATGAACAAAAATGATACAATGAAGTCAATGGCAGACTCTTACAAGCTGATAAAGACTGTAGAAAGCCAAACAAGGACAATCAACATCACTACTACTACTACAATACTGTAAATAAGTAGGACTCAAAATGGCAGCCAGATTCGTTAGATATAGTGACCAGTCTTAATCCTGGAGAAACAGATGAACACAAGGCTGCACAGCTCCATCCTTTTAACTCCTTACAATAAATACGTATTAGACACCAACTGCATGCAAGCACAAAGACAAAAATGAAATGGTCCCCATGCTCTATGGAAAGAGAAGAAGGTTTCCATGGAAGCAAGATGGTGCACAAAACATCAGACCCTGTGTCACTCAGCTGTGTTGGTCCACTTTTCTTTGTTATGTAGCCAGTACTATCTGGGCTCAGTGTCCCAGAACAAGGCCGGCTACACCTCCCTCTCAGGGCTCAAGGAGTGTGCCCAGGGTATCTTTTTCTAGTGCCAGTGGCTCAAGTCTCCATTCTAGGTGGATTCTTCTCCCACACACTGTTACCTACAACACTAATTCAAGTTAGCTAATAACCATCAGCAGCTGAGAGAAATGATTATTTCTCTCTTGTGTTAATAACTAAATATTGAATTAGGACCAAAGTTTTTCCCCTTTTCTACTTCCTCACTTAGAAATCAGCCCCCATAGGTTATCCACACAGCCTTTGAAGTACAGCGCTGATAATGAGAGGGAAAACTCAGTCTGTTCAAAACGCAAAGACATTTTAGTTTAGATGGATTGATGGATTCCAGTCCATTGTGTTGTAGGTCTAGCAAAATGTTGACTCTCCCTTTTGTCAGATGGATGATGTGAATATAGATAATTCTTTTTGACCAAGGCTGAGTAATGAGAGACACATACCCCAGACCTTCTTTAGGATAGGTCCACCTCTCATTGTAACATTTATTCTCTAATTAATTGTTAACCAATCAGAAATAATTTCCACCCTGAGTGGGCCTCATGATAGGGTCTTTGGCATTCAAGAGTGTCACTAATCCCCTTTATTAATTATTACAAGCATGATTAATAAAATGATTAATTACCCAGAAAATTATGTCTCTCAAACTCTTTATACATCACACAGCTTTTAAAAAGGCATATTTACTTGGAAGATATAGCAAAAACAGAAGTATAAACATTTCCTTCAACACCTCAGGGACACATTCTCCTCTTCAGTCCCCTAGGAGAGGGTTCAGGTTTAGCATAGTTTCAACATAGCATGATTAGCACCAAGTTCACATCCAAATCACTACATCATTGATAGCCTGGTCGTCATTTCAGCTACCTCCAGGCTGGGTCACTCCTAACTTCTCAAGACACCAGTACTGGTCTGGCTACAAAACCTGGCATAGACTTGCATTCTAGACAATTGAATCTCAATTGGCACGCTCTCCTTATATTTTGAATCTCATAATATCGTAACTTCCAGACTAATCTCCTCCAAGAACTAGGGCCCATTTTCACAGTGGGCCTCAGAGGTTTATAGCATTGTCTGTCTTCCCTCACCAGAACAAAGTTAACCAAAGATAAGTAGTCAAACCAAGGAAAAGAACTAATTGGACTAGTGCCTTGTGAATACTGCCTCTCTCAAACAATCAGAAAGGCTCCTCCTCAACATGGCCTCAGCAATTACAGAATGCTTAAGCATGTTCCAAATCTCTCCACGTCACTTCCATTATATGTCATCATGATGCTTGGAGCTGGCTCACCAGCCTTTTCCACGTGAATAACTGCATCAGCAGCCCTCTGAATTCTCATAAGGACTGGGCTCATTGGCCAGTTCCCAGTTATAGTTGACAAGAGAGAGTTCTCTGAGAATAGAATGGAAAAAGCATTTATTAAGATGTTACTAGATACTAAATACTGGGTTAAGTACCAGAGATACAAATACAGGCAGGTGAGACAATCTCTACCCTCAAGGACCTTATATAAGGGAAGGCAAAACCTCTAAGGGAGTGGTAGGCAGGAAGGGGTGTTTTGGACAGGGAAGTCACAGGGTAACCAATTGACTTGCCTTTTTTTAATGGTAGTTGATTTTAACTGCTATTTCTCAGAGCTAGACAGGAGTGGGAGAGGAAGTTAAACATGTAAGCATTTCCAACACTTAGCAGACTACTGACATGAACTCCCTAAGTCTTCTCTTCTCCCAGCCCACCATCCCCAGTTCCTTCAATTGATCCTCATATGGCGTGGACTTGGTGTCTTTAACCATTCTTGCTGTCCTCCTCTAGACATTCACCAACTTGGTAACACACAGAACTGAACACATAATCAAGATATGTATGGTCTTACCAAGGCAAAGGGCAGTGGAGACTAGCGCCTCCCTAAGTCTCTGCCTGGGTGAATGCAACCCAAGAATGTGATTTTTGGCTAGGCAGTCACACTATTGACTCACAGTGAGTTTATTGTCCCCTAAACCCTCCAGATCTTTTTTTTTAATCACTATCCAGTAAAGCCTTGCCTATCTTGCACATATGAAGTTGATTTTTTTTTTAATTCAACTGTAAAACTTTACATCTCTCCCTATTAAATTCCTTCTTAGGTTTGGCCCAATGTTCTAGTCTGTCAAGATCTTTTTTTTTTTTAATTCTGGATATAAAGCCCAATTGTTCTGCCTCAATTCAATTCAACAAATATATTTGCTAAGGGCCCACAATGTCCAAGAGACTATGCTAAAGGCTGGAGATATAAAGATGAAAAACATTCCCTCGAGGAGATCATTGTCCCAAAACCTTTGTTCTCTCTCTCTATGTCTCTGTCTTGCTGTCTCTCCCTCTCTCTCTCTCTCTCTCTCTCTCTCTCTCTCTCTCTCTCTCTTTCTCTCTGTCTCTGTCTCTCTGTCTCTCTGTCTCTGTCTCTGTCTATCTCTCTCTGTCTCTATCTCTGTCTGTCTCTCTCTGTCTCTCTCCCCCCACCCCACCCCCAACTCATACTGTATTACCCAGAATCCACAAGCTCTTTCAAGTTGGAAAAGCAGCAACTGTGAAGGAGCCTAAATTCTGAAAGGTTCACTTTAAATTTGACAACTAGATAATGGACATTTTTAGCTGTAACTCATGAAGAGTATTTGCTAAAGT
Organism: Pseudochirops cupreus; assembly: GCA_028627135.1. Taxonomy (NCBI): domain Eukaryota; kingdom Metazoa; phylum Chordata; class Mammalia; order Diprotodontia; family Pseudocheiridae; genus Pseudochirops; species Pseudochirops cupreus. The sequence goes on along the minus strand of CM053580.1, from coordinate 499,310,425 downwards.
ACAGTGATCTGCTGTGGGAAAGGTAAAACACAGCCATCCATATCCATAAAATCACAGAGCCATAACATATTAAAAGATGTTTAAGAATCATGATGCCTGGCATAAAAAATAAATTCTATAATATTTCTGAGGAGAGAGAGAGAGAGAGAGAGACATCACAGTAATCTAGAGGTTGGGCTGGGCTCCAGAAGACTTTTATTCAATTCACTTGAGATCAATAAGCATTTCTGAAAACCCTACTATGTTTAAGGCAGATATGTTATAAGGTTCTATGTTCTAAGAACATTTTTCAAAAGATGTAGTGAGTACTTTCTCTAGTATCACCATCCTAGAGCAAATCTGGCTACATAAAGATAGATGTTCTAGAAGTAATCCAGGGGTTTGGGCTTTCTCTTCCCTAATGCCGTCAGCTAAAGTCCTCGTTCTGGGTGTGTTCTCCCCACTGTTAACCTCCAGTGACTGATGTCCCAGTTTCATTTAACCAAGTAACATCAATTATGCCTTACAAAGGGATATTTACTTCAAAGATTCTGCAATAACAGACATACATTTTCCCCTCCAACATCTCAGAGACACATTTTCACCTATTACTACCTCAGACTCTGGGGAGATTGACCTCAAACTTTTTTTTTGTAAATAGTATTTTATTTTTTCCAATTACATGTAAAGATAGTTTTCAACCTTCATTTTTAAAAGACTTTTAGTTTCAAGTTTTTCCTCCCTTCCTCCCATTCCCCTCCCCAAGATGGCAAGCAATATGATATAGGTTGTACATGTACAATCATGTAAACATATTTCCTTATTAGTCATATTGTGAAAAAAGAAATAGAACAAAAGAGAAAAGCCACCCCAAAAAAGTGAAAATAGTATGCTTTGATCTGCATTCAGACTCCATAGTTCTTTCTTGGGATGTGGATAGCATTTTCCATCATGAGTATATTAGACTGGTCTTGGGTCATTGCATTGCTGAGAAGAGCTAAATACAGTTGATCATGTTACAATGTTGCTGTTACTGTGAACAATGTTCTGGTTCTGCTCACTTCACAGCACCAGTTTATGTAAGTCTTCCTAGGTTTTTCTGAAATTCACCTGTTCATCATTTCTCTTACCACAATAGTATGCCATTACATTCATAAACCACAACTAGTTGAGACATTCTCCAGTTGATAGGCATCCCTTCATTTTCCAGTTCTTGGCCACCACAAAAAGAGCTGCTATAAATATTTTTGTACTTGTGGGTCCTTTTCCCTTTATGGTTTCTTTGGAATACAGACCTAGTAGTGATATTGTTGAATCAAAAGGTATGTACAGTTTGATCACCCTTTGGGCATAGTCCTTAATTGCTCTCCCGAATGGTTGAATCAGTTCACAATTCCACCAACAATGCATTAGTGTCCCAATTTTCCCACATCTCCAACATTTATCATTTTCCTTTTCTATCATATTAGACAATCTGATATGTATGGGGTAGTACTTCAGAGTTGTTTTAATTTGCATTTCTCTAATCAATAGTGATTTAGAGCATTTTTTTAATGTAACTATAGATAGCTTTAATTTCTTCATCTGAAAACTGCCTGTTCATATCCTTTGATCATTTATCAGTTGGGGAATGACTTGTATTCTTATAAATTTGACTCAGCTCTCTATATATTTGAGAAATGAGGTCTTCATCAGAAATATTGGCTATAAACATTGTTTTCCATCTTTCTACTTTCCTTCTAATCTTGGTTGCATTGATTTTGTTTATGCAAAGTTTTTAATTTAATATAAGCAAAACTATCCATTTTGAATTTCATAAAGTTCTCTATCTTTTGTTTGGTCGTAAATTCTTTACTACCATAGATCTGACAGGTAAACTATGTTTTACTCTCCTAATTTGCTTATGCTATCACCCTTTATGTGTAAATCATGTGACCATTTTGACCTTATTTTGGTATAAAGCGTGAGATGTTGATCTATGCCTAGTTGCTGTCATTCAATTTTCCAGTTTTCCCAGCAGCTCTTGTCAAATAATGAGTTCTTATCCCAAAAAGCTGGAGTCTTTGGGTTTGTCAAACAGTAAACTACAATAATCTTTGACTACTGTGTCTTATGCACCTAATCTATTTCACTGATCTATGACTCTATTTCTCAGCCAGTACCAAATAGTTTTGATTGTTGCTGTTTGATAACATCGTTTTAGGTCTGGTATGGACAGACTTCCTTCCTCTGCGTTTTGATTTCATTAATTTCCTTGATATTCTTGACCTTTTGTTCTTTAAGATGAATTTTGTGTTTTTTTCTATCTCTACAAAATAATTTTTGATACTTTCATGGGTATGTCACTCAACAAATAAATTAATTTAAGTAGAATTGTGTCATTTTTATTATATTACCTTGGCCTACCCATGAGCAATTTATATTTTTCCAGTTGTTCAGATATGACTTTATTTGTGTAAAAAGTGTAGATTCTTTAAATTTCTATTTTACCCTCTATTTTACCCTAGAATATCAGAGCAGTTTTCCTTGATAATTTCTTGAAAGATGATGTCTAGGCTCTTTTTTTGCTCATGGCAGTCAGGTAGTCCAATAATTTTTTTAATTATCTCTCCTGGATCTATCTTCCAAGTCAGTAGTTTTTCTGATGAGATATTTCACATTGTTTTCTATTTTTTTTTTCATTCTTTTGGCTCTGTTTTATAATCTCTTGATTTCTCATAAAGTTAGTAGCTTTCATTTGCTCCATTTTTAAGGAAATATTTTCTTCAGTGACCCTTTGAACTTCCTTTTCCATTCATCCAATTCTACTTTTTAAGGCATTCCTCTCATTGGTTTTTTAACCTCTTTTGCCATTTGGGTTAGTCTATTTTTTAAGGTGTTACTTCCTTCATTATTTTGAGGCAGGGGGGGGTCTCCTTTAATTTTTCATTATTTTAATTTTTAAATTTTTTATTTTTAATTTAAATTTTAATTTTTAAATTTAAATTTAATTTTAATTTTTTAATTTTTTAATTTTTCATTATTTTCTTGCATCACTCTCATTTCTCTTCCCAATATTTCCTCCACTTCTCTTACTTGATTTTCAAAATCCTTTTTGAGCTCTTCCATAGCCTATGACCAATTCATATTTTTCTTGGAGGTTTTTAATGTAGGAGCTTTGACTTTGTTGTCTTCTTCTGGCTATGTGTTTTGATCTTCTTTGTCACCAAAGTAAGATTTTATAGTCTGACTTCTTTACACTGTTTGCTCATCTTCCCAGACAAATACTTGACTTTCTAGCTCTTTGTCAAGGTAGGACTTTGCTCCCAGTGGGGGTCAGGGGTGGGGGTAGATGTACTGTCCCAGGCTTCAGGAGTTTTGTATCAGCCACTTGATCTCCCACTGTCTGTGGGCACAGAGCTCCAGAAGCAGCAGCTGCTGCAGCTGCTACCACTATCACCACTGCCACCTGGGGGCTGGGGCCAGACCCCAGCTGGATCACGCTCCTCTTTCACCCAGGTCCCACAGAGTTTTCCCACTGACATTCTATGCTATCTTTGGTGTTTGCGAGTTGAGAAGTCTGGAAACCACCACAGCTGCAGTGATTCAGTCCCCTGAAGCCTGCTGTACCCCATCTATGCTGGCATGGCCCATGCTGTTCTGCTCCCAGTCTGGTGCAACAGACCCTTCCTGTCATCCTTCCAGGTTGTCTTAGGCTGGAGATTTGCTTCACTCTGTCATTTTGGAGGTTCTGTAGCTCTAGAATTTGTTTAGAGTCATTTTTACAGGCATTTATAGGGGTTTAGAGGAGATCTCAAGCAAGACCCTGCTCTTATTCCACCATCTTGGTTCCACCCTGAGATTTTTTTCTTAGGGAGTTTATTGATGGCTTGTTCAATTTCTTTTTCCATGATGGGGTTATTTAAATATTTTATTTCCTCTTCTGTTAATCCAGGCAACTTATATTTTTGTAAATATTCATCCCTTTCACTTAGATCATCAGATTTATTGGCATACAGTTGGGCAAAGCTGCTCCTAATTGTTGCTTTAATTTCCTCTTCATAGGTTCTTCCTTTTCATTTTTGATACTTGTAATTTGGTTTTCTTCTTTCTTTTTTTTAAATCAAATTAACCGAAGGTTTATTTATTTTATTTATTTTATTTTTCATAAAACCAGTTTTTAGTGTTATTTATTATTTCAATAGCTATCTTATTTTCAATTTTATTAATCTCTCCTTTGATTTTCAGAATTTCTAATTTAACATTTTGTTTGGTATTTTAAATTTGTTCTTTTTCTAGCTTTTTAAAATTTCATGGCCAATTCATTGATTTGCTATTTCTCTATTTTATCTATGTAAATATTCAGAGATATGAAATCTCCCCTAAGTACTGCTTTGGTTGCATCACATAAATTTTGGTATGTTGTCTTATTATTGTCATTCTCTTTGATGAAATTACTTATTGTTTCTATGATTTGCTATTCAAACCACTCATTTAGGATTGGATTATTTAGTTTCCAATTAATTTTTAATCTATCTTTCCATGGCCCTTTATTACATGTAAATTTTATTGCATTATGATCTGGAAAGAATCTATTTAATATTTCTGCCTTTTTGCATTTGATTGTAAGGTTTTTATTCCCTAATACATGGTCAGTTTTTGTGTAGATGCCATGTACCACTGAGGAAAAGGTATATTTCTTTCTATTGCCATTCAATTTTCTCCAGAGGTCTATCATATCTAACTTTTCTAAAAATCTATTCACCTCCATAACTTCTTTCTTATTTATTTTGTTAGATGTATCTAGTTCTGAGAGGGGGAGGTTGAGGTCCTCTATTAGCATTGTCTTGCTGTCTACTTCTTCCTCATTTAACTTCTCTAAGAATTTGGATGCTATAATACTTGGTGCATATATTTTTAATGTTGATAATACTTTATCGTCTATGGTACCTTTTAGCAAGATGTAGTTTCCTTTCTTGTCTCTTTCAATTAGATGATTTTGCTTTGCTTTGTCTGAGATCAGGATGGCTACCCATGCCTTTTTACTTTAGCTGAAGCATAATATATTCTGCTCCAGTCTTTTACCTTTACTCTGTGTGTGTCTCTCTCCTTCAAATGTGTTTCTTGTAAAAAATATTGAAGGATTCTGGTTTTTAGTACACTGTTATTCATATTCTTTTCATGGGAGAGTTCATTCCATTCACATTCACAGTTATGATTACTGTGTATTTCCCTCCATCCTATTTTCCTCTCCTCTTATACTTTTCTCTCTCCTTTTACCCTATCCCTCCTCACCAGTGTTTTGCTTCTGACCACTGCTTCCCCCAACTGCCCTCCCTTCTGTCATTCCCTCTTCCCTTTTCTTCCCCCTTTTCCCTCCTACTTCCCTATAGGATAAGATAGATTTCTGTACCCAAGTAAGTGTGTATGTTATTCTCTCTTTGAACTAAATCCAATAAGAGTAAGGTTCAAACAATGCTCACACCCTCCCTTCTTTCCCTCTATTGTAATAGGTCTTTCATGCCTCTTCATGTGAAATAATTTGCCCCATTCTGCCTCCCCCTTTCCTCTTCTCCCGAGACAATCTGTTTTTTTCACCCCTTAATTAATTTTATCATCACATCAAAATTAACTCGCACCTGCACCCTCTGTCCAGGTATACTCCTTCTAACTGCCTTAATAGAAATACAGTTCTTAAGAGTTATAAATATCAACTTCCCACATAGGGATGCAAACAGTTTGACCCTGTTGAATACCTTGCTCTTTTTTCTTTCCTATTTACCTTTTTATGCTTTTCTTGAGTCTTATATTTGAAGATCAAAATTTCTTTTCATCTCTGGTCTTATCATCTGGAAAGTTGGGAAGTCTCCTATTTCATTAAATATCCACCTTTTCCCCTGAAATATTATGCTTGGTTTTGCTGAGTAGTTGATACTTGGTTGTAATCCAAGCTGTTTTGCCTTCTAGAATATCATATTCCAAGTCCTCTGATCCTTTAATGTAGAAGTTGCTAAATCCTGTGTAATCCTGACTATAGCTCCTTGATATCTGAATTGTTTCTTTCTGGCTGCATGCAGTATTTTCCCCTTGAACTGATAGCTCTGGAATTTGGCTACAACATTCCTTGGGAATTTTCATTTTGGGATCTCTTTCAGGAGGTGACTATGGATTCTTTCAATGACTAGCTTACCCTCTGCTTCTAAGATATCAGGGCAGTTTTCCTTGATAATTTCTTGAAAGATACTGTCCAGGCTCCTTTTTTTGATCATGGCTTTCAGATAGTTCAATAATTCTCACATTATTCTCCTGGATCTATTTTCCCTGTCAGGTTTTTTTTTTTCCAATGAGGCATTTTCATTCTTCTGATTTTGTTTGACTGATTCTTGCTGTCTCATAGAGCCATTAGCTTCCACTTGCCCAATTTTAATTTTTAAGGAATTATTTTCTTCAGTGAACTGTTGTGCGTCCTCTCCATTTGGTCAATTCTATTTTTTAAGGAGTTGTTATCTTCAGTTGATTTTTGTGCTTCCTTTTATAAGCTGTTGACTCTTTTTTGATAATTCTCTTGCATAACTCTCATTTTTTCCCAATTTTTCTTCCACCTCTCTTGATTTTTAGCATCCTTTTTGAACTCTTTCAAGAGTATTTTTTAGGCTTGAAACTAATTCATATTTCCTTTTGAGGCTTCACTTGTAGGCATTTTGACATTGTTGTCCTCTTCTGAGTTTGTGTTTGGATTTTCCCTGTCACCATAGTAGCTTTCTAAGGTCAGGGCTCTTTTTTTATTTTTGCTTATTTTTAAAAGTTGAACTCTACTTCTGAAGGACAAGCAGCACTGTCCCAAGTTTCTTGCACTGGGAGCCAGGGACCTTGTCACTGGCTTTCTGTACTGGGTCTCTGGGGATGGTGGCTTGTCCACTGTGCTTCAGTGGCCCAGCCTGGTCATACACCTGTTGTGCCCTAGGTTCCAGGGCTGCCAGTTTGCCTGCTGCACTGAGACTGGAGGCTTCACAGCTGGCCAGCTATGCCACTGACCTGCTGAGCCAGAACCTCAGGGCCTAGGCTGCTGATCTGTGCTGTGGCTAAGAGCCTCCCACTGGCTTGCCTAGACACTTGCTGGGCTGCGCTGCATTAACCTTTTATCCAAGTGCAACAGACCTTTCCTGAAGTTCTTCTAAGTTATCCTGGGTTTGAAAATTGTTTCACTCTGTCTTTTTGTGGATCCTATTACTCCAGAATTCTTTTAGAGGCTCAATTTAACATTGTTTCTAAGGGAAACTGGGGAAAGCTCAGGCAACTTCCTGGTTTCTCTCCACCATCTTGGCTCTAGCTGACCTCAGACTTAATGCAGTTTCTGGCACTGCCGTATTAAGCTACTTCTGGTCTGGGTCCTGAAGGCTAGGGTAAAAGTCACTCGATCCTTAGGCATCAAGATGAGACTGGATACAAAACTTGGCATGAACCCCATTCCCTTAGACCTTGGGCAGCTCACTCCCGACCTTTCAAAATCTATAAAGCTGTAGCTTCCAGATTAATCCTTCACCCAAAAAGAAAGAATAAATGCTGAGGGAAAGAAGTGAGATCCCATATTCACAGGCCACATGTTGACTTCAGAGGGAGAGGGCCCAAGGTGTCTCTGCCTAGATGTCATTAGTCAGTAAAATGTCACAGGAAGAGAAAGCTCCAGATTCCTGTTGGCTAGTGGCTTTGGGGGGGGCAGTTAGTGACAAAGTGGTTGGAGTGCCAGGCCTGCAGTCAGGAAGACATGAGTTCAAATGTAACCTTAGACATACACTAACTGTGTGACCCTGGGTAAGTCACTTAACCCAGTTTGCCTCAGTTTCCTCATCTGTAAAATGAACTGGAGAAGAAAATAACAAACCACCCTAGTATCTTTGCCAAGAAAACCCAAATGAAGTCACAAAGAGTCAAACACAACTGAAAAAAAAGACTGCGTAACAAAAACTGCTTTTGAATGTCTTCCAACCAATCAAAAAGGCTCTTCCTCCCCTATGATTAACTGACCAGAACCATTTATAGAATGTCTGCACATGCTCTAAAGTCTCTCCCCATTAAGTGTCCATCAGAATTCTCCTAGGAGCAGCCTTCCCTCAGCCTCTTCCACGTGAGGAATTGCAGCAACAGCAATCTGTAAATGCTCATAAGGATTTGCCTCAGTGTCCAGTTGCCCATCACACTGACAAAAACTAAATAAAACCAATCCCCTTTCTCAGTGATTACCTGGGAGATACAACAGTTTTAAAAAGATAAGTACATATAAACTAATGTGGAGTAGATAGCACTAACAAATGAAGGAAGATTCTCTTCCCAGAGGACATGGCACAAGAACTGCAACTTGAAGAAAGGTAAAGATTGTGAGAAGTAGAGTTAAATGATTAAGACTAAGACCAGGAAGGAGGGAAGAGGTAAGACTGACTAGGGGAGGGAGGATGAACTGAACCTTGAAGAATGGGTACGTTTTGCACAGGACTTCGAAAGGACATTCCAGTCAGAACAACATGAGCAAGAGATGGCCTTTGGAAGGTACACTGAACTCTAGTTGCTGATGCTCTACATGCTATTTCTGGGAACATCCCATTAAAATCAAAGGGGGAGGGGGAAAGGGAGGAGGTATGATCCTAGTTCTTTCCAAATCCCCAGAAAAGAGACTCTTGTACTGGGACAAAAAAAAAAATTTTAAAGTCAGATTCCCACAAGGGGCAGCTAGGCAATTCAGTAAATAGAGCGCCAGCCTGGAGTCAGGAGGACCTGAGTTCAAATTTGACCTCAGACACTTAACACTTACTAGTTGTGTGACCTTGGGCAAATCACTTAACCCCAAATGCCCTGCCTTCCCCTCTTCAGAAAGTAAAAAAAAAAGTCAGATTCCCTACCCCACCCTCTCTCACCCTCTCTGCTCCCCACTTCTACTCTAGCCCCCACCCTACACACACACACACACACACACCACTGTGCTGTAACCTTTACATTCATGCACTGCCAATTCCCACTGAGGATCTAAAACAACACAATGTTAATAAAGGGTATCTATGCTGTGCTTTAAGATTTGTAAAGTACTTTACATACATTATCTCATTTATATTCCCAGCTACCCCAAGAGGCTATTAATTTATTTATTCATTCATTACCTTTTCACAGAAAAGGAAACTGACACTGAGAAGCTGATTGACTTGGGTATCAACAACCCTATTCAAACTTAGGTTTTCTGACTCCAGTTTCAGTTTCCCTGCCCCCATTATACCACATTGTTGTTGCTAAGTCATTCTTTCAGTCATGTCTGACTCTTCATGACTCTATTTGGGTTTTCTTGACAAAGATATTAAGAGTAGCTTGCCATTTCCTTCACCAGTGGATTAAGGCAAAGAGGTGAACTGACTTGCCCAGGGTCACACAGCTAGTGAGTGTCTGAGGCTGGATTTGAACTCATAAAAATGACTTCCTGACTCCAGGCCCAGTACAGGCCCAGTTGCACCACCTAACTGCCCCATTATACCCTGTGCCCTCCTACAATAAGAAAATCTGGGTAGACTACAAGATCTCCAAATATCTGGAATTTTTCTCTGTTGGGAGAATGAATGGTTTCTCCCTGAAGGCATGTGTGGCAGAGAGTGGAACTGATACTGGTGGTGGCCAGTTTGAGAGAGATTAAGAAAAGGGCAGGGCCAGAAAGAGGTAGGTGTAGCCCCAGTGAGACCAGAAAGTGGGGGTGTTTCCTCCTAGACAGGATTCCACCTTCTCTCAAAAAAAAAGAGGTGAGGAGAGCAAAGAAAGAAAAAGGGAGGAGGAAAAAAAGGAAGGAAGGAAGGAAGGAAGGAGGGAAGGAAAAGGAAGGAAGGAAGGAAGGAAGAAAAAAGAAAGGAAGGTGGAAGGAAAGAAGGAACGGAGCCAAGAGAAATCCCCCCAAAAGTGTAAGAGAGTCTCTCATATCACTGGTGTGTCATTGATCAAGCATTGGACTCAGAATCAGGAAAACCTAGATTCAGTTCCTGCCTGAGAATTACTAACTGCATTATCTTCTCTGAGCCTTAGTTTCCTCACCTGTAAAATAGATCAGACCTCTTACTTCATTGGTATAGGGAAATCCAGATGAGGAAACCCCCTCTCCCAATTCAAATCATTACCTGTTCTAAAGCTTGGAGTTTAAAAGAGATTTTCTATGTGCTGTGGTTAAGGGACTTGTTCAGGCAGGATAACAAAGCCAGTTTGTGTTAGGGGCATGATCTGAACTTTGGTATTCCTGACCCTGAGGCCTCTTCACAGTGTCATTGTGAGACTCAAGCCAATTCATGGATGTTAAGCACTTTATGAATTTTAAAGTGCCTTAGAAAAAACTAGTTATTTTTATATATCGTGAGAGTCTCTGGCTTCCCCCAGATGAGCACGTCTGTAAAATGAAAAGGTTAAAAATAAATGATTGTTAAGATTCCTCCTGGTTCTAACCTTTTCTATACAATTACAAAAGACCCTTGTTTGGTCTGCTATCAAATCCCAATCTACAGACTATGAGCAGCCAAGGGGACCTGAATGGAGTAGTAAATTTTCGTTCATGGAGCCTAAATACCAATGGCACATCCCCCTCCCTCTGCCCACCAGATTTTGGTTCTGTGCAGTTGCAGTTTTCAATCTTAATACTTCTGATGGAAAGGCGAATGTTACAAGCTAATTATTCTAAATCTTCATTGATAAATCAGCATGACCCATAGGGGCCCATGAATTTGTAAACCATTTTAAATCAAATTGTTTATATAGACAGGGACTCCACAAAAAAATATTTGCCGGTCCCACATGCCCTCTCACCACTACCACCACTACCAAATACATACACATACCCTAGGGGTGGCATTGCATTCATACTTCAGTCTTCCAGTGCCTCTTTTTTCCAGTCCATCCTCCATATAGCAGCCAAAACCATTTTCCTAAAGTATAATCCTGACCATGCTATTCATGAACCTTCAGGCTTCCCTACTGCCTCTAGGGGAAAAAAAAAAATCAGGCTCTTTAGTTTGATATTTAAAGGCTCCAGCCTATTCTTTCCAGGCTTATTTCACACTATACTCCTTCACACACACTCTATATTTTGTTAAATTGGCCTGCTGGCCTTTCCTCATGTATCACATCTCATCTACTACTTCCTCACCTTTGCACAAGCTGTGCCCTCAAGCCTGACTTGCGTTCACTCATCACCTCTCTTCTTAGAATCGATAGTTTTCTTCAAGGCTCCTATTCTTGGGGTACTTCCAATGGAAAGCCTTTCTTAATCCCTGTGGATAGTAGGACTCTCTTCCCCCTCAAATTATCACAGACAAACATACCTATCTGCTTGCTTTTTATATCATCATTGAAAGAAAGCACATAGTGGGGCTATTCTTTTGGCCTTTGGATCCTTAATACCTTGTTCATAGTTTCCCCCCAAACACTTGCTGGAGTTGGTTGTATTGCCAACATGATGAAATGGTAGACTGCCTCTGCTCGCCTTTCAGGTAGTCAGCTAATAAGCATTTATTAATCACAGTGCCAAAAGCAAGCATTGTGCTAAGGGCTGGAGTGCCTCTACCCTTGGTCACATGTCAACTGCCACTTTCCCCAGAGGAAGAGGTAGCCTAGTGATTATGGATGACACCTCTAATATTTTCAACCACTCAGTTTGGGGAACAGGGCCATTTTGTGTATAGATTGCTTGAGGTCACCAAGGAGACCAGCCAAGAAGGACACTACAAAATCATCACTTCTCAGAGAGGAACTCTCTCTAAAGCCAAGTTTATTAGGACTGTTAAATAATGATCCTCCTTTACAATTACAAAGTGCTTTACATACATTATTTCACAACCACTTTCTAGGGTGGATAGGATTTGGGGGGTGAGACTTGACCTGTGATGTCATTGGTATAGGTAAGTAAACCCACCCCCTCCCCCACTGCCAATATAGATCTGCACCTGCTTTATAGTCTTAGAGGGTTTCCTGGGCCACTAAAAGTTACGTGCCCTGCCCTCTGTCACACATCCCATATGTGTCAGATAAGGGATGTGAACCCGACTTTTAGACTGGCTGTCCTGTGCCACACTGCCTTTTATAGAGGCTGGTAGATAGTTACAAGCATTGTTAACTTAGTACCACTTTCTAGCTGTGTAAATGGCTTAATCTTTCATTGTATGTAGTAATTGGAATATAATAGACATTCAATAAATGCCTCTTGAATGATTAATTAAATTCAACCTGCCCAAACTGAACTCTTTGTCTTCCCCTACCTCCATTTACCCTCTCTTTCTAATTTTTCTAGTACTATCCAATCCAATCAACATTGTCAAATGCTTAACATGTGCCAGGCAGAGATAGCTAGGTGGTTCAGTGGATAGAACATTGGGTGGGGGATAATAACTGCACCTATCTTCCAGGGTAGTTGGGAGAACAAAATGAAACAATAATGTTTAAGGTCTTAGCACAGGGCCTGGTGTGTAGTAGGTGATATGCAGATAGAGATAAATATGTATGCATTGTATACGTATGTATGCATACATATATATGTATATGAACATTAGCTATTACTATTGTCTACTCTATACATATCTTATACACACCTAGTTGTTCACAAATTGTCTCCTTTATTTGAATGTATATTCCTTGAAGATGGGGATTAATGGTTTTTCTTTTGGTTTTTGGTCTTGCTTTGTATTTCTAGTATTTAGCATGGTACCTAGTATAGAGTAAGTTCTTCATAGTAAATTCTTGACCGTTGACCCGCTAGCCAACTCTCTACTATAGTTTGAATCATCAGGAAGTTTTTCTTCATATCTTTAAATATGGCTCCCTGAAACTCTTATCCAGTATCCTAAGTGATGCCTTCTAGAGCTAAGTAGAAAAGGTCTGGTTCCTCTTCAACAAGAAAGTCCTTCAGATACTTAAAGAGGAGTCATCACGTCTCCCCCAGATCCACTCCAGGCTGAACATCCCCCAGCATCACAGAATCTCAGAGATGGAAAAGATTGTGACCATCTGTTCCTCTGGAACCCAGTCTTGGGTTCACATCCTGGCTCTTCTTTTTATTACCCGTATGACCTTGGGCAAACCATTTCACCTCCCAGTTTCCTCTTCTACTGAATGGGCATAATAAAGTATGCATTAACTTCTCACAAACTTGTTATGAGGAAAGAACTATATACTTGTGAGTCATTGTTATTCTTACCATTACTTTTACCGTTGTGGTAATTGTCAGGACTAGGCCACAACACAATCAATCCAATGATCTTGAAAAGGTCCAAAGGCTCCATTCCTAGATTTCCTCTAAGTGCATAAGCCCAGGAGAGGAGGAACTGAACTCCTGTGGGTCAGGAAGTGGGGGATGGGTGACCGTGACTTGGCCTACAAGGACGCTGAACACAGTCTCTCACTTCCTCCCAGGGTCATGGTTGCCATCTTCCACCCCAGGCCAATGCCCCAGCCAGTCACTCTCCTCATCACCCCTTTCCCTCATCCCAATTCAGAAAAACTCCTGATTAGGTTAGCTCACAAACTCAATAGCATTTCTATTCTTGTCAGCGACTCCCATTGAGGAATTTGCTGCGATTCATGAGACGTTGCCGATTCCAGGGAAAGGGGATGACCCCGTCAGCTTTTTTTCTGAGCTCAATGTTTACTGTCGACAGGGTTTTATTTCACATGATTTGCTGATGGTGACAAGGGCTGTCATCCTGGCAAAACATTTCCAGCCAGCACAGCATTTCAAAAACAGAACTTTTTTTGTTTGCCTCAGAAGCCACTGCAGAAGGTAATGGTTGAAATTTCAATAAGCATCTGGGGTGGGGGCAGGGGGGTCTTTATAAAACAGTGAAGTTATTTAGAGATGTCAATATGCCACATGGAGTTTTATCACTACTCGGAGTCGGCTCAGGAACTCCAATGCCAGATAACCCAACTGACCTTTCATATTCTCAATAAGGACATTGAATAATTAAATAATAGTTTTAAAATCTTATATTTATATAATGTAAAAAAAAAAACTCTTCACAACAGTCCTGTAGCATAAGTGTTACAAGGATTACAATGCCTACTTTGAAAATGAGGAAAGTGAAGCTCAGAAAGTTACTTTGTCCATGATCACACTATTATTGGGTGTGTTAGCCTGAATTTGAACTTAGAAAATTCTATTTAATGTTATTTGAGAGGAGAAAATCAACACAGAACAGTGGTTAGAGAATCAGCCTTGGAATCAGAAAGAACCTGGGTTAAAGTCCTGTCTCTGTGACACATGTCAGTTGTGTGACTGGATAAATCATGTTAACTTTTCAGTTTCCCTAGGCAACTCTAAAGTGATATAAATGGCAGAGCAGATGTCAATCTGTATTGGTAAAGGGAGTTTTCTCAATCAAAATTCCCATCAATGATGAAATCAAAGGATCGGAACAAATATATACACACCCATATTTATATCTCTCTTACTCTCTCTCTGTATATGTGTATATGTATATATACGCATATATATAGATATATATGTGTGTGTGTATATATTATATTATGAAATATAAGTATGTATAATATATGTGTGTATATGTATGTATGTATGTATGTACATATATCTATATGACATAAGTTTGGAAAGGCGTGGTTGACCTTATGTAAGAATAATCATTTCTTCCCTTACACAATGGTACCAGTTGGGTAGTTTATATTCAGTGGGTGATATTATCCGTTAATATGGATAACTGAGAGCAACAAAATATGTCTTTTTGATTTAAAAAAAATATAACAAATAGTAAATTATTGATTATTAACCTTAAACAATGATAACTACCTTTGTTTTATAACTTAATTAAAGATACAGAAAAGAATAAGGATTGAAAGAAAATGCAAACAAGCTAAGTACAGAGTAAATCCCTTTCTTTTACTAAATTTACCTGCCACCAATTATCACTCAAATTAATTCAGCCTTTCTTATAGTTTCTTAGCCAAAGTTATGTTCTTTCGCTATACATTACATCCAGTCATAGAAAAGCCCCAGATTTCCTTTTTGCTATAGAAACAGCCAGGTTCATATTTAAATAAACAAGTCTATGCAACCTGGGTAGGTGGGGCTGGCCTTCTTTGTGTGCTACTTTAGGCACAAAGCTGTCATCAAGAAGAATATCGACAATGGGACCTCTTGTAGGCTTTATAACTTATTACCCACTATTCTTACCAAATGACCATAGCTGCGGGAAAGAGGATCACCAAGAAATCACAAATCCAGGCCTTCACGAAGGTTTATGGCTGTAATCACCTCATGTTCTCCAGATATTCTGCGGCCATCACACTGGACAAAACAGTCGTCAACAAGGATGTCTTCCAGATCACTGCACTCAAATGTAAAGCTGGCAGGGAGGCCAAAGTCAAGTTAGAGGAGAGGTCCAAGAAAGGCAAAAACAAGTGATTAAGCTATGATGTTATGACTACTCTGTTTCCTCTGTATGTAAAAATGTTTATTTGGAAGAAAGGAAGGAAAGAAGGAAGGCAGGAAGGAAGGAAGAGAGGAAGGAAGGAAGGGAGGGAGGAAGGAAGGAAGGGAGGAAGGAAGGAAGGAAGGATGGTAAGAAGGAAGGAAAGAAAGAAAGAAGGAAAGAGAGAGACAAAGAAAAATGAAAGAAAGACGGAAGGAAGGGAGAAAGAGAAAAAGAAAGAGAGAGAAAAAGAAAGAAGGAAAGGAAGGAAGGAAAAAGGAAGAAAGAGAAAAAAGAGAAAGAAGGATAGAAAAAGAAAGAGAAAGAAGGAAAGAAAGATAGAAAGAAAGAAAGAGAGAGAGTGCCTTTGGCCTTTTTAGTGTCCAAGGCCTCCCAAAAAGGCATTGGTAGCTTAGGTATTAAAATTCCTCACAGCATTTTGTCTTGTTGCCAACATTAATTGGAAGCTATTAATGGCTCACCTTCCTCTACTGACACAACTCCATCCTTAGCTAGTTTCTTTCCCAATAGTTTCAGTAATAATAATAGCTTACATTCCTATAATGTTTAGGGTTTGCAAAGTGTTTTCTCACAGCCATGCAGAGGGAGGGAGAATGTCAGTACTATTATCTTCCTCTTGCAGACGAGGAAACTGTGGCTCAGAAACGTTATGATATCACTAAGTCACAATGATCATGTCAGAATCACACTACTCTCAGGGAAGGCCTTTTATCACATTTTGCCTATACTCCCCACCCCCATTCTTTGACTTTGCCTCTTCAGAAAGGCAAAAGGAGGAAAACCAACGTTTCATCTCTTGTCTCCTAGATCTTGCAAAGTCTGCATCTAGCCTCCTGATGCTTTCCTTTCTTTTTTAAAAACAAACTTGCACTGGTTTTGCATCCCCTACATTTCCCACTGTATCCTTCCCCCTACCTCATCCCAGACATCATCCCATTCAAGATTTTTTTAAAAGAAGAAAAAAATATTCCCTGGTCTCCTTCCTTTGCAATGTAACAGCGCAGGGGTGCTTTCTCATATCTCATTTTTGGAGCCAAGCTTGGTAATTATAATTTCACATTTCAAGTTCTTTGCTGTCATCGTTCTTTCCATTTACATTGTCATAGTCACTGTATGTGTATGTGATTTTCTTGGTTCTGCCTGCTTTACTTTGTATCAGTTCATATCTTTCAATGTTTTTCTGGAATCATTTTTTATGCTACAGTAATATTACATTACATTCACATTCCATGTTTTTCTTAGCCACTCCTTGATCAATAGACATCTCTTTTCCTTCCAGTCTTTTGCTTGTTTGAAAAGTGCATCTATAAATATGTTGCAGCATGGGGGCTTTTCTCTTTGTTATTAGCCCCCTTGAGGTATATAGCTCCCAGAGGGATCTCTGAGTCAAAGAATCTAGATGTATCAGATCCTGCCTTTGTATAATTCCAAACCACTCTCCAGAATGACTGGAGGTATGTTGATTTCCTTTCAATCTGGAAACAGCTACTTTACCAACTAAGTTACTAACTTGAATTTTTAGTTCAATTCATCTAATCTGTGCCATGACTACTACATGCAGGGCACTATGATCAATATTGGAGATATAAAAACAAAACTTATTGTTACTGCTCAGTCCTGTCTGACCCTTCACGACCCCATTTTTTTTTTTTGGCAAATTCACTGGAATGTTTTGCCACTTCCTTTTCCAGCTCATTTTACAGATGAAGAAACTGAGGCAGACAGGGTTAGGTGCCTTGCCCAGGGTCACACAGCTGGTAAGTGTCTGGGGCTGAACGTGGGTCTTTCTGAGTCCAGGCCTAGCACTGTAGTCACTGCCCCACCTAGCTGCACCTAAAATAATCCCTGCTCTCAAAGAAGCAACATGGGACATACAACAGGTTAAACAAGTAAATAAATAAAAGATAATTTGAGAAGGGAAAGAACATTAACAACTAGGGGTAGTCAGGCAAGGCTTCTCATCAAAGGTGGTTCCTGATCTGAGCCTTGAAAGAAGCCAAGGATTCAAAGAGAAAGAAGTCGAAAGCACCTGAATTTCAGGCAATAGGAAAGTAGGCAATGCAAAGAAAGGCAAGCAAAGCAGAAGGCAGAATACTAAGTGTAGGGTCCTACAAACAGACCAAGGGAATTAATGTAAAACTCAATCTGGAAAGATAAAGCCAAAATCAATCAATCAGCAAGTATCTTAGTAAGCACCTACTATACATGCAAGGCTAGGCACAGGGGATGCGAAAGAAAAGAGAAGGAAGGAAGGAAGGAAGGAAGGAAGGAAGGAAGGAAGGAAGGAAGGAAAAAGGGAGGAAGGAAGGAAGGGAGGGAAGAAAAGAGGGAAGGAAGGGAAGAAGGGAGGGAGGAAGAATCCCTTTTCTCCAGTAGCTTACATTCTTTCAGAGAGACAACATATACATGTATAAGGAAAGACAGAATTAAATAAAAAATACGTACAAAATAGTTCAATATAAAGTAGCATTTGGAGGGGTAGGTTCAGAAAAGGTTGAATGGAAAAAAGCAGTGTTCAAGCTGTATTTTGAAGGAAGAAAGGGATTGACTTTCTAAGAGGGGGTGGGGTTGAAGATAGAAAGCATTCCAGACATTGCAGACCTGCAATGTGAAGGCAGGAAGATGAGAGATAGAGCAGTATCCCCTGTTAAAAAAAAAAGGCTAATTTGTCTGGATTGCTGAGTGGGAGGAGGGGTGATGCCTAGTGAGACTAGAAAGATAAATACTGGCTGTGTTGTGAAAGGCTTTAAAAGCTAAAGAAATGGGTTTCACTTTTATCCTAAAGGCAATAGGGAGCCACAGGAGTTGATTGAGTAAGGGTGTGATGTGGTCAGATCTACCAGTTAGGAAGCCCTTGGAATAATTTGGCTAATAATTTGGGTAAGATTTAGTGAGGGCTTCAAGTAAGGTCGTAGCAGTCTTAATAGAAAGAAGGAGACATTTTATAAGAGATGTCCTGAAGGCAGAAACAACAAGATTTGGCAATTGATTAGATTTGTGGGATGAGTGAAAGTAAGGAGGGAAGATAGTTTCAAGGCTATGAACCTGGGACACTAGAAAGATAACATTGCCTAGGAAAAATTGGAAGAGGGGAGGGCTTAAACTAAAAGATAACAATCCATTTTATACCAGTTGAATTTGAGATCCAATTTGAAATATCCACTAGGCAATCGCTGATGCTAGCCTGAGACTCTGGAGACATTGAGGTAGATAAATCAATGAGTTATCTTACCTGCTTAGAGACCATGAAATCCATGAGAGAAGAGAGAGAGAAAGAGTGAGAGAGAAAGAGAGAGAGAGAGAGAGAAAGAGAGAGAAGGGCCTAGGACAGTACCTTGTGAAACACAGTAAGAGATGTAATGTGGATAATAAGCTAGTAAAGGGGATAGAAGAGAGGCTAAACAGGTGGGGAAGAGAGAAATGTTACAAAAACCCAGAGAGGAAAGAGTACCCAGGAAGAGAGATTGGTCAAATGCAATAAATAGGTAGGTGGAGAAAGATATGGAGAAATTACCCTAAATTTCAGTAATTAAGAGATTTTTTGGTACCTTTGGTTGGGACTATTTCAGCTGAGTGATGGGGTCAGAAACCAGATTACAAAGGGTTGCAGAAAGAGTGAAGGGAGAAGAAGCAGAAGTAGTGATTAAAGACACATTTTTCAAGATGTTGCCTGAGAAAGGGAGGAGAGATGTAGGAAGAGACTTTGAAGAAGAAATAGGCTCTAGTGAAGGTTTCTTAAGGATAGGGACACATGGTCATGTTTGAAGACAGTGGGGAAGGAACAAGTAGATACATAGGGGTTGAAGATTTTGAAGAAGGTATATGATTGTGGTTTCAATCTGCTAGAAAAGATGAGAAGGGATACTATCAAAGGCACATGTAGAGGGCTTACCTAGCAAGAACAAGGGCCACCTGTTTCCATAGATGAGGGAAAAGGAGAAGAGCATAAGGGGTAATGTCAAGAGGTTTTGAGATGAAGAGAACGGGAGAAAAGAGAGTTTACATACACAGTAGGAAGAGATTTAAAGCAAGAAAACCAATGATGAGGCTGATGGAATAATGAATGCAAGAAGTTATAAGGTCCTGGGGGCAGCTAGGTGGTATCGTGGATAAAACAGACCCTGTCAGGAGGACCTGAGTTCAAATCCTACCTCAGACAGATATTAGCTATGTGACCCTAGGCAAGTCACTTTACCCTAATTGCCTCCAAAAAAAAGAAGTTAATAAGGGCCTGAACTGAGAGATGGCTGTATAAACATCAAGAAGGCAGTGAATTTTGTGAATATTAAAGACTTTAAAAACCAAGCTGAGTACTCTAACCCAGAGGCAATAGGGAGTGAGGGAAGACTACTGGGCAAGTTTTGGCACAATTGGACCTGTTCTTTAGAAATATTATTTTGGCCCCTAGTATTGAAAAGGGAAGACTAGACACAGGAAAACCAACAGGACATGGTTACAAAAAGTAACAGGGACTGAATGATGGTGGAAAGTGTACAAGAAAAGAGAAGGGTATTCATGTAAGAATTTCTTTGGAGATAGAATTGACCGGATTTGGAAGCTAATTAGATATGAATTGGGGGAAGGGAGGAAGATTAAGGGAGAAGAGGAAGCTAAGTATGATGAAGAGGTTAAAAACCTGGATGCCTTATGGTGCCCTCAATAAAAATAGGGAAGTGTGGAGAAGGGACAAGGTTAGAGAGAAAGATGAATTTTGTTCTGGATTATCTGGGATTGAAATGCTTATAAGGACATCTATAAGATGTTAAGCAGACAGTGATGTAGGACAGGATTTCAGAATAGCGTTATGACTGGATTTATAGATTTGGAGCCATCTGGGTAGGGCTGATACTTGAACACATGAGAACAGATATGCATTGAGAAAGGATGTAAATACGGAAGAGGAGAACCCTGGGGACATTCCACACAAATGGGCAGGAGATGGATGATGACATCCTATCATTTCCAGAACAGTAATATTTCATAATGGTACTAGTATCAGTATCAGTTTTTAGAATTTAGAATCATTTCTTTTCCCAATGTGTAGTAACCTCCAAATAAACAAACATTGCTTACTAAAACTATGACTATTTAAAATCAATCAAGTAAGTATTTATGAAGTACCTACAGTGTGCCAGAGAGTGTGCAGTACCTGGATGGTTTGGTGTCAGAAGGGGGCTTAGAGATCACTTTCGTTTTTTAAATGAGCGGATTAAAATCCAGAGTGGGGAATGATTTAGCCCAGGGTCTCATAGCTCATCAGGGGCAGAATGGGAGCTGGAACACTGACCTTTGACTATTAGCCCAATCCCTTCTCTGCTATAGTGGTCCTCAAAACTCACGGCATGTTGAAATTTAAATTAGCAATATTATGAGAAAGTTGGAACACTCACATATGCACAGATCCCCTTCAATGAGAGCAAACCCTTTTTTTTTTTAGTTTTTGTTTGTTTGGGGTTTTCTTGAGTACCAGTCTAATGTTGGAATGTGGTCCCTTTTGTGTAGGAATTCTTTCATTTATTTCATCTCTATCTCCAGCGACTAGCGCGCCATCTGGCAAATTGTCAGTACTTAATAAGCATTTGTTGATTGATCAGTTTGTATATTAGCATATGCTTTTAATAAGCAATTTTTTATATTTATATATGTTTTATATATATAATATCATATATTTTGTTTATATTTATTTTACTTATGTTTATATATATATATATATATTGTAGAGAAGAAAATTTATAGAGATAGGGTTAGGGACTAAGCCTGTGATTTCATTGGCATTGGGAACTCCAGGATGAGAAACTCTCTCTAACAATTCAAGCCAGTACCTTCTCTTTCACTTAAGGTCTTATACAATTGCCTATGGTGCTGAGGAGTTAAGTGACTTGTCCAGGCTAACACAGTCAGTATGAGTCTGAATAAAACAGCTTTCACAAAATTATACATTTTCTTTTGTCTGAAATAACATACTATCCACAACTGCATGGCAAAATTTGTGGAATAGTAGCATGTTGCAAGCCCACCCTCTGAAAGTCACCCTTCTACTCTATCGCCCTCTCCCAACTATTGAATTACACTTGAATTCTAGCTGGACTTGCCAAAATGTTGTATTATTGGCCAGAGAATGGGTTAGCCCCACCCCACTATGTTTTTTCAAAAAATACATTCAGAGTAATGAATATGGTGTTCTTATTGTTGATTCATTTCAGTCACGTCCAGTTCTTTGTGATCCCATTTGGGGTTTTTTTGGCAAAGATACTAGAGTGGTTTGCCATTTCCTTTCCTAGCTCATTTGACAGATAGCAAAACTGAGGCAGAGTAAAGTGACTTGCCCAGGGTCACACAGTTAGTAAGTGTCTGAGGCTGGATTTGAAATCCAGTCTTCTTGACTCCATGCCTAGCACTCTATACATTGTGCCACCTAGCTACCCCTATAATGAATATAGGATACTGCTTAATTAGGACAGAAAATAGATACACAAAGAAAACCTGATAAGTTGGACACACAGCTGCTCTCTAAAAGTGAAGACCAAGGACTTTGATGGGAGGTTTAGCATCTTATTGGTGACAGTATGCCCTCCTTAGCCCTGAGTGGTTCGACTAACCCTTTGGAAAATGTCCAAGGATTGAAGGATTAAGGAGTCCTAACCATGCTGGGAGCAGTCTTAGTAGATAGAATGGGCCTCCTGTCCATCAGCCACGATTTTACATCTATGAAAAGCAAACTAGCAATGTCATATTCACCTGAAAGCCACTTGATTAGGCAAATGAAGTTTTGAGCTGCCGTCAGTTCAAAATTATCTATGGCATTTTATCTGCTTTCTAGTTCCTTCACAGCTGGCCCCTATTCTGCTCACTCATGCAGGTCTCTCACAGCCTCCCTTCACCTTTATTATACTTCCCCCTGAAACCCAGAGCTAAGCAGCTCTTGAAAGTCAAAATGTTTCAAATCTTCCCTGCCTCTTGGGAGGTTTGAGAAATCTGTGTAGTTCTGCTAAAGCTGGATCTTAGCGGAGCCTGAGAGATCATCTACACCAACCATCTTTTCTTATAGATAAGGAAACTTAGGCCCGGAGAGAAAAAGTAATATGTCCAAGGTCACACAGCTAGTTAAATGAGCAGAGTCGAGATATGAATCCAGACCTCCTGACTCAAAATTCCAAAGCTCTTTCCACTATCTCACCTCTAGTCAGAACAGGATCAGAATCCAGACCCCACCCTTTGAGAGCTTCTGGCCAAAGGATTTTCCCAAGAGTAGAGGACTGGAAAACATCAAGAAAGCCATATTGTTCCTATTGTTCCTATATATACTCAACTGGACTGAGCATCAGCTCTGCCCCCTTGCCAGCTATGTGTGTACAACTTGAGAAAACCACTCCTCTGAATGTTAGTTTCCTCCTTTGCAAAATAAGAAGACCAGAATGGATGGCTTCTTTATTTTTCTTCTTCTTTTTCTCTTTTTTTTTCTAAGCAACTCAGGTTAAGTGACTTACCCAGGGTCACACATCTAGTACATGTCTGAGTCCAGATTTGAAGTCAGGTCCTCCTAAGACCAGGGCCAGTGTTCAAATAGATGACTTCTAAGGTCTTTTACAGTTCTGACATATTATGTTGTAAAATTTCTTTGAGCTCTGACATTCTGACCTCTAAGGTTCCTTCTAACTTTTGACACTCCATGTACCCATGATCCCATTCCTGTCTCTCTTCTCTGGAAGTTTGCCTATGAAATCATCTATTCACTTTCTCTCCAGTCTTCATCCACTCCCTATAGACTTCCCTGTCACATACAAATATGCCCAATTTTTCTTCATTCTTAAAAAAAAAACTACCTTGACCATACCAACCCCTAAAGTTGTTGTCCTTTATCACTCTACCTCTTCATAACAAAACTCCTAAAAATAACTATCTCTGGTCCTATCTACCTCCTTTCCAAATGCTTATTAACACCTTGTAATTTGGCTTTCAATTTGATCAAATAAAACTGTTCTCTCCAAAGTTACCAATGATCTCTTTCCTGGTTCAGGTCCTCACTGACTATCGCCATGAGTATTGTAACAGCCTCCTCTCTGGGTTCTATCCCACTCCCATCCCATCCACCCAGGTGCTAAACTTTTTTCCCAAAGTCTAAGTCTTTCCATGATATCTCCTTACTCTAAATTCCAGTGATTCCCTATTACCCCCAGGATCAAATTAAGCTTTCAGTGGGAGTTAAGGGGCATTGATGGGGACTCTTGATCGATTATATCCTCAAATGTACTACAGATTATGGTCTTTAGGGGGTATGAAACTTTGAGTGTCTCGCACCTTCAGTGGCCTATTTGAACTTTGTTAAAGGAAGTACTAAAAAAAAGTGTCTTATTTCATTATTACTTTAGAAGGAAATTTTTTAATCAACTTGATGGAGTTATAGGGCTCCTAAGATAATGACTGGCTAAAGAATTAGTCATGATTCTTAAAAAGCAAGACACCTCTTAGGAGAGTGAGTCAAAAGAGTCATTTCTAAAAGGAGAAAAGAGAGCCAGATATGAAGGAAGGACTTTTGCTTTTCCTTCTTTCTTTTATGCTTCTCCCAAATCCCAAGTATTCATAGAGATGCTGCATCCATCAGAGAACAGGTGTAGAGATTCCAACTGCAGAACTGAATTGAGTTACAAAGAGGAACAGGCCCAGGGAGCCAGTTAGGAAAAGCTGTCCTGGAGAGCTGACTCCTAGGAGCAGCATAAAAATACACACACACACACACACACACACACACACACACACACACACACGTGCGCACGCGCGTGCGCAATATCAAGGCTCTGTAGTGCAAGAATGGGAGTTGCCTTGGTCAATATGTTCCTCTCTAGTTATGAATTACATGTGCATCTATTCTTCTCACCAATGAGTATATTTGTAGTAGAAGCGCATCCCAGGTTTATGGAGTGGTAAGCAATGTTTTAAAACTATTGTTCTTATTATGTTGCTTCAGTAAATGCCTTTGTCTGAGCTAATAGTGTCAACTGGGTGACTACTCAAGGTAAAGGCTTGTGAGCCATAGTTATAACTATACTTTTAGTTACAGTACAGACCTACAAAGTATCTTGAACCTGGGATAGTCATCATCCAAACAGAATACAATCTGCAAACAAAAGTTGGTGGAGTATTCCAGAAGAGATACTACACTTTTTGTTAATTTTTTTATTTACTCATATAAGTCCATGTTGCTTCCATCAATAAAAAAGTAAGCTCCTTGAAGGAAGGAATTGGTTTGGTTTTTGTTTTTTTGGTTTTGTGTTGGGGTTTTTGGGGGGTTTTTTTGCCAGTGGGAGTTAAGGGGCATTTTTTTCTTTATTTCCCCAACACCTAGCACAGTTTCTGACACATAAGGGAGGTTTAACAAAAGCTTATTAATCAGTTCATTGGTTGGCAGAGTACCAGCGCTGGAGTTAGGAAGACATGAGTTCAGATGTGATCTCAGACTAGCTATGACTCTGGACAAGTCACTTAATCCTTTGTGCCTCAGTTTCCTCATCTGTAAAATGAACTGGAGAAGAAAATAGTAAACCACTATGGTATCTTTGCCAAGAAAACCCCAAATGGGGTCAAAGAGAGTCAGACATAACTGAAATGACTAAACAATATCTTATTTTACAAATAAGGAAACTGAGACCCAGAAATTTGCTCACAGTCCCTTAGCTAAGTTCCAGGGGCAGGAGCCAAACCCAGGTCTTCCTAACACAAGGTTTAGCACTTTATCCACTATATGGAAAGACCCACCTCTACCAAGGACCTCCCTCCTCCTTGACCTTTCTTTTGCCTCCTTCCCAGACCCCCACCACCCAGAACTCATCCTGAATTCCAAGGATGAGTTCCAAGGATGCTTTTTGTTGACACCCCTTGGATTCCATTGGAAATACCAACTCTCTTCCTTCTCATAAAATGAAACTTTACCAACTGCCATTTTGGCAGACCCAAAGACACCCTCCAGACCCAAAGGCATTGTCATCAGACCTGCTGATGAAACCTAAAGATCCCAAAGTCTTTTCATTTACCCAGCATCTGAACTTCCTTTAATCTGTTATCCTCCCTCCCCAAACCTAACCCTAACCCTAACTTTTTTTTTTTTTTTGGTAACATGGCTTTGCATCGAGCCATCCACAATCTCTTTCCTGGTCCTGTTTTGAACCTAAGACACAGTTAGCAGAGTTTACAGTAGTAGTCTGTGGGTATCAGGGCAAAGTTTTACCTTCTGACAAGTTAACAAAAATGACAGGCTTGGATAGAGGCAAAGGACCTGAGTTCAAATCTTAGTGCTAACCAGATGAACCACACAAGGGCTTTTCTTGTTCCCAGTGAACATCTGCATTGCCAGTTAACCCTATTTCCCCGACTAGGAGAGAGAAGTAAGGGTTGCCTTAACATTCATGTCTTCTCTCTGCTTTAGGATAGGAAAGAACTGTCAAATTAAATTATCAATCAAACTATTAAAATAAAGTTTAAGTAAGGGATGGGGAAAACCCAGACTCAAGGATCGGAGGAGCCCTGGGTCTATGACCAAGCCCAGAAATGAAATACATCCTGGATAGGTGAGAGGTAGAACCAATACCCAGGTGCCAGAGGCATTTTTGGAGCTCTGGAAGCAGTTTGTGTAAGGTTAAGACTCCTTCACCATCACCATCAGCCCTATTGACTTGAAGAGCCTAGAGGAAGCTACTATTGAGTGGGAAGAGTGCTAGGTTTAGAATACGGAAATCTGAGTTCAAATCCCAGCTTCAATACCTTTCACAAGTGTAGACAAGATCAATTTCCTTAACCTCTCTGAATCTGTTTCTTCCTTTGGAAAATAGGAATGATCATTTCTGAATTTGAAGTCATAGGACGTGAGTTGGAATTCTAGCTCTGCCACTTGAGTGAATGAATATATAAATAAGCATTTAAGTGCTTACTAGGCACCAGGCATTAGGACAGGAAAGAAGAGAGGAAAGGAGAGAAGGGGTGGGGAGGCAAAGGGAGGGGAAGGAGAAAGGTGGAGAGGGGATAAAAGAAAAAGAGGAGGGGGGAGAGAAGGGCAGGAGAGACAAAAAAAGAGGAGAGAAAAGAAGAGAAAAAAGAAAAGACAAAACAGTTTCTTCCCTCAAGAAGCTTACATTCTAATATGGACAACACATAGGTGGGAGTGGAGGCCAGGCAGAGGTGTTGTACAAGGATGGTAAGTGGAGGCATCTGCACAACTGAGTGACACAACCTTTTGAGGAAGGGGAGTCTTGATTTGGTTACTGTTATTTACCCATCACTTGCTAGCTGTATGACCTTGGGGAAGTAACAGCCATCCCGGGCCTGAAATTCCTCATCTGAAAATAAGGAAGTTAGACCAGATTGGACTAGATGAGTTCTGAGGTCCCTTTCACGTCCTGGTCTATGATTCCTTGATCTGATCAGAGCTAATAAAGAATGCTCAGCTCTGAATCAGAGACTTAAATCAAATGAAATCTGATGGATATCACATAGATGGGATTCCTGTATGAGTATGGGTTAGACAGGGTGGCCTCAGATGTTCCTTCTGATTCCACAGTTTATTGCTGTAATCACAAGAACATAGGATTAGGAGTTAGAGGTTCTGGGTTCAAATTCTGATTCTGCTACTTATGATTTTTGTGACCTCAGGCAAGTCAATGAAGCCCAGAACCTCAGTGAGACTAGATCTTGGGTTCTTAAACTTTATGCGTGCCCTGGACTCCTCTGACAATCTACAGAAGCTCCTCGACCCTCTTCAGAACAATGTTTTTAAATGCAGAAAATGAAATACCTGGGATTATCAAGGAGACAAACCGTATGTAAATACAGCCATCAGATTAAACACCGGCCAGGTGCCTGGCCCTGGATTAAAAACTCCACCAACTGATGATGTTTAAGAGCATTTCCAGCCTTGAATCTCACGATTCCAAAAGTGGTATTTAGATTCTCAAAGAAAATGTATAGCCCTTTTCAAGCGAGGGAATGAACCAAGCATCTTTCCTTCTCTGAGAAAGGATGGCAAGATTCAGGACTTGACTAGACCTTAGAGCCTTAGGGCTGGAGAACTGATTGTTAAATGTTTGGGGCAAACATTCACAACTTGGAAATCCCCAGTCACAGCAAATCAGGTTTTGGTTTGTTGTTTTGTTGATAGCCTAGGCCTAAGAAAGTGGTGGGAAGAAGGTTAATAATGACAATTAATCTTAAAAGTATATCAGAGAGTTGGTTGTTAAACATTGACCAGCATATCTCTGCCTTAGAGATCATCTAGTCTAAGCCTGTATTTTTTGTAGATAAGGAAACTGAGGCCCAAGATGATAAAGGGACTAGCCCAGCCAGTAGCAAAGCTGAGATTTGAACCCAAATCTCTCCAAACTCTAAATCTAAATGTATTTTTTCTACTTGATCATCTCTGGTCGGACTCAGGACCCAACCCCACCCTTTCAGAGCTTCTGTTCCAAGGATAAGGAACTTCCCCTAAGGCAGGTGGTTGGGAAAAGGCCAGGAATAATAGCTCCTATTTATATAATCCTTTAAAGTTTACTGCACCCTTTCCTCTGTGAGGTAAATTACGCAAGTATTATTATCCTCACTTTACAGTGGAGAAAGCTGAGTCCCCCAGAAGTCAAGTGACTTCCCCACAGCCAGCCTCACAGCTAGCACAGGATCAGAGGACCAGACCTGGAATCAGAGGAATCAGGCTGGAATCTCTGCTCCTTTACCAGCGGTGCATATGTAGTGCATATATAGACATCTTCGGGCCGATCACTTATGCCTTCTCCCAGCCTTAGACTCCTCTGCTGTAAAATAAAGGCCGGAACAGATGACTTGTAGGGGCCCTTCCTGCTCTGGCACAGTATGGCATAGTGTCTGCTCCAGACTTAATTTTCTGTGTTCTGAGGCCCCTTAGGAATCTTGTACTCTGTGATTAGGTAGCTGCTTCTTGAGTCTTCCTGAGCCACTGGAGAGATTCCCCAGGTTGCTTTGATTTTTCAACTTGTTTGTTTGTGGTTTTACTACAGGTGAGGCCTAGAGAGAGATCAACTGGACCTGAAGCACTGACCGATCTAACAGCAAGGACCCATTGGGGACTTCATGGAACCATTATTGCAGACTCCAAGCTCAGTTTTCCACATCATTACACCCAAGTTTCTGCAGCCCCTGAAAACCGCTTAGGTAATTGTCACACCTTTAAAGTAACAAAAGAATGTCAAATGATTCTTTTTTCCTAGAACAAGCTGTGGGGACAGCAGAAACCCAATTCCAACTCCTCCCCTGGAGAACCAGTCTGCATCCAGAGCTATATTTGACTCGTTAGGCAATGGCAGGTTTTGCATGCTGCATTCCTTGGCTAATGGCCAACCCCGTGTGTAATATACTTCAGCCACCCTGTTGTTACCTAATCCTTTCCTGATCTGCAGTTTGCGCAAGAAGGGTAAAAAATCTCTGTAAAGCCACTGAGAAATTCTCCACCAATCACTCACTGAGCTCCCCCCTTGCACCCCTCCGCCCCCCCCCCCCGCCCCGTTCTTTTTCTTTTTCCTTTTTTCCCCCCTCAGGTCGATGATCTAATCACTGAAGTACAAACTTTCATTCCAAACAGAGGAAGCTGTGTGGGCACCTTCTGCCCAATATTTGTCTTCCCTCCCCCCAGATAAAAAAATTCCCCAAGCCCAGGTTCCTTTCTGCCTCTTGGCTATAGAACAGTGGAAGGGGCACTAGGGAAAATCTAGATTCTAGTCTCAGCTTCAGAACCTTCTCCAAGTTGATTTCTTCCCTAGGGCCTCAGTTTCCTGATCTTGTGAAGAGAGGGAGGAGAGAATGGGATGGTCTCTGAGGTCCTTTCCAGCCTCAGCATTCTGTGATTCGTTAGATCCTGTGATTCAGTCCCTGCGCCCTACCTATCTGGTTGTGAGGGTAAAATGAAATAATGAATGTGAAAGGGCTTTCAAAGCACAATGAGTTCTTTGAAACAGAACTGGAAGGGGCCTCAGAAGTCGGGGCATCCTATCCCCTTCCTCCCATTTTAAAGATGGAGATACTGAAGCCCAGAGAGGTAAATGAATTGCCCAAGGTCAAACAGCCCACAGAGGCAAGATTGGAGCCCAGGTCCTTTTTCCACTGTAGCTATTTTCATGGCACCATGTTATCTCTCCCACACCCATGCTCACAAAAGCAATCTAGCCTAGTGTAAGGGGATCTCCCGCTAGCGAGCATGGGAACTGTGCCCTATTTTGGCCTCAGAGTTCCTCTAGGTGTGTGAACTCAAATCAATCATGTGACGTTCAGTGTTAAGACAGTGGAGCATCTGGGGGTGGGGGTGGAGTGGAGTGGAGAGGTGCAGAAGGAGGAATCCAGATTTGGATCCTGATGAAACTGGATCTCGCATGACTTTGAAGTGACTTGAGTGTCATAGATTACCTGTTTAGACACTGAAATGCTGATCTCCAGGGTGAGGGAGAATGTTACCTCCAGCGCCCCATGGAGCCTATTACTTATTTTGGGCACCAGCTTGCTGCCTTCTGTTGTTAGGAAGATGATTGCTTCCAACAGTTATGCTGATGTTTCTACTTGTGGGGATGAAATGGATACTTCTGCTCCCGGAGCTTCAAAGCCAAATTAGGAAGTGAAGACAGTGGGTACAAGTCCCTGTGTCCATCAGGTTCAATGGCATAAACACAGATCTGCCAAGGAGAGAGGACACTGCTAGAATAGAAGGGGCCCTTAGAGATCGTCACATCCAGCCTTGTTTGACAAAACGGAAACTAAATCCTAGAGGAGAAAAGGGAATCATGCACGATTAATTGTCTTGTCTCAAAGACACAAAGCAATGTAGTGGCAAGAGAACATTGGACTGGTCATCCAAAGACCTGGGTTCAAATCCTAACTCCACTATCTCCACACTACTCATTTTAGCATCTTGCACAGGTCATTTAAACTTGAATCTCAATTTCTTAAACTATAAAAAAGGGATGCTGGCATACCACAGAACTGTTATGAAGACCAAATGGGGCGATCTACCTGGAAGTGATCTGTAAACCATAAAAGATTATGGAAGCTGAATGATATTATAAATTATTTTACATAATATAAATATGTCATCTTTGTCATCATATCTTCACATTTGGACTGATTCTGTTCTCCAATTTGATGTTGTTGGGTCACTTTTCAGTCATGGACAACTCTTCATGACCCTATTTGGGGTTTTCTTGGCAAAGATATCAGAGTGGTTCATCATTTCCTTCTCCAGATCATTTGACAGATAAGGAAACTGAGGCAAACAGGGTGAAGTGATTTGCCTGGGGTTACAAGGCAGTAAGTGTCTACGGCTGGATTAGAACTCAGGAATATAAGCCTTCCTGACTCCAGGCTGGGCACACTATCCACCACCATGCTACCTAGCTGGCCTAGGTGTTCTGATCTCAGGAGACAATAAGAAAGCTAATCCTTCTTCCACATAACAAGTCTGCAAGTAACTGAAGATATCCATCATGTCTGCCCCTCCCCTCTTTCTATACTCTTTGTTAAACATTGCTAATGCCTTCAATCAAACCTGTTATGCTATGATGTTGAGTCTTTTTGCCACTCTGGATTCACTCCAGTTTGTCTATATCCTTTCTAAAATATGGGGACCATATCTGTACATAATACTCCAGATGTGATCCATCCAGGGTACAAAAGTACTTAACCAGGGTTGGAATGCAGCATGCAGCCAGAAGTAAGAAGGGCAGCTCAAGGCAGGTCCTAATCAACCCCCCAGTTAGAAGTATAATGACACTGTCACCTCCCTCATTACAGACATGATATTTCTGTTAATGCAATAGAAGATTCCATTAGCTACAAGATCCCTGACCCCATCTCACTGCTCACTCAATCATTACACGTGCAGCCGAGTGCCAAGAACCTCTAGATCTCTTTCTCACATGAACTCTTTTTCTCACCTCCATCCTATACTTGTGAAACTGTTTTTTGTTTTTCGGGTTTGGGGTTCATTTGTTTGGTTTAGCACCAGTGCAGGATTGTGGTGCTGCCATTTACTACCTGTGTGACCTTGGGCAAGTCACACTCAGTCACCTCAACTGCAAAATGTGGAGAGTAGATTAGATAACCTCCAAAATTAATTCTAGCTCTCAATCTATAATACTTGAATTCTACATTTTCCCTTATAAATTTCATCTTGTTACCTTTAGCCAAATGATCCAGACTTTCAGTTTCTTTGGGGATCCCCATTCTGTCACCAACTTGGTGACATATATAAATTGGATGTTTGCCATCAGTCTCCACCCAAAGTCAATGATAAAAATATTTAACAAAAGCAGCCCAGTGACCAAATTGTATGACACTCCACCAAAGACTCTATCAACATTAAACCATTAATCAGCCATTTGGAGGCCTGGTCATTCAACCACTTCTAAACTCATCCAACCACGCTACTATCCAGTCTGCATTTCTCCATCATTTCTGCAAAGATATAGTGAAAGAGGATGTCAGACGCCTTCCCAAAATGCAAATATGCCATATTTATGATATTCCTCTAATCTAGTAACTTCACAACAATGTCAAAAAAGGAAACGAGGTTAGTTTGGCAGGACTTATTTTGTTTTTAATTCTAAACTTAACCAATAAAATTATCATCCCCATATACATTGTAGAACAGAAGGGCATTCGTAATACATAAAACTATGAATCTCTTTTCGGTAGAGAGTACTTTTCTTTTTCATCATGCAACTTTCAAAGTTGTCCTTCTCTTTTATGATTTCTTAAGGTCTCTTTCTAGTTTCTTCTTATGAGTTGGGGTGGGGGAGCGATGTGCAAAGAGAGTAAGGGGAAACTCTATCCTTAACTCTCCTTTTTCTTTTCCTCTTCCATCTCTTCCAGTTGAAAAGAAAACCCTTGGTGGCATGACCTATTCTTAATGAACCAATGCTGATTCTTAATCATCACATCTTCACTTCCCAAGTGCTACAACTATAGCTTTAAGAATCCATTGTATGGGGGTAGATAGGTGGTGCAGTGAATAAGAGCACTAGCCTTGGAGTCAGGAGGACCTAAGTTCAAATCTGGCCTCAGACACTTAACACTTACTAGCTGTGTGACTTTGGGCAAGTCACTTAACCGCAATTGCCTAGCCTTCCCCCCTCCAAAAAAATAAAGAAATCATTGCATGTTATATACATAATATAGATATATCAAATTCACTATCGAAGATGTTTCTTGCTTCATTGTTTTCCTCCGTCACAAGGGAGAATTCACTAAGAAGAAGGGGAGAGCTATTTGTGATAAATAAAAATAATTATAATCAAAGGAAAATTAAATAAAAATACATTATACAGTCCAAAAAAAGGTGGAAAAATTAAATAAAATCTATTGTACAGTTTTGCCAGAGGAGTCAGAACCATGACAAGGTTTCTAACCCCTGGGCCAGTGAAGTTGTCCATCCAGACAAATCCCACCCAGGCTCCTCTTTGTGAAGGAAAGTGATTACAGTATGAACTCAGTACTTGTACTAAGCTTTAAGTATTAAATTCTTGGGCTTAAGCATTAAATACTTAAGCTTACTCACCTCAAGACTGCTCACTCAGGTTCCACAACTTACTCAGAGCTCAGGGAGGTGGGACCACTGAATTTGAAAATTTCCAAATCCAGCCCATCCTTTTCTGCCCAGCTTAAGCCTCAAGCCTTTTGTGCTAAGCTTCCCTCAGTGGCTGCAGCCCCCATTGCTTTCTCCCTTTACTTAACTCATATTCATACCATTTAGCAGTTAATTTGTTCTCTGTGCCAGGCATATAGATGTCTTGTCTCCCCAGCAAGATCAGTACAGGGATGACGTCTAATGTTTCTCCTTTTTCTCCTGAAGGGTTGAGTCAAGTGCAAGGCCTGTTATTGTTAATAAATATTTGCTTGTTAATGGATAAGAGTGATTAATTAATCAGCCAAACCACACAGTCCAAAAAGATCTTTGTTGCTGCCCTATATATAGGTGAATGCCATATATACTCCAATCCTACAACGGTATTCTTTCTAGCAGCACAGTTCATAACCCAAGCATACTTTCTCATCCTATGCTATTCTTCTCTATGTCTTTCTGTAAATTCTTTATGCAGGTTCTACCCAACATTCTGGAGTTCTTCCTCTAGTGCTTTCACTCATGCCTGGACACCAACAAACCACTTCTGAGGTCCATTTGTTACTCTTCATGCTCACTATGCGATTGGCTCACTTCTCTTTCTGATCATATACGTTCTTGATGATACCATTTTTTCACATGCAAGTCATCATTGGTAATATCACGCAGCTTGCTTATATATGATATGTATCTTTCCTTTGTCCTTTGGGTCCCTTACAGTTTTTAGTCTTTTGAGATCATTGTGCTCCATGAGTCACAGCCCCATAACATCACCGGGGCGATATTTAAATAGTAGACTTTTATGATTGCAAGCATTTGGGGAGTGCTGAAAGTGTTATCCAATTTCCCCAGTGTGATCCAGTCTGGCTCGTTTTCTACTACAGGACCTATCCAAGAAATGGAACTTATTTATATTGACGGACTTTGTAGCCTGCATGTTGAAATCTGAACAAAATGTATGTTTCATCTACTTGTTTTTTCCAGTGTGGATGACGAACCTGGTTTCATTTGAGTGACCTTGGAACTCATGTAGGAAATCCTAGAGTGTTCCAGGATATGATGAAATCAGCACAAAGTCATAGGTGAATAGGAATAATGTCTGGAGGTCCTTTTGACCAAAAGAGGGTCAGTTTCTCTTACTAGATTATAAGATCCCCTTGGACAAGGCTACGCTGTACTTGTCTTTAGTTCTCCTACCCCCAGCACATAGGGCTAGGTCTCGTCTGTAGAAAACCCCATAGATGTTTGTTGAGTGAATGAATCAATGAAGCATCACGTCACCGAGATGATTTGGTTTCAAGAACTTAAAATCAACCAGCCAAAGAGTCGTGTGTTACCAGAATCCCTGGTTTTCTTAGCAATGTTACTAAGATCAGCTGAATACTCAAAGACTCCCTATGAAATGCTATTTAAAAAAAATTCCTCCTATGTGGGAGTGGAAGAGAAATAGATTATCAGAAACTAAGTAACCAATTCAAGTAAAAGCAATTAAGGAAGCAAATTCTGATCATGGCATTGGGTACTGAACTGTAGCTGCTATGGTATCCACGGGTCACTGACTTTCTAACCATTAACACTAAAACCTGCCACCAGAAAGGAAAACTGAACCCCGTGGGTGAAAAGACGAACCAGGGCCTGACTTGGTTTTCCTGCCTTTGCACTGCCCAATGTTTAAAAAGAAAACAGACCAGAGAGAAAACAACTCCTGAGTGTTGATGCTAATAGCCAGATCTTTCCAATTGTAGCTGGGCCCTTCAGATCCCTTGAATTGCCTTTTTTTTTTTAATGACTTGCTCAAACCACATTCTCCCTAATGAGGCACAGAATTAAAATTCATGACTGACTGAAATAGAATTACAGCCATCTCACCGGGAGCCTGGCATCTTTGCTTCTAAACATTAGGTCAGCCCCAAGTAAGCCAGCTAGATAAGGAATGAGCAGAATAATTGAAACACTCATCTAGGCATTGCTCAAAAGGTCAAAACCATGAGCTGATTTTTTTTAAATGTCAGGGCTTGTGTAAATAAAAGTTTCTCACACATTCCAAGAGAGCTGCACTCTTACCCAGTTTTGTCTATTGACAACTCCAAAATTGTTCATTCAGTATAACAAGATAATTGCACCTCAAAGAAAACCACGTAAGTGAAAGCTCTTTGTAATGGCAAAGCCTATATAAATGTATATTATTATTATAATTAGCTAAACCCCAGAAATCTTTTGTGGTTGATGGGCAGCAAACCATGGGAACACCTTCAACAGCACCAGGCATAGGCGAGGGATTCCCAACATTCACTGACTCCAGTTAAAGTGAGGAATCCTGGTCTTACTAGCTCAATGTGACTTTCTATAAGTCATTTCACCAGTAGGTCTCAGCTGTAAAATGAGGAAGTTGGGCTAGTTCACCTCTTGAGTCTCTTTCAGTCCCAATAGCTTATGTTCTGACATACTGTGTTCTACTGTGCTCTTTCTGCTTTAACATTCTATGTGCTAAAGTTCTTTCTTCCTGCTCCAACATTCTACATTCTAAGGTTTCCTTCAGCTTATTTTTTGTTTTAGGGTCCTTTCTTCCACTTCTAACATTCTATGTTCTAAGGTTCTTCCTGCTTTGACATTTCTAAGGTTCCTTTCTGCTTATTTTATGCTGGGCCCTTCTTCAAGTTCTAATGTTCTATTTTCCAACATTCTACGTCTTAAAGTCTCTGCTAGCTCAAACATGCTATGTTTCAAGGTCCATTTGAGCACTAACATTTTATATTTGAAGGTCCTTTCCATGCCTAACATTCTTTGTTCTCAGACCCCTTCCAGTTCTATTTCAACAAATAACTACAACTAATAATCTCACGTTTCTATAATGTCTTAAGTTTTACAAAGGATTTGCCTTGTTTTACAGATGAAAGATCAATGCTCAGAGGCTAAAACCTGCTTCTGGTCACACAATTATAAAGTATCACAGATGAAGGTCTAAATTGGCTCTTTCTCTAAGACCAGGACTCTCTACTTTCTGCTCGGCTCCTGACACTGCT
Organism: Pseudochirops cupreus; assembly: GCA_028627135.1. Taxonomy (NCBI): domain Eukaryota; kingdom Metazoa; phylum Chordata; class Mammalia; order Diprotodontia; family Pseudocheiridae; genus Pseudochirops; species Pseudochirops cupreus. The sequence goes on along the minus strand of CM053580.1, from coordinate 499,274,378 downwards.
GTATCACCAAATAAAAGAATGGACAAACTGGTGAGAAACTAGCCTATTTCCAAGACCCCATTAAGACCTAATGTTTTTAGATTTTTCTTTAGTTTATCAAAACATCTCAAGCTATTGTGTTCATTTGTTAAGCAACGCCAAGGCTTCTTACAAAAAAAAAAATGTGTTTGGGTTCTGGACGATTTAACTAGCTAACTTAGCCCATTGCTATGATTAGGTAAACACTATGAGAAAAACCCCCAAAAAACAAAAAACTCATATAACCAGAGTTATTTTGGAAACTGACATGCACTCAGTGAGTCAATGGAAAATGTGCCCCTTTCTTGTGTGACAACACCCTACATAGAAGTCAAGGAGAGTTCAGAAAGGAGCTCTTTTTAATTTGATCCTTTCCAACCTCCAAGCATTCACCTTTTCTTTCTAGTTCCCTCCTTAGTCAGAACTGGGTACTCAAGAAAGGATCAGGACTTCAGTCTTAGGACATTAAAGGCTGGATTGAAATCATGGATGTCTGAAGCTAGAATTCATCAACAAATGGCCAGTGTAGTTAAAAAAAAGGGGGGGGAGAGGTAGTGTGGCTTGAAGGATCATAAAGTGAAATCAGGGAGGGGACTGAGGATCATCTAAAATCTAAGCACTCAATTTACTGATAAGAACACTGAAGCACCGAGAAATTCAGAGATCTTCCCAAGATCACATAGGCAGTAAATTAAAGCATGGCAGGCACACACACACCTAGCAAGGGACTCAGAAGTCATCTCATCCAGCTCTTTCATTTTATAGATTGGAGGACTGAGTTTCAAGGAGACCAAGTTACTTGAGTTCAAGGTCATAGAGCTTGTAAGCATCTGAGGTAGGATTAGAACCCAACATCTTATCTGACACCATAGACAATGGTTATTCCACTGACAACACTATGGCAAATTCCTTATTGCTGGTAATATCAATTGTTCAGTTTTATTATTGAAAAGTATATTTTTCCTGAATACCATGCTTGGCAAACTTTAAACATCTCATATGTCATTTAAAATACGCACACACACTATTACCTCCATGGATGTAATTTGTTCTTTTTTTTTTTAAGTATTAAGTTATGCCAGACATTCCATGAACTGCCACTGATTCAGTGTATTACCTTGCTTAAGTTTCTTAATCCCTCAGAATCTCTTTCCTCTTCTAGTCTTCAATATTCCAAGGATCTATAATTTCATCAATGTAGATGCCACCCACCACAGATGCAGATCACAACCCCTTCACATCTCAGTACAACACATTCATGAGCGGTAGCCAGTTTTTAACTTGTTAATCTGCAAACCAGTCTTTTGGTAAGAAGTTTCTCCATACCTGAGTAGTCTGGTCTCTAGCAAAAATTTATCCCTGCATTTTTATGCCCATATTTAGAGAAAAAAAACCAGAACTCTGCCTAGAGGTACCAGTATTTAAAAGGTAATAACCAGAAGTGAGCCGGTAAATGTTTAACAATCAGATTTTTGGGGAGGGGCAATCAACATCCCCTCTACATACTTTTAAATTTAATCTGCGTTATTAACATTTTCTCCATCACTTCCTTAAGCATAGACAACCCACAAAATAATAAATCAGACCTTGATTTATAGTGTTTGCCAATTTTCTGAGGTGTAAGTATTCATGTTGAAAATTTAACAATAGGCTCTCAGAGCCAGTATAAGCAATTTCCAGGATATATCTGTAACTTGTAACAGTACAGAAACATAGACACAACTGAGCTCAGTATCTAACTAAAAAGAATAATTATCCTTAACATGGGAAGCTGCATGATGACCCAACAGCAGTGACATCCTAAGAGAGCTCTTCTGCAGACAGACCCATAGCACATCTTCAGAGCACTTGAAAGTACATTTTGTGGTGGTTGCCTTGGACACAAGCACTCACCAAAGCCTTTCTAGCTAGGTAGTAACTGAAAGAATTTATATTCTGCTGACATAGTCTTCAAGGACCCAGGGTCACTTTCATGCTACAGTGAGGCAACAACATGGTACTTCAGTGGAGAGACTGCCTGGATAAAATGAGAATACACTTGAATTACCTACTTCTCAGAGAGTTGAAGTATCTTTCTCAGGGACACATGAGTCAGCAGCAGAGACTGAACAGGAATTTGGGTCTTTGGATTCTCACCAGTACAATGCACTTTCAATTCATTTCCAGTCATTTTCCCATCGACGTGATTGATGTGGTAGGTGGTCTTGGCCAATAATGGTGCCAATTTTAATAGAAGATGCAATACAATAAACTTTTAAGTGCCTGCTTTGTGCCAGACACTGAAGATAAAGGTGAAAAAAAAAGTCTCTACCCTTGAAGTTTTATTAGGGGGGTATAATGTGCATACAAATACGTGAATGCAGGGTAATTTGAGAAGATGGGAGGGAGGAAGAGAGGAAGAGAAATGGAAGGAGGAAGAGGAAGAGAAAGAAAAAAGCAGAGAGGCAGGGGGAGACAAAAAAGAAGAGACTGAGAGACACGGAGAGAAATAGAGAAAGAGACAAATTCAGAGACAGAGAAATGAGTCTTGAAGGAAGATAAGAATTCTGAAATGATGATAAATAGTACATGCCAGACATAGGGAGCAGTCTATGTAAATGCAAGCAGTTGTGGGAAATAATGCTGGAAAAGTTGTTATTTTACCATTTGTTATTGAAGAGGACCAATGACAGGACCCAGTGATGTCTAGACTTTCAAGGAAATTGGATTTAAGTGAGGCAGAGTTGCGCAAAATAGTCAGGCTCACCCTCTCTTCCAGAATCATTGAAGTACAGTGGCAGCACAAAAGTCAGAACCACTGGTAATGGCCTGGGATTAGCGTCTTCAATATCTGACCAAATTCTAAGGATTAGCGTCTTCAATATCTGACCAAATTCTAAGCGTTCCACTGCGCCTCCTTCAGCTGCTTTCATCCCATTGGAACAAATTGGTCTCATCCACCCATTTCACTGGGGGAAGTCTTCACGTGCTTGGAGTAGACAGCCTTTAACTCACTGACAGGGGTTTGTGTACCATCAATTCCCCTTAACCTGGTTTAGCTCATCTGCCTTAGATGGGCGGTTCTCAACCTGTGGATCACAACCCCTTTGGAGGTCGAACAACCCTTTCACAGGGGTCACAGGGGTCTCCTAGGACCATCAGAAAACACATTTACGATGGTCTTGGGACCTGAGACACGGCTCCTCTGTCTGTCTCCAGGCGGGTCTGCCAGCATGCAGATATGCCCACAGACAAATATTAAAGGGTCGCGGCATTAGGAAGATTGAGAACCACTGGCTTAGATGGTTTTACAGGGTGTGGCCACTGAACATGCTATAGCTTCTTGGAACCCCAGGTGGGAGTTAAGTGTGAGGTGGACACCAAAGGTGGACAAGTAGCCCTGAAAAGGGCCCATGAAGCCCTCATACCAGAGGCGCTAGTTCTTCTTGAACACCCGCACACCCCAATGCTGAAAAAATAAGGCAGAGCTAGACTGTAGTTTGTATTGTACCCTAACAGCAGTTGGGAGCCACTGAAATTTTGTGAGCAAGCGAGTGACTCAGTCAGACCTTAAAGCACTTACTTAGCATCATAGATCTAGGTGTAGAAGGGACGTCAAAGGCCATCTAGTCCAACCCTTTCATTTTTTGAATGAGGAAACTTGAGACCTGAGAGAGTTAAATGATTTCCCCTAGATCACAGAGAGTGAGCACCAGAGTCGGGATGTGAACCCAGACCCTCTGACTCTACAGCCAGGGCTCTTTCCACTGTGTCATCAGGATTTCTATTTCCTTCTGGTCATTCCTAAACCATAATGCCCAGCATAACAGACGTCCATCCTCAACAGAAGGGGACCCTGGGTTTTAGTTTGGGCGCTATTACCTCCTACTTTCTGGGACACTCCTCAACTCAAAGTCCTGAATCCTGGGGTTACTTCAATGACTTTCAGAAATTACATCATCTTAATAATGTACCTTCTAAGATTCTCCCCACCCCCTAAAAGGTATATGCTCATTTTTCTTTCCCAGTTGCCCTTGAGTGCCAGCCTCTCCTTAGACTCATCTAATCTGATTGGCAGCTGCTGGCCCAGAATTGTTCCAATCTTGGAACTGATTAATTTTATTGACTTGTGTCACATTCCAGTCAATCTCATCCCACATCTCCCTACCTGGTGCACTTAACAACAGCACACAGAAGTGGTGTAACCTCCATTGCTTCAAAGTGTTTTGAAATCTTTAGATTAAAAGAGACTCAGGAGTCCAAAGTATTAACACTCTGCATGGCCAAACAACTAGCCGGCATTCATTTAAGGAACTGATCATTGCAGAATGAATGGTTCCACCCATTCTTATTTTTGAGACCACATTCATCTACCTTTTTTTCCTGGGATGTTCTCCATTCCCTCTTCCAGTGAGTTTTCTGATTTATGAGCTCATTTAAGATTTCTGTCATTATCTGCTCTTTCCAAGGTTTTTCCATTTCTTTATAATTTCCTGTTTTATATAGTATATTCTGTTATTTTAATCTATCTCGGATGTCTCTTTCTTAGAATTCTCTGAGCATGAGTCCTAAAAAAGTCCATTTGTACCATCTCTGACTTTTGCATGCTTCTAACAAGCTCCAGAGCTGAGAGCTATTATGATAACTATATTCCTTCTCCTCCTGACATATGTACATGTTTATAGTCAAAATACTATTCAGCCTATGCCTGTTTATTCGAATTAGTGTATAAATGAGAAGCAATTGACTAGAGGTTCTCTTGGTCTATTATTTTTCTCAGATTAGATGGTTCAAAACTGTTTCTTTTTGAGGGTCCCATTGATCCAAATTAATGTGGTTTTATTGTGTATCTTCCTTCAATTCTCCTCACTTACCATAAAATAGAAAGGGAAAAAAAGTCTTAGACTAAGCAGAAAAGGAAAGTAGTTCTATCTGACTAGGAACGATCTTGCAGTCTCAGCAAATGTGGGAAAGCATCAGGACAAAAGATGTGGGTTTGAGCGCAGGGTCTGCCCTTGTCTCACTTTGGGACAAGTTGCTTCATGACTCTAAGTCTTCATTTCCTCATCTGCTGAATGAAGGTACTGGCCTAGACACAAAGATTCTCAACCTGGGGGCCACGACCTTGGATTTCTAAAATGTATTTTGATAACTGTTTCAACATAGTTGCTTCCCTTTATAATCCTATATATTTAAAAAACATTCTTCCAAGAGGTCAGAGGCTTCACCAGACCATCAAAGGTGTCCCCAACACACACACGAAAAGGTTACAAGCCCCTCCAGAGAACCTCTAAGGTCTCTTGTGCTCTAACAAGATGAGTTTGGGAGTTAAGGACTCCTATTCTGGCCTTATTTCTGCTCATGGGCAAATCACTTCCACTGTTCGAGCCATCTACTCATTTATAAAAGAAGGAAAGCCCATGCACTCATCCTTTCAATTATCCTAGGGAAAACAATGTGAAAACTCTAAGACACTATAGAAATGTGAACTGCTATGAGAAATCTTCTCCAACTATTTGACACCTCCAAAAGGGCTGTCATCCACTTTGTCATAGTATATGAAGGTATCTGTGACCGACTTGGCCCCAGAGAGCAGAAGGGGGAGTAGCTACTGGTAGAAACTGCAGAAACATAAAGATAAACTTGAAATAAGGAAAGGCTGCCTAACAGACAGGGCTATCAAAAAGCAGGATGGACTGCTTTGGGAAGGAGGGGGGTCTCCACTCTACTGGAGGTTTTCAAATAAAGGCTGGAACACCATTTGTGTCAAAGAACTGGTTAGTAAAGATTAGACTAAATGTCTTGACAAGTCCCTTTGAATGCTAAGATCCTATGACCTCATTAAAGTAAGTGTGTTCCTACTCGACAGAAAGGGAAAGTCTTTTGTTTTTTTATTCATCTGTGTACTATTCCTCAGCTCCTAACCCAGTCCTTGGCATATACTAAGTGCTTAATAAAATGTTTGCTGACTTGGTTGAAAGTACAAAATGGAGAGAGTGAACTTGGGTTTTATAAAAATATTAACAAAACATCTTTATGAAACCGGGTTTATTAAAACTTCTCTACAAGTCAGACATTCATGTCCATTTTCACATATATACATATTTACAGAATCAACATAGTGTTATTAGCTTCCCCAGCAGATTGTTCTGCCAGCACACACAGACTCTTTACACACTGGCTGTATCACAGATACAAATATCCACAAATGTCGCACAACCACGAGAGCGTTAGTGCATCAGAGGCTCTGGCCACTCCATTCCTCCCCTGCCTTCCTCCCTAATTCCCATGATTCTGTCAAGTTAGCATTGCCAAAGATTCACATTTACCTTTGTTCTGACACCTTGGTTATTCAGACACAGACAGAAAAACAGGATGACAAAGCCTCAGGACCAGACAACAACAAAACACACAGAACACACACAGAAAAGATCAAACATATGTACAAAGTCCACAGTACATGAGGTATCCATGGCACCCTCACAAGGCATTGGACAGCTTGCCAAGGCTTAGCCCTGTTGTTAAATGACCACCCTGTTACTATGCCATGTGTATATATACATATTATATGCATATGTGCATGCACACACATATATGTACGTGTATACACATGTATATGCACATGTACATATGCATATACATATATAAATGTTCCATTTACCCGTGTAACCAACTCATCTTTGGGACTGTCCCAGGAGTTTACTGAAAACTTTTTAGTTTTCAATTTCAATTAGATTTATGTTAACACAAGTTGCCATTTCTCCACAAAGCAACAAAGAGGGCCACGCTGGAAAGATAAAGCAGGAATCTTAAGCAGGATTAGGCCTATTTTTCTACCCTGGCAGTCAATGACACAGATACATTGATTTATTAACCACATAAAGTCTGAAATATTAACAACCATCATGCACGCACACATATACACACTCATTCACACACACACACACACACACACACACACACACACACACACACACACACACACACACACACACACACACACACACACACACTGTTAGAGGCAGATGTACTTAAATAGGGAAGGGACATTCCTAGAAACCAGTCTGAGGTTCTCCTACAATTACCCAAGACTCACTTTCTAAACATTTCCATACTTCCTGCTGATGAAAGGACACATCTGACATTTGCTGCACAGGGGACTCCTGATCCTTCTCCTCCAGGACAAGACGGCCAGCCCTGAAATGGCCTCAGAAAGAGATGAGTGCTAGCACACTTGGGAGGAACCAAAAAAGCTAACTGTTTCCAAGTACTCAAATTATTCACAAAACTGCAGTCTCTCTGTCTGAGATCAGAGTTCTGAAATAGCCAGGAGTTCAGAAGCTTTTTATGATTTTTTTCCATGGTTAGCTGGTAAGTACTTTTATAGCTGGAGCTAGGGATGGGGAGAAATGGGGGAGTCAGGAAGGAAAGGGGGAAATGTTTCAAGTTCAGGGAGAAGGCATTAGTGTATATGAGGTCTTAACAGGAAATTGAGGAATAAGTCTGGATTTACGCAGCAGGGCAGGCTTTTGTATTCCTGAAACAGTCTGATCAAGGAATGGGGCAAAGCAGTTGGTATGAGTCTAAGGAGAAGATGCAGGTATAGCAAACTTCCAACTGGATAGCACAGCCACTTGCAAAGGCAAAAGGGTACCTATCCAAAGAGCAGCAAGATGGCGGGTTCATTGGACCAACAGTTTATCTCATTGGTAAAATACGGCTATTGCCAGGTAAGTGACCACACATACACCAAAAGCCACCGTAAGGATTCATTCATTCTCTCTCTAAATTTTTCAAGTTTGCTTCATGGTAAAAGTGTGATTCTGTCCCAATGCCATAACCTTGGCCAGTGGCAAAAGGTGCAGGTCTCAGCACCTAACCAATCAGACATGAGGACTCCCTAAGAACCATGAAGGTTCTATAGGGTGGCCAGCCAATCAGAATGCTTGTCTCAGCAATATCACCCAGTACAAAAACAGAAGGAACAGGAATTCTGAGTAAAGCAGCTGTGCTTATTTACACTGTCACTTATCTGGCTGTCACCGTACTTAAAGCTCTACCCGTCTATAAAATGGAAAGACGAAACCCTTGAAAGAAAAAAAATGCCATTTGTGAGAATTATGAGGTTTTTGAGGTTTCGGGATCAGCAGAAGAAGGAACTAATGTCACTGTCTTCCTGGTGCTCTGGGACAATCTGGTCTGACGTTCCTGTTTCGTGGTCTGCGTATCCAGGTTCCAAAACTGACTCAAACCAGGGATGAAGTAAGACCTCTGGAGCTGTGAGTCTTTCGGAGGGCTCCCGTCTCAGAAGACTACGAATGAGGCATCTGGCTTTGGGGGATATGTGGTCAGGGATGCAGAATTGTCCACGGCGGATTTTGGAGAAGAGAGCGCTGGGGTCTGAGTCATGGAAGGGGTATCGGCCAACTAAAAGGGTATATAGCATCACCCCTAAACTCCAAACGTCCGCCGACTTGCCAGAGTAGGTCCCTGTTGTGTTTAAAATCTCAGGGCTCACATAGGCTGGACAGCCGTGCTTGTCTGACAGGGCGTCGTCTTCTCCCTTGATGATGTGAGTATCTTCAAGGCTTTCTAGTCTGAGCTGCGTCCTGCAGGACAGAAGAAATAAATGTGAGCTGTTGTGAAGAATGAGGAGCAGCCAAAATTGGAAACCGCAAATGTTAACAGCTAAAGTCCATACCGGTGTTTGGAAAAGACGGAGCCTGCTCGGCCCTACATAAAACATGACTGGGGGACGTAAGGACAAATCCAGCACTACCATGCCAGTATCAAATGCACTTACAAGTCACAAGAACAATGGAGGCCTCAATGTTTATTGACCAATTCCAATTACAGCAAGTGTTTGCACTGTTCAGAACGTTGGTGCCAACTTCAAGTACTAATACTTGTGTTGTTAAAAAGTAAGAACCGAGAGGAAGCAGGTCTCCTGGCTCTGCCACTTAGTAGCAAGATACACTGTTGAGAATCCAATGATACAGTCTACATAGAGGGCTTTGCAAAGCTCAAAGCACTATTTAAATGTGAGCTTTGATTATTATACTCATTATGTACTGTTACTCACCTGCCAGGCTCCTTCACCTCCCTAGGCCTGAGTTTCCTCATTTGTTATAGAGAATCACAGGACTGAGGGCTAGAACTCACCTAGTCTAAACCCATCACTGTTTTACAAGACGAGGAAACCAGATCATCCTTACCTACCTCAGACAGTTGCCAGGATCACCAGAATGATGCTCCCGGAGGTCAGGGGACTACCTTAATCTTTTAATTGCACCCACACTGCCTGGCACAGAGTAGGCACTTAATAAATGTTTGGGGATGCTGACTGAAGAATCAAATGAGAAAATGTCGGGAAGTACCTCATAAACTACAATGCTTAATCCAGAGGTAAGATGGCTTTTGAAGAGTTTACAAAAGCTTTGCAAAATTCCTTTCAGGGTAAGAGGAAAGAGTCTGACCTTTGAGGTAAAGAATCTCTGGGAAGAATACTAAGTTCTCATTCAGCGAACGGGTCACTTGTTCTTTTGATTCACTGATTTAAACTGGTATCCAGTCACTAACTGCCTGTGTTGCTGTGAGGCATATAAACACCACGAATTAAAAAGAACACAATGCCCAAAGTCATTTTTGTTGTGTATTGTTGGACAACCTTGTGTCTGGTGATGTACGTGCGCATGCACACACACAAGCGCGTGCATATACACATACATACACACACACACACACACACACACACACACACACACAATTTTGTCCACCTGGGCAGTAACAGTAATAACACTGATGGGAAAGTGGTAAGGAATGCTAATTATATTTATTTGGGCATTTAGAGGTGAGCAGACATAGCCTGAAGGGAGAGATAATACAAGTAAGATGGTGAATTTGGGGTCTGTGTTACCCCTCCCCAAAGTAACATACAATGTCTGTCAGTATAGGCATTAAGGCACATGTATCAACATACAGGCACTGAGAAACCTTTGGTCAAAAGCTGCTAAGCAAGTCACAGAATACCACGGCTGAAAGGAACTTTAAAGGTCATACAGTCTAACCATCTCATTTTAGGTGAGAAAACTGAGGTCCAAGGTCACCAAGGACATAAGCAGCAGAGCCATGCTTTGAAGTGAGGTCCCCTGACTCCCTATCTGATATTCTTTCCCCAATCCTACCGGCTCCTAGCGGGAGCCTCCTCAGCTGTCAGACCAGGCTGTCCAGGTTCTCCCCACCTCCCTGGGTCCTATGGGCCCTCTCTGTTTCCTGTACCAATCTATCTCTCCCACAGTCCTTTGAAATGGCCCTGTTTCAGTTAAGTCACTTCTGAGGTTCAACACAAACAGTTAGTACCAGCTGATGGATCAATTCCTTTTCCTCTCAGAGGCCCTGGTTTTCTGTGGTCCCCCCCCTTCCTGCTCAGTAGAGTGTACTGTACATGCGTTAACTTCAGTCTGTCCTCAGGGTGACCTCCTGTAGTTATGTAAAATACCCACTGGTTCTGTAAACGGAAAATATGACTCAACCCACACTGTCCACCCCGATTGGCTGCCGTAGGACTAAAACCCTGCACCTGTGCTTGTTAGACTAAGAGTGTCAGCTTTAAATTGCTTAACCCCCTGCTTGCCAAAGTCAACGTGCATGACATTAGCCTAGGCAAGACACATTTCAGCTTAGCAAGACTGTGCAAGGGATGTTCCAAAAAAGGATAACCTCTTTAGAGGTGACTGTACCCAGCATCAATCATCTCTTTTAAGCAAGTAGGTCACCACTCTACTAATCTGTCCATTATCCTCATATTGAAATAGAATCCCAAACCCACAATGGGATTCTCTTCCTCTGAACAAAACCCCTGTAAGACTGAAAAAGCACATCACCAGTCACAAGTTTAAAACTGTTTTAAGTTACAAAGTTAAACCAATTAATATTTCAGAGTAAGATCTAAAGTTCCCCTTATCTGCATCACCTTCTAATCACTTAACTGCTTTACTGTCTCATCAAAGCATCCTTAGGCTGGAGGAATTAAAAGTACGGTACCTCCAGGACAGAGAAGAGTTGGGAACACTAAATGGCCAGACCCAGAATGTCATTCATTGGTCTTAATACTAATATTTATATAGCACTTGCACTTTATGATTATTATCTCATTTCATCTTCTCAATAACCCTGGGAGGTAGGTGCTGTTATGATCCCCATTTTACAGATGAGGAGACTGAGGCAAACAGAGGTGAAGTGATTTGCCCAGAGTCATACAGCTAGTAAGTGTCTGAGGCTAGGATCTAAACCCAGATCATCTTAACTCCAGGCCCAGTGCTCTACCCAGTAGGTTACTACATGGTTTAAAAAAAAAAAGAGGAAGTCCATTCCAAAATGCAGGTAGGAACTAAGTACCCTTTACAGTTTCCATCTATATAGGAAGCCTTTCCTGATTCTCCCCAGGCCAATTGTTAGTGTTCTCTCCCATAAATTTACCTTGTGTTTATTTTTATATACATATATGTGTGCATATACACATATATAGATACATGTATGTGTATGTATGTGTATAGATATATATGTGTGTGTATATACATATATAATATATATACACACACATTACATACACACACGTATATGTATATAAAAAATAGAATGTAAGCTCCTTGAGGCTAGGGGCTGTTCTTGTGTATCCCTAGCAGTCAGCACAGTGCCTAGCATAGAGCAGAAGTTTAATAAATGACTGCTGAAGATTGATGTCTAAGTTACCTCATATGCAAACCTAACACCTGAACTGCCGTGTATTTTCATCCCCTCTTCCTCTAACCTAATCCTTTCTTACCTGAGTATGACCCATATTTTACATTGAATTCACGCTAAATTTCAATTTGTTATTCATATGGGTTGTTTTCTGAAGACTTACGCAAACAAATCCAGAAAGGTGATTATCTCACTTGATACCGGTATATGACAAAGCATTTGGGCTGCAAGGACAGAAAGCACCATCCCCTTCATAGTACCTAAGCTTGATGCAGTTGATCGTCCCTGCTACACATCAACCATCCATATATCCTTTCAAAAAGCCTGTAGCTCTTTGAAAAATTCCCCCACAAGACAGGAGGCTATAAAAGAGTAGTAAATAGCTATATCGTGAAGACTTACTTTTTATGCTACATACTTGTGGCCTAACATCATATATAATTTTGGAAGGGAGAGGTTCTATAATCATATTTTATCCATCAAAACTATTTTCTTTCCTAGGCCTTCTTAGAGAGTTTAAAGGAAGCCAAATAGCTGCATTTTTGTGGGTGAAGGCAGGGGGAGGGCAGTTTGTGTTGCATTTCTTAAATAAAAAACTCTCAAACGACATGTTGTTTTTTAACTAGGAATTTGCACTAACTGGATCACAAAAATTTGCTGCAAATGGAAAAAAGTCACAGCATTAGCTGCCACTAACGCTCACCTCTCTTCTGTGGAAAAGACAAATTTCCTGAGCTTCAAGTCACCCAGCACAATGGCAGACTGGTGGCAGTGGGCGACCGCAGAGACGATCTGTCTGAAGAGCCGCGCAGCCTCCTCTTCCCGAAGCCTTTTGCGATTTCTCACATAGGAGTGCATGTCCCCAAAGTCCTTCTCAAAAAAGACGTATGCCTTGGTGTCCCCAAGAATCACTTCAACAATCCCTGTGATATTTCTGTGAGATGGCAACTGAATATAAGGCCGGATTTTGTCTTGGTAGTGTTTGATAGGGAACACCTGCAGAAAGAAAATGGGAAATGAATTTCCTGTAATGGAAACAAGGGCTGAAACCGGAAATCAAAGGACCTGGGTTCAAGGCTCATGTCTGTTAGTTACTAGAAGTGTGACTAAGTGAAATTAACTTCACCTCTCTGTCCTTCAGTAATGGCTTAAAAAATGAGGGGCACTGGACTAGGTTATACACACATACACATAAGCACGTACACACGTTGTATGTATATATACACATGTGTGCACATATATGCACGTGCCTGTACCTATATGCACATGCCTGTACATACATGTGCATATGTGTGCATGCATATATGCACAAGCATGTATACACATCGAGTATGTGTATATACAGTCATGTGTGCATACATGTATACACACATATGTGCATATGCATATATGCATGCACCGTGTATGTGTGAACACACAGACATACACCAAGAGGCAATATGGTACAGTGGAAAATATCCTTGGATCTGGAATTGAATGATTTGAATGATCTGGGTTAGATTTCTAGCTCTGCAGATTATGTAACCTTTAGGCAAATCACCTAACTTCCCTCAATTTCAAAGACCTCACCTGTAAAATGAGGTTGGCCCAGATGACTTCTAAGCCCTGTCCATCTTTAAATCCTATGACAGAATTCTAAAAAGTAGAGAGGTTGCTTCTCAGCACCCATGCTGAATTTAGATGTTTAATTTCCACATGAATGATATCCAGAGTTGTGCCTACATATTGCTTAGGTCACATCCTTCCTCCAAATTTCATACTGCCCTGCCAATACTTAAACCAGCAACATCTACTAAGTCTCCAGAGACCTGGGTAAGCTCTAAGTGCAGCCAGCCATCCACCAGTTCCACCTACTTGAGAGGACTCATCTTAGTGTGCTCCATTTTCCCAGACAATCAGATCCAGCCAGGCAAGGATATCCCTCTGTATCTCCCCATAGTGTTCTGAACACAGTGGATGCTTTCAATCAGTGTTCACTGATGACTGATTAGAGACTGGGTCCATTCCTTTTCTCCTCTGCCCAGCTCAGCATCAGAAAACCCTGGCTTTATTCCATAACAGCTTAAAAACTGTTGCTGTCAATTACTTTCCAATCAAGAGATGAAGGATGTTCATACAAAGTACAAAGAATATGGTGACTCTGCAAGATCTAGGCAGCAAGGAAAGGTAGCGGAGAAAAACAGCAGAATGTAATTTGGAGGGAAGGAGAAAAATGACTGGAAAGAGACAAAGGCAGAAACAAAGACAAAGTGATACAAAGGGAGGCAGAGACAAAAGAAGAGAGACAAAGACAGATGGAGAAAAATTATAAATCAGTCTATGACAACAGCTCTGGGCATTTTAAGCAACCTGAAGTGTGACTCAGGTATAACCATCATTCATCTGTTTCTCAAAAGCTCAGAGTAAATGCTTTCAAAGGAGGAGTTTTAGATTTACTGATTTTTTTTTCTCTTCCCAGGGAATGGGTAACTTCTCTAAGAAACCAATTGTGCTCTTTTAAAGGCCTTTTGTTTTTGCCAGGGTTACTCATATCCTAGACTCAACTGGAAACGGTGACACATGGACCGTCACCATCTGGATCCAGCTATTATCTGTTGGGAGGAACTGGATAGGATTACACAATCCTCAGGTCCCACCCCATCTCTTGTGCCAGTCTGATAGATGGCTAGCAAGGAAAATCCTTCTGCTACTCCCCAGCCTCCTTCTCCCTACCCCGGGGCCCCCATTACCACTATCCATAGACATTTCCGCCAGAGTGGCCTTTTGGACTGGTTACTTAGATTTTTCTCCCCCTTTTTTCATTCCCTAAATGCAATTTTCGAAAGCATTTAAAATACCCCTGAAATCAGACAGCAGGTGGCAGTAGCCAAACTCAATGACAAAAACTCCATTCAGACCGAGTCAGGTGAGCAGCAGAAAATCAAGCTGACCCAACTGCTGACCCCTCAGTTCAGGTGAAGAGTGTAAGTCACAGGGAGCAAGCAATGGCTTTTTGAAGCAGCTCTGCTTTCGGGGCGGGGAGATTGTGCATTTGTGGAATTCTCTGGGAGGCTTTAGATTTGTTGGAAATGTCAAGAGGATGGGTGCACTAAAGAAGGAAACTGCAAGATCCTGTTTCTGGGAATTTATCTTCTCGTTGTTAAATGAAAATCCATGTAACGAATTAAAAGGAAATGAATGAGTGTTCCAGCCGGGGCTGGGCTCCCCACTTTTACATTAGGGAGTGTCGATTCTAAGGGTGCTGGTTGAGAGACCCTCGGTCTCAGGTCCTTCGGGGGGGGGCAGAAAAGGGGAGTCATGGAATCCTAGAATCGGGATCTTAAAAGGTCATAGGATCCACCCTCTCCCCCACGAAGGCTTATTACTGGGTGCCCATTGAAAAGTCCTAGCACTTTTAGAGTTGGCAGCCGTGCCAGCCTCCAAGAAGGTACCTCCACCCAATGGGGCTAATAGTGAAGGGTGAGGGGCTGGATGAATTACTTTCCGGGGGAAAAGAGGGTAAAGAATGCTCAAAGAGAGGAGCAGTTAAATAGAAAAAAAAGGTGGTTGCAAAATTATGCCTCCCCCACTTCAAGTCAGCTGGAGACACTGGGAAAGAAGTCCCTTGAGATCCCAACAGAAAGCTTTCCCACCTCCCCGTGGAAGAAGATCTCTGCCTGCTCTCCTCAGTTCGTTCCCCTCTCTCCTTAAGTCTTTACTGTAACTGCGCCCAGCAAGAGCCTGATTGGGGGTGAAGGCTGAATGAATCAATTCCTAAGGTCCCTTCCGAACGACGGTCCTGCCAGATATTGGTCCAACCTCCCCTCTCCCACGCGGCGTCCCCCGGGCTCTGGGGTGAGGGTGGGCGCCGGGGGGCGGCCGTACCTTGCAGCGCAACTCCTGCCCGGTGTGGATGCTCAGAGCCCGGGACACATGCTCCCGCTCGGCCATGGGCAGCAGAAGGTAGCCGGCGATCCGGCTGGGCCCTGGGGCGCTGCCGCCGGGCGCCGAGGGAGAGGGCGTGGGCGGGGGAGTACAGGGGGAGCTGGGGGGGCTGAGGTAGTCCGGGGGGTTTGGGCATTCGGACAGCCGCAAGCATTTGGCCGCCACCGCGGCTGCCTCGTCGCCGTCCAGGAGGCGCTTGGAAGGGGAGCCCCGGGTAGCAGGAAGCAGCAGGCCCGGGCTGCGGGGCTGGACGTTGCGGCTCATGGCAGGGCGTAGGGAACACATCCAGGTCCCAGAGCCCGTGGAGCTGGGCTTTTAAATCCCGGAATCCGGGAAGGGCTTGGGAACCGGGTCCCGAGGTCCGGTGATCCGACGGCTGCAGCCGAGCCCGGGGCGTCTCTCGAGGTCTTCTGGCTTTCACCCCCCACGGGGGGCAAAGCTAGCCAGAACCGCTCTAGGGCGCCCACGTTGCAGCCGGAGCCGGGGCTGGCCGGGGAGCCACCGGGCGGCCCAGGGGCCAGCTCCACCTTCTCCCGCACCCCGAGGGGGCGGCTCAGGACGGGGGTCCCCCGAAAGTCCCGGTTCCCCTTGGACGCTGTTAGTGGACTCGGATGGCTTCCTGCCGCCGCCGCCGCCGCTGCAGAGACAATCCAGGCGGAGGAACGTCTGCGCAGAGCGCGCCCCACGCTCCGGGTCCGGGGAGCCGCTGGCCTGGGACTTGGAGCGAGGCTTCGGAAGCGGCAGTGAATGCCAGTCGAGTAACCCAGAACCGCGAAGCCCAAGTCTCCGGGCAAAGGCACCCTGGCAACTTTTGGTAGCGCTTCTCCCCCTACGCGCTCTTCAACCTCCGTGCTGGGTGAGGGAGAGTGACTGAGTGTGAGCGAGTGTGTGCGGTGCGCCGATCCCAGGCTGTGCCCTCCTTCTTCTCTTCCTCCACCTCCTCCTCCTCCAGCGGGTGACTCACGCTGTATACACACAGTCCGATTATATGTAAACAGTTGGGAAGCCGGGTTGTGCAATGAGGTGCTACGATTCCAGCTCCTCGGCCCACCACCCGGCTAGCTAGCGAGCAGCGCGGGGAGGGGAGGGCAGGGGAGGTGCAGGACGGGGCGGGGGGTAGGAGGAGGGCTCTGGAGGGGAAGGGGCAGCCCCAAGGCACCCAGGCGACGCGCTCACAGACGCAGGTGACGAGTCTGGTGCAAGAGAGCGCGTGCCCCCCGCACACACTCCTCCTGCACACCAAGGGGGGGAAGGAGGGAGTGCGCGCTTAGAAAGAAAGTAGAAAAGAGGGGAAGAAGGAAGAGAGAGGGAGCTCCCTCCCGCGCGCGCTATCTCTCGCTCTCAGTCTCTTTGAGCCAAACCCGCGGGCCGGGAAAGAGAAGGATTAAAAGTTGCCGTGACGTTAGAGTCCAGGAGAACCGGAGTTGGGCTGGGGTGGAGGGGGGAGAGGAGGGAAGGGGAAGGGGTGGGACTTGCAGGGCGGGGTTTAGACGAGGCTGGCGCTCATTGGTTCGCGCTCCTCCCATTCACTCCACGGCGATTCACCGTCTCTGCTCGAGAAGTACAATGGGCTGAGGAGGAGGAGAAAGGTGGGGGGGGGGAGGGAAGCGCGTGAGTTGCGTTCTCGGGGTACCGGGGGAGAGGGAAAGAAAGGGAGCGTGTGCCAGGGGGCGCGCGCGGCCTCTGCGGGCCTCGGCTTGATGACTGCGGCGCGGGGCGGGGGGAGGGGGGGAGCCTAGCATGTGCCCTTGACTATGCTGCGCCACGCAACAGCCCAGGACGGGGCCCAGGGGAGCCCAGGGCGGAGGGGCCGGCGAACCCCATGCGCGCCGCGGTGCCGTGCCCGCAGTGAGCTGGAGGGAAGGGGAGGATGCTGTGGAGAGAGACCCGCTGCGCTTCGAGCGCCCAAACCGGCCTGGCTGCAGAGCTGCGGAGGGAGGGTAAGGGGGAAGGGAGAGCGAGAGCGGCGATGAATGATTGAATTAATACAGCCACCCCCACGCGGCAGTTCCGGGGAAGTCCTGTGCAGATGAGAGTGGATGTGGATGTGATTTCCCCCCTCCTTTTCCTCCTCCCCTTCCAGGCTGGCTCCCTCCGGGGTGTGCTCGGCTCCACAAATAGCACCTTCCGTTGGGGGACGTGAAAACAGACCGAGCGCCTCTGCAATCCTCCCCGCCTCCTCCTCCGGGCTCCCCCACGCCCTGCAGCCGGGATGGCACGGAAATAGCTCCACGGAGCTCCTGGAGTGGCTTCTTCGCGGGCACTCTTGGGAGCTTCCTGGAGGAGGGCGGCTTGGAAACAAAAGAAGCTCGAGCCCCGGCGAGCGGAAGGGCCCCACGTGGCAGCCGCTAGATTCGTGTCTCTTTGCTCACCCCCTCCCCAATCTTGCTCCCACACCCCTTCGCCCCAGGATCCGCCGGCACCGGGCCAGCCTGGCTCTCCCTCCACCCATCTCCTTGCACGGTGCCCAAGAGTGCGCCCACAGCGCTCTTTTCATGTTCTGCCCCTAGCCACCACGAGTGGGATCATAAGATTCTGAGCTGGAAACCTTTGAGATGATCTAGTCCAGCCCCCATTAAATTACAAATTACAAATGAGGAAACAGGCCCAGGAAAATGAACAGCTTGCACAACCTAGTTGAACCTGGATTCCAAACCCACTGCATGATAACAAGTTACCTAATATTTTCCTTTTCCTTTTGTCCCTTCCATACAAAACTGTCTTTAAACATACCCGGCGAAACTGAAGTTTCCCTTTAGAAAACAGTCCTAGAGCATCATTGAGTCAGTTACCTTAGTTAAGTATAATAGTCATATTTTCCTAGCACTTGTCCCATCAAACCACCACCCTACCAGGATAAAACAACTGTGCATTAACATTCCTTCCCTGCCTTCTGATCTCCTTATCAAGGTCACCTTAGGTGACAGAGGACCAGCATGAGCTGTCTGTGGAGAGCCTGGGGACTTTCCACTTAAGGTATTACTCACCTTATATCACCTTCCCTGCCCAAAGATAAGAGAGGGAAATCAGTCCACAAGCATTTACTCATCACCAACTGTGTACCAACCACTGAGCTAAATTTTAGGGATTCAAAGACAAAAGATGATTTCTGCACTTCCAGGAGCTTAAAACCTAACCTAGTAAGGGAAGATAACATGCTCACAAGGAAACATCCTATAGGGAATGGGGTGAGCCTGATAAATAACCTGATAAGCCTCTCCAAGGCCTTTGAGCCAGGCCTTCCAAGAAGCTAGTGGTGAGGTGGGAGGGCATTCCAACTTGGGGGAGAGTCTGCTGAAAAGCAGCGTAGCAAGAGGTGGAATGTTGGCTTAAGGGAACAACAAGCAAGTCAGTGAAAGCCGAGATGCTGAAAAATGTCATTTGATTGCAGCTTTTAAAAAAATTTCTGGCAAAATCAAGACAAGCCTTCCTTGGTCAAATGAGCCACAGACTCAGCATTTTTAAACCATTTGGGAACAGAAGGTGAAGTCTAACTCTCCTCAAGTTATAGATTAGGCAATTGAGGACTAGAGCACTGAAGTAACTGCCTAAGGTAATTTTTCAGTGGACCTGGGACTAGAAATCAGATAGTATGTGCAAGGACTTTGTAAAGTGTGAGGCAATATAGAGATACAAAGTAGTATTACTGCTATTTGAGCTATTAATTTAACTTCATTAAAAGCTAACTTCTTTGAAGTTAGTAGCAAAAGAAGGGTATTGGACGCATTGCTTAACCTCTCTAGGCTTCAGTTCCCTCATTTAGTCCTTATAGTCAATAAATATTAAACACCTAGTACTTAGGCTCTGCTAAGTGTTGGGGATATAAAAGGAGACAAAAAACAGCCTCTACCTCTAAGGAGCTTACAGTCTAATGGAGAAGACTGTACATATTCACATATACATATATATATATGTGTGTATTTATGATATAAAGAAATAAGAGATGGAAGTCACTAGAGTTTGGAAGGGTTGGTGAAAGCTTCCTATAGAAGGTAAGATTTTAGTTGGGCCTTAAAAGAAGCCAAGGAGGTCAGTAGTCAGAATGGAGGAAGAAGAATGTTCCACTAATAGGGGACAACCAGAGAAAATGCCCCAAGTCCAGAGATGGACTAGCGCAGAGGCCAGTGTCATTAGATCTGAGTGCCTGTATTGAGGAGTAACCTATAAGAAGACTAGAAAGGTAGGAGGGGGCTAGGTTATGAAGGACTTTGAATGCCAAACAGAGCATTTTGCATTTGATCCTGGGGGCAAAGCCACTGGAGTTTATTGAGAAAGGGGGTAACTTGGTTGGATCTGTGCTTTAGGAAAATCACTTTAGTGGCTGAATGGAGGCATGAGGAGAGACTTGAGTCACACTCACCAGCAGGCTATTCCAGTAATTGAGGCATGAGGTGATAAGGATCTATATACTAGAGGGGGACATATTGAAGAGATGTTGCAAAGGTCTTGGCAATTGCTTGGATGGGGGGGGGGGAGAGAAACATGATAGAGATCATGAAGTCCAGGATGACTCCTCGGTCATGAGCCTGAGAAACTGGAATCATGTTATTACCCTCGACAGTAATAGGGAAAGAAGGAGGTTGAGGGAGAATTTAGGGGGAAAGATAAGGAGTTCAGTTTAGACGTGTTAAATTTAAGATGTGTACTGGATATGCAATTCAAGATTTCTAAAAGGCGTTTAGAAATGCAAGCCTGGAGGGTCAGCAGAGGTTAGGGGCAGGAAAGGTGGATTTGAGAATCACTAGTATAGGGATGGTTGGTTATGAAATCCATGAGAGCTAATGAGATAACCAAGTGAAGTAGTATAGCCAAAGAAGAGAAGAGGGCTCAGGAGTGTACCCTGAGAGACAGGGTTCTATATCTATAGTTAGAGAGCTTGATCTGGCTGAGGATCCAACAAAGGAAATGGAGCAACTGTCAGGTAGGAGAACCAGAAGAGAGTGATATCCCCTCAAAACAGAAGAAAGTATCAAGAAAGAGATGGTGAACAATTATGTCAAAAGCTACCAAAAGGGTAAGGAGGATGAGGATGGAGAAAAGGCCACTGGATTTTACAACTAAGAGATCATTAATAACTTTGGAGACAGCAGTTTCAGGGGAATGATGGGGTCAGAAGCAGATCATAAGGGGTTAAGAAGAGAGTGAGAGGAAAGAAATTGGAGGCACTTATTATAGACAGTCTTCAAGGAATTTAGCTACAAAGGGCAGCACAGATAAAGGATAATAGCTCAAATGGAAAACCTGAGTAAGGGTTGTTGTTTTTTTTAAGATGGGAGGCATGGTGTGTTTGTAGGCAGTACGAAGGAACTGGTAGACTGGGAAGAGTTGAAGAAAAGGAATAGAGTAGGGACAAGAGAGAGCAAACTTTTGAAAGAGGTTGGATGGATTAGGATCATTTGAGCAGATAGAGGTTATTAGAGGAGCAACTTGCCTATTCACTTGCTATTTCTCAATCTTGTTGCACGACCAACCCATCTTTTCTTTTGGCTGTACAATTCTTTCATGATTTCTTTTACTCCCACTCTTCTTCAGAGGATAAAGAATATTTTTAGGATGATGCTGTGGATAGAATTTGGGGCTTAAAACCAGAAAGGCTGGAGACATTTACAAACCGTGTGGCTCTAGGCAAGTCTGTGCCCAGCATTGTCATCAGGACAAACAGATATTTTGTAAAGTGTTTTGCAAACCTTAAAACACTATATAAATGCTATTATTATTGTTACTCTTATGCTGATGGATAATACACAAATTCCTATTCACTGCAATATTAGGATAGCAAGTCCTTGTTCAGGATTCATTGCTCATTCTTTCTGCGATCCAATTCATCCAATAAGTATTTGTTCTATAAGTCTATTCTGTGAATTCTTCTGTAGTGGGGGAATTTGCGGAAGATCAATTTACCCTCCCTAACCCCTTACCCCAAAGCACCTCTACTTGGGACCCAAAGGAACAGGAGAAAGCCGGAGCTGTCACTCTCACAGCCCAAGGGTAGGAGATGGGGCATTTGGAATGGGGATGTAAAAGCTTGGAGCCAGAATCAGATTACAGTGTAACTGGGAAGTGTTTAACAAAATAAGTAAGAATACAATATAACAAAGATAATGTTAATTTTTGGTTTTCTGAGTCAATATGCAGCCCAAAGACATCCCTTTCTAAGTGAATTTGATACTACTGGAGAATACTAAGCCTGTGAGTTGGAAAGCTCTCCGGACCTGAAGGCTGCATAAGAATCTCATTCACTCATTCCACAAATCCTTGTAGGGTGGTCAGGGTAAAGCAAAGTCTCCATTCCACTGCCTCTAGATCCCTAGTATACATTCCCTTCTCTTCACCACAGGTCCCCTGGAGTAGTTCTGGTCTTCAGGCCTCATCACCTCTTATTCAAACAGCTGTAACAGGCTCCAATCTGAACTTCCAGCTCCTAGTCTCCCCTCTTCAATCTCTCCTCCATACTGCTGCCAAAATAACCTTCCTAAGGAACATCTGACTATCTCGTTGTCCTGCTATGAAAATTTCAATAGCTTTTGATTGCCAGTAGGCTAAAATATAAACTGGCTTGGCATTTAAAGTCCTTCACTTCTTCAGGCTTATTTCACATTCCTCAACTTCACATATTTTATCTTCTGGCCCAAACTGGCCCACTTGGTGATCTCTGGACATGCCATTTCTCTTTCCTGTCACCTTGACTTTGCAAGGGCTGTCTGCCAGGCCTGGAATGCCCTCCCTTCTCACCTCTGCTCTTAGAACCTCGGGTTTCTCTCAAGATTCAGCTCCCAAGTCATCCCTTACCCCGATCCTTTCCTGATCCCCTTAATGCTCCTTTCCTCCTCAAATTATCTTGTATATACTTATCTATTTGCATAGATAAGTATCACACAAAAGAAAAAACTGCCAGAAGGCAAGGACTGCAAGTCTTTGTTGAGTACCCTTCCCAAGATCTGTGTAAGCCAGCCGAAGCTCCAGAGAACAGCAATAGGTCATCATATTCATAGAATATGAACCTTTCTAACTTTAAAATTGATGAGAAACTCATATAAGTTTAAATCTTGTAGGACCTCAAAGTTTAGAAAGTGTTTTCTGCATACCCAACCTCCCAGGCAAGTGTAAATGATAATATCCCCATTTTACAGATATGGAACTAGCTTTAAGAAGTATAGTGGGTGACTCATTCAGGGTCACACAGCTAGCAGATGGACTGCTATGAAGAAGCGGGTTAAAGATTTTCCAAATGATTGTACTTTCTCCCCTCTCCCTTACTCCTTTCAGTGTATTTTAAGAAGCTCATGAAATTCCTATACTTGATGCTTTAATGGATCTGCTATGCCATGAGTCATCTGAACATATAAAGTTTTTTCTTTTAAAAAAAAAAAGGATTTATCCTGGGGGCTGCATTTTCCATTTTCTCTTTTCATCACACACACACACACACACACACACACACACACACACACCCACCCCATGATTTGATCAGAGGTTTGCAACTATTTTTAAGTTATTCATCTTGCCTCTACAAACATACCATTTTCCCTCTCTCAGGCTGAAATATGCCTTGGGGGCAGCCAGCCAATCCCATCTTCCTTCATTTTCTAATCCGGGCCCCATGCACTAGACTGTTTGGTTGGAAGGGTTTTCATTAAATAAACTCGACTCCATCACTCTGCTTGCCTGAAGTATTTATGACTTTGGATGGTTGGGGAGCTTAAACAAAAGGCCCCAAGGAGTCCTGGAGTTCTGGGATTAATTTGGGGGCTGCTGCTGAGTTGATTCTGGATTGCAATGCTATCACTTACTGCTCTTTAGTGATAAAACAGTACGTTTTTCTGGAGCCTCCAAGTAAGGTCTCCATGTTTCTTCACCAACCAACTCCCAAAGGCCACCCTAGCCTTATCAGTCCTTAATATACATGTAAAAGGATTGGAGACCTTGTCCTACAAGAGTCAATTAAAGGACCTGGGCATGTTTAGCCTGGAGAATTAAATTCATTTCAACAGATTTTAAATTCTTGCTATGTTTCATGCTACATGCTAGGTCCTAGGAATAAAAAAGACGAAAACAGTCCCTACCCTCAAGAAGCCTACATTCTGTTGGGATAGACAATGTATACATAAATAGGCATGTACAGAATATAAGCAAAATAAATACAAGCTAATTTTGGGAGGAATGAAAGCAGGATATAAGAAAAATCCTCCAGACAGAACAGTCTACACCTGAAATAGACTGCCTTGGGAGGTGGTAGTTGGTAAGTTCCCCCTCACTAGAAGTCATCAAGTGAAAACTAAATGACAATTTGTCCAGAAAATGGGATTCTGTAGAGCAGAGTTCTAGCTGGCTCGCTACAGGGAAGCAGTGAGGACCCTCTTGTTGCATGGTCTTAGGCTTCTAAGTAGAGTAGATGTCAAGTTCAGTACAGTAACTGGTTGTTCCTGGAAACTGCTCCAGTGGCTAGGCATCCTGGGAATTTTCCCTGTTTGTTCTACAGTAGCTCTATCCTCACCCTAACATAGTCCTACAATGCTGAGCATAGAATGTCTAGGAGTGGGCTCCATAGCCAGAGAAGCTAAGGTTAGGCATTGGAGGATTTCCAAGGGCGGTGGAGCATTTAGACACTTTAATATGCCAGTGTGAGTGCATCAGACCTTAAAGGCTCTCAAATGTGCTGCCCCCCCGCCTCTCTTTCTTTCTCTCTCTCTCTCTCTCTCTCTCTCTCTCTGTCTCTCTGTCTCTCTGTCTCTCTGTCTCTCTGTCTCTCTCTCTCTCTCTCTCTCTCTCTCTCTCTCTCTGTCTCTCTCTGTCTCTGTCTCTGTCTGTCTCTTACACACACACACCCACACACACACACCTCTCACTGCTGAGGAAAGGGAGAAAAGAGCTGATTCCTCTTCACTGATCCCAACTGGTCCTGCTGTTCAGGTGAGGAGAAGAGGAAAAAAATGGAGAAGGGGTGAGGATGTGGGGGAAGAGTAGAGGTGAAGTTGAAGGACGGAAAAAAGTAGAGAAAAAAAATAAAAGAAAGAATAGGGAGAGTGCAGGACAGGAGGGATGCTCCAGAAGTTTTCATCTACTGAAAAGGGTAGGAGTCAAAGAAAAAGAGTGTCTTTCCCTCTTGGATCCAAGAAGAGTTGCACAAATATGGAAGAGAGAAGGCCATTTTTCCTGTGAAAATGACCAAAAGATTTTAGGTGACTGAATCATCAGTATGAGGCTACAAAAGTTAATGAGAAAAGCTTTGATCTAGTCAGAACACAAGTGGAGCACTGCATTCAGTTTGGTGTACCACATTTTACAAAGGACACTGGGAAACCAAATCCCGAACAGAAGAGAATAGCCATGATAGCAAGGGGACTGGAGAAGATGCCATAGTGGGCTAGACTGGGGGAACTAGGACTGTTTAACCTGGAGGAGAGGCGATTTGTGGAAGGGTGGAAAAGGCAAGAAAGCTGGCTTTAATTATTTGAAGGGCTGTCATATGAAAGAGGGATTAGATTTGTTTTTCTTGGCCCCAGAATGTGGAAGTTGCACAGATTTCATCTTCATAAAAGGAAACAATTACTCATCATTAAAGCTGTCCAAGACAATGGCCTTGTAAGTGAGTGGGTGCCCCATCTCTGGAGGTGTTCAAGTGAAAGCTGAATGACCTTTGTTGGGGGATGCTCTAAAGGCAGCAGAAATCCTCTGAGGTCCCTTCTGCCTCTGAGTCTAGGATTCTTCCCAAACCAGAGCATTGTCTAAGGCCTATGTTGTCAGGTTAAGGCAGTTATACATCTGGAGTCAGGAAGATGTGAGTTTAAATCCAGCCTTAGATACTTCCTAGCTGTGTGACCCTGGACAAGTCACTTAACCACTGTTTGCCTCAGTTTCCTCTTCTGTAAAATGAAAGGACTAATTTTTATTTCTAAATCTTATGATACTAAGATAAGGATAGGGACTAGAGCCAGCGGTTCTCAACCTGTGAGTTATGTTCAATTTGTAACAATGAAAATGCATCCTGCATATCAGATAGATTCATAACAGTAAGCAAAATTACAGTTATGAGGTAGCAACGAAGATAATTTTATGGTTGGGGGTCACCACAACATGAGGAACTGTATTAAAGGGTTGCGGCATTGGGAAGATTGAGAACCACTGGACTAGACCTTTGGTTTTACTGGCATAGCAAACTCCCAATGAGGAAACACTCTCTACGGGTGCAGGTGAACACCTCTGAAAGTTAGCTTAGAGTGTTGCTTGAAACAGGGCAAGTGAACAGGTATGTGACTTGCCCTCTTTGGTCATACAGCCAGTCTGTATCAGAGACAGGACTTGAACTCAGGTCTTCATGGCTGTACAGCTTGTTCTCTCTTCACACCGCCTCTCCATGACACTTAAGGAAATAAGAGTCAGTTATATCAAAAACCAGAGGAGATTCTGGGATAAAGGAATCTCTTCTGGTTTGGGGCAGAGAGGGGAGAGCAGGGGGGAAATTAGGGAAAAGTGCATGTTGGCCTCTGATCTGAGCCTTGAAGGAAGAGAAGCATGAACGTCATGGGAAAGATGTGGCACCCATTCAAATGCATGGGGGCTGTTTAGGGCTTAATGAGGGAGGAATATTAACTATAACTAGGAATACTTTCACTTGGGGCAAAAATATTTGGAGTATGGGAGAGTTCCAACCCTCAACCCTGGAGAGGAAAATCAGCAAAATGAAAGGATCACTATAGCACTAAGATTCTAGGCTGAAGGGAGTCCTGTGTAGACAACCACCAGGCATTGGGGAAGGGAGGAAGCATGTCCCAAACTATCCCCTCCTCCTGCCCCCCCAATGTCAGCATCCTGGTGCAAAGTCCCATTCTCCCCATGCTGATTACAGCTGGGAGGGGGCCAGCAGGATTCCGGAGATGATTATTGTTAGTGAATATATATTGAGTTAATATAAAGTGTATATGAAGGGAGGAAAGAATGTAAAATCTGCCTGGAAAGAAGAGATCCCAGCAGGTAAGGATCTTGGAATGCCAGATGTAATCAAATGCCTTCAGAGACAAAAGAAAAAATTGAACAGTAAATAGCTACCTAAAATATTTAGTGGAATTTCATTGCTGATGCACCTAACTTCTCACCACTTAAGTAGCAGCTTTTACTCTGCAGAAGTTTGTGCCTTATTCTCAGATCACTAGTAAGCTACCAAAGTGGTTTGAGCAGAGGAGTAGCACAGTCGAACTTGGGCTATAAGGATATCAGTTTGGATAAATAGTAATCATCTTGAGGGGAAGAGGGGAAAAAAAAGAAATTTACATGATAATTTTATTATATTTAAGAGGAATAGCAAATTGTACACAAGAGATTGGCAGTTTCATGTGCAATCATCTTTTTATTATACTATGTTATGGAAATGCTTATATTATTCCATAAATTAAAAAATGAATGAATAAATTTTAAAAGAATAACAATTAGGCAGTTGTATGAAGGACAGCTAAATGGCACAGTGGATAGAGCAATGGGTTTGGAATCTAAACAGACCCAAATTAAAATCTGGCCTCAGAAACTTATTAGCCAGTGACCCTTGGCAAGTAATTTTACTTGCCTCTGTTTTCTCAGTTGTGAAATGGTGATAATAATAGTACCTACCTCCTAAGATTGTTCTGAAGAAGAAATGAGATAATATTTAAAAGTGCTTGGTAGAAAGACAAGAAATTTCCTTCTTCTTTTTTTTTTGGAAGGGGGAAGGTAGGGCAATTGGGGTTAAGTGACTTGCCCAAGGTCACACAGCTGGTTTTGTGTTAAGTGTCTGAGGCTGGATTTGAACTCAGCTTCTCCGTTTAAAGCTCCAAATTCTTTCCCTCTCTTCATTCCTCCCTTCCCAAGACAATAAGCAATCAGATATAGGTTATACATGTGCAATTATGTGAAACCTTTCCATATTGATCATTTTGAACAAGAAGTCTCAAATAAAAGGAAAAAAATGAAAGAAAGTAAAAAATAGCATGCTTCAATCTGTATTCAATCAATATCAGTTTTTTCCCCAGAGGCAGATAGTATCCTTCCTCATTAGTCCTATGGGATTGTCTTGGATCATTGTATTGCTGATCTTCATCGTACAATATTGCTGTAACTGGGTACAATATTCTATCCTGTTCACTTCACTATTGGTTGATGTAAATCTTTCCAGGTTTTCTTTTTTTAAATCATCCTCCTTGTCATTTCTTTTAGCACAATAATATTCCATCATGATCAGCTTGTTTAGCCATTCCCCAATTGATGGGCATCCCTTTGATTTCCAATTCTTAGAAACCATTAAAAAAAAAGCTGTTATAAATATTTTTATACAAATAGGTCCTTTTCTCTTTTTTTTGGATATTTTTGGGAAATAGATCTAGCAGAGTATTGCTGGATCAAAGAGCATACACAGTTTTATAACCCTTTGGACAGAGTTCCAAGTTGCTCAGCAAAATGGTTAGATCAGTTCATAACTCCATGAACAGTACATTAGTGTCCCATTTTTCCCACATCCACTCTAAAGTCTAACATTTTCTTTTTTTGTCATATTATCCACTCTGATAACTATGAGGTGGTACCTCAGAGTTATTTTACTTTGCATTTCTCTGATCAATAGTGCTTTAGAGCATTTTTTTCATGAGTCTAGATAGCTTTGATTTCCTTGTCTGAAAACTGCCTGTTCATATCCTTTAACCATTTATCAATTGGGGAATGACTTGTATTTTTATAAATTTGACTCATTCTCTATATATTTGATAAATGAGACCTTTATCAGAGATACACATTGCAAAATTTTTTCTCTAGTTTTCTGTTTTCCTTATAATTTTGGTTGCATTGGTTGTGTTTGTGCAAAAAATAATAATTTTATATAACCAAAATTATCTATTTTACATTTTGTAACGTTCTCTATATCTTCTTTCGTCCTAAGTTGCTTGTTTATCCATAAATAGAAAAACTATTCCATGCTCTCTTAATTTGTTTATAGTTTTATATTTAAATCATGTCCCCATTTTTACCTTATATTGGTATGTGGTGTGAGATGTTGGCCTATACCTAGTTTCTGCCATACTGTTTTCCAGTTTTCCCAGAAGTTTTTGTCAAATGATGAGTTTTTATTCAAAAGCTTGAATCTTTGGCTTTATCACATACTAGATTACTATAGTCACTTATTATAATGTAATTTGTACCTAATCTATTCCACTGATCCACCACTCTATTTCTTAATCAATATCAGATTGTTTTGATAATTACTGCTTTATAACACAGTTTGAGGTCTGCTATGGCTAGATCATCTTTCACATTTTCTTCATTGATTCCCTTGATATGCTTGAGTTTTTGTTCTTCCAAATGAATTTTGTAATTATTTTTCTAGCTCTATAAAACAACTTTTGATTGATTGGTATGACACTGAATAAATAGATTAATTTAGGTAGAATTGTCATTTTTATTATATTGGCTCAGCCTACCCATGAGCAATTAATATTTTTCCAGCTGTTTAGATCTGACTTTATTTGTGTGAAAAATCTTTTATAGTGGTGTTCACATAGTTCTTGGGTTCATCTTGGTAGGTAGACTCCCAAGTATTTTATATTGTTGACAATTATTTTTAAATGGAATTTCTCTTTCTATCTTTTGCTACTGGATTTTGTTGGTAATATATAGAAATGCTGATGACTTATGTGGGTTTATTTTGTATTCTGAAACTTTGTTAAAGTTGTTAATGATTTCACGTGGTTTTTTAGTTGTTTCTCTAGGTTCTTCTAAGTATAATATCATATCATGTGCAAAGAGTTATAGTTCTGTTTCCTCATTGCCTATTATGATTCCTTTAATTTCTTTTTCTTCTCTTTTTGCTATAGCTAACATGTCTAGTACAATATTAAAAGATAGAGGTGACAATGGGCATCCTTGCTTTACCCCTGATTGTATTAGGAAGGCTTCTAGCTTGTCCCCATCACAGATAATGCCTGCTGATGGTTTTAGATAAATATTACTTATCCTCTTAAGGTAAATCCCACTTATTCCTATGTTCTCTAGTGTTTTTAATAGGAAAGGGTGCTGTATTTTGTCAAATGATTTTTCTTCATCTTTTGAGAAAATCATATGATTTCTGCTGGTTTTGTTATTGATATGGTCAATTATGCTGATAGTTTTCCTAATATTAAATCAGCCCTGCAATCCTGATATAAATCCCACCTCATCATTGTGTATGGTCCTCATGATAAGTTGCTATAATCTCTTTGCTAATATTTTATTTAAAATTTTTGCATCAATATTCATTAGTGAAATTGATTTATAATTTTCTTTCTCTATTTTGGCTCTTCCTGGTTTGAGTGTCAGCACCATATTTCTGTCAGAAAAGCAATTTGGTAGGACTCTTTTTTGAACTATTTTTCCAAATAGTTTATATAGTATTGGGATTAAATGTTCTTTAAATGTTTGGTAGAATTGGTGTGTGAAGCCATCTGGTCCTGGGGATTTTTTCTTAGGAAATTCCTTGATGGCTTGTTCAATTTCTTTTTCTAAGATCAATTATTTAGGTATTTTATTTCTTATTCTATTAATCTGGGTAGTTTATATTTTTGCAGATATTCATCCATTTCATTTATATCGTCAAATTTATTGGCATATAATTGGGCAAAATAGCTCCTAACAATTGCCCTAATTTCCTCTTCATTGGTGGTAGACTCACCCCCTTCATTTTTAATAC